>CAOLHI010000682.1:0-600000 GCA_948474755.1 Ctenosaura bakeri
CGCAAAAAGCCTAGTGCGAAAAGGGCCACTGTGTGTTGCCCCCCCCATGTATTTTGTCAAAAATAGAAAATATTTTTGTATGTGTAAAATGTGATTTTCACACCAAGTTCCAGAATGTGATCAGTGGTTGTGAAAAAATGGGTAACAACTCCAAAGGTATACCTTTCAAGATATACCAAAACATTCTTGTCAAGGATGAGAAACTTTGCAAACACTCTTTATGTCTCTAGTTGTTAGAAGTTAACTTTTTTTTTTAAACAGGCACAAACATCCACAAGGGTGAGGACATGTTCCTCAGACTATTTTCTTCCCTCCATTCTTTAAAATGTCTTGTGGTAGAGCACAGATTAATCTGAGTAACAGATTTGTATGAATGACTGTCACTGTATTTACTTGTGCTGAAATTATGTTGTTCAAAGGAAATGTTAGTATTTAAACTGATAAGAACATTTGTCACTTAAAGAAAGCACATCATATATCTGTATGGTCATGACTCATTAGCAATTTATTTTCAGTGAATGAATAGATACAGTTTAACAAGTGTTCTTGGTGTGGAGTTTGTGTTTGTGTATGTGTGTGTGATAGACATACAGTGGGTCCTCCGTGCATGTGGGGGTTCTATTCCAGGAATTTGTGAATGCTCATGTCCCATTATATTCAATAACAACGACTAGAAACAGCAGTTGGAAATCATGTGAACTGGAAATTAGCCAGAGATCATGGGGTCAGGAAGGCCCACTGTGTATTGTGATACTGACTATAGTTGTTGAGGTGTAGCGTAAGTCAATAGTGTATAGGGAATATCACATATGTCAAGTGTGCTGCTGCCCTCTGGGGCAGTGATAATGTACAGGCAAAGAGAATATATTTTGTGCCACAATCAAGTGGCTAATCTACTTCCGTTAAGTAACTAAAAGTAACTAGTTAGTTAGTTTGAGGAAACAATAAAGGAAAGAATTACTTTTAAGAAATGTAGATATTTGTTTGAGTCTTCAAACTGTAACGTCAGCTAATTGCCTCTAAATATTATATTTTCCAAATTTCTTATCACCATTTCTCTATCCTGGGCTTTTCTTCTGTTCTGCATACTGCTTTAACAAATACAGTATTTTATAGGTCTAAATGTGAACTCTCTTTTACCCAGGTGAACATCACATTTTTGGGACCTTTCATCAGAAATACCAGAGTAAAAGGTATCTCATGGACAGTTTAAGAAGTGTTTCCAGAAAAGGTGAGTCATAGTAATATTACTCAGTTTTAGTGTATGAAAAAGTGAATATGAGTGTCTGTATATGTGGATATAAAGTGTGTATATAGAGTTAGCCAGTCCCATATTTGCAGATTCTCTTTACTTAAAATTATTAACAACTAGTCCCTAATCCTGATAATCACAGATGGGATGTAGATTCTGGATACATTTAGCATTCACCGATTTTTTCTACTTAAGACTGGAACAAGAAACTTGTATTAACAATAACAGACTAGACCAAAATTAGAATTCGGGATATGTAAAAAATAAATTATTCTGGTTTTTGGTCCAGAAGAACATCTCCAGTTTCAGGATGTTTCCGCTTTTAACATAATGTGAACAAATCTTCCTATTTTGTTCTGAAGCTAATGCTACCACCAGTGCTGCTACTTTCTTTTTCCTCTTGTTTGCTCTTGTATTTACATGAAAGCAGAGGTGGGATGCAAGTAATATCTGAAAAGAAAGAAAGCTGCAGCTGGAAAATCTGTTATGCATTATTTAATATTTCTTGGCAGACCCAAACTTAATTATATTCCAATACAACAGCAACAACAAAACGGCTCCAGTTGTCTATACTAAACTCTATAGGAGTAAGACTGCTTTCACATAATGTTTATAATGGGTTCTTTTTACCGTAACCTGGTTTCTAAATTGTCTGCAACAGCACACTCTGGGGGAGCCATAGATCTGTAACAGATTTTAATGTATAGCAAAGGTAGGGGACATTTTTGAGCCATTGGCTGAATTGAGTTTTAGAAAAACTGGTGAACAACAGCAAAACAAAAAGATTGTACCCAAGATATCGATCTTTGTAGGTTAAAGCTCTTGTTAGTAGATACTGAGGCTTAAGAAAATCATTTAAACTTTTTAGAGTAAAAAGAAACAGAAAGTGCAGTAATAGAGGCTCAGTGAGAATGCATAACATGTGTCAGAAGGTACGTACTTTAAATTCACCAACATGGCTAACAAGCAGTCTGAAGGAAGTTATTAGATATTTTTTTAAGGAAACCTTCCTTCAGAAGTTGGTGCTCTTGCCCAAATTAGGGATACTTACAAGAGCACAGACTAGCACCAAAAAAAAAAATGTATCTTTTAAAAGGAAAAAGATCTTGAGTAGCATATTATATCACAACCAATAACAAATAACTCTTTGAACTGAATCCTGGGATATTTTCTTTTAAAGTTTTCATTGAGTGCCTTTCTCTGTGGTATTTTGTGCCACCAGTGAGAATTCTATAAAAATGGCCTTTTTCCCCAGGACTATGTGTGGATACAGAATCATAGGCAAAATCCACTGTACCTCAATACCTAGAGCCAGAAAACAGAAAAGGAGATGAATCTTCTGTTTTGAATAGATTCCAGATAATTATATTTGCAGAAAATGTAGCCAATACAAATGCAATAGATTTTGGAGTATATATTATTATTATTAGAACTAGAATTATTAGCAGTATTGTTTAGAAGATGAAAAGAAGCAGAAAAAGGCAGCTAGAACAATCAGGCAACTGGATCAATTGCGTTGCAAGCAAAGTTTCCAGCATTTCTGGCTGTTTTACCTTGGAAAGGCGATTAAGGGGAAATATTATGAAGCATTTGTAATTATGTATAGTGTGGGAAAAGCTTTTCCTTCTTCTCATAATTCTGTGGTATGAGTCCTGTTCTGAAGCTATAAATGAAGAATGGACAAATGTGGAAAACTAGGAGACTACTTTAGCTTTCCAGGAGACATTGGAGAGCTGTATCTGTCCCTGCAATGAAATAACCTAAGAATAAACCAACAACATTTTTTTTTATTCCCAAATGCCCTCTAGGGGATATGGGGGCTTTTAAAATGTGTGTGTGTGTGTTTGTGTTTGCAGCCCCTAGAAGGCATTTTAGGGCAAATTTTAAGCCAAAACAATTTTTTAAAATTGCAAAATTGTCATTTTGACCCACAAAATGTATAGGGGTTCCAAAAGTTATGGAAAGTCCACACCACCCTAGATATCATTTTTGGAATTTTGGAGGGAAAAAAGAATGAATGAAAGAAAAATCTTTGTATTTTTTTTTCCACTCAGGGGAACCCTGGGGGCCACAAAAATAGTACTGTGGGGCTACTTATTGGCTACAAGGTACACTTTGCTGATCCCTGCTATACAGTGTCAGCTTCAGGACAGATGAAAGGGAGAACTTCTTCTAATAGCTCATAGTTCAGTTGTGGAATTCACTGCCACGATATATAGTTGTGGCTACCAACGTGAATGTCTTTGAAAGGGGGTTGGATAAATTAATGGATGTTAAGCCATGAATGGCTGCTTGTTAGGATAGCTGTCTGTCATCTCCAGTATAGGAAAAGTATGCTGAAAAACATGAAATAAAGGTTTCAGTTACAGTCACGTGCTATGGCAAGCTCCCTACAGGCAGCTGATTAACCACTGTGTGAACAGAAAGCTTGAGGAGATAGACTATGGTCTCATCCAGTATAACTCTTCTTATTTTATTGTTAGCATATATAAGTTGGAGGAACCCTCAAAAGATGATATAGTGAGAAGGGGAGGGTGGCCACTTTGGGTAGCTTGGACTGGGAAACCATAAGGATCAGATTTGGCCCTAGGTCCCAAGGGTCTCCATTCCTGTCTAACAGGTTGTTGGGGGCCAATATGTCACAGAGGTCAGTTTAAAAGAGTACCTTAAGTAGCAATTCTGAGAAAAGAACTTTGCCTGAAACACTCCGACCAGAAGAAAGAGATGGCAATACTGCGATAAAGGTGTGCCAGATATTTCTTTTTAACCAATTATTTATTTATAAGGCACGTTTAAGTCTTCTTTGTTATAATAAACCAATGGCACAGAATTGGCTTTATCATATGATAACCTCTTTGTTTGCTTGTATAGTTCAATACTGTTTTCAGCTATAAGATCTCTAAAACAAGTATTTATTCCGTTTAGATCTAAAGTGGCAAGAACAAATGGAATCAGAGTGTGTCTAGGATTACTTTGGAATCTGCTTATTGAAAGATATAAACCCTTATCTTATAGTTTGTTGGAGACTGCTACAATAGAAGGATTTTACAGAGTTTCACTGAAACCACTTGCATCATTTTCTCTCACCGTATGGTCAGATGATTTCCCCCTGAATAGCTAACCTCTTTCTGACAGTGGCTAATGCTGGCATTTTATCTTAATTGAGCTGGTCAAATTATTCATTGTGAATAATTTAACAGATAGGTTTTGGCATATTTCTTTTTAGAAATTATTCAAGGCTAATCTCCTCCTCCTTGTTCCTATCATTTAACCTGCCTTGATGAGAAACTAATTATTGGAAAATCTTCTCCACCTCGTAATGATAAATTATATGATACATGTTTTTAAAAGAGTTGTTATCTGTGTTCACCTGTTGTTGTTTTTTAAAAAAGCTGACAGACACTATTATGGTCTCTTTCTGGGCGAAATCCAAAGTGAGAGTTATGACCTATAAAGTTCTATTAAAACCTTGGCTACAGATGCTTTGAAGATCATCATATTCCTCTAGTCTGCTTTAGTTTTGATATCCTCAAGAGTATAGTTTCTCTCAGTCCCACCACCATAATAACGGCATTTGATGGGGACATGTGAGAAGACCTTCTTGGTGGTTGCTTACAGGCTGTGGAATTCTCTGCTACAGGAAGCTTTGTTTCTTTTTCTGCTAACAGGCAAAGACCTTTTTAATTAGACAGACCTTTGGCTGCTAACTGGTTGTACTTCTATGTTCATTCTGTCTTCATTACTACATTTTAAATGCTTTTAAACCTGGTTTAAATTATTGCTTTTAATAGGATTACTTCTCTAATTTTTTTTATCTTTAATTATGGCCCTTACCGCAGAATGTTGCCATCCTGATATGGCAATGTGTTGCTTCTGATCTGGGATGCGTGCCATCACACAATGTCATTGCTGACTAGGCGCTGTTGCCTCACCATGAGTTGTAAATGCACCATATACCATTACTGGAAAAAATCTGGTAATGCTGTCTTTCCTGCAATGATCCCATCAGCTGTGGGCATGCAGTAAGGGCAGCAAAGTACCGTGGACAGCCACGGTACAGCACAGGAAGAGGCGGGGAAAGAGACTCACCATTCACGTTGTGCTGCGGAAGGAAGAAGAGTGTCCCTAACTCTACCCATCCACTGGCAGCAACCAGCAGTGGGGAGCATTCAGATCCTGAACCCATCCCAGCAATGGCATTGCCAGGATCTTGCCAAGACAAAGTGCTATGGGACCATAGTGTGGTAAGGGCCTAACTTAAAACATTTTTAGCTGTATTTTTAATCTATGTTGCAATACCACTTTGGGCCCTAGTTTGTGGGAAAGGCAAGGTTTAAGTTAAAACAAATAAAATTAAGAGTGAACTAATTCCGTTTTACCTCAGACAAGCATCTCTCCTACCATGCAGCAGATGTTTCTCTTCCTTATTTTTCATAGGGTGTTATTTTGAACCCTGTGAGCCATATAGCTAATCATATCTATCTGTGTGAAAGAGTCACATAAACAATTTAGAGACGTTCAGAAATCACTGGTCTCACTTGTGATATTTTCACATGTGTAACAGTGACATTGTCATAAAGCCAGTTCAGAGTAAGGGCAGTGAGAACTGGCCTAAGTCCTCTGCATGATTACTGGAGGAAAATTGTGAACTCTCAAACATCTGCTTTTTCATTTTTCATTTTTTTTTCAATGTCACAAGCAGTAGCACAGTTGTTCTCATGGCCAATAGGTTGTTCTATTGGTTATATGTCTAGCTACAGGGCCATATATGAAAGTCGTTGTGCAACTGGAAACTGCGTTGGGTCTTCCCATGAGCAGAGAGCACTTTTAAGCCACTGGATACTGACCCTTGCCTTCAGTTGCAGTGGCTGTTAAGGTAGCCATGTCCGAGTAGAGTGAGGAAGGGAGATTGGGGCTTGAAGCAGCTGCCTTTGATGTGTCTGTTGGGGAGAGAGCCAGAGGGAAGAAAAGAAGGAACTGGTTGAACTGAGTGGGGTAAGGAGGGAGATTGAGGCTTGCACCTGGGCTCAGCAGTTGCCTTCAATGTTCCTCCTGGGGAGAGAGCCCAGAGAGAGGAAGAGAAGAAAGTGTTTTCCAGAGTGGAGTGGAGAGGGGAGGTTGGTGCTTGAACCCACAAACATCAGTTGCCCTCAGTGTACCTGCTGGGGAGAGAATGAGGGAAAAAGAGAGGGAATTTTGTGTAGGAGCATGTCATGACTAAGATGCCAAGAACGATGTGGGGAGGGGTTCCCTCTTTCAGATTCCCCCTGGGCTTTGCTTCCCACTGCAACAATGGGAAGAACAAGACTTCTCTCTTCCTTCCACATGCTCATGCTGCTTACAAAGCGAGGTGAGAGTGGGGGAAAAAGGCTCCAAGCAGACTATGGAGGCTTTCTTGCAACTGAGCAAGCACCACTTGTGTCTCCCCCCCCCGCATGCCATCTTTGATTGAGTAATCTGAGTTCAGTCTGTAATGCATCTGAGATTGTAACCAGTGGATCTCTTACAGTATTGCTGCACAGTAAGTATTTGTGCTTATAATACAGTATGCAATACGATATAAAATCTATGCAGCAATATAATACAAATACAGTAATACAATATACAGTATAGTGTGTTATTTAGATTTTGCACTCATTCAGAAGTGATGTATAGTGTGTTATTTACATTTTTCAGCAACCCAAATGCATTTGCATGTTAGAAAAATCCTGGTTTCCACTTTTCATCTGATTCCACTTTCAGAGCATTTCCGCAGTAGACTGTTATAGCGCTATGATTCCACTTGCAACATCCTATGGAATCCTGGGGTTTGCAGTTTCGTGAGGGGCCAACCGGCCCCTCCTGAAACTGCAAACCCCAGGATTCCATAGGATGTTGAAAGTGGAATCATAACGCTATAACAGTCTAGTGCGGAAATAGCCTCAGACAGTCCTCTGGTTCCTAACCTGTCTGATAAGTGGGGACTTCCTTTAGATATAATTAAAGCCAATGTAGTGTTAGGATTTGAATGTAGCACTAGGACACTGGGAGACCAACTTTCAAATCCCCCATTATGCACACCCTTGGGGGCAGGGGCTTGCGCGTGTCACTCTCTCATTTCCTTAGCGGAAGGCAGTGGCAAGCATCCTCAGAATACATCTAACAAGATAAATCCTACGATAGGATTTAGTTGGAATTAACTTTAATTAGGATTTATCTTGTTAGATGTATTCTGAGGATGCTTGCCACTGCCTTCCGCTAAGGAAATGAGAGAGTGATACGCACAAGCCCCCCCCACAATGGTGTGCATAATAGGGGATTTGGAGTTGGAGTTGGAGGTAACTTGAACATACATTCTAACAACAAACGCAAAACCATCATAGCAGGCCAACATATAATTACATTAAATCTAATAATAACTTTAAAACCAACAGTCTTTCACATTGAGGAATTCCTTTCACCATTTTATATTTCCATAGCTAAAAAGAAGAAGAAGAAGCAACAGCAATCCTACAGTCAGAAATTTCTCTTCGTGTGAGAAACTACTTTATTTAAAGCTGTTGTTGGCTTTGTTCCTATACTTCTTGCTAGCTTTGAAGGGTTCGTACTTAAAAAGTGAAATTGTGCTTAGAAGTCTGAGGCTCAGGAAACTCGCTGAGGTTTACTTACAGGTAATCAGATGGGATTGCACATTAAAAGTATGTTTGAATTTTCAGATACATCAAGAAAGATTAGTGTGAACCTCTAACATTAAGATGTTATGTTCTTTAGCCATGTTATGGTAAGATGTTAGTTTGTTTTACAAAAACTTCCTATGACATTCACACAACCAAATACCACAGTTCTGCAATTGCAGTTGAGAGTGAGATTGCTTGGATGATACATATTTTTTATGTATGTGTTACAAATGCCAGGCTGTCTCTTTATTCTCACGCCAGCTGAGATCCTAAAGTGGTAAACCACTTGCAGAACAGTCCACTCCTTCAGTGATTTAATAGTTCTGTCACTTGTCATAGAGGTGAAATGTCTTCCTGTGCAAGCAGAATAAAGGCAACAGCTCACCCTGGTCATCAAGTGTACTTCTATGACAGTGTCTGCAGTGGAAGCATCTGTCTGGTTTATTCCTCCAATAAACAGCCAAATCTATCTATCTATCTATCTATCTATCTATCTATCTATTTATTTATATCCCGCCTCTCCATATGGATCGAGGCGGCAAACAACTTACAAATAGCATGTATTTTGAAACATTTCTATACAAGCCTCCAACAAGCTGGGTACTCATTTTACAGACCTGAGAAAGGATGGAAGGCTGAGTCAACCTTGGAGCCTGGCAGGATCGAACTCACAACCTTGTGGTTTGTGACTTGCAGTACTGGCATTTAACCACTGTGCCACCAGGGCTCCTTTTTAGATCACTCTTTTTTTTTTTTTTAAGTACCTATCCTTTAGGTGATTGTAAAGCCAGGGCATTATGGGAGGTGTGGCTTAAGAGCTCCCTGGTGCCTTTGTGATAGGTGATTTCCCTAACCATCCCTTCCACTGTGCCTTGGACCGAAGACCCCAAGACTCAAATGTTAAAGAAATAGGCTGTTTTAGAAAGAGCTGGCCTTTAGCTGAAGTTTTATGACAGGCAATGCTATATGGCAATGTTGGCAGCTGATTCGGCTTAGGCAGAAATGAATGGCATCTTAGTGAAAAGAAGTAAAGCTATGCAATTATTAACTGATCATGTAGAATGTTCTTCAGAAAACTTGAGAGAAATCATTAGTTGGTTAATATTCTTAATTAAACAATGTTCTTTATTTTCTGTTCAGCTTGTGCAGATGAGTGTGTGAGAGTGAACACTAAAATACATGTTACAGTGGGTGCATTGTTGTTCCGTGCTTTTCTGCTTTTTATATTGCTTCACTTGTTATAGTGGAGAATATTAAACTTTACATAAAAGTGATATACAGAATGCTCTGCACATAGTCACTTTTCACAGAGAAGCTTATTATTTTATGAAATCCTGGTTAATAGACTGATCTGAAATTCAAGCTTCCCTGTATTGTTGGACAGAAGAGCAGAAAGAGATCAGTCATTGATGAAGATAGCTGATGGCAATGGGTAGATGAAACTGTCAAGCCAGATGAAGAAGCAATAAAGTATACAAAATATTTATTTATTTATTTATTTATTTATTTATTTGCGTCTAATCATACAGTAATCTGCAGTTTCTTCTGCTAAACTCTTACAGATTCTCTGTGAGCTAAACAGAAGATGCTTGGATATCATTCACGCGTTCATCCTAAGACAGCTTAACCTTTCCAGTAGTAAACCTTAATACACATAGATGAATACTTTTTAGTTAAACAGTTAATTGTATACCCCACATTGATGGCAAGATCCTTCAGCAGTAATTGGATGAAAGATTCATAAACTATTAAGGTAATATTTGTGTTTCATAAATGTGATGCAGATTCAATTGATTGGCTTCTTGCCATCCTCCAAAATGTTGGGTATGTGCGGTTATTTGTTAATGTCTAGGACCCTTTTCGCACCTTTCCTTTTCGTGGTGCTGGGCTCACGCGAGCAGCCTCCAGTGAGAGGCTCTCGCATCCCGGTTCCTCCAGCTCTGCAGCTGCCACTCGCTCGCGTGAGAGCCCCTCCGCTTTCTTTCGCAGTGCAGCCTAAGACCTTCCCAGGCTGCACTGGACAGAAAGTGTGACTGGCCTGGCTCCCGAGGCTCTGCACACAAGGTAAGTGTGTGCAGGGCCCCAGAGCAATGTGTGACCATGCACCATTTTCAGCTTAAAGCCGAAAATGAAAAAGTGCATGAGCGGTCCCTGCCAGGCCCTGGAGCGTCATGCAAATGTGAGTGTGTCGTGTGGACCGCGCCTCACATGTGCGCAACGTTCGAGGGGTCCTTTCACATCAAAAATGCCATGTGAAAAGGGCCTGGGTTCTGTCATGTTTTGAGAAGCTGTTCTTGAAATGTCTTTATATACATGTTCAAGATCCTTCAAACTAATGAACTGAAAAATATTTTAAAGTAAGAATAGATCTTTCTTTCTATGATAGATCTTTCTTTTCTGTGGATCCTTCTTTCTATGACAAATCTTTCTTTTATACGGTTTTTCATGGTAGCACGCAATTCCTGCAAGCTGAAAATACTGATATGCCTTAGCAGAAAATAACCCCACATTAATAAAGCGATTAGTTTATCAACACTTTCTCCTAGTTCTGTGACTAGGGTATTCTCAGATGAGTTCCAGCTTTCATCTTTTCAGCATCGTTCAGCATTGTAGGAGTTCTTGCTGATTATTGATAGGAATATCTCCACATTAGATCACTGATACCTCCTGAAGCTATTTATCATTTTGAGCCATATGTCTCTAACACTGTGGATCTTACACAGAAACCTTCCTAGGTAACTCTATATAGCAGCAGACTCATATAAAATGTGAAAATAAAAATCTATGAAAACTCAGCACTTTGGGGAATAGATGCAATATAAGTAAACCAATACAATTCAATTTGAACAGCAGTTAACTAATAAACATTGATAATATACAAACTTAGTAAATCAAGAAGGCAATCTTAACCTTTAAAAATAGTTGGTATGACACCATGTTTTCTGTTTCAAACTGTTCATCAAATTTCAGTCAAGTAGAAATGTTAGAATTTTTTTCCACATGGGCACACACATTATTCCTTAGATAGTAAGCTTCATATTACTTTATTTCTTTTGCGATCTGGCTGTACCATCATGTGTGTATTATAAATGCTTACATTTGACTTCATTTTAAAATTAAATGTAATTTTATGGTTTTAAAAAGAAAGCTAAAACAAACACCAACTCCATATGAAGCTGAGAATGGAAAATTATCTTGTGAAGACATGTTAGTACATAAAGTAGTGAATTCCTTTCCCCCATTGATTTCATTTGTTTAATCTTCTAGACAATTCTAAAGCCAGATCATGAGGCGAAAAGTGAGAAACTATTATGTAAAAGTAAACAAAGTGGCTGAATTATAGTTATGACTTAAGAGTGGTAGCTGTGTAATCCCAAAGCACTATTAAATTCATTGTGGATTCCAAGATGAATTTTCACTTCAGTGCTGTATAGCCTTTCATAACGTACTTGTTTGATTGGTCAATTAATTTCTCCTACAGCTTGTTTTCAGAGTAGCTCTGAATTTGCTGCACCCATATAGCACCCATATAGAGAATATAGCATAACTTGACTTCTGTGCTGACAGTAACACTTAATGCTCCTTCCTGTTCTGTTGTGAGTTGCCATTTGTATTTTAAAAAAAAGATAAATCTTCCTTTAAAAATTCAAAAGGTATTAATTTTTGTCTGTCATGTGTGCTCTTAAATGCTTTGTTACCTCCAACTAAAAGTTTTATTTTGTTTAGCAGTGCAAACATGATAAAGTGGATGAGGCTGGGATTTGTTTTGGATGGGCTTGAAATAAGATTGCACTCGATAATAAACAAGACATTCAGGAAAGGAACTGTAGAGATTGTGTGAATGCAGCTCCTTATGCAAGTTTCCATCAGTGTAAAAAAATGATGTCTGGCTAGAAGGATATCAAACAAGCAGTTACCCCATGTAAATGTTTAGGTCGTGCAGTCTATGAAAATCGTACCACATGGCCTTATTAACATTCTAAATTCAGTTCTCTATGGGAAGCAGTTTGGGATCTTTTCTTGTAAGGAAAATAAGCAAGAGTGGAAGAAAATGAAAATCCCACAGTAGGAAGGTTCAGTGACTAAGAACAATCCATAGTTCTTGTATTCTGGTTGAGAATTCTTTCTGTAATGTGTAGGCTTTCATTTCTGAAAGGCATGAGGTCCCCTCAGTGTTTTTTAATGAGAATTCCTTGTGAGGGTACATTCCAAACAATCAGTGATCAAGATGGGGAGGTGGGATTGCAGAGGGGGAGAGAGAGCAGACAAACATTAGGGTCCTTTTGTGAAACACATGTTTTCTTCCATGATACACTTCAATAAACATGATTGATACTGTTCGTATATTAGAATTCGTCATTCTGTACACCAGCATGGAGGATTGTGAAGATACTTGCTCACAATAATGAATAAAGTGGGTTCTTTTTCCAGCTGTCCATCCTGGAGATTAAAAGTATTGCAGCCTAATTTCTCATCCCAAACCATATGCTTCTTGTGATCTATTCATGCAACCTAACCTTCCTCTCCCCATTTCTCCACGTCTACAACCATCCATTCTCTTCTCTTTGGTTGTCTTCCCTCCATTAACTGCTACAATGTCGCTGCCCTCCTAATAAGTGCCTTAAGACAGTCTTCTTCCAGGGTGATTCATCAGTGCACTTAAAGTCTTAGGTGAAGCTCTTGAAGCAGTCAATTTAAATAAGAAAGAAAGAAAAGCAAAAGGACTTGATAAATCTACGAGTTAAACTCCTTTATTGAAAGTTCTGGATATAACACAGAATACTGAGACCTAATTAGAAAAAATAAGTGAATTTGACTGAGTTATTCACACAGTATTTTCCACATAATAGGTTTGGCTGTGTTTGGAACAAATGGAGTTTACTTTGATGAAATGGCTTGTTTTTGCAATTTCTGTGCTTCATCTAAATGTATATTAATTCCCATTAATATTACCATTAGCCCCTCCAATATGGTCATTTTGTACTTAACCTAGGTATTTTCTCCTCGAATTTGATCTTTTCAGGAAGAGAAAAATGTTTTTCATTTTTCTTTCTATACTTTCTACACTTACTGCCTTATGTGTGGTTCTCCTGTATGTGAAATTTCTTGAGGTCAGGAAGCATACTGTCTTGTATAGAAAGGAATTACACCAGGAATTGACAAAATCTAGGAAAAGCTAGATGGATGAAGCTGTGAAGTTTCATTTCAGTGTCTTGTGTCACTTCTTTAGACAGTGTTTTGAACCAGGATATTCCTTGCTTCCTTATCGATGGTTATGTACCTGCGTTATGTACGTTAAGTTGGATTTGTTACTCCAGCAAAATAATGTGGAAATGGTAAACCGTGATAGACATTGGTTTCTCTTCATAATTTCGGAAGACCCCTTACAGACTAGGAACTGAAGTTTTCTTTAGTTCTTTAACTTTGGAAGACTCTTCCAGAGATCTTTTCAGATGACAACAGCCTGATATACTATCTACAAACCTAGTGACTTCCATTCTGGTGGAAATTTAGAAGCGTACTGTGAAAAATAATTTATTTTTCAGAAAAATGAGTGTGTAGTTTAAGATACAGTGGTCGAAGTGATAAGTTGAGAACAACATCTAAAAGGGAGTTAACAAGAAATTATGACAGAGCATTCCATATTTCAATTTTGTTGTGTGCATTTACACAGGTCTCCATCCCCCCGTTAATAGGCTCTTATTTTTCTGAATAGAAGTGATAGAAATATGATTTTTAAAGCAATGGTATGAACTACAGCTCTGATTACAGAACAGCACTTGTCCAAATTATTGGCTACTCAATGTTTTTTAAGGCCTGACATGTTGTACGATATACTTGTAAGTATTAAGAAGACTTCAGAATTTCTCCACTTATATTCAAAGTACTCTAACTCTGTGAAATGCTACACTTTCAACTGTATAAGTCACAAATATGGAATCAGATGTCATTTGCTTCAATCTTTCACTTTCGTTTAGAATAGGGTTTTTTTTTAATGTTCCAAGTAGTCTCTGGATTAACCCACAATATGGGGATGTTTTTGTGCAAATTACATTGATGATGATGTGTCAGCCTGTCAAAACATTAGCTGCAGAAAATCTGGTAATAAGAAATCTCTCTGCCAAAGATACAGAGCTACATACATCACTTATCACTTTGTTCTTCTGACATATTGCCATGCCATTGCTAAATTTTAAAGGCATAAAATCCACACTAAAACATACTAGTATCACAAGGTCTGGGATATTTTATCCATGCTGCTGGGGGGAGTGTGAGATCATCAGAAATCTCTTTCCTTTGTGTATACTCTGTGCTTTGTGTTGTGTGAAGAGCCATTATGGTAAGTTTCCTGCCTGTGCCAGATGTACTGTACTATTGTTGAATTTCCATTTACCTTATTAGCGAACAGAAACTAAAAGACTGGATCCAAACTTAATATGCGGCAGTATTCCACTTGCATTAACAGGAAGGTTGATGAAGAGCAGTGTTAGCTGAATACCTGTCTCGCTGCAGCCCTTTATATCCCCACTAAAAAAACTACCTTGGAAGCTGGGTCAGGGAAGACGTAAAGAACAATGTGGATGATATTACTGGTGCAATCACTGAAAATTACTTCAGCCATCAGAAAGCCTTTTCAGGATTCCAGTTCCTGATGTCAATGGAAGGAGCCATTACTTTTTCATAGGAACTTACTTGTATTCAACAAAAGATTTTTCCTTATTGCTGTTTCTTAAATTAATGTTCAGTCCCTTTCTTAAAATGAATCCAAAATACTTTGCAAGGAGGCAGTCTGCCTTGTTTCTTTTACTAGAATTATTTGTTTGATGATGGATTTTAGCCAAGTGCTTCATTAGTTGGGTGCTGTATAGAATGGCAATATGATTTTAGTAAATCCTGTGGGGCCTATATTTGCAGCCTAGCCCTACTAAATCAGCATGACTGCCGTTTTAAAAACTATGGCCTGCCAGCTGCTTTTCACCTGATAATTCTCCCCTTTCTACTGTTCTACTTTTGGCTGCAACCAGAATCTTGTAAAGGTTAAAAGTTGTCTGTTCTGTTGTTCAGACCTGCAGGACAGAATTGAATGAGTGATCCTTCTTAAATAACTTTTCTGGATAGGTATTAGAAGTCTGTTTAAATGATAGCTAATAAAAAGGCAAAATTAACTTCTATTTGTAAATTGGATGTGTATGTATCTGTTCTAATTGCTTTATTGTATTTTCTTATCCAAATCATGATGGATAGACACACGCACGCACGCGCGCGCACACACACACACAGAAAAAGTTCAGGCATGGTTCTTTCATTACTGTTAGTATATGGGGACTGTCATTTTACTTCTTAGTTTACTGTAAACATTATCCTCTTCAACTTGTTCTGCTGTATTTTCCGCTACAGTCATACAAATGGGCACAAAAAAGGTCATCTAGTCCAATATTCTGCTGGTGCAGGAAATCCACAGCTAACATTTCTTTGACTGATGATCATCTACCCTCTACTTCAAATGCTCAATGTTGGAGAACCTATTACCTTCTTATGTAGTTTGTTCCACTTTTAAACAGCTCTTAAGATCAGGAAGCTCTTCCTAATGATTAGTCAGAATCCCTTGAGATCTGTTGCTTTGGGTTAGGGTCTTATCTGTGGAGCATCAAAAATGAACTTGCTGCACCTTTCATATGACAGCATTTCAAATATTTGAAGATGCTATTATATCCTGTCAATCTTCATTTCTCCAGGCTAAACATATCCAGCTTGCACAGCCATTTCCTGTAGTACTGCTTCTACAGACTCTACCATCTCTATTGACCTCTTCTGGACATATTTAAACTTGTCAAAATCCTTATTTATTTCTTTTGGCAGGTTAGAACAGTCACATGTTCATTTGTTTGTCAGACTGCTTTTGAAGGAATGAGTGAACAGTACACTTCCACAATGAAAACAGGAAATCTGTCCTTCTAAGCAGGTATTATCTGCTGTACCTGACCATAGTTCTACTATGTGTCATGCAGAGGTCTGTACAGTCTCTTCATGAGTAGATCCTGTACCCTGTTCCTTTTAGCTTGAGATTCACAGAACCTCTTACATGCAAAGGATGTGCTCAAGTACTGAGCTACAGTCCACCTTTGTAAAGTGGTATAATGTATTGTTCAGTAGCATCTATTTCTGGGCACCACAATTGCAGAAAGATACCCACAAGCTGGAATATGTCTAGAAAAGGGTGACCAAGATGGTAAACAGTGTAGAAACCAAGCCCTATGAAGAACAGTTTTGCTTAGAAAAGAGAAAAAGAAAATTGATAGATAACAAGAAAGCTATCTTTAAATATCTGAATAGTTGTCATGTAGTAAATAGAGTGAGATAGCTTTTTCCTGCTCCAAAGAGTAGAGCATGAACCAGTGGATTCAGATTGCAAGACGAGAGATGCAAACTTTACAAAGAAAACTTGATTGTAAGAGCTGTTTGACAGTGGAATGGACTACTGTGAAGGATGAGACCTTTTTTGGAGTTCTTCAAAGAAAGGTTGGATGACCATCTTTCAGGACTGCTCTAGCTGTGTATTCCTGCATGACGGTAATTTAGATTTGATAGGTCTTGTGATGTTTGGCAATCCTATGATTTTGTTTTTCTATGATTCTGTTATCTTTTCACTCTACCATGCCTTCTATATTACCATACCTTCTCTATTACTTTAAGGTTGCTATATTACAAGACGAGTCATTGGAGGCTAACTTCTTGGCTTTTTGGCTAAGATCAAGTGTAGTATTTTATATTTATGCCAATTAATTTATTTTGCCAATTAAATCATATCAAAGTGTAGAGTGTATGGCCTACTAACAGTTCCTTTGTTTGAGTCATGTGATGCTGAAGAGGCCTTTTTCTTTGCAAAAGAGGCAGCAGGACTGTACTTCTATGAGCAAACTATTCCTAAATATTTAAAGGAAGTGGGATACATCTTGCTTCTGCTTTCATTCCTGAACAAGCAATCCAGAGTTGCACATTAGAGTGAGACAGCCTTTTCCTTCCCCTTTTGACTTTTTAACCATTGTTTTATTCCCCTCCCCCTTCAGCAGTAGAATATAAGATCATGTTTTTGTTTTATCAACTGGTGTTTTCCTGTTCTTTTAAATTATTGTTTAAAATATTTTTTTTTTGTATGATACACAGGAATTTGTCAAAATCCTAAAGGCACCAGATCCTGTCTGATTTTGGAAACTAAGCAGGGTTAGTCTTGGTTAGAATTCAGGTCAGAGACTGCCAACAAATACCAGGTGCTGTAGGCTGTATTTTCAGAGGAAGGAACTGGCAAAACCACCTTGTGAGCATTCCTTTCCTAAGAAAACCCAATGAAATTTACAGGGTCACCATAACTCAGCAGAGAACTTGATGGGACATGCACATACGTGCACGCACACACACACACATGCATGTAGATCTCTAAAACCAACAGAAAGTCAGTCAAACCTGAACCTTATTGCTAGTCTCAGTGAAAGGAGACCCACTGAATTAATGAAATTCATATAACTGTTGACTTACTAAGCTCCCACTCATCTAGCAGTTCAGGCAATTCCTGGGGAACTAATTGCATTTAGCCGGTGAAGTCTAGTATGTCCCTTGGGTCCTCCTCATACTCACCCAAGCCCTCATCAGTCCCTCACCCATTTTTTTGTCATTCCATCCCAACCCATTTTCTGCCAAAAGTGTTTTAAAATGGATTAAAAGGCTCAAATATTCCTCCCTTCTAACAGTAAAAATCCTTCCTGAATGCTCCAAAATCCATTCAGGAGTGATAGAATGTCAGTTTGGGTTGTCAGAATGGCATATGTGTTCAGATGGCTGCCAACGTGCAGAGCGTACCTTCCTCTGATCAAGTCCTTAATTGTTGCTTGGGGTCTAGCATTTGTTATGACAACTAGGATACTCTCCTCAAAACCCTTAGGTAGGATGGTAATCCACAACCATATTCTCATACAGTGGGCCCTCCCTTACTGTGACCTCTGTATGCATGAATGTGAGTTTGTATGAAGCGTCACATCCCATTATAGTTAATGGACGCTGCAGACATGTGGCCGCACTGTCACGGGCATGCACGTGTGACGTCCATTGACTATAGTGGGGTATGGTGCTTTGTGTTTTTTCTTTTAGTGTGGTGCCCACAGGCTGTTACATACATGCTAAAATGCTGTTTACTAACATTGTGTCTTACTGTTAAGTCCATAGAGTTGAATCCTTCTAGGAAAAAGTTACATTCTCACCTAGAATATCCCATGTCTACGACATATAATGATGTTGTTTGTTTTCTCTATATTTCCATGCTGGCTGGACAGAGAACTATATCTGAAACCCTGTCTGTCTGTCTGTCTGTCTGTCTGTCTGTCTGTCTGTCTGTCTTTCTTTCTTTCTTTCTTTCTTTCTTTCTTTCTTTCTTTCTTTCTTTCTTTCTCTTTTTCTCTGTGCTTTGGATGATTGCATTGATTCAAGCATCCTAAATATCTTTGTATAGATCTTGATTTTTCAAGTCAATGTCATAGTTTGTTGTGAAGAAAAGAATTAGTTAAAGAAGACAAAATACTTAATAATTGCAGTTTCAATACTGTGTATTTGGAAAAGAACACACGTAAACAAATTGAACATATATTAGAAAATGTTATTAAATAATCAATAATATTTATAACAACTATAAACAAGGATAACATAGTCAGGGAATTAAAATGACCTTGCATCTAGGTGCATTATTATAGAGAAGATATTGTTTGACATTAATTTTTGACTTTAATTTTTATTAATGCAGATAATGGCTTACACAAGCCTTATGGCTGCATTACTAGTGCTGTAAAATTTAATTAGATTTTAGAGCAGCTGTTAATGTCTTTTCTAAGATTATGTAATTTGGAGGCAATGTGAGCAAACTCCATCCATTTCATTTCATTTCATTATGTTTCGAAAAGGAAGTGAAATGTGATATTTGGTCTGCAGTACCTTTTGGCATTAATACATAATAATTAAGGCTGGGGGCATACCTGATTGTCTGTATGACCTGTTTTGTACACAGTGGGCAGATTGTCTGCACCTATTTTACATTATCTGAGAATGATTAGAGTTGACAGTACAATACTAAGGTCTCTAATTGTTTTTAGTGTAAACTAAAACCTGTTGTTTCAAGGCCAAACTGGAGATGATGTTTCTGAAGTAGTGACTATTAGGCCATTTCTGCACTAGAGTGTTATAGCGCTACGATTCCAGCCGGCCCCTCCCAAAACTGCAAACCCGAGGATTCCATAGGCTGTTGAAAGTGGAATCGTAGCGCTATAACACTCTAGTGCGGAAATGGCCTTAGTCTGGATGAGGGCCACGCCTGCCAGTAGGAGCATTGTTCTTCACTACTGTGGTTCCAGGCTATCTCTCTCCTCCAGATGTTATCAGTTTGAGGATAAATGTTCCCCCTGGTGCCAGCAGTCCTTTTCTCTTGGAAACAGTACCCAGTAGCAGGAGACTGTCTAGATTAGGGTCATTGCTCAAATATACCTGGTTATTATAGGCCCAGGGCCTCTTCACCACAGGTTAAGAACTTTTCCTTTTTCTTGACTACTCTTCACTTATATGCAAAATTGGGGGAGGCAATTTCATATGGATGCATATCCAGGATGATTGTATCTTGAATGTGTGCTCTATGAATATTTGTGAACTTACACACTAGAGTTGAGCAGTGGCCAGTCTTGCTTTTAATCATGGGTGAAATTCCACTTCATGGCCTCTCAATAACTCATGTCGGTGTAGCTTGCTCTATAACTGATTTTTTGATTTTTGAAACTGTTGAGAAGTCTCAAGAACACAAACCACTCTATATTAATTTCTATTAGTTAGAGGGCCTTGGCAGAAATTTCCTTATACAAGTATAACCTCAGTTGACGAAGTAGATATATTTCTGAGCATCACTTCTTTAACAGAAAATTTGGTAGCAGAGGCAGAAATAACATGGAAAGAATATGAATAGCTTCCTGTACCTCAACAAACAAACAAACAAATAGAACAGTTCAACATGTTTCAGCAGCCTGTTGCCTGTTTCTGCATTACACTGTTACAGTGCTATTTTTCCACTTTCAACATCCTGTGGAGTCCTTGGGTTTGCAGTTCGGGGACAGAGCTCTTTGGCTTCAATAAACTACAAACCCCAGAATTCTACAGGATGTTGAAAGTGGAAGAATAGCATTATAACAGTGTAGTGCAGAAAGGCCCAATCAAAACTACCAATATCCATATTTGAAATGAACCATATCAGGTAAAGATTGCATAAGTAAACAGAAAGATCTGGAATCTTCTCAAGACAGTTTGAACATTTCTTCCAAAATGGATCCAGGGATGATGCCCCCGCCCCCGCTTCATCAGTTTTCAATTTTCTTACTGTTTCTGTTTTGGTGGTCAAACATGCAGGTCTGTGCATTCTTAAAAATGTCAGGGGCACCTGGCGAGGCAGGCTGATCTCTCCTTTTCTTTCTCTTTTGCTGTTCACATGTGCTTACTCACTACAGGCAGCTGCTGTTTACCTTGCCTGCTGTAGGCAGGGCACGCAAAGCTACAGCAGGATTGGTGAGAGCAGAATCCCGTTTGTTCTCAACTCAGGCTTTATTGCATTGATTACTGCAGACACACAGCTGCTACCCTGACACTGAAGGACTGTTTGTTGATCCTTTCACCACTATTCTCCCAATGGTGAAGCTGCCAAAAAAGCTTCAGATAGATAGAGGACCAAGATATAAACATGGGTGGGCAGGTGTAAAGAGACTTTGCAAAAAGGAACTTGTTTATCAGAGGCCATGTTAACAGAGATGTGCCTGTACCAAAATACACTGACCAGTAGAACTTGGGTCACAGTGATCACTTTGTGGTGTTTTATCAAAATAGATTCCACACACATACACTGATGTAAATAAACACACATCCATTATCATTTATGGTACACCTTTAAGTGAAAATAATTGAGATGAGAAAAGGAGAACATTTTTTTTAACGTTCTAAGATCTTGTCAGCTTGGCTTTTCTTCATTGTGTGATGGTAATTATTGAGAATATATGTTAACTAGAAGGGAAATGCTGTAAAGTAAGGATGGATGCAAAGATTAGATGTGTTAAGAAAAGATACTGTAATGATATATGACAGTGACCTAATTTCTGGAAACATCTCTCAGGATAAAATAATTCACTAATTTATAACTATATAATTAACTGGCCAAGAACAAAATCAGTCATGTCAAAATTATCAAACAGTAACAAATCACTATAACTTTTTGAAATACAGATTAAGAAACAAATGCAGAGGCCAACAACTCAATTATTTTATATTTGCAGCAACTTGGAAACAGACAAGGAAGAATAATAACTCAAGCGGAAAAATAATTTTCAAGCTTTTAAGGAAAGTGGCTACAGACTGTCTCTGCTGTACCCTGAGACTGTAGAATATTGTTACATTGTGTGCTGCCTGTAACACATGGGCAATACAAAAGAGTGATTGCAAACAAGAGGTATTGCTGTTGTTGTTCATTTATTTATATCCTACTTTTTTTCCAGAAGTTGGGATGCATGGAGGCTTACAAAAATAAAAAGAAATACTGATAAAAATATGTACAGAGACATATAATTATAATATATAAGTTATAATATATTTATTAATATTTATATATGTTATAAATTATACATTTATATTTAGAATCATAGAATCATAGAAATGTAGAGTTGGAAGAGACCACACAGGCCGTCCAGTCCAACCCCCTGCCATGCAGGAACACCCTCAAATCAATCCCGACAGATGGCCATCAAGCCTCTGCTTAAAAACCTCCAAGGAAGGAGACTCCACTTCACTCCAAGGCAGCAGATTCCATTGCCGGACAGCCCTGACTGTCAGGAAGTTCTTCCTGAGGGTCAGGTGGAATCTTCTTTCCTGCAGCTTGAATCCATTGCTCCTTGTCCTGGTCTCTGGAGCAGCAGAAAACAAGCCCCCTCCTTCCTCTACGTGGCATCCCTTCAAATATTTAAACATGGCTATCATGTCCCCTCTTAACCTCCTCTTCTGCAGACTAAACATACCCAGCTCTCTAAGTCTATCCTCATAGGGCATGTCTTCCAGGCCTCTCACCATTTTGGTTGCCCTCCTCTGGACTTGCTCCAGCTTGTCAATATCCTTCTTGACTTGGGGTGCATTTAAATATAAAAAATAAATAGTAATGTCAAAATACAAATTAAACATTGCACCTACAACTTTAGGTGGTCCACCTCACAATATTTGATCATAGAAAAATCTGGGAAAGTCTTCTTTTTGGGTCCAGAAGATGCGGCACTGTTATGTATATTACCACTGCGGATACCCACAGATGGTAGTGAACAAGCAGGAGAGTCACTATTATTATCTGCAAATACGATCTGGGCTGACCACAGTGTCTCACAATTATTCAGATTCTTTGTGGAGATTATTTCACAAACTAATCTCTCTTTACTGGTAGATTGAAATTATACGGACTGACACCCAGAACACAAATTATTTGAGACGCATGTTCTTGGAAGATGGATGCCCTCAGTGAAGTGATAGCGGATGCCAGCAGATGTGTTGCTTTGGGCTTCCCTTGTGCCTTTCCCAAGAATGAACACAAAATAATATAAATGAATGATAGAATCATAGAGTTGGAAGAGACCACAAGGACCATTGGGTCTAACCCCCTGCCCTTGCAGGAATGCATCATCAAAGCATTCCTGACTGATGGCCATCTAACCTCTGCTTAAAGACTTCAAAAGGGGGAGACTTTACCACAGTGTATTCCACTGTCAAACTGCTCCGACCATCAGGAAGTTCTTCCTTATGTTTAGATGAAATCTCTTTTCCTGAGTTTGAAGCCATTGTTCCATGTCTTAGTCTATGGAGTGGTAGAAAACAGGCTTGCTCCATCCTCCATAAGACATCCCTTCAAATGTAATAGTTATGTCACCTCTTAAACTTCTCTTCTCCAGGCTAAACAGACCTTGCTTTCTAGGCTGCTCCTTATAGGGCATGGTTTCCAGGCTTTCTGCCATTTTGGTTGCTCTCCTCTGGACACATTCCAGCTTATCAATATTCTTCCTGAACTGTGATGCCCAGAACTGGACACAGTATTCCAGATGGGGTCTGACTAAATGAATAATATTATCATTTTTATTAAGGACAATGAGTGTTGATCATCTATGACTATAGGAAATAGTGGCGGTAATCTGAGAGATGGTGCTTAACACCGGGGTTGTGGATATACAGTAGATCCACTGTATCTGCGAAGGATACATTCCCAGACTTAACGTGGATGGCAAAAATACAGAAAATACAATACTGTTGGGTTTTTTTACCTCCATGTCAGTCAGGGTGGTGAGGGAGGCAGGCAACTACACTGCATGACTCCTCCTTCCTGCCTTCTTTCATAGTGGGATTGTTTCCTTCCTGGGGGACAAATCCTGGCTGCTCAGAGCTTGGCTCTTTCTGAGCCAAGAAAAGTGCAGTGAGCCATGCTACAGTTCCCCTGTCCCTCTCTGGGCTGAGGAAGGAGCATCTATTTCCTTCCTCAGCTAAGAGAGGTGCAGGAAGCCCAACTGTGCTCTGGGTCCAGAGCAAGGATCATGGCCAGCGGTGGCAGCCATGGCCCTGGAACAGATTTCAGGTAAATGAAACCATGGATACCAGTCATGGGGTATCTGTCCAATACTTTGTTTCAGGCTGGCTAGGAGAATACTACATCAATTTATATGAAGCTATTACTTCGTATCTTTTACCTGTGAATTTGATACAGTCTTGTCATCCTTTGACACTGGTTAAAATCTAGTGAAGTTTTTCACTGACACAACTGCTTTTATCAACAGAACCAGAAAATCAGCAGTTCCCATTCCTACTGAAGCCCTCTGCACACCTGTAAAATGTGTTTTGGAGGTCTTAAAGGAATCTGGAACAGATTTTATGGGATGCATTGGTTTGCTGAGTGAGAGGGGAGAGAAAGTTGTATAGTATGATCAGCCCCTTTGGTTGAATTAAAGTGAAGGATGTAAGCTTCGAAGTATATAACTTATTTTCCAGACATAAAGAGCTATTATGTGTGCCTGTGGGGACCTCACAACCTAATCTGAACATATAAATTACCGGTAAAGGAGAAAAGACACATACATTTTCAAAAGAAGAATGGTATGATTAACATGAGATAAGCTTATCCAGCTTCCTAAAGGATAAATGGAATAAAAAGTTGAGATAGGAGGGATCCACTTGGCAAATAGAAGAGGGAAGTATTGCACACCTAATGAGTCCATTAAGAGCGTTTCAAATAGTAGATATGAACCCTGTTAGAACACGATGGTAAAATGACTAAGGATAGGGAATGCAGTAGTGTGAAGTACAGTGAATACAGGGGAAGTGTACAGAAGAAATAGTCCATAAAAGGCAGAGCAAGAGATAACAGATGTTCACACTGTATGCCAGGAATGGGAATTCCACAGCTGTCCAGATGTTGCCAGCATAGACGATGATGAGGAATGCTGTGAGCCCATCTGCAGGGCTACACAATTCCCACCTCTGCTGTATATGAGGACGGTAAAAAGACTAGCTTGTTTGCATAGCTCAGCCGAGTTTCTGCCAATTTGAACAAAGCAGAAAAAAGAATTGTTTTAAAAGAAAGTGATGTCCACAAAGCCTAATGCAGATCGAACTGTATCTTAGATCTTCATCTACAGGTGACTCCAGTTTCAAAAACCAACAAACTTCTCCTGAGTGTTTCGAAAGTTTGGGTTAGAGGATAAAGTAAGGGTTCCTGAAGTGAGGGTGGAAGATACATGGGTTCAACTTCGCTGAAGCTGTTTTTGCTACTATTGTTTTCCAATATTTATTATTTTATTTATGTCTTTTCTGTGCCACCTTTCTTCTTTCATGGGACTCAAGGCAGCTTGCAAAGGGCTAAAATAAGATATGCTAAAAACTTGATAATAAAAACATTAAAACAGAATTAAGCAAATCATCACATTAAAAAAATTAAAAGTATAAAATAATTTTAAAACAATAAGGTTAAAACTATAGCAGCCGCCCTCCACAATAAAAAAAAAGTCTCCCCATAACAGATTCATCGTTAAATGCTGGTTTGAAGAAAAAGGAGATCAGGAGGAGGGAGCAGCCTTGCCTTCCATGGAAAGGAATTTGCCAGCCTGGGAGCAGCCACTGAGAAGGTTCTTTCCCATATCATAGTCAGATAAGCCTGTGACAATGGCAGGACGAAGAGAAAGCCCTCCCTCAAGGATCTTAATACTCTGGCAAGTTTATATAAGGAGATGCAGTCTTTTAGATAGTCTAGACTTGTACCAAATTTTCATAGGCTAGGTTTTCTCTCCCTTTTCTGTAGGGTGGTCCTAAGCTAATTCAGATTCCAAGAATGTTAACGCAACCATGCTTTTTAGTCCAGCCAATCTATCTACAATATAACCTAATCTGACAACAAATTAAGGTGAATGAGAACAGAAAAAAAAAAATGAGTTAAAATATAATCGGCTTTGGGGAGTGGGTTTACCTTTAGAGATAGTTTGATACGTTAAGTAATAAGATTATATTTAGTAATAGCAATAGATTAAATCTAAGGGAAAAATATAGAATTAAGAATGAAACTATTATAATAAAAATGAGTATAATGAGAATAAGAATTAAAGATAGGTAACAAAAATATATAAGTAGAATAAGCTGAATAAGTTTATGATTCTAATGGTAATAGAGAGAAATAATAATGTAAGTTTGCGTTGGTTGAAATTTTTTTGTTCCACTATTATGTATATCACATGGTGTTTTATTTTTTTGTTTTTGTTTTTTTTCTTTGCTGTATAATCAATAAAAATTATTTTTTAAAAAAAGGTGAATGAGAACAGAGCTTCCTGGGTGGGTCCTTTGGAAGGTTCTGGTGAGTCAGGAGTCATTGAGGGAAAATTAGCCCTGGTTGGAACCAGTACAATGTATACTGAATAGAGAAATGTGTGGATGAGGCCAGATTTCTTTTCCCATTCATGACAATATTTGCCAAAAAAAAAAAAAGAACCCCCTCCTTTTGACTGAATCATAATCAGGAATGACTTTACCTTTCAAATGACTGCTTTAGAAACAGCATCAAAATCCCTGATGAAATATCCCTAAAATATTCATTTAATCTTGTAATTAAATATGTCATCAGATGGAAAACTGGCAGATTGGTGTGCCTCTTACCATGAGATGTCTAAGTGCAGCAGCTAAAACACATTGGATGTGTTACATCTGTGTCATCACTCTAGAGACAAAAATAAAGCCTGTAATTACAATATGGTAGAAACATTTCACAGTGCAATTACTCACAAAAAAAGATCTCTAACAGACTGTAAAGCTTCTGGCTTTGTATTGTGTCTATTTCAAGAAAAGTGTTCAGATTGCATTGTGCTAAATACAGTGAAGAATGGGCAGCACTCAACAAATAGGTCAGGAAACAACAAGCTAATTATTTATCGGTAAGGAAAAGTCATCAGCTACTGATAACCATTATTCATCATTCAGTATTATTGATTTTTACACAGGGCAATGATAACTTGTCTAATGAGGGGTTATTGTATAATTCTGTCTGAAAGCTGACTTGAACTGAAAGGGCCATTAACTAGAAATAACTGTATTAACCAGCCAAAATGTCTAAAGTGCTAGAAAGAGGATGAAACCAAAACCTAGAGTTGTTTTGCAGGCGGCTTGTGGGATGTGATAAGACTTCAGCTATTTAAAATCTCTATGACTGTATAAGACAAACTTCATTACATTAAAAAAAAAGACTTCCTTAGTGTGGGAACCGTACTAGATAAATCAGGTGAATCTTTCATTCATCCTTATAGATTTTCTTGTACAGAAATATATAGCCTGTTCAGATGTCATGTCATGCCCATAGTGCCCAGCTGCTCAGTAATCTTCTCTTGGCAAGGAAATCACATTGCTTATTATTAGAAATTTCCATTGCTTATTATCTTTTTTAAAAAAAATCGGGAATTACCACCATGTTCCTCTTTGTCCGAGTCTTTCATAAGAAGTTTATTTATTTAGTATTCTTTAAAAGTATTTGCTTGGATCCAAAAAGGAACCTTAATTATCAGATATATTGACTATGCTTGGAGAGTTTCATTAAGTGAAAAGAGATTTATTGGCCATTATGTTTCTCTTGTTTTCAGTGGTGTCCAGAGTGGTCATTTGATTTCAGCTTGCTAAGGAAAAGCATGCTATTTGATTATGAACTCTCTGTAGGATTAAAGAACAGCTGTATTTTATTTTATTTTATTTTATTTTATTTTATTTTATTTTATTTGTGGTACAGGCAGTACTGTAAATGTCTATGCAGTTATTCTTTCGGGGATAGATATGCTTGTGTAGTAACTGCCAAGAAAAGCATTAAAAGTTTAAAATGATATAAATTAGAATAGAAAACACACACACACATGCACACAAATATATATAGCATATATAAGGCTTGCCGATTACAATTGTTTCATTACAGTTGTTTCAATTGGTTGCAGATTAACAAAGAGGAGGTAAGTCAAACTGCCCAAGAAAAAGTATTCCAATGCTTGAGTACAGTCACAGACAAATCCTTATCCTTTTCCCCAACCGGTTATGTTTCTTCTGCTGTTGAGAAGTGAAGCACAGCCTATCTCACAAAATATCTGAAAGAGATGGCCTCTTTTTGTTGGAGACAACCTGTCTGACTTTTCAGCAGAGTACATTTACTGGAACAGATTTGCTTTAAAAGTGAATTGGAGAAATAATTTGCTGCCTCTGGTGGTGTTGTAGAAGAGAAAGCTGTTAATTCAGAGGACTAGTGCTGTACTCTGGGGCTCGTGTCCCACCTGTGCCTTGTACCCAGGGTCTTAAGCAATTTGCCTTTTAGTCTCACTGGTGTTCTCCTATGGGAAGTGGATGTTTTGTGACTTGTCACAACTATCTTTTGAATGCCCTGTATTTTTTGGTGAAATTGAAATTGCAGGTATGCCTATTAGTACAAAAAGGTTGGGAACGTCAATTTAGACTTCTAAAGATAGTAATTGACATGGCTTATGCCTGTAAATAAACACAAATCAAATGAGAATCTTGTAAAAGACGTCCTAAACGCACATTCTCGTTTATCACATTTTGTGTAGCTGAAGATTCCTGAGATAATTCAGAGACAGCCCCATGTAGAGCACATTGCAAAAATTAGTTAAGTAAAACATATATCATCAAGATAAGTGTAATCTTACTAGGAACTGGATGAAAACTTTGGTAGCTTTTGCTGGTACCCATACTTTGTGTTTAAACAAGTAGCTTAAAAAAAAAAGATTTTTTTTAAGAAGAACTTTTGATTTTATTGGTACACTGTTTAGATTTGTTTGCTAGATTAGAAATATTCTCTTGATCAGAAAAAAAGGTGGTAATTTTATTTTCATATTATTTTCAAGGATTATGTTGCATTATCATTGTCTTTTAACTTTTCCATGGTATCTAGTGATTTTTATAGACTGGAACTCTTCGTTTCAACCATATTTCATTTCAAAATACCTTTATTAAAATAATGCCATTTTATAGCATTGGTACATACTATGGAGTGTCAGCATCATTTTTCCCCTTCACAATATCACATCTGATAAATGGATATCCTGTGGTTAAGAAAATTACACACACTTAATACCTGAGGCCAGTGAATTGCAATATCAGCATAAGCTTAAGTGATTATATTGTTTCTTCTAGCTGCCAAAGGGAGTTCTTTATATCATCCAAAGTGAGGAATTACTTCCTTTTTATATTCAAGGGCAATTTCATTAGGAGAAATCGTTGTTGATCATTTAGTTTGGTATGTCGCAGGTTTCAATAATAAACTTGTTGCAGTGAATGCACATTTTTATAAATTGTGGCTGATGATATTAATTAATGTTTATTAATATCATTCTGGATTTTTTTCTGTTGAATAAAGGGCACCTGTTGACACATGTCATACATATAATGAAACACAAGGCATATAATGAGCTGGGGGGAAGGGAGCCCCCTCCTCAATGTCTATTCTCAATGTCTATTTCAATTTCCCTTGAAAGTTTTCTTCATTATGACCGTACATAATAGTACATGGTGTCCACAAAGCTTTGTGATGCTTGTATCTGGATGGACGTTTATAAATGAAGTTTTTCTCAAATAGTCCTCAGGCTGGTCTAATATTGGGAAGTCACATCACTTCTTTCTGAGCTGTATTATGTCCCCATTTAAAACTTGTAAATGGGGAAAGTGTCAAAGAGAGAAAAGGAAAGACTGAGGAGCAGTCACCATAATCATGTTTATTTATTATTTTAAATATTTTATATGGTCATTTGAAACAAACCCTCCTCAAGGTGGTTTATAAGTAAAAAATTGCTATAATAAAATGTACAACTAAGAGCACAGCATAGAACATTTAAAACTGATGAGAGTCAGTTTGGATAACTACATTAAGAGTATTCATTGTTGTTTATAGTAGGGTAACACTGCCCCCGAATGATTGATTATATTTTGTAAAAATATACTTTGCTCTGCTATTGCTTATGGCTAGTGCCGTTTTCTTTCACTGGTTTTATTTAGAATATACACATTCATTTTCCTTCACTTGTGATTCTTACTCAAGCTCAAATGTGAATTATTTCAAGCTACTTTCTTTTAAAAACAGAATTAGGCTATAAAGTACTGCTTTTAATATTCTGTGAATACATGGAGGCTTTGAACTATTTCCTCTTGGAGCAGCGTTCTGTATGTCAGGCATATTGGTTAGGCAGAAAGCACTAAAAATCATCTGCCACCACATTGTATATTTTACATGTGTGTCCGTGCTTCTTGATGCTGTGGCTCAGATAATTGGTTAGGTTATTCATATTCTTGCTAGCACTGTTTACTGCTCAGTATTCTGTACATTTTCATTATTCTTATTATTATCCCTAAATATAAGATGTCTCCAGGGAGTGTGATCCATCTTGTTGATTATTAACTTTCTACAATTTTAAAATGACTTGGTACATTGTTTGTTGCTTTTATTGGGGGCAAGGTCAAAAGTACCAAGTGTGGAAGCATGTCATAATTGGATGTCTGTTCAAAGCACCAGGGAATTCAGGCTATTACATGCACTTCAGTGCACTAAACTAACACTACATGGAGCCATCAGAGCATAGAATAGACTCACTAATCTCTCCATAATAATTATTGCAGGTGTGCCAGTAGCATAAAACACGTGGATTGTCTGATGTGCTATAAAGCATATTTATTATTTAATTCCCTTCCTAAAATGCATCCTGAACCTTCATCATTCCTTAAATAATATTTAAGTGTCTTTTTTTTTCTTTTTCTTTTTTTACAAAGAAGACCAAAACAAAGATTAAGTCATGTTATATTCCATTTTGCATTTTTGTTTAGAGGCTGTATATGTTACAGCAAGCTTGTGATTTAGAAAGCTTTCACATTCTAATTAGAAATATATCCTAAAAACAGTTGTGGCTTGGTATTAAATTAGGTACAATACCATTCTGAACACACCTCAAATCTCATCTGATTTTGCAGTTTTAAGTAGGATTGGCACTGGTTAATACATAAATGAGACTCCACCGGGTAGTAAGTAGAAATCTACAGATAAGGATAGGAAAGAATGCCACTTGAATTCCTGAAAAGCTGTTGCCAGGCCTAGTGGTCAATACTGTTGTTTATGAGCAATAGTTTGAGTCAGTATAAGATACCTTCCTGTATTCCTCAATTTTATAAAACTTATATAAAATGGAAATATGAATTGGTCAAGTATAGTCACATGTTCTGTGACAACTGTTCTAACAGAAGGGAAGCACAGATACATAAACTTCTATGTTTTGAACTCATCTGAATGATTTTAACAACCTAATGATGTTTTCAATAGGAATTTAGATAGAGAAAGGGGGGGGACCCAAATCCATACAGATAAAATAATTTGGATAGTTTTTGAAGTTTTTTTTAAAGTGTTAAAAGCAGTCTTCACACTTTGGAATCTTTAAACAAAGCTAATTAAGAAAACGTAGTGAATTTGAGAGGACTCTTCAACGTGCACGGGTATTGTGCAATCAACACAAATATGCAGAAAGTGCAGTTCCCTGCACAAAAAAATCATTTTTTAATAGACTAAGTTCTGACCTGTGAATATTCTCATCAGTCTACCATTCTTCTTACTGGGATTTTCTGACACTCAAAAAACACATTTTTGGCAATTTTTGAACATTCCTTCCATTCTTATGAGACACATATTCCCACCAATTTCTTTCTGTGCCTGTTTCATCCTCTCTATTGGCATATGTTACGAGGCTGCTGGAGTATCTTGGGTCTGTAAGGACTTCATTGATGCTCACTGACCACAAATCCTTCTGTAGTTCCATGTAGCTATGTGAGGACCACCTAAACCGATTGTATTTCTATTCCCTCCTCCCTGTGATTAGGAATAAAAGCAATCCTTTACTTCCTCCTGCATTTAGTCAAAAAGTCTGTAATTTTCTTGCCTATGTGATTTGTTCCATGAATATTGCTTGTGTGTGATCTGGATACCCTATACCCTATCATCTATCGTGACAAACTATGTGGGTGAAAAACATGGACCTAACTTATTTACGTGTGGGACTCATTTTCCATAATGACAATATTCATGATAATGATCTTTATTTATGCCCTTTTCCCCAAAGATGGCACTCAACTTTGCTTAAAATTAAAATAATTATGTGATAATGGGGATTCCCATTATCTAGACTTGGCTGAAGAGGGATACTTCCCTCTTCAGGTAAACCAAGGGTTAATGAGATCTTGGGGTTAGGTTACATTTTTACTGTGGGTCAGCCTCACAGGTCATGGGGGGAGAATTGCCCAATCAAGGGACAAGAGGTGAGCATCTTTGAAATGCTTCGAGATGCTTCGAAGAAGTTATAAAAATCCTTGAGAGGCCATGTGGCAGAGAGACAACAAAGGAACCTCCTGGAGATGGGATCTGTGCCAGTCGCAGGCTGTAGGCTTAGGCCTCGTCTCCTGGCCTCATTCCTCTCTTAGACCATCTGGGCCTGTGAACCCAAATGTGAGTAACTAGAACATTAGGTAGTTAGTCGCGTTAGGACTTTTTATTATTTTGGAGGTTGGCTGATCTTAAGAATGTATCTGTTTTTATAACTACTTGTAACTTAAGCGTACCTGGGAGGGGGGAGCCTCTCATATGTATTATTGTCTTGTTTACTTGCATGCCTTAAAATAAATGCTTTTCTGTAAAACCTCTGTTTCCTCTCCATTCCCACGCATTCTTCGGCACACGCTTAGATAGGACTTCTCTCACTCAGAAGGAGGAGGGAAAGGAAAGGTCCTTAAGCATAGAGATTGGCAATTCACTGACAGGATCCCACTGTCCTGTTCAGTTACACGTTAATTCAGTATATTCAGAATTCAGTGGGTGGTGGCAGCATGAGAATTAGTGAACACTGGGGAATTTCCTGCTCCTTTTCAAGGGTAGACGTCAGGCTTGGGGGGGGGGAGTGGAAGTAAACTCAGTATGACAAATTATAGTCAATATTAAAATAATTATAATGCATGACCTTCTCACAGGATGGTGACGTCCCAGCATGGGGACATGAGATGAGTGGGACTGCAGAATGCTTCCACATGACGTTATCATGGCCCTGCTCTTCTCGCGTTAGCAGCCGGTGCAATTGTGGGCTATATCATTGATGGAAAAACTCCATCAATGACCCCCAATCACATAAGGCTTCCATCACCACCAGCCATGCAGAAGGGCCGGAAGCATGATCACGCAGTTCCTTCCCCACTGCAGCATGGGAAGAAGGAAGTCTGCAGTGTGGAAGGAATAAATGTGTCTTTCACACTCTGTTCCATAGTTGGGTGTGGAGGGGAGAGCTGGGGACATACTCCCATTCCAGGCAGACATGAGGCTGGGATTGCAACGGGACAACATGGGAGAGCGTTGTCCTGTGGAAAGGGCCACATTCAATGTTAAAATAGAATTAAATGATTAACATTATTAAAAATTATTAAAACAATTTATAGCATGCACTTTAAATGATAAACAATTAAAATAGAGCAATTTGAAATAATACAGTAGCTTCTTAAAGCCCTTTCCATTTATCAGGCTTACATATTACTAGACCAAATCACATTGTGTGGCCTGGGAAAAGAAGTGAACAAAGAAACAGCAACAACAACAACAACAAATCAGATTCCTGAAAACTACAGAATTAAACATTTTATGGAAGCACCTCTGTTTATGAAAGGTCTAAAGATTTAAGGTTCCGCCATGCCTTGTTTCCATGCTTGGATTTAAATGCTTTAAATTATTACAACCAGCAAACTTATAAGCATCCCATGAATCAGTTTTATCCACAGCTTGTATGCCTTTTGATACAGCTTATTTATATTCACATTCTGTGCAACTGCTCTTAAAGTCACTAATTTTTACATTTCACTTTTGTGTGTGCAGTATATATGTGATTGTTACTAACAGAACAATAAAAATTATGCAGAAACATGCTGTGAATGATATGCATTCCGTAGTTTATGGGCCTTTAATTCTTCAGCACATGGGAAGGTTTAATGCAGTTTTAGATTAAAATTGGAATAGAGTCACTAAACCATCTCACTCCTCTGTCTAATTTTTATTTGAATGCATGCTGGCTAGACATTCCAATATCCACCATTACAGCATTACTGATGGAGTTGCTCTGCAACCATAATCCTGTGTACACTCATTCGGCAGCTCCATTTAACAAAGTAAGGCTTACTTCTCTCTATTTATGTCACACATAATGTACCATATCAGTAAGAAGTATTTTGAGGTCTTTATCTAAGATCTAAACCAAAGGAATTCTCCATGCTATCTAATAGTTAGCTAATTTAATTCTAATTTAAAATCAACAAAAGCTTTCTCATATCAAAACAACAAAAGCTTCTTCTCTCTTTTTGTTCTGTGGAATGAAGCTTAATTGACAAAGTGTAATTAGCTGCTGTTTTTGTAACTCCTGACAGATTTCCATGTGGCTAAATGGTACTAACTGCCATGAGGCAGAGCATTGTGGTTGCCTTGGGCAGTAAGTGACAGGAGGCGGAAGTAGGGTACTGGAGGAGAGAATGGATGACACTTTTCTCACCCTATGACCCCAAAGTTTGGCTGCTGTCTCCAGGTATGAAGGAGGATGTTCTGTGATTACTAATGCTGAAGAAAGGTCTAGCTGGCTTTTGAACAAAGAATACAAGGGTATACCATCTTGCTGTTTGCATCAGACACCAATATGCTTTCAGCCAGTACTGTGATCAGATAAATAGTTGGAATCTTGGACCTGGGCAGGAATGATAATCTTGTCACTTGATAGGGTGCTTTCTGAAAGGAACTAAACCTAGCCTAGGCCCTTTCTGCACCTTACCTTGTTCCGGCGCTGGGGTGCGGGGATCGCGCAAACAGCCTCTGCTGAAAGGCTCTCCCTTCCCTGCTGCTTCAGCTCTGCACGAACTGCTTGCTCACACGAGAGCCCTGATTCTTCCTTCTGCAGTGCAGCCTGGGACCTTCCCAGGCTGCACTGGGGCAGGAAGTGCAACCGGCTTGGCTCCAGAAGCTCCACACGCCAGGTAAGTGCACGCGGGGCCTGGGAGCAATGCGCGATCATGCATCATTTTCGGCTTCAAGCCAAAAATGAAAAGGTGCACGATCAGCCCCTGGAGCATTGCACAATTGTGAGTGCATCATGCAGATTGCTCCTCACAATCATGCGATGCTCCAGGCCCGCTTTCGCATGGCAAATGCCGTGTGAAAAGGGCCCTAGTGATTTTTGTTTAAAGGCAAACAAGGACCTAGCTAGGATTACAGCGCATATAGTGAAAAATAGGAAATTGCAAGTGTTGGTCTTGTTTATGTGTATGTGTATGGCTTCACTTGGAACACACTTTAGAATGCAGGTAGTTAAGTGACTGGTCAAACTTAAGTTGTTATTTGTATATAAAATCCCCTTGTTTCTCTGACAATGGAAAAAGAAGTTTAGAAAATAAATAAGTTACTGTAACAACCTTTTAACACTGTGAGTTCTATCTACTGTAGGGAACTATATGAAACATCTGAAGAGAACTCAAGATTGCTGTAAACATAGCAAAAAAGGTAATAAAAAATCAGTGAAGTTGAGCATTATAACAGAATTTCTTCAGAATTACTTGAGTAGATCTTCATTTATAAAGAAAATGAACATGCCAGCCATTTAATGAGTCACTATAGAGAGACTGTTAATCTCTAGGGCAGTGGTTCTCAACCTTCCTAATGCCGTGACCCCTTAATACAGTTCCTCATGTTATGGTGACCCCCAACCATAAAATCATTTTCATTATTTATTTATTTATTATTTAGTTAGTTAGTTAGTTATTTCCAACATCAAATAGATTGGAAAGACTGCCCTAAATCACTGCTCTGGATAGACTTCTAATGCCTAAAAACTGGTAACCCTCCCCCCTTTTTTAAGCACAGAAAGCATCCATCAATGCCAGAATTAAGGCAGTAGTTCTAGTTCTGAATGTTGGGTTTCCACAGTTCAAAAAGCCAGTCACTCCCAAAGGCAATGCCGAAACAGCCCACATTTTACAGGAGGCGCAGGGAGGAAAGGACAAAGAGAGAGGAAAGATGGTGGCGGCATAAGCAGACACGTTTTGTTTCACTCCCTCTCTCCCTTAAAGGGAGTGCGGATGCTGAACATACAAAAAGCGAGGAATGCAAGACAGTCAGGGTGAAGAACACAACACGTGCGTGTGGCAAGCGCCAAGGGTCCATGCACAACAAAAGCGAGAGGAGAAAGTCATCCTGGCTATTTCTGCACTAGACCGTTATAGCACTATTATTCCACTTTCACCATCCTATGGAATCCTGGGGTTTGCAGTTTGAACTGCAAACCCCAGGATTCCATAGGATGGTGAAAGTGGAATCATAGTGCTATAACACTGGAATGTGGAAATGACCAAAGTCCACGGGACGGATCAGAGCAGCGCTTTTGGGTCAAAAAAAAAAACCCAACCAAGGAGCCTTGGGGGCTCTTGCTACACAAACCGAAGTCCTTGGCTGACGCCCCCTGCTCCTTTCCCGACAGAGTTCGCGGTCTCAGAGGGACTGATCTCCCCCGTCGGATGGCAGATCCGCCGCAGGAAAGTTTCCCCCTTTGCCTGCCGGACCAAAGGCAACAGCCACTCCGACAACTCCCATGGAGTGGCGTGCCCAGAATGAATGGGCGATTGGGCGATCGCCGCTGCTGCAGCCCTGCCACTTTGGGAAGCAAGCGGAGCCCAGCTGCTCGCCCGCCCGCCCTGGAAAGCAATTCTGTTCACCGGCATGAATGAGCGTGGGGCGAAGAGGGTGAGGGGATGGGGTCTTACCTCCCAGACGTCCCGCTGCAGCACCATAAACCCTGAATGGGAAGCCCTGTGTGTGTGTGTTGGTGCAGGCACGAGCGTCCAAGCAGCGCTTGGCTGCTCACTCGCCCCGGCAAGCAACTCTGACTTTGCAAGCCAGCATGAAGGGGAAAGGAACACTGAAGGGGAAGCCCTCCGTGTGTGTGTGTGTGTGTGTGTGGTGCAGGCGCAAGCATCCAAGCAGCGCCTGGCTGCTCACTCACCCCGGCAAGCAACTCTGACTCTGCAAGCCGGCATGAAGAGGAAAGGGAACACTGAAGGGGAAGCCCTCCGTGTGTGTGTGTGTGTGTGTGTGTGTGTGTGTGTGGTGCAGGCACGAGCATCCAAGCAGCACCTGGCTGCGCCCGGCTGCACGCCTCCTCTCCCCTCCCACCAGTGCAGGGTCTCCTCTCCTCACCTCTGCCTTAATGCTCCAGCTCCAGCTCTCTCCTCTCGGTGTCTTCACCTCTGCCTTAACATTCAGGCTCCAGCTCTCTCCTCCCGCTCTCTGCACCTCCGGCACCACCTCAGGCTCCTCTGGTGCTTTCCCACCAGGCAGCATGCCTCCTCTCCCCTACTTCCAGCGCAGGGGTCTCAGAAGCACTGCTCCCATTGGCTGTGAGGCCACTTTTTAAAAGGGGAGGGTAGGATTGAGGAGTGGCGACCCCTGTGAAATGGTCGTTCGACCCCCAAAGGGGTCCCGACCCCCAGGTTGAGAACCACTGCTCTAAGGGATGTCTTTCTGTATTAAACTTGTTTCATAGATCCTTATGTCCACACCTGATGGCTTTAATTGTGACCATATTCTTCAGGACTGATTAAAATATTTATGCTTCTTACAAAGGGGTGCAACAACAACAACAAAATCTATATAAGAACATGTATTGACAGTCAGTTTCATTCATATGCATGCATTGTTTCCAGAGTCTCTGAACTTCTTTCAATTTGTTTAAACTTGTTTAAACTGCAATCATTTGTCTTGTTTATTCCCTTTTCTTTATTTTGTTTTCTTTCTTCATACCTCTATATCTGGGGAAATTTTGGTTATCTTTACTGTCATTTTTGCTGATTATTTTCACTGTTATTTGACTTCCCATCTTTATTTCTGTGTGTATTTTTACCATTCTGAATATCTCTTTTTCCTACTCTTAAATTATCGGAGATGTTCTAAATTCTGTTCCTCTTGGTTTTATATTACTGAATTAATTCAGGTGGTCTCACTGTTCCTTGTAAACAATCCATATTTTAATTAATAGTTGTGTATACAAATGGACACCCAGTCCTAGTTTCTTGATACCCAGTAGAAACAAATGGACAATTTAATCAGTGAGCCAGGTGAACAAGTCCACATTGGAAGCTACTGACCCCCCGGTTAATGGCATGAAATTTTTTAAAAATTGAACAAATAACACAGTAATTATTAGAATTTTTACAAACCATTGTCTTTCTAAAAAAAACCTCTTACAAAAATCTCTTTGATTTGATTTGATATAGGGAAGGAATGCTTCCTTCAGAGGCAAGAGCTTAATTTCTGAGAAAAGTTCCAGGACTTAAATAAAAATACATATTTTAAGATAAAACATATGTAAAATTTGTAGAGTGGCCCCTCTTTATTTGTGAGGGTTCAGAATGCAGAACCTTGTGAAAGTGAAAAAACCATGAATAACTCCCTCTGCGATTCCCTTCCTATTCCCCTCTGGAGCTCCTCCTTTCATTCTCTTGCTTCTGGTGCTGGCTTTCCTGGGAAGAGGGGAAGGAAAAAGATGAAGTAAAGGGCTTATCAGTACTTCCCCCCCAGGCAGAGGAGAACAAAGTTCTGGTGTCGTAGCTACTTCTGGTTGCCATCTTGAGAAAGGAGGGGTAGGAGCAAAGAGAGCACCTGACCAATCAGCAGCCATTGTACAGCAGAGTGTGCAGCCACGTGGCAGAGAGGACACGCCGCCAGCAGTGAGGGGGCTCTTGCTCACCCCAAAGTTTTTTAAAAATCTGTTTTTAAACACAAGCCTCACAAGCCTGGGGTGAGGAATGCAAGGAAATGGGAGAAGGAGTGAGGGGAAAGGAAAGGCAAGCAAGTGCCTTGCAAGTAATCAAATTTGAGAAGTTCAAACCAGCGAATGTGGTGGGAAGACTGTACTTCAAAACAAATGTTCCAAAATAATTCAGTTTTTGTGCAGCTGTGGAAATGGGAAGGAGCAGTTTTAGGAACAAATCATTCAAAACTGACTACCTGTGCTTCTGTGCACTTTCAAACTATGTGATGTAAAAAAACCCAAAAACTATTCACACAAATTTCAAGAGAAATAAGTGGTATTCCAGAATGATCACCTTTTCCAGATAATTAATCAGCATTATTTTATCATAAGTCACTGTTGATATACATAGTAGTGTCCTTTAACTTTGGAAGTGAACAGCATGACTTCAGACCTGCTGTATCTATTGAGACTGGTTTTACTCTTGACTGTACTTTTCCAATATGTTTTATTCTTTCTTCTTCTAAGCGTGGAGGTTTTCCTGATAAAAATATTAATTGGATTAGTTGCCAGAGCAGAGTTCCCAACTGCTTTCAGTGATGTGATTAACAGCATTAATTGTTATGTAACAATATTTTGATAACAATTAAAATGTTTGGGCAATAATTTAAATGAGTGTGTCATATTGAGATCTTAGGTGGAAATACGTTTGCTGCCAATTATATTGTCTGTCTGATTCATACACAATTTGTGTGATTGTTTGGGAGAGTCTCCTCACAGTATAATAATGCAGAACATGCCAGGTCTTTCTCCTGCTGTGCTGCTTTTGTGTTTGGCACTGGCTTTTCTACCGACGTGTTTCTACCTGTTCCATCTCATCATATCCTGTCAACTTTTACTAAAGGTCCATGTACTCCATTTTGTGCATTCTTTTCATGTCCAGATTTCAGTGATCGGCTTTCTTCTTAACATTGCGAATAATACATCTGTGAAAGCTGTTTTCCCCCCATATACTTCTCAGTAGAATGTCTTTAAACAATAGCTAATTTGAGAAAATCTAGGTTTCGAGTTTTCCTTTTTCTGCCTTAACTAAATAAGTATGTTTGAAATTGGTCCTTTGTAACTGTTTTAAAATTGTGCTTTAGGATTGTTTTCGTTGTTGTTCTTGTTGCTGTGTGCCTTCAAGTTGTTTTTGACTTTTGGCAACCCTAAGGCAAACCTATCACAGGGGTTTCTGGGGCTGAGAGTGTGCAACATGCCCAAGGCAGGTTTCTGTGGCCGAGTGGAAAATCAAATCCTGGTCTCCAGGATTGTAGTCCAGTGCTCAAACCACTAAACCATACTGATCCTTAGGATTGTGATTAGATTGTTTTAAAAGTTTTTGAACAGTATTTTAATGTGCTTTTTAAAATGTTTCTATCTTCATACTGTTTTGTTTTTATTTCTATTTATTTGTGGCCTTGGGAGCCCTTGTGGACTGGGAGGTATTTCTCTATTTATCTCATAAATAAATGAAAATAATGTTTTGGCTTGGTGGATTCCCTGTGGCTTTAATGATTGTATAAAGGAGTGTTTTACTGAAATAAAATAAAACATAAATTCAATATGCCAGTGCTCATTTGCAGCAGTCATTCTCACAACAGGCCAAAAAAAGAAAGAAAGAAAAACCTTTACAAGTAAAAAAATCCTTTTTAAAAAAAGCTGTGCTGAAGCTATAATAAGTTAGGAAAGTTTCATATATAGGGCTGAACTGTCAATTAAGATAAAAAGATTGGGTAGATGGATTGCAAATTGATATTTTAAACATAGGCTTTATAAACAAGTTCTTGCAAGTGTTTCAATTGGATCCTCACCTGTGGTTTCCAGTACAGAGTTTCAGTGGGCCTATGAACAATTTTTGTCTACAAGTGAAGATCACTATCAGAATATTTCCTTGAAAGTCTTATTCTAGGTTTTACCTCTAAACTTCTGCTGTCTTGATATGAAGATAGCTAATGTTCTTGCTCAGGATGCCTTGTTGGGTGGTAATTTAACTACAGAAAGACTGTCATGACTTTTCAGAATCTTATGAATTCCTTGGGATGTAAAAGTTCTGATTGTTTTTCAATGTGTTTTTCAATATTTGCTACATGAGCAATTATTATAATAGGAAATCTGTATTCTGGAAGGTAACCTCTGACAAATAGAAATTTCTTTTGCTTGTGAAAGAAAAAAAAGTTGTTCAGCCCGTGTGAAAATGGCCATATAGACTATGTAGCTTTTCTTGATTGAATGAAATATAGCACTTACTTTATTAGACTAGATTTCAGCCTTTGCCTAACGAAGTAGAATTTCCCAAAGCTGAGGTTGACAGGGAGGAGCTTTGTCTCTACTGGTTATTACTTCCCTTTGCTTAGAAAGGCCTCACAGTGTACTCTAAGGACCCAGGGAATTTGTATTTGGCCCCTGAGACATTTGCTAGAAGGAAGTGGCTAAAAATATGCAAGGACAGGATTTGCAGCACAGGGTAGTACAGTTGGCCCTCTATGTTTGCAGGTTTGACTTTCATAGATCTGATTATTTATGAGTTCCTTCAGCCCTTGTTTCCCCACCTTCTTTTCTAGGGGAACCTTCCCTCTTGGCGGCTCCAGTCAGGTTGTGCAGCTTCTGGTCCTCTTCTACAGCCACTGCCTGGTCAGCTGAGGAAGCCTTACTGCCCAATTTTTCAGCACTACAAACCCTCTCCTAATGCTGCCAGACCCGAGGACGGGCACCAGACTGTTATAGCGCTATCATAGCGCTATTACTCCACTTTCAACATCCTATGGAATCCTGGGGTTTACAGTTTTGGGAGAGGCCGGCCAGCCCCTCCCAAAGCTACAAACCCCAGGATTCCATAGGATGTTGAAAGTGGAATAATAGCGCTATAACAGTCTAGTGCGGAAATGGTCCTGGTTTGGACCCTGGATGCCTGTTTTCCTCACCATGCCTCATCCCCCTTCCCACAGACGCACGCACACATTTGGGTATTTGTGATTTTTCCACTTTTTGTGCAAACGTGGAGGGCCAAATGTATGTGTAAAACCTCCACTCCTAATTCTGAAATGTACATGAATAATTCTAAGACATGAAAACTAAGCAGCTTTTACGCTATGAAGAAGGTTTCATGGAATCAGAAGCAGCACCATCTTTATAAGAGAGCTTGCTGCTTGAGGAAACCTAGTAGGAAATGCTGCACTTTTTCAGAAGTTCTGTATTGGTAGTTTTCTTTGTTTCATACCATACCATATTTTTGTTACTAAAATAGCACATATTTTTAAATTCAGTATGTGAATACTGTCAAGAATTTTTTTTATCTTGAACATCTGTATTTTACTTGTCTTTGGGCCTTACTACAATAGTTAGATCACACACAACCATTGAATAATCCTTAGAGTTAAGTGAAAGTTTCCATTTAGAATGACAGTTTGCATATATATCACAATATATCACAAGCATATCTGCAGTGTACAGTTACAGCAATCTGAAACCATGTAGTTCAGGAGAAGACTCGAGAGCTCCCCAGCAGACAGTGCTAAATATCTCATCAACTACAAATCACAGGATTCCACAGGATGGATCCATGGCAGTTAAAGTGGTATCAAATTCCTGTAATTGTGCTGTATAGATAAAGGCTAGGTAAAAGTGCTTTAAGCATCACAGTAAACATTCCAAATTTTAAGTGACACTTCAACTAATATGGTTGCTACCATAGTTGCAGGCAGAACATAATAATATCACAAATAAATGTCAGGAAAATCCACTATGAATAGTCAGAGAACCAATAATTTGCAGACGTTGGCCTTTATATAGACATATTTTCACATGTTACAGATTGTATATAATACCATTTAGTATAAGCACAGTGTCATCAATTATGTCATCTGCATGATGCACAACTAAATTCAATGGTGTCGGGAAGTGAAATTGCTTTTGATGTGTCACGGTCTGTGGTGGAATTTTCAGCTAGGTGGTATGAGTATCCGACTGTATATCCAGTGGTTTCATGGTGCTAGACAGTTAAACCCACTTTAGAATGTGAAAAAAATATTATTTAAGAATGTATTGAAATTAAAAACAAATTAGAACATACAAACATGATTAAAACCATGGGTATGTGCAAATTCCACAATAGCATTATGCCCACAAAGTTTAATAAAAAACCATGCTTTAACTTTCAGCAGAATGGAAGCCAATGTCAGTGGCACCAAAACCGTAAGGAAGAGGGCATTATGTAACTGGTGTCACAACACAGTTGGCTAGAATGTACCCCACTAGTGTAGTGTAGTGTTGAGTCTCTACAAAGCAGGTTATTCACTACCCTCCTGTGATATTCAGCTGTTTAAATATTAGCTGAGAATATTACTGCTGTCTGTAGGAGTAGGTTGGTTTTCTTAATGAATACTTTTTGCACAGTTTTGCTGGTTACTCATTAATGTAACGGAAATTTAAACATATTGGAATATTAGTCTGAATCAACTTTGCAGATAAAACGCCATAAGTGTTTGCACCAATCATATGAGGGATAGCACCTCTGTACTTTACTACTTTCTACTTGTATGCCAGTTTTCAGGTTTATAATTATTACTTTATGAATGTGCATGAAATTATTGTACCTTCATTCAGCTGTAGACAAACTCAGTTTTGTTGTTGTGCTTTCAAGTCATTTCATTTGCAAGACTTGTTCAATGGGGGGTTGTTTTTGCTTTCCTTGGGATGTGAGAGAGTGTGACTTGCCCAAGGTCACCTGGGGGTTTCCATGGTTGAACAGAGATTCAAACCCTGATCTCCAGAGCTGTCCAGTAATCAAACCACTATATCCCACTGGCTCTGAAGTTGAATGTACATAAATTAAAGCTTATTTCCTTTGCCTTCTGGTGCAGGATATCAAAAGCAGGAAGAAAGAATGCAGTATTTTATTGTGAACAAATGGTATAATTTAATATATTCATAACTTTCTTCACTGGAATAATTGCATACTCCAATGAAGTACTTGTTATCTTAAACTTTGATTGCTCAAATATCACAGTAACTTGAATGTATGCTGTCACTGTAGTACTGTAATTATTTAGTAAAATCTCGTAAAGTTACTATAAATTAAGGGTCATTATACAGTGCAACATATTGAGAAAAATTCCAGGGTCTACCCGTCTGGGAGTTTGTCATATCAGAAATGTTCTACATATAGAAAATGAGAACAAGAAGAAAATTGCTGTCCTCAGACGTTGTTTGTTTATTGCGTAGGTTATTACTCATTTCAAAATGGTACAAGTTAGAAGGGCTTTCTGATATGATTTTTCTGAAAGTGAGCATTGGCTGTTAGTCAACAAAGCTTTTCTTCTAACATTATCAAAACTCTTTTTCCAGATAGTGGCAGAAAAAAGAAGGCCAATGTAAAGAAATATTTTGAGGACTCTAGCCACTATTTGATAATTGTCTCCTAGGAAGAAATTCCTGTATACACTAAGTGTGGTACACATTTGTGCCAATCCACAAGCAACCAAAGAAAATGTAAACATGTACAATCAAAAGAAAACACCTATGATTATAGTTTCAGGGCTTCTCTCTTTCTATGTAAGCCCCACATAACAGTGTTAGACCTAGATCTGTTCGTAACAGTATAAAGAAAAACAAATAGAACTTTTTATTGATGCAGCTAACATTATTTTTATTTACCAGTTCACTATATCTGTATGCCAAGTGTTAGCATACTGCACAAGCTTATAGCTCAATTATATATTCATATCATGCTTAATAAATAAAATAAGTAGTGCTTCATTTATAAGAGCTAGTGACCAAATTTAAATGTCATACTTGTTCCTAAAAGGACTGACTGGGGATAGGAAGAAAGACTTCAATCAGTTCCCAGAAGTATTATTTTACTCCTGCATGACACATTGCCCTAAGCACATGTGTAACAGTTGCCCATGAGTCATGAAATCTGCCTTTACAGTTCATTAATCTTAACTCTCAGCATCCATTGGGAGAGGAGAAGAATACAGATGGCATAAAAGTCTTTTTAAACCTTTGAGGATACATACAGTTTTTTAAAAATGAACATTATTCGGCATGAATCCAAATATTATAGAATCCAAATATTATAAGAATAAACAGCATTTGGTAATATAAATGTGAGATATTTCAAAAATAAAATCTAAAAAGAAACCTCTTGAAACAAAATTGTAGACCAGGATATAACACTAATAAGCAGTCTGAACAATTCTAAAGCAAACTTCAGTGTCAGAAGAGTTTCATGATAAACCTTCTTTATACTAGGTCAGCTACATAACTTTCAGAGATGAAACACAAGCATCACTTTCTGTTGGTTGATCGATCAGTCAATCTGGGCAATTTACTTAAGAATCAAGCATAAGAGTAGACAGCCAGATGGTTCCATGAAAACCACAAACACAAGTACGACCTTTGTTCTTCTTAATAATCAGAAACTGGCATGTTGCCTCTGAATCTGAAAGTTTCCTTATAGCCATGCTGATTATTAGCACTGGTAGAGAGAAGGATACAGAACAGGTGTAACGACATGTTAAAATCTAAATTGGAGATGGTGATTCGTTGTATGATATTGTATTGCATATATTGTGTTTTAATTCATTCCATCGTGAAGACTCAGGGGGAAACTCCATAATTAAATAACAAATGTGGGTTGGTCTTTTACTAATGTGAAAGTATGTCATACTGAAATACACAGTTTATGACTCAGTCTAATTACTGAAGCCCAATCTAGAAAAAAGATAGATTCTTAGTAAGTACTGTAAATTTTTACTACATAATTTGTCCCCCCAAAAGAACTTCTCTGCAACTTAAAATATTGTTCAGCTCTTACTTTACTGAAGAGATTCTCCAGTTCCAAAGGGAATAACTAATTTTAAACTGAATTCTGAGATTTGTCCTCTACTATATAAGTTCCAATATAGAATCATAAAATCACAGATTTGGAATGGGTCCTGTGACCCTCAGGTCCAGCCCTCCTACTGAGTGCAGGATTACAGCTAGAGTATCACCAGTAGCTGTCTGGCCTCTTTTTGACGACATCCAAAGAAGGATATCTTAAAATTAGCTTATGTGCAGGTAATTTTTTTTCCTGTCATTCTATGATTTCCTAGAGAACTGATTCTATGCCTTAATATACTTGTGTGATCAGGGGTGAAAGAACTCTGAAATAACAAAGGGCACATGGATGGAGGTTTAAAAAAAGCACAGCTTTATTGGTTGCAGAATACAGAATAGATTGGCACTCAAATGGGTCTAGATCCTAGCATCAACCAACCTGCCTGTTGACCAAGAGCAATAGCAATAGCAGTTACATTTCTATAGTGCTTATCAGTGCTAAGCACTCCCTAAGCAGTTTACAATGTGTTTAACTAATTGCCTCCAATAATCTGGGTACTCATTTTACTGACCTATGGAAGGATGGAAGGGTGAGTCAACCTGGAACCCTGCAGAATCAAACTTACAACATTGGACCTTTTCGCACCTTACCTTCATCGCAGCGGTGGGGGGTGGCACTCGCGTGAGCAGCTGTTTGCGCAAGCCACTCACAGCAGCCCTTCTGCCTCCTGCAGCTGTTTGCTGGGCGCACAAGTGTCGCGCGAATACCCCTCCCCTTCCTTCCGCAGCGCAGCCTGGGAGCTGTAGGCTGTGCTGGGGGAGGAAGCGCGACTGGCCCGCTCATCTTACGCACCGCACGTCAGGTAAGTGCACGAGGGCCCCAGGAGCATTGCGCCACCGTGCAGTATTTTTGGCTCCCAGCCGAAAATAATAAAATGCGTGCTCGTCCCGCTTTAGGCTCATGAGTGTCCTGTGAATGGGAGTGCATCGTACGGACCGATGCTCCCATTTACACGACGCTCAAGGGGCCGTCTCGCAACAGAAACTGAGTGCGAAAAGGGCCATTGTAGCTGCAGTACCAGCATTTAACCACTACGGCACCAATGAGCCCAAGCTTCTGGCCAGGAACTGGAAACACAGGAGTGGCAGGGATGTGAACTACCAGCTGTAACCTCCTGCCAGCAGAGGGTGCAGGAAGTGCATGTCGTCCTGAGCCAGGCACGTCTGCTATCACCTTGTACCTCCTGAATCCTAAAAGGGTCCCCTGTCCACCAACAGTCCACCAACTGTTCCTGATCCAAGATCCATGCAACAACCTCCGAAAGTTGTGACGAAAAAAGCATGCGGAACAGGGTGGCAGGATGGGGAGCTGCCACAAAGCAACTGGCCAGCTCTCGGAAGGCAGCAGAATATAAATCTTGGAGCCCAACCTGAATGAATCCTGCAAGCTTAAATCAGGCCAGGCTCAGGCAGCCAATGAATTTGAAGCCAGTTCAGTTTCATTGGCTGACTTTCAGGTGGGGCTTTCCAGTTCCGCACAATACTGTGCAACCCCAGAAATGGTGTTCCTCTAGCAGAACAAGCAGGAAGAAACAGTGAGCCCTTTGGTCTCACCTCAGTTCACAAATGGCTCCGGATGGCGAGGGGGGAATTCACACAGTGTGCTTCTATTAATTTCAGGATGGAATTATCTAATTTGTGACATTTTTTCACCTTCGCCTATTCATGAATATTATTTTTTCCTGTTAACTGTGGGATGGTGTTTACGTGGTTATGCTTCCAGCAATATATTGAATTGTCCCTTGCTACACTGTTTCAAAGTCTTACTTTTGTATATAAAAGTACAAGAAGGAAAATTTGCCACATCGCACTGAGTGTTTCTCCTCCAACACTCCCGTTTCCTTTGTAGATGTTTCTCCCATTCACCCCTTGTTGTTCTTTTGCCCTTTGATTTGCTTTCATATAGAACACTTCAAGAAATGTAAAGAGAAAAATGAAGACATTGAAGAGAGGAGAAAAAAATCATTAGTAATAAGAGAAATGCTTCTATGAAGTAGAATTCTTTTTTTAAGAAAACTGAGGGAGGAGGACATAAAGAAAAAACAGCACATTTTTGTGGGGGGGGGAAACAGTGTATATTATTTAAATCAGTACAATTTTGTTCTTCTGATCTCAGAGGGATAGTGGAGGTTACAAAGTTGTGCTTGCTATCATTTTAGGTGTGAGTGCAGTTAGGTAAATTGAAGCTTAATCCAGATAAAATGGAGATAGTGCTGGTCAGAGGTTCTGGAAATCTGGGCATAGAAACAGGCAGTTTCTGCTATATTCCTTTTGAAGCAGAAAATGCACAGCTTGGCAATATTTCTTGATGTCTGCCCAGAGGTGGCAGCTTTGTCTTCTGAAAATGACTTTTCTGTTCTGTTCCCCCCCCCTTTCTCTTCTTTCATCTAGATCTAAGTCAATGTTCTCTAGAAAGGGCTTCAAAACATGCCAGACTGCTTCATAAACAGTCCAGAAGCTTCTGCTTGTAAAAAGGGCTACTGCCAGGGCTATTTTCTAGTACCTGGAAGGCTATTTTCTAGTACCTGGAGGTCAGAGCATAAAAGTAATTATTTCATTCCAGTTAATTGTTTGTTTCCAAACTCAACTGAAAATGCTTCTATTGGCCTTCACAGCCCTAAATGACTTGGGTTTAAACTGCACACCATATTGAACACATACTGAATGCATATTAAGATCATTTTTTTATTATTATTATTCAGGCAAGAGAAAATGTGTAGAGATTCCAATCTTTGTCAGAAATAACTTGTGTAAATCTCCCCATCTGTGGTTATTTCCTTTTAAGTGATACCTTCTCCATAGAGTTTGGAAAAGAAAGTTAAATAGATGCCTATGGAGTTTAAATCCCTTCAACCACCCTTTTGGAAAGAAAAGTTCAGTTGGTGGGTAAGTTCCTACCCGTGTATCCTGGTCTTAAACTTTTACACAAGCCTACTCTTGAGCAAAAGAAAAAGGATAAATACTTGTGCATTTGCATATTTACTGTCTCATGTAGACTGGCCCTGAGAAATCTACTGCCTTTGGAATTTGCATCAGAAGCTTTGTTCTCTGTTCCATCTGTTTGTGAGGTCGGGTGAGTGGGCCCCCCTTCCTGTTGCTGAAACTCCATCTTGCAGGAGATTCACCTAAGTTCTCTTTCTTTGCTTGTTTTGAAGAATGCAGCTTCGTGATTCACCAGGCAGATGTTTTGTGGCTCAACAACCTCCTTGGAAAACCAGATAGCCAATGAATTCAACCTCAGGTTTGAATTCAATGGCTGGGAGGGAGCCGGGCCCTGACGTGAGTGCCCAGATGGCAATCTTCACTCAGGTCAGGTATTAGGGTTTTTATTACTTTTAGCTCCTGGCTCCCAGCCAGATCGTCTTGAGACATCATCTTCCCCTCTATGCTGTGAGTTGGTAACATGGACACTGTGGGCAGATGTGGCTGCTATGAGAGAGCCCTGTCCAGTACAATGTGGGGACAGGATGTCCCTGCCAGACTAGGGTAATGAATTATGTGCACAACTGCATGCCTGTGCTGTTACTTGTCACAACTTACTGGTTGGTGGTAGCATGGGTCCTGAATCCGGGATTTCAATATCTGATTAGTTTAGGTGGTCTTATGGTTTGGGGGTCCCCTTCAGGAGGACTCATGTGGGCAGGAGCGGTCATGCACAGAGAGAGACATGGTTCTCCCAGACTCCCTGGCAGCAGGGGAGGCCAGCAGGGGAGTTCCCTTGGAAGGGTGCCTTCCCGCTCATCCCAGCTTCCAGCAATGGGCCTGAAGGTTGGGTTCATTGATCAACGGGTGGGTTGATCAATGCTTGGATATGGACCCGTGCATGTACAATCCTATCGGCAACTGTAGCCAATAAATTTTTTCCTTTCTCCTTTCACTTTCGAGTGTTTTATCAGCAGTTTTCATCCCCCCCACGAGTATGCAATTCCAAAAGTATTTTTAGTTTGGGTAGTGTGAGGATAAGCCTCCTGTGTAGATGTAGGATTGTGTTTTGAGTAATGGATTATTTTATTTTGCTCCCTCTTTCACCTTCTGTGTACCTTTTCAATTAATATACCCAAGGCAATTAAACTGTCTATAATTATCCTAAAACCTGGGGGAGGGTTGGAGATTTGCCAAATGGTCCATTTTACAATTGCTTACACTTTGGAAATCACAATCACCACTAGTTACTTAAAATGCATTGGCCAGCAATTAGCAATGTGCTTCTTGTTTGCTGTAGCAAGGAAGCAAATAATTCCATACAATATACAGCTCATTATATAGCTTGAAAGCAGCAGGCAGTGGCATAGAAACCTAAACTTCCAGAGTACTAACATCATGTTCAAATGAAGGAACTTTTCAAAAAAGAAAGCAAACTGTTTCAATATTAGGTAAATAGGCACTGTTTCTGACAATGTAGACTTTGAAAAGGCATAATTTTATTTGCACTATCTTTCAAAAACTGATTTAAAGTAATGTTTTTTTTATTTTTTATTTTTTGCTTTTGTTTGATTGTTTCCATACTTTTCTACTAGCCACAGTTTTAAATGTATGTGGCTTTAACACAGCTTGTTAGCATTCTTGAGCCCAATATTGGGAGAAAGATGGTATTAAAGTTAAATAAATCTGCTATATACAAGTCAAAGTTGGTCTGTTTGTGAGTTTGTCTACGTCAGGCAGGCGAAGGCCTCTTACAGTTGGCTGCGTGAGGTGAGAAGACTTCATATGATTGGCTGGCTGTGAAGATTCTGTGGAATCCTGGGATTGGCAGTTCAGGGAGGGGCCTTTAGAATTCTCAGCCAGAGAGCTCTTGGGCCTCAGGCGGGTTGCTATGGAGATGAGGCCTACCATCAATTTGGATGCCAGAAAACTTTTGGGAGGCATATGTGAGAAAAATTACAGTGACATACACAACATAGTTATGAGGTTTTCTTGACTCATATAGTAGATTGTATGGGTTCCGTATGTGAGGAATCTTAAAAGTTGAAATTCAAAACAAAAAATGCTTCCAGAAAACCATAAAGCTATTACACAAATTCAACAGAAAGCAAAAAAAAAAAAAAAATCAAAAGCCAGTACATCAATGTAACCAGAGAACACAGATTGGTATTCTCACAAGAACCCAACCTCTGCATGTTAACAACTACGAATACAGATGGGATTGGCGACTATAGGGAAAAGTTATAGGTACTGGAACAGGCCAGTTGCCTAGCAACAAAGAGGAGGACTGTATTCCCACAGGAACCCAACCTCTGTATGTTATCAACTATGGATACAGATTGGATCAGGGAATATTGGGATAAGTTACAGGTACTGGAATAGGCCGGTTGGTATGGAGATAGGGCCTAGCAGCAAGGAGGAGGATAGTGTATTCCCTCAGGAACCCAACTTCTGAATGTTAACAACTCTGAATAAAGATTGGATTGGGGAATATGGGAAAAATTTAGAGGTATAGAAATAGGCCGGTTGCTATGAACACGAGGCCTGGCATCAAGGAAAAGGACTGTGCACTCCCTCAGGAACCTAAACTGTGTATGTAAATAACTCCAAATACAGATTGCATTTGGGAAATATGAAGCAAATTTGGTGAGTTCTTAAGAGGAAAATGAAAACCCTAGGGAACGCCAGGTAAATATACTAGTAAATGATAAAACTGGAGCAGACTGCAAATAATACACATCAAAATATAGCAATCAGATCTTATTCCCCAGGCAGTGAAGTCAGAATGTCACATTTATACCAGTGAAAATAGTTACTGGGCTTTAAAGATCCATATTATGCAAAAGTTACATTATTTTAGTGATGTCTGTATTTCATGGAAAGCACAAGTTTCTTTCAAAACTATTATTTACATGGCAGTATCATTCTAGCCAAAGTTGTTCCAGTAAGAGATTAGGCTGTGATTCCATCAAAGGCCACACCTTGCATTTCTTTCTTTGTGCATACAGTCTCTCCGTTCCATTGCAATGAGTGTAGGAAATCTTAGCCAGTGGAGTTCCATGTATGCTATGTTGACGTGCTCGTTATGGTGATTATGATTATTGCTACAAAGCTGCCTTTTGCCAATCTTTTGCATTTATTTATTACAGTTGCATAAGTTAATCTGATGAAGATGTGGATGTGCTGTTATTGTCATTGAACTGGCAGCAGTAGTCATAGTAGAATAAAATAATAAAAATTAAAATAGTTTTTTTACAAAAACAGACATGCAGAAATGGTCAATGTGACTGGAACCTTAGAACATAGTGTAGAATAATGGTCTTCTTCTTTTTTTGAAAACTTTTCTTGATGTTCATGGTATCTCCCCTGCCAGGTAACTTTTCTGAAAACAGTCTTAAGTTATGCTAAATATTCCTTTAGGATGTCATTGACATCATCTTTTATGAGACAGCTGGCTTTTGGAAGGTTAGTAGTTAAAGTTGTTCTTGACCTTTTGCATTTGTTATTGATGTTTCAGCAGATTCATTCAAGGCAATAAATAATCGTAGGATTTTGTTTGAACAGTGTTCTTATCCCACGGTTCTTAGAGAAAATAGTTCTGAAATAATTTCAACAACTAAAGTTGCACCTATAAAAGTAAAATAGAGCTTTAAGACTGCTTTCTGAAACCCCTGAGCTCCACAAATCTAGGGTTTTATGGGGAAGATAATTCTTCTAACTCAAAAGAAGATCAAATGTGACTATAAGTGAATTGTGACTATGGCTACTCTTGTTATGTCCTGTTCAAAGGATAGTCTGTTCTGTAAAATGGTTAGAAAATATTCTCTACATCATCATTATCGCTAGCATTAGTATTGTAATTTTTATTACTTTTCCTGTATTTTTTTATAAGGCCTACACTGGAGTGATAATTGCATATTCAGTTTTACCTATATAGGAAATACCAGCTATTCCACCTCCACCCCACCGGCTGCATGCACACACAGACAGAGATCTAGAGAGAATGAAAACATTCAACACTCTTCTTTCCACCACTGTTTTCCCGTGTCTCTGCAACCAGTGCTGTTTGATATAGACTGCAGAATTGCAATCATGAAAGCATTAGTAGGCTTCTCTTTCCTTAATTTATCAAAAAGATAAATTAAGATAAATGTAGTAGGTAGCCTAGAAATGTGATATTTGTTAACAGAGAAAGCCTATTGACATGAAGAAAAGTTAAAAACCTCTCAGCAATTAAGCAAATTGCATAAAAATTTAAGCAGTCTTGGATACTCTGATGAGGATGCACAGCCCTTTAAAAAGTCACCTCTGTCCTTCTTCTTTCTTTAACAGATGCTGCCTATCCAGCTTAGCATGGCTCACAGCCCAGTTTCTCAGCACCACAAAGGCCATTTCTGCACAACACGCTTATAGCGCGATTATTCCACTTTGAACATCCTATGGAATCCTGGGGTTTGCAGTTTCGGGAGGGGCCTCAAAGACCTCTCCCTAAACTGCAAACCCCAGGATTTCATAGGATGTTGAAAGTGGAATAATCGTGCTATAAGAGTGTAGTGCAGAAATGACCAAAGCCTCTCCTGATGCCCCCCACACACTTATGGAAGGTGATGGATGAGAGAGAGGAAGTATAGGATCACCATACTGACCTACCTCCTTTCCCTCTCCTTTCCCTGTCCTGGTTTGGACTCTGGGTGCACATTCTCCCCATCATGCTGTGACGCCTTCACACAGACACAGACACATACACACACACACACATTTTGATATTTGCAGTTTTTCCACTTTTGCAGGGGTCCTCTGCCCCTAACCCCAGCAAATGTCAAGAGTTTACTGTAATGTAACTATAAGCTGTTATTAACTAATATAAGAGCAATATATAATTCACATTTTAAAAAACAAGAAAAAAGATCTTACATGTTTATTTGTCATTGCAGTTTCAGTATATTACTATCTTCAGTTATGGAATTAGAATATAAAGTTGAGTGTATGTTTCTTTAAACAATAAAGAGTAAATACAAGTTGACAAAGTCGGCAGCTATCTTGCTTTACCTGTTTGAGTTTGTCATGTTTTCAAAATGTGGATTCTTAGCCCAACAGCAACCGTAACATGTCTCATCTTCTTCTATTTCAAATAACTCAATCTTACAAGACAAACCTGGGAAAGTACAACAAATGTACATGCTGAGCTGTAGATCTTTAATTGAATTAACATAGAAATTAATTGCCTTTGGGAACTGAAGGCTATATTTGTATGGAATGAAATTATTTTTGAGCAGGGATGCTAATTCTCATAAACAACCTCCTTTGCTGTAAATATTTTGAGGTTTTTCAATTTGTAGTCAAAACAGTTGTACTCAGCTACAGTTAGGAACTTTCCCAAAGCATTCAGGTGGGATAATACTTCTCATTAGCATGGCTAATGTTGCTTTTCTAAGGTATGAATGAAAAATTTGTGTCCCTATAGATGTTACTGGACAGCAGTACATATTATGCTTTGTCATTAGTTATGTTGGTCAGGGCTGTTGGAAGGTATACTCAACAAAACCTGTGGAGCCCTGTGTCCTTAACTTTTCTGCTACAAAGAGAAAACAGGCTAGAATTCAAAAAAGGAATCTTTTCTTCCTCAGGAAATAGTGAAAAAAGCTAAAGGAGAATGGGCATGAAACACAAGGGAATACAAGCCATATTGAAGACATGATGAGGTATTGATCTCCTGGGGGTACCCTCCAAAAAGCTAATCTGAAAAAGCTATAAAGGACCACACAGTACCAAAGGTATCAAACACTGAAATGTATTTTTTTCACCGCAAATCTTTCTTGGGCCTGTTTTCTACTTTTCTGACACATTTAAAGGGTTGAGTTTTCTGGTGGTGGGACAGAGAACGAGCAATTTGAATAGCTTATTGATTCTTCTAACAGTGCAGTAAGAAGCTAGAGATTGGATACAGGAAGGCTTACAAAGAATTCTGTGTCATTATATATGCTACGCTGTCACATTTTATGAAGAGAATATTGCTACCCTTATTCAAATTCATAAAAATAAATAAATACTAACCCCTTCTCAGCCATGGAAACCCATTGAGTAACCTTGGGCAAGTCACATTGTCTCAGCCTCAGAGGAAATCAAAGCAAACTCCCTCTGAACAAATCTTGCCAAGAAAACCCTTTGATATGCTTGCCTTAGGAAACAACTTGAAGCCACACAACAACCATCGATAAATAGAGTCACACTGGGGAAAATTAATGGTTTGTTTCATACAATTCGTTTATAAACTAAGCATTCTTTTCTTAGAATCAGTAGAAAATTCTTTCAATTGAGTTTGCATTCTTCTTGGGGCTCCAGATTGCCAAGAATGGCTCTATCTAAGCAGCAGATGGATTTTGGGAACCCTGGTTGAAAGTTAATAATCCAGAGTTATTTTTTAAAAATAAACAACCTCCCTTTTCCTCTCAATGATTTTTATCAGAAAACTAGGGAATAGTCTTAATGCCTGGTTTATAAGGCTCTGTGCTTTGTGGTTAATTTAGTTCTTTGATAATAAGGAAGAAGAACAATTGTTCCACTTTTTTGTACCTCCTCAATAGTTGCTTAGGTTTAGTACCACAACAGGCTCATCATCAATGCTCTTACTGGCAGAATCTGACAGATTGACAGTGCTAATTTATTGCTTTCATTCCCTCTCTTTTCCTTCTCCATCTAAATAGCAAGACATTGAGTGCAAGTGTGCATTGAGTGCAGATGTGTGTAGATACTTGTATGTCTTCGCATTCTGAACGGAATGAGTAAGCTGATAGTGTTTGTGATCCAGCTATAGGATCACCACTCCTTCCCGAGAGGTAGCTATTGGCAAGGAGGAGGGCATGATGTTGTTGCTATCCAGCTTGTGTCCTGTCCCCAAGTGTTGCCAAATCACCATATTCTATTCCTAGAAAAAAACCGTTAAGAGCCTCCTATAGTGCCTCAATCCCATCAGCTGTCATAGTGCCGTACCATTACAGTGCTTGATAGTGCTTCCCATTATGACGGATCCAGTGGTAGGCGGGCTGTGAGTGTGCCCAGCTTGTCCCTCCCTCAGTGACTCCCATGGCGTGGTAACTTCCTATCACCTCTTTCTGTTTATTTTAAATGTCTCCTTCAAATCGAAACTTTTTATTTTTAAATACATTTTTAAACAGTATAAGATAAAAGTGTAATAGTGTACTAGCATGCCATGCTGTTACAACACTGCTGTGTTAGTACAGCTTCCAAAAAACAAAACAAAACCCCAAATCACCACCCTACCAGGGATGGTGGGGCAGGGTGAATGTGGGGCACGGGAGTGGCGAAGGACACCGTGATGCGGAAGGAACAATGGTGACAATACCACTATCCATATGCTTAAGGAGTAAAGGTGCGGAAAAGAGTGTCCCTAACCCAGTGGCATCGCGTGAATGGTAATGCTGCCATTATAACGGAATAACGCACTAATGGCCTCTAGAGTGGCAATGGACTTTGTTTTTGTGTGCTTTCAAATTGTTTCCAACTTATGGCAACTGTGGGACAAACTATCGCAGAGTTTTCTGAGGCTGAGAATGTGTGACACAGCCAAAGTGCACCTAGTGGGTTTCCATGGCCAAGAAGGGACTCAAACCCTGTTCTCCAGGGTCATAGTTTAATGTTCAAACCACTACATCACACAGGCCCAAAAGGATCAAAAGGGTTATTTTTAAAGAGGCATCTAAGATAGCTCACAGAATGATCCACTGTTAGGCAAGGAAAAAGAATCAAAGGTGGAAGGTGGAGCACAGGAGCAAATCTCATAGGAGCAAGCACTATATTAATGTGGCATCCAGCCTTTCCTTAAATTGCTGGAAATACTAGTGTTCACAGCTGCTATTTTTAGAAATTTCACACCCCTGCCACTCTTTTTCTCATTGAAAAAACCTGCTCTGGAATCTCCACCTAAGTATTTTGCTGAAACAGAAAAGTGGCATAATGACGTGCAAGACACCATATTGAACCTGGTCACCTTAGACTTCTCTTTGACAAGTGTCTTGTCAAGTTTGAGGTGTCTTAAGGCAGAAACTTTCAGGGAAGACGGCTCAGCCAAGAGAAAGTCTTTACAATTGAATTCTACTCTTTCCTCTTACACAAAATTCTGCACATTATTCTTTTAGAATGTGTTGAACTGCAGGCTGTTCAGTCTGCTTCTGGTTTTGAAATATGGGTATTTGAAGATGTTAAAAAGTGCATGGGGGCTAGCCATGATCTATTTAATTATAAATGGTGAATCACAACTCCTGGAGGACTTTCAGAAGCCACAGTTCACCCTCTGAAAAGAAAAGAGAAAAAAAAAGATAAGATTGGTCTGGAGTAGTCTGTGAAGGGAATCAGAAGCTACAGAAACAGTATGGGTTGTCTACCTCTGTTTTAGAAAATGTGGGGCAAGGAAGTTTATTAATTATTAGCTAATTAGAGTGGCTGATCAGTTATGCTAAATAATAACTAATACTTTAAAATTACTGCAAATTGAATAAAAGTAGTCAAGTAATATAATATAGTTTAAGTAATGCAGTGGGCCTCAACTTTCATGGGAGTTAGCAGTGCAGGATCCCCGTGAACATGGAGAAATGCAAATATCTCCAGCCTCCAAACATGCACGCTAGAGACTCTGCTAGTGCAAAAATCTCCTTCAGTGTTGTCCTTTTTCTCCTGTTACTATTTTTGCTGTTTTGGCACCACTCCTTCTGAAGCCACCTCTACCAGACCTCCATTACCTGTCCAGGTCTAAAAGCCTTCCCCTAACAAATGCCCTTGATCCTCGCAGAGCAGGGCTGCTGGTGGTGGAGGCAGTTCATCAAGATGCCTCCCCAGTGGCAATGGCAGTTCATCTTCCTCCTCTCTCTCTCCCAGACAACTTCACTCATGGCTTTTGTCTCTCAGGCCCTTTCTGTTCAATGCACCCAACCCACCATGGAAATGGGGGAAGGTTGGGGACAGCACGACAGTTATGCATGATGTTGTCCTGGTCCTGTCTTTCTCCTGTCCCAGGCAGCGTGATCATGCTGCAAATCATTAACAGGTTTTCCCCATCAATGACCAACGATCGTGCCACTCTCCTGCCATGCACCGCACTTACCTTGTCTGCAGAGACCTTGGAAGCACAATGGCTGTCTTTCCTGCCCCAGCACAGTCTGGGACAGTACCTGGCTGCCCTGTGGCAGGCAGAGGCATGGCCATCTTTTTTTCCTGGTTCCTGGAAGCAGCCGGAGCAGAGTGGAGCATTCCATCGTGCTTCCCTCCTGGAAGAGCTGCTGCTACCATCATCACTGGACACCACCAGGACAAAGGTAAGCTGAGAAAGGACTTCAGAATGCTTTGTATCTCTGTGAAGCAGGGTTATTGACTCCTGTGTACACAAGTCCCTTTTTGGACAGTGCTTTGTGATCCCTGCTTCTGGGGAGCAGAGCCATTGATTTCCATGTGCACATGTCCCTTTTTGAGCAATGCTTCATGATTCCTGCTTCTGCGGATCAGCTACAGATGTGTAAATAATCAAATTCATGAAAGTTAAACTCGCAAAAGTTGAGGGTTGACTGTACTGAATTAACATAAGCCGTAACTCACTTGTTAAGCAGTGAGTTCCAAGGGCTTTATCACACCAGCCTGTTGTCTCACAGTAAGTGTGTCGTTTAAGCAAACAGAAACATACCAGTATGGAAACCTTCTCTGCAATAAACAGTATGGTGCTAGTTTGGTGATTCACATTCCTGCAGACAGTCTTTTGCAATGCACTACTGCCCCTGCTTTCCTGCCCATGTCTGCACCGTGTAACACATGCACTCTGCTTATTTTTTCTTTTTTCCTGCAATTTTGCAATTTCAGTTCCTCTGTATGTATTTCTTTTTAAAATTTGTTTTGCCATAATTCTGCAATTGCTGCATGCTGGTGACCACCGTGGCAGCACAAATGTGCAATTATAGCAAAGCAGAGAAAAGAAATATGTACCAGAGAATATATATCTATGCACCATGATGTCCTACCAGAAGTGGAGTGACTTCACCCAGCTTGGGGATAGGGAGAGAAAGAAGAGGAGAACCACGCCCACTCATACAACATGAATGCCAGAATATTGGAACAGCAGTGGAATGAAATGATTACACCCAGAAGCAATTGGTGAACAGCAGTGACATCAAGGGTTTTTGCCATCAATGAAAAGATGCAATCTAATAATGATGGAAATGCAGTGCAACAACAGGAGAATCACAGTGTGGTGTGATAAGGAAAGATCAAACACAGAAGTAAGCCAGTGTAATTGTTCAACAAACCTATCATATAATAAAGTCCTAAGCCAATTGAAGATCTTACACTATCTTAACATTATCTGTCTCTCTTTTTAATTGCTCTTTTCTTTTTCACCTTGCTCTTGCAATATGCTGTTTCTGCTACATATAAAACATTGACCAATCACATGAGATTCTTTCAGACTGAGGGGGATGTGTTCTCTGGCATGCTGTTTTTGAAAGAGACTCCTAGAATCTAAGCTTGCCTAGGGAAGAGAATATTCTTCTCTGCCCATTCTCCCTTTTGAGAATTAGATCAAGGAGTATCAATAGAATAATCTTTTCTTTCAGGCAAGAATGTTATGGAGCCTTTTATTCCTTCCTGTTTTTGCTTCAGGTGCACACAGCAGGAATTTGGCTGTTACCACTTCTTCAGTTGTTTTCTTGTATTTGTGATCTTTTAAGAAAATGATCTATGATATTAGATACAGCTGATACATAAAATCAGAGATGGGGAAGGTAACTAGTTGCCTTCCCCTGTCCTAGACTTTATATGCCAGGTGTATCTGATATCACACTTCAGATGTCACAGTGGTACTCTGGACCTCCCATAAGTATGGGATTGTGGAACTAAACTTCTAGAGGACATGCTGGGTTTGCCTACATCTAATGTAGGGTATTGGAAATGGGGAGATTTGTAAATACAGTCTCCATAGACTATTCTCAGCTGATCAATATATTAATATAATTTCTTGTTTTACAACTGGGGTTAATTTGTCGTATTAGTACATGTTTGAAATGGTCATATCTGGAAAGAGTTACCTTGCCTTTCTGGTATGTTCAGACTTTTTGAATAATACTGTTAAGGAGAATGTCTTCTTTGCATTGTTGCTGAAATAGATTGCTACGTTTTCTGGGAACAGGTAAGTCAGTGTTATACTGGGGCAATTGTTATCCTTTCATCTTCCTCACAAAAAGATATAAATACAGGAAATATAGTTCAGAATACAGTTTACTCTCCACATTCGCAAGTTTCACAATCGCGAATTTGATTATTTGTGAGTCTGCAGGCTCCCCCCTAATTCTCCTCCTCCCTTTCCCTGGTGGGAGCAAGCATGGCACAGGATAGTGCAGGGGGAGAGCCTCTGGCCTCCCGCCCCAGGTGATGGTGGGCTGGACCTGCTCTGGCCCCACATGCTTTGTGGTGGGTGATCCCAGGGTACCTTAGCTCCATTCCTGTGATTGCCACCCGGAAGGGACACTCACAATCTGAGAGTCATTGAGCCTTGCTCAGATAGCTGTCCTCCCTTCCTGGGGATGATCACAAGAAAATGCTTAACCTATTCTGTGACCACTGCCCAGAAGGGATGCCCGTGATTGGAGCAAAGTGGGTGAGGCCAGTCAGGCCTTGCACACTTTGCTCAGATCACTGACCTCCCTTCCAGGCAGCAATTTTGGGAAAGCACCTAACCTGCCCCATGACCACTGCCCAGAAGGGATGGCCATGATCTGAGCAAAGCGAGTTAGGTTGCTCAGTCCTCACTTGCTTTGCTCAGATTGCTGGCCTCCCTTCCAGACAGTAATTGTGTGAAAGGGCCTAACCTACCCCTTGACCACTGTCCAGAACAGACGGCTGGGATCTGAGCGAAGCGGGCGAGGCCGCTCAGTCCTCACTTGCTTTGCTCAGATCGCTGGCCTCTCTTCCAGGTGGTGATCATGGAAAAGTGCCTAACCAACCCTGCAACCACTGCCTAGAAGGGACAGCCGTGATCTGAGCAAAGTGGGCAGGGCTTGGAGCAGCCTCGGCCAGTCTATCCCCAACCCTTCCAGCCTCACTTGCTTTGCTCAGATCACGGGGTCCCCCCTCAGTGGACGATCGTGGGGCAGGATAGCTCCGTTCCCACGATCGCCACCCAGAAGGGACACCCGTGATTTGAGTAAAGCGGGCAAGGCCGAAGCCAGTGACAATCACCTGGCCTAGGTCACTTTGGCCTGGCGCACTTTGCTGAGATAGGGGGCATCCCTTCCAGGCAGTGATTGTGAGAATGGAGCTAGTCTGCCCTGTGGTTGTTGCCTGGGAGGGCTGCTGGAGATCTCAGGAAAGTGTGGGTGGACAGAGGAGGTTCAGCTATGTGATAGAGAAGGCTGTCACCCTTCCTCTCCGTGGGCAATGGCATGGCTGGGTTGCGCCAGCCAGTCATGGCTGCCCAAGAGGGATGCCAGCGAGTTCGGCCACGCCATAGCCCCTGGGGAGTTATTCACAATTATTCCACTTTTGCGGGTGTTCTCTGCACCAAACGCCCATGAATGTGAAGGGAGAACTGTACTTCACAAAGGTTCCCACTATCTCCCTAGCACAACTGTATCAATAAATTGGCATTTATATGCTTCTCTTGCACAGATGAGCAGTGAAGAAGAAAAAAAGGCATTTCTCCCTAGCACAAAAGGGGAGTAAAATTTCAATGAACCCTTGAACCTGTTCAAGGAGTGTCCTTCAAGGCTTCATCCCAGATATTATTGGATAAACCTGTCCACTGTAGCCAGTAGGGGTGGAAAGAATATTTGCAATTGCAGGCATACCTAAGTTAACAAAGAATATTTGCAATTACAGGCATACCTCAGTTAACAAAGTCTCTATCAAAGAATCTCTATTTTACAAAGTGTTTTTACATCCCCAAATCCCTTTTTCCTTCTCATAATCTTGCTGGAAGTTTTTTTTAGCAGCATCAACATTCAGGAGATGGTCAAGGAGGGATGAAGAAACAGACTTTTAGCTTTGGGTTGTAGCAGTGGTCTGCTGTAAATAGTACAATAAAGCTTGATCTTGGAAAAAATGGGATTCTACTCTTGCCAGTTGTAGTATAGCTGTGTGGGCCAGCATGGTCTGAGCATTGGACTACAACCCTGGAAACCATGGTTTAGTTCCCCACTCAGCCATGGACCCCCCACTGGGTGACCTTGAAGACATCACATAATCTCAGCTCCAGGAAACCCTGTGATGGGTTCATCTTAGAGTCACCATAAGTTGGAAATGACTTGAAAGAACACAACAACAACAAGAAATAAAGTAAACAGCAGGTGCTTCCAGGGAAAAAGAAGAAAAGGAAAAACAGATGTACCTGCCTTATCAGATTTAACCGTTAAAGAAGCACACATCTATAAATATGGCCGCAAAAATGAAAATCATAAAAAAGAAGAGTCTGGTGAAAGAAAAAGTAATTGCTGGATGCATTTTTGAAGAAATTTTCAAGTGGTATCTAGAAGATTCAGAACGTTTACTTATGCAAAAGCTACCTGACCTGGTAGTTTCTTTTCACATGTGGATATTGTTAATGTTGGATCAAACGTTTTTTGAAAGATTTTGAACTGCTTTTTGTATTTGTGGTGTAGGAACTTATCCCCATTATTTCCATGTCACTGGTGCCTGTTTGGTACCAGGAAGACATCTAATTTGTTAAACTTAGGTATGCCTATAGTCATTTGCTGGTCAAAACATATTCTAATCTGGTCCCCTCTTGATCAGCTGTCCTGACCACAGAATATTATCTCCTTTCCCTCTTTCTTCACTTCTGTCTGCCCCAACTCTCTTCTTTTCGCTCTGCCTTTTCCCCCCTCCTCTGAGTTTCTCAGTTGATTCTCCTCACTTGCCTCTCACCATTCCGTAGCACTCCAAAACTGCCAGTTATTTCTCCAGTCATTCTTCTTTGCTACACACCATCATCAAGGAGAAGTCCCAGAGTTCATTTCCTGTGTTAGAATCTGTTGAGTGATCAAGCTGAGTTACAAAACTTATGTTCTTCCTGTTCCTTTTCATTTCTTGAAGCCAGTTTTCTCACAGATGAGCAGATCTTTGTGGCCTTCCAAATTACAGGTGCCTCAGGACCTTCTTTGTTCCGCATAAACAGGTACACACATTGGCTTTGTGGCAAGTTGCTTTGAAGACTTTAATAAGTTCCAGCTGCAAGGAGAAAACCAGAGGCTTTTTGGTATGGCATGAGGCCGTATAGCCATCCCCCTTCCTGCAAGCCATACTTGCTGTGTTGTTAGAGGTTATCCAATCTCAATATCTTAGGGCAGAGCTTTCCAAGCTTTTCATGTTGGTGACACACTTTTTAGACATGCATCATTTTGAGGCGCAGTAATTCAGTTTTACTGGGCAAACCAGAGGCTAAACTAATGCCTTACCAGAGATTTGGGCACGTATATAAATTGTAATAACGAAATGTATGGGGACACAACATATTTCATGAAAATCTTTCAATTATCTTTTTAAAAATATAGGATTTATTATTAATATATAACGTACATTTCCAAGGCTTGGGGGGGTCTCATTCTCGGTCCAGGGAGGTGATGCACCTATACGCTTCAGGCAACACACTAATGTGTTGTGACAAACCATTTGGAAAGCCCTGTCTTAGGGGGATCAAGAGTGACTGTCAGAAGGAAGCATAAGGTAACTGAACATGGACTGTTCTTTTGCCTTGTTTATCATGTGTGCTGCATGGATGGAAGAGGTGGAAGGGAACCTCAAATGGGGTAAATTTGCCTTTGATTCCTTTCTTTATATATGTGTGTGCGCGCACATGCCTGTGAAAGAGATGAAGTCTGCATATAATTCTGATACACATGATCTGTGTACACGTGTGTGAACTCATATGTTAGAAAGTTATGTGTGTGACATGTCAGAGACTGATGTCTATGTGAGAGGAATGTGGGGTGAAATCAAAGGAAATTTTGTTCTTCTTCTTCATTTCCGCATCCCCATAATATTTTTGTGGGGTCCCTATGTGCAATCCAAAAGAGCCAGGGTAGTGTAGTGGTTTGAATGTTGGATTAGGAATCTGGCAGACCAGGACTGAAATTAGACCTTAGAAGTAGACAATGGCAAACCTCCTCTGAATAAATATCCCCAGGATAGGATCATCTTAAGCCAGAGCTGACTTGAGGGCACATAGCAACGACGACAACATGTGTAATCTACCTTTTATTCTTATTGATTACTAGCATATTTACCTAGCGTTGCCCGGGTTTTTTACTCTCCTCTTAAGAACTCACCAAACTGTCTTCTCCATTTCCTGTAACTTTGCTCCATATTTCCCAGTGCAATCTGTATTCAGAGTTATTTACATACATAGTTTGGGTTCCTGAGGGAGTACACTGTCTTCCTCCTTGCTGCTTGACCTTGTGTCTGTAGCAACTGGCCTATTCCAGTACCTATAACTTATCCCCATATTTCCCTATCCAATCTGTATTCGTAGTTGTTAACAATCAGAGGTTGGGTTCCTGTGGGAATACACTGTCCTCCTCCTTGCTGTTAGGCATCATCTCCATAGCAACCGGCCTATTCCAGTACCTTTGCATTTTTTGTTTTGGATTTCAACTTTAAGATTCCTCATGTATGGAACCCATATACTCTACTGTGTGAGGTGAGAAGACCTTGTAACTATGGCCATTTCTGCACTACATTGTTATATCAAAGAGCTATTCAGACTCCACAGGACCAAAGGCAGCACTCAAAATCAATTATGTTAGCCTGTTCCACATAGCCATTCCTCATCATGCCAAATGCCTAAAAAGAATTTCTGGCTCTGACTACTTGGCAGTTCCCCTGCAGCACTGAGAAAACTTTTTTATTCCATATGTCTCCAAAGACAGACCATTTAAAAGAGGTCTTCCCCCTCTACAGGGAAGAAGGACTTTCAACATCCTGTGGAATTCTGGGGTTTATAGTTTACTGAGGCCAAAGAGCTCTCTGGCTGAGAATTCTTAAATGCCCCTCCTTAAACTAAAATCCCAGGATTCCATAGGATATTGAAAGTGAAATAATAGCACTATACCAGTGTAGTGTGGAAATGGGCTATGTTGTGTATGTCACTTTAATTTTTCTCACATATGTTTCCCAAAAGTTTTCTGGCATCCTTATGATGGTAGGCCTCATCTCCACAACGACCAGCCTGAAGAGCTCTTGAATTCTTTTTTTTTTCTCTTTCCTTAGAGCATGTTGGCTTTTATTGATGGCAATATCAACAATGGGATTTTTTATGGAAAAACTTTCGCATTACGGAAATTTAAAAAATTGTCTCTGGTGGGATATATTTTGTCCTCCCTGCCTTTATCAGCTTTAGTTGTCATGTGCCATCCTTCAGGCAAAGTGAGACATCATGAGCACTGCAGAGAACATCAAGAGGTTTTGCCACAATAAATACCAACATTCCTGGAATGTCTTTCTGAAAACATGGTGGCTTCTCATTCCTTTGCTGCCTATTTTCATTTCGAGGAACGTGTCTTCGATGGTTATACATTTTTATGCCATTTTGCTCAGTATTTAGTAATCTGGGTTGTCCCTGCTGCTGCAACGGTATCTGTAGCTTTGGTTCTTCTACTGCAAGAGTACCTAGTTTAGACTCCAGAGTACCTAGTTTAGACTCCAGGAAATCAAACAATATGCTTGGAGCAGATGGCCTGGCATTTCCCAGTTCCTCTTCATCCTCAGGCCGTATTTGGCCTTTGCCTTTTCCACTAACAGGTGGCCCTTGAACAGTAATTTGCTTATCACTGTTCAGAAGAAAATGAAGCTTCAAGGTAGTTGCTATTATCCATAAATGCCTGCCTTGCTGCTTCCTTGCTGAAACTCGTTTCTGTTATGTGTTTCAGAGCCTTTTCATCAACCAGTTCTTGATAGACACCTTCATTTTCCTGCTCAGGTTTCCTCTTCTCTCTCTGGAATACTTCTCTGCTACAAATTAAACTGAGAATTCTAAAGGCCCCTCCCTAAACTACCAACTCCAAGGATCCGTACAATCTTCACAGCCAGCCAACCATTCATTCATTCATTCATTCATTCATTCATTTATTTATTTATTTCCTGCCTCTCCATATGGATCGAGGCAGCGAACAACTTACAAATAGCATGTATTTCTATACATGCCCCCAACAAGCTGGGTACTCATTTTACCGACCTGCGGAAGGATGGAAGGCTGAGTCAACCTTGGAGCTCGGCAGGATCAAACTCACAACCTTGTGGCTTGCAGTACTGGCAGTTAACCACTGCGCCACCAGGTGAGGTCTTCTCGCCTCACTCAGCCAATCGTATGAGGTATTCGCTTGCCTAATGCAGACAGACAAACTCACAAACAGACAAACTTTAACTTTTTTGGGAGTAGGAGAAGCATTTTCCTGACCTTTTTGGTTGGAGGATTGTTATGACTTTGTATCACGCTTGACCAAATAGATCAGATAAAGGCCATCTGCCTTGCACTGTGCCCTGAAAAAGCTTGACAACTCTCATGCTTTGAAGCTCTGGCCATGAAGCAAAACCAGAAATATTCCTGGTGGGCCACCTTGCATAGCTGGTATGATGGACACATCACAATGTATACAGGCTTAAAATACATGCTTTACCAGTATTTTTTGTTATACTTTGTGTGAGCTCCCTCCCTCATTCCCCTTCTCACTTCTGCTTCATACTTCTACAAAGGAGGTGATTTTCATTTAACTACTTGGTGAGATTCCTGGGTTGTCTTCTTATTATATTACATACTCTGCCAGAATTTTCAGATATGCTTTTAGTATTTTGTTCTTGGTGCACATTACCTGTACAGAACCCAGCACTTGAATCAACATGGGACTTTATCCAAAGAAGATTAAAGCTGGTTTCAGAATTGCAGAAGTCATTTGAATTGCATTTCTCCTTGGGTATACTGGGTGTTGTTAAAGTATGGTGCTGTGAAATGATATGAGAAGTATAAATACAGTACATTCTCTGCATAGCCACTCAAAACAATTGGGTTGTGGGTGTTTAAAATACACGGCTAGTTTGCGAACTCAAGCATGGGATGTGCTGCGCAGAGCTTACACAATGAAATATCTTCGGAAATGACAGTAATAATAATGGAAATAATAAACTGTACCTATATTTAGTACCATTTGTCCACAAATATCAAATTGCTTTTTAAATATTAACTAAGCCTCAATACACCCCTGTGGAGTAGGTAATTATCATTGCTATAACCATTTTGCATATGAGATAGAAAGAGATTAATGGCCTTATATTTTTACAAACAGGAAATGAAGCACACTGTTTATGCAAGTACACTTGGGTTTATTTTTAGTGCAGTGGTTACAAAGGCTTCTGGAGACTGCATGTTTGCAATGTAACACAAAAGTTGTGTGTCTAAACGACCTTTTTCTCCTCTTCTCCCTGCAGTTTGAGAGTTGTATTTTTGTTTGTTTTCATTGTTTGTAGATAGTAATTAAGAAACAGGCTGTGTGAGTCAGAGAGCCTATTTAGGACTGCACAAAGGCAGGAGTGTGAACTGGGATGTTTTAATGATTCTACGGGCCCTGATCCATTCTTTTCCCAGACCAAGCAAGACTTGAGGGTCTGTCAAAATGGGGGGAAAAGTGGCAGCTGCACCAAAATGATGGTTTATTGATGACATAAGTTAAGAGGGATGCAGCAATAAAACCCAAACCAAAGGCAAAGTTATCTCACATCCCTTCAGCTGATCAAAGCTGGCCTTTATCATAGATGCCATTCACCAGGGTCCACACAATGAACAAGATGCTGCCCCAGTGGACCAGTTTCCTGGGCTGGACTGTGTCCAAGTGCGTCCTTTCAGGATCAAAGGCCCAGTTAACATCCTTCCTCCACTTGTCTGAAATACACTGACTCCCATTGTAACAAAATCGTCCCATTTTTACAAAGGAACAATTTTCCAGGCATTCTGCGACAGATACATTTTTTTTTTAGCTACGTAAGGTTTTCTCATCATGATGTACACCTTGGATCCAATTTGGAAGAAAGGCGGGATATAAATTCAATCAATCAATAAACAAGTAAATAAATAAATAATGAGTGTTGGATTAAGCCTATGGAAACCAGGGTTCAAATCCCTACTCAGTCAGGGAAGCATACTGGAACCTTGGGAGAGTCATATTCTCTCAATAGCAATAGCAATAACGTGTGTATTTCTATACTGCTTATCAACTAAGTTCTCTTTAAGTGGTTTACAGTGTGTTAGCTAATTGCCCCCAACAAGCTGGGTACTCACTTTACTGACCTGCAGAAGGATGGAGCCCAGCAAGACTGAACTCACAACGTAGATGGTGGTGGTGGTGGTGGTGGTGGTGGTGATTTGCTAGAGGCTGGCTTGGTTAACTAGGTTATACATCCTTTAAGCACATAAAACATGGGTATAGGGAATGTGAGAGCTAACAATCAGCTCTTACCAAGTACTCTGGAAATTCCAAATCATCTGTAGATTGGTGAGGCCTTTCTTGTTTCAGGAGAGGACAAGCCCTAGCAGGTTTCAAAGCTGACTTGTGTGGTACCATGAAAATTAAATTCTGTCATCCCTAGTGAATCACACCATTCCATTATGGTGCAGTGCAACAGCTTAGTAACATGTGCTTGTTTAACTGTTCCTTTCACTGTTTTATTTTATAGTGCTACAATGCCAGTCCTTCTTCCCTGTAGAAGGGGAAGACCACTTTTAAATGGTCTGTCTCTGGAGATGTATGGAATCAAAAAGTTTTCTGAATGCTGTAGGGAAACTTCCCAGTAGCCAGAGCCAGCAATTGTTTTTAGGCCTTTGGCATGGTGAGGAATGGTTATGTGCAACAGGCTATCATAATTGATTTTGAGTGCCACCTTTGGTCCTGTGGAGTCTGAATAGCTCTCTGATATAACTGCAGAACTTTAGACCACGAAACAGATAGGAAGACAGCTGGAGTGCAGCTAGAACAAAACTAGTCATAAGAATTATCAGACAGGCTTGAGAGAACAAAACTATGCCCGCTGTGTGGCAATGAGGAAAACAAAAACAGTTTATATTGATGTCTCCATCACATTCTTGGTTACTGGTGCTGCTACTCCCCAGTAGTTAGGGACTGCTTTGATGTATCCTGTTGGACTCAGTAGCAAAGGCTTATTGTTCCTGATTTTCCTATAAGCTTTGAGACAAAATTGAGCATCTTCACACCAGCTTGAATGCCTCTGTTAATAAAGGATCTGTTGAAGTTCTAGCACATTGCCTTGTACTGTTTTGTGTGATCGGTTTCTGGTTGTGCACCCTCAGGATGAGTACAAGATGTTTTCCTCAGTAACCAACTACATTCTGTCTCAATCGTTTATCTTGATTTTTTAAAATTCTTTTGAGCATTCAACCCTTGTCCATCATGGAGGAATGACTGGATATATATGGGTGTATTGAAAGACTAATTTTATGATCGTGTGGCCCCTGCCACCTTCCAAAGGAAGCAGTGGTTTGACAGCTCATGAAAACACCCTCCCCCTTGACCCAGTGATTTATAATAACTATTGCCTGGTGACAAATATCCCTTTTTGGGCATAAGACACTCAAAAGGGTGGTAGCATCTCAGCTGCAGAGGCTTTGATCCATTCCAATCTTAGTTGAAGCCCAATTGAATTGGCCTTGTTTTCTTTAATGAATGACTTCCTTTGGGATAGGGAAGAACATAGCCCTGTTATGCCTTGATTTCTCAGCATACAGAGTCCTACAGGACTGCCTCTGTGAATTTGTATTTGGGGAAATGTTGTACATTGGTTCCACTGTTGCTTGTGGGGTTAGTTTCAGAGAATCACAATGGGCACTTTTGTGTTGGCTCCCTGGCAGCTGATTTATGGAATGCCAGAAATCTCTTTTCTGTTCCCAGTGTTGTTTAACATCTGTATGAAGCCTTTGAGGGTGCACACGTTCTGTTACTGGACACATTTATGAGCTGTATAAGGTCACATGTTCATTGGAGCAGTAAACTGTAAACATATTACTCCTACGTCCTGCCTGGACTATTACAGCTAAGTTTATATGAAGCTTATTATAAGTATTTGGAAACTTCAGGGGTATCCCCACTCCACAATTATAACACTTTGATGCTACATTAACTGCCATGGCTCCATCCTATGGAATCCTGGGATTTGCAGTTTAATGAAATATTTAGAATTCTCTTCCAGAAAACTCTGATTAAGCAGCTCAAGGGAGTGCACTGACGATTTGTTTCTCACCAAAATGCAGATGCCAGAATTCTTTAGGATGGATTCACATCAGTAAAATTGGTATCAAAGTGCTATTATTGTGTGATGTGGATTTACCTGTCATTTGATCTGGAAACCTACAGCCAAAGAATTGACTCCACCAAGTTATAGGGAGCATATGATTCTGATGTTGCATCATTGCAGACTGTATACCCTTTGATATGGTTTAATTGCAAAATATGATTTAATGGGAAAAATATATTAATTGGCTTTGATATAAAAATGCCCTGCTGTGGCTGTATGGCCAAGCTGGATAAGAGGAAAAGACTGGCTCAACATTTGTGCTGCAAATTCGGTCAGAAACCTCTGCTAGGCATAGCCAGGTCATAGTCAGGGAATCAGGAACTTCAGAGATAATAAGCTTGCAGCTAGCCTTAATGACTCTGCCTTTTGAACAACAGCAACTATAAGATTTCCACCAAACTGCTGATTTTCTTCCCTCAACCACACAAACCTCTCCTTTGTCCTAAAAACTGTTCAACAAGCACCGAGCTATCAGGATGATTATTAGCCCTTTGTCACTTAACACTAAGGCCATTTGCCCATTCCGGATCTCATTGTTCACTCTGAAAACTCTGTTGTTTACTTGTCTGAAGAGCCATTCACACCCTTGCCCTCCAGGCAGAAATAGGATATATAAACCCCTAGTTTTGGCCAGTTAACTCACAGTACTCTGATTGCTGGTTGCCACTCTGCTACTCTGAGTCCTGATTATGTACTGTCCTTAAATGCTAATCTAAGCCACATCACTATTTCTTCACTGTTCTTCTAGATAGATAAAGATCACCCATTGATTACGACATGAAGTCTCACTGTCTAAAACTTTCCTCTCTTTTTCTTCAGTTAGCCTTGTGTGATTGTGTGACTGTTGGGATTTTATATGTGTGGTTAATTCCCCTCATAAAACACAGTTTAGCTTACTTTTGGATCTCTGGCTGGTTCTTCCCTGTGTTAGTACCGGTATACATAGCTGTAAAACATCCTGTCAGGTTACCTCCCTCTTGCAGGCCTCCTCCTTTAGCTAATATTTTCCACTGTTTCACGGAGGCACTGGCATTGTGGGTGGACCCCTGAGTCACCCACATTTTGGGGTGGCACACTGGCTAGTGATTCATTTCTGGACACAATTCAAAATGCTCCTTATTCCCTGCATACTGTGATTTGGAACCAGTCTGACTGACCAAAGTCTGCCATATAAGGCTGCCTATTTTAGATCCTCTAAGGAAACTCTTCTCTCTGTCCCACTAATGTCAGAGGTATATTTGGAGCATGAGGAAGGGGCATTCCCAGCCTCTGGGAACCCTTGGACAAGGAAGCCCATGATACCTCAATAGCTGTTGTTTGTTCACTAGCAAATCAGAACAAATAAAAACTTACTTTTATTCTGGTAGATTTTTGACTTTTAAGCTTGCAAAACAGGCTTTAAGTATGACCTTGTTCTTTTGCATGGCCTTTGATCCTTAAAACCAGAGTTGCTTTGATCCTTAAAACCAGGCCTTTGATGCTTAAAACCAGGGTTACTTGGGTTCTTAGCTGGCTGTTATTTTAAAATAATTTTCAAAGAGTTGTTTCAGTCAATTCTGAAATGTTTTTATTTGTGTATTTCATGTGCACAGTGCCTCCAGGATGAAAAGCTTGAAATAAATAGATAATGAATGAATGAATGAATGAATGAATGAATGAATGAAAATTAGTATGTTTTCTTTTTTTTCTTTTTTCTTTTTGGCATTTTATATGCATTTTATTATTATTTGCTGCTCTGAGCACATTTATAGTAGAAAGGTGCGAGATTCATTTAATAAATGATGTGTGAACTGAAGATTCTTTTTAAAAAATGAAAAAATGAAAGATGTTCCATATTGTCTCAGCCTCTATAACTTAGTACAGTTATTTTAAGTGGAACTATTTACACAGTCAGTTGAAAGCTCCCTGCTTGAAAGAGATTGAGTTACTTACATGCATCTGAGAAACGGACCTATATAATTGGTTGGGAAATGACTTATTTTTCTCTTTCTTATAAGAAATCAGAATTATTTTTTTTAGAAAATACATTAGCTTTTAAGGTACAAGATAAGGATTCCCTCACTATCTTTTGCATGCCCTCTAATTACAGTCTAACTTCTAGAGTGCTGTGCAGGTGGCAATAAACCACAATGTAGATTCATTTCTAGAATAGTGGCCTGCTTACAGGGTGCTGTGGGCAGCCCCAGGTTGACTGGTCCTTCTTGAGCTTCCTGTACTGGTCAAGCTGTTAATTAGCAATGCTAGGATGGTGTTATTACTTATCACACACTACCATTGTTGTGAACAACGCCCTCACTTACCACAAGCTTGTTATTAAATTGACTTGAACAGTACTTTTTGGTATTTAATTTCCTTTTAACTGTACTACTTACAATTTTCTTTTGTTCCTTCTTTAATTATGCAGATATACAGACCTGCTGTATCATGTCATGTGTCTGACTAGGGCCATTTCCGCACTATAGTGCTATTACTCCACTTTCAACATCCTCTGGAATCCTGGAGTTTGCAGTTTAGGGAGAGGCCAGCCGGGCCCTCTCTAAACTGCAAACCCTAGGATTCCATAGGATGTTGAAAGTGGAATAATAGTGCTATAACAGTCTAGTGCGGAAATGGCCTAACAGTTTTCTGTTCCAAGGAAACTTTTGCTGTAATTGGCTGCCTTTCATTTTTAAGGGTGCCAACAGTTTCCTTGATATTTCTCTTGCAACACACCAACAGCGAAATTGTCATTATAGTGATTTTTTTCCTCCTCTGTTTCCTATTGTACAGTGAGAAAGTGCTAATTGGCCACTTTATTTAGCTCCATGGTTATATAGTTGAATCTTCAAATATCTGAAAATATTGCTTGTTTTATGAAAAAAGTAGATGAAATAGTACAACCAGGCAGTCCGTATAATTTTAGCCTGTGACTAAAAAATCAGTGTAAGACTCTTGTTTCACTTAATTGCATAATATAATTATTTCATGTATTGCTTTTATTGATAATTTCTCAATCATTTAAACTGTGATTGATATACAGCCATCGTTATTGTTGTTGCAGTGTGTTCATGCAGTTATTCTCTCCTGTCGTCTTTTGAAAGTTGAGAAGCAGAAGCTGAGACATGAATAAGGCCTAAAACCTTTGATTGATCTGTGCTTTATCTTCGGTGACAGCTTTTACATGCTTCACATTTTATTATCATTTTGTATTTTTATGTATTGCTCTGTGTTCAAATATTAACAGTTTTTACCTGGTCTAATGGATAAGACAGGAAGATCCTTTAAAAAAAAAAAGTGAGTTACATACTGATTCTTTTTTTTTCTGCAGAAGACAATAGCTGCTGAAGCTTGAGTAAACAGAAATGATATGTCATTGTTACTACTGAATATATTTGGAATAATTCTGTCTCACTTTGTCCAACAAGATAAGTCAGCCTTACTAAATGATAGCTGTGAGTCACCAAGAGTCCATCCAATCTGAGTTCTCAACAGATAAAGGCTGCAAAGAGGGTAAATATTAATACAAAGAAGGAAAATGATTTGGCACCACGGAGAGTTCCCTGCAGCAGCTTAAAAACAGTGTTATAGGAAAGACCTGACACAGACATCTGTGTTTGTAGCAGAATGACCTGCCATATATGCAAAGCATTCTGTTTAATTACAGAGATTTATCTGATCATCTGTTACGTGGTCATAGCAGGATTATAGCATCACCGAAATCCAGAAACCATATATGTAAATTCCAGTCAGCCTTTCTGTGTGTGTTTGCCTAGTGTATTTTTTTAATTAAAAATAAAAATAAAAAAAAGAAGTCTAATATACTTGGTCAGTGAACAAAATTTACCAGCGTTTGGCTATCTCTTAAGTAGGATTTTGTGTCCTTACGTGTGCAGGATCTCTAAATGTGTGTGCCTTTGATTCATGTGCTAATTGTGCAGGTCCTTGGGGGAAGGGAAAACATAAAGCTGTGGTGCACCGTACTTCCTGATTAATGCTGGTGTGCGGGCTTACCGTGCTCAGTAGTAGCGGTTAGGCATCTCCAGTCCCAGCTGAGAATATGGTTCCATTATCTCCCAGCTGCATAGGCAATCCATAAGGGCCTGTTCTGCCTGACTGATCAGTGTAGTGGAAGCAGTGGCTGAGAGCTGAGAGCTTTGTTTGATTTGTTCTAACATGTAAAAGAGAAACTGGGACATTTTACTTTACAGTTCTGTAAGTACCAGTTTTTCCTCCCTAGACTGCATGTGAATGTGATTTTGCCAGCTATGTTTTCATTTTCTGTTCCACTGCTCTTTGTTGAATTTAACAGGCAAGACTGAAGGTAATCTGTTTACAGCTTTCAAGTTGCTTTGGCTATATAAAGTACAGATATAGGACAATTGATTCGTGTAAGCAAATAAGCTGACTTTTTAAATGAGGGCTTGTTTTGTGAAAGTTTAGTGGGATGTAGTTGCATTTCTGCATCTCTTTACTGAAATGTAGCTGTCAAGTTTTGAAGTTATTTGGATATAAATTTCCTTCAGAACCTGGATACTTCTTTTTGTATTAATTAAGAAAGTTGGTAGGAGCTGAGACTAATATAAAACATTGTTTCTGGAATTTATTGCCTTCTAAGGGCAATCAGAAATTAAGTGACAAATCAACCTGTCAGAAAAAGAAGTCTTACCGTTATTGTGCATTATTATACGCACACAAATACGCACAAACACACAGGGGCACTTTTGCTGATATAGAAGATGCAGTGAGGAATGGTAGTAATGTAAATGCAAACTAGTTTTGATGAATGTACACCATAGCTTGGTGTTTGGAATAGATGAATAAAAATTAATTATATTCAGGAATGTCTTCAAAACTATAAAATTACTATTAATTTCCTTTCCTCACAATATGTTTATACTTATGACTTGGTTCATTTTGCTCATTATTAGAGACTTACATCTGTATTTAAACATGTCGAAGTAGCAGTGCAGCATTAGCTTTGGAACTGACCTGCAGTTTAGAGGTTACTGCAAGTTGCAGCATATTACAGGCTAAATGCAAAAGAAGGATATGTGTCCCCTTTCATATTTCAAAGGGTTCTCTCATTTGTTTCGAAGTGGTAATTGGCCTTAAATATATACATGGTCTAACTGTGGCATCCTGTTATAGAGATAGAACTTCTTAACAAGTCATTCCTTCTGAAAGCCAGCACACTATGCAAATTGAATGAAGCCATGTGGTGCGGAATGCATCTTTCTTGAATAGGCAATAAGTCTCAAAGCAGAGCAAAAATCACAGACTGTGAAGTATGAAAGTGTCTCACTGCTGAGGACAGGGTATGTTCTTGTTAGGTTTGGTTGATGTGAACTGCTGAAGAAAAAGGAGAATGTCACTATAGATGGCTACCTACAGGAGTACGGAAAACATTCTCACAGCCCTGGGGGTCTTGGGAGCAAAATAGCGAAACAGTAAGTGGAAAAAATGGCAGGAAATTAATAAAGCCTCTCTGTTCCTCTGCCAAGTGCACCTGAGTTATACTGGCGTCTAGATATAATAAGCTGATGTCTCGGCTTAGAACTAGCTGCCTTCATGGAAAGGGTTTGTCTGAATTAAATATGCACATTATTTTTAAAGCTTATTGTTTTCATTGACTGCTTTTGTAAGCATTTTCCTCTAATTGAAAGAAACAGCTCTTTTAGTGGACACTTGTTGTACAGAAGGGTTAAAGGAATATTGCATTAATTTGTTTTATCACTGAAATTTGTAATTTCAGCATTTGTGTGATGATTATAAACTAGTGAAGTGCGGTTAATGTCCTGTTGAGCATCTGACTTGCTGGACTATTGTACATGAAGTACGTTGTCTCCTTCCTTCTGGTAAGCCCACTGGATTCTATGGGACTTCCTCCTCCAGGGTAAAATAAGTGGATCTAGAATTGTCATTGTGTCAGGCCTTTTGTAAATACACATTAGAAGCATGTGGTTATATATACATTCACACACATGCCTTTGTCTTCCATAATTTTTTCAGCATGTGGGTAGATGGTGAAAGTGAAGGGTTTTGGTGGTGGTGATCAAAGCTGATCTCCTTGTAAGTCATGCTTAGACAGTAAAGCAAAACAAAATGACTACTTTTTCAGTGCTTCTCTACACAGAGTGATTTCTCCCAAACAGATTTGAATTCCCTTCTACATTGGAAGTTGGGGAATGGAACCCTGAGCTGCTTTGTTTTGATGAGTTACATTGTAATAGCCATAGCTACTGCTGAGGTTTTACATATAGGTAATTCCATGACCTTAATAAGTTTGCATGGTTATCCAGTTTTCTGAAACAATCTGAGCTCTGACTGCCTCAATTCATATATGAGTGAAAATCTGATATAGGTGACAGCTGCAAAGAGCAGCCTGAAAAAGCACTGCATGTCCCTGATGGGGATTACAGGCTGTATTGTATGTTACACATTGTGTATAAAAGAGCTGACATTAGAGAGATCTAGGAAAACCTTATTGTCAGATAATAAAACAGAAGAAAACAAAAATATTTGAATTGAGTCTGAAAATGCAGCAGTGTATATTGGGCTAAAGAAGGAAAACTGTTGACACAGCAGTGCTTTAGAAGTGCTCAAGTAGTGTCACAGTTTTATTATGAAGTGGCTCAACATGAACTCTGGCCGTAACAGCAAGAAGTAATAATATATTTCTTAGTGGAAACCTGGTTTAGGTGGCAGTTTTGGGAGAACAGACGTGCTAGTTTGTTCCGGTAAAAGCAACAAAGAAGCCTTCTGACATTTTTGTAGTTTGGAGTTTGCTTCAAAGCTTATGCTAAGTATGTTAGTTAGTGCCATAAAAGCAGTTGTTATTTTGTTTGAAGTGACAATGAACTTTAGCACATCGATTGTTTTGGGGAAGATACAGCAGAGAGTTGTGCGGTTAGAGCAATCCTAACTGAAATGACCCTTAGTGTTTTGTTTTGTTTTGTTTTGTTTTTTGGGTTTTTTTGAGGGCGTATTTTTGGAAGCATTCTGTGGCTCTTGACTTGTAAACTTGTGTGACTTGTAAGCTTGTATTTTGATTGTATATGACTTGCTCTTGCATCTCTTGATTTCATTAGCATCATGGTTTCTATGTACTTGCAACTATACTTCCTTGTAGTAGTGAAGAAAACTGCAACTGTGCTTCTTGCTTCCCTGAGCCCATGTTTAGCCACCATGCTATTAACATTTTCCCCATACTTTAATCACAATCAGTGTTTAAAACACTGACAATATGGAATCTCTACATACCTATCCATCATAAATATTAATACAGAAATAAGAAAGAGATGACGATAATGGCTAAAGAACACTGTGGCCAATTGTTTAATACTAAATGGCTTGTTATATTTAAGGGGTTTTCTTTGTAGTGTGTTCTACAGAAGGCAGATATGATACAGAACACTTGGAAGCTCCAGCTGCTACTTACTTGTTAGCTTTCAAAACCAAAGCGGATTCTGTACCTGTGGTTAGAGGGCAAAGAAGTATTGTCTGTTTTCTGACAATCTTCCTTGTTCTCCCTCTCCCTGCTGTCAGTGCAGGGTATGATTGTGACTTTTGAGAGCAGAGTGCTCTTACCTTTTGGGAACTGAGCACTCTAACCTTTTTCAGAATGCATGGGATTTCAGAGCAAAAACAGCAACATGAGTTATGATTAGCCTGCTGTATTTTAAACCTGTGGTTAAAATATTGTGAAGACAGGAAGATGAGTTAGTATAGATACAGATATAGATCTCTAATGTAGAGAATTCGAGGTTTTTTTAAAATTTTTAATAGATCTTCCTTGTGCTATAATGCACACATGGCGTCCAGATAAAAGCAAGCAATATTTCATACAGCCCATAAGACATGGCCATGGTGCTAGCCAAAATGGGTCTAAGTGAGTATTAGGTATGGTCTGTGAGCATCCATCTGGCATGATAAGTTTGGGTTCCAGACAGCCCTACTTTCTTCTCTTTTCTTCTCCCAACATGGTTTTCCATCTGCCCTCCCTCTGCTTCCCAAATGACTGACATTCAGTATTCTTTAGCTCCTGAAGACTGCTGGGTATTCTTTGGTGAACATTTTGATGGCTTTGGGGTAAAACTCCTCTTCCCACCAGTTATAATTGCTAAAGAATCCTGCATGGACAAAATGTTATCCAGGCGTGTTGGTACAAGAACTCGGATAATTTCTTTTTTCCCTTGTACTACAGTTCCCAGAAATCCCCCAACAACACAAACACTGTTGGATTCTGGGAACTATGGTCCAAAAAAGTAAAAATCCAAGCTCTAGATGATATCTTTCTTGTATTTCTCAGAGTCTGTATTTTGGTTTCTGTATAGACAGTATGCAACCATCTGAGTTTGCTGTTAGAGATAAAGATTGTTATATGAACAGAGATTGTATATTCAGAGATTGTATATTCAGCATTTGGTGGTCATGAGTGAGGCCAGTTGCTGGAGTATAATAGCATGAGGGGGTTGTTTCCCTTTCTCTTTCCCATCTCTTTTGTTTAGAGTTTACCTAACACGTTTGGTTAGATCTTGGAAGAATGAGAATACTGGATCAGACATACCTTTACCCTGTTTGGACTTACATATGTTGCAAATAATCAAAGCTTTTCAGAAGCATGCTTCCCCTTCTATTAATTATGAGGAGATTTCGATCGGGTAACAGAACTCACCTCTTGAGCACCCGTTGCTGCCACTGTGTCCATCACTGCCACCATGCCTGTTCCCTCTCTCTTGTCTCCCAGATGCCCATCGTACTGTAACACACCACTAGGAAATATGAATTATCTCCCCAACCTTTTCTTTTCTCTTCTCTTGCTGTATTAAGTGTGGAAGGCCAGCAGGGCAGCAGAATGTAGAAGGATTGACCTCAGGCAAATGCTCCAAACATTCACAAGTGTTTTGCATACTCACTTGGAATATACACAGAGAATCAAACCTCTTTGAGGTGAATAAAGTACTGTTCATGCTCCCTTCTTGCAGCAGTGGCAGTTCCAAAGTATATTTAGAATGCTATTTCTTCTTTCAGTTAAAATGTTAGGGAAATGATTCACATGTTACATTGATTTGAAACCTCTTGCATATCCTTTGAAGCCAGTGGTTCCTATAAGATCATACTCTAAGCATATTTATCTGTGACCTATTTCTTCATGCATTACATGTGGAAATGATGCTACATCTCCTCAGGCTGTGTTTCCAAGTACAGCCACTTGGAATTAAATCTCTAGAAGTTAAGGGAAGATGCTTTCTAAGAAAATGTGTTTAAGGTTGTACTTCAAATAAATCTTGATTAAGGTAATAGCCATTGAAAGATAAAACGTTAGATTTCCTTAATGAATGCCTCTTTGAAGACAATAGTGCTTGCAAGCAATTAGTGTTACTGTAATGGTACTATGACAAAATGTTAATTAGTTGGATAGCTACATATCTAGAATTCTATCACTTTTACATGATCATCCCCAAACACAAAATACTAAAATGATTAGTGTGTCCTCATCACCCCTCCACTCCTACTGTTTCAATGAGAATACACAAGTGAATGCAGCCCCTGATTAAGTATCCACACCACAGTCTGTTGAGCCAGGAGACAGTTAAATATTTTATGTGATCAATGCTGTATATGAAAAATCATTTGCTTTTGTTTCCTAAGTATCAGTATGTTTGGTGGGCAGTAGCAAGCCAATTTAAGTGGAAGCAGTGATGCAGGTTAATCTAGTAAGTTCTCCCCTCCCCATTGTCTTCTTCCTCTTCATCCAGCAAATTAATTCCTGTAGTAATATGAAAATATGCATTCACACAAATTGGGAGTCTTGGTTCTTTAAATGACATCACTTTCATATTGACTTCATTCAAGATTTTATTCCTTATATTCACATCTTGGTATTGGTTCCACGGGCTTCAAGCATCTGGGCTTGCAAGTTAACAACTTTGGTTTGTGTGTGTGTGTGACAGAGATCTAAAGTTTGGTATCACTTACTTAATAGTTTTGATTGTGGATTAAGCAACTGTATTTTTTGGCATAAGCCAATGACAGGAACCACAGCTAAGACCTATATATGTTGGAATTTGAAAGAGAGGTTGAAGCGCCCGGTCTTGTGATTCACATGCTTGCTTTGTAGGAGAGGGAAGGGCTGCTCTGATGTCTCTCCCAGATAAGGGGCTCTGCCTGCTTCAGTCCATTTTTCAGCAAGGAAAAGCTTGTGATTTAATGTTGAGTAAAAAGCATCAGAAGAACAGCAAAGAAATAAAGTATTTCGCATGGTGAGATATAAAATGCAGTGGTGTAGATTTTAGAGGAGATGGCAGAATTTACGGAAGCAGGCTATCCCAGGCAATTGGCAAAGGAGAGTCAGGAAGACAGATTTAAGACTCACCAGAAGGAAACCCTTATATCAGTGGGAAGAAATTCAAATGCCTGGCAGAATGCTTGCTGCTGTCCAGTAAAGTGTATTGGTGCTGAAAAGAAAATGTAAATAAGGTAAAGGAAGCCTAAGTTTATTGTGGCCAGATGAAATTCAGGAAGACCATCTCTGTAGAAGGAGAGAGAGGATGTGTATAAGTGGGAAGAAATATCAGCAACATTGGGACAAATTCTGGAGCAGCTGTCATGTTTGCTGGTAAGTGGCCGAATAAATTACTATGAAACTTGAATAGCTTGTAGTGTAAAGAGGCTGTTTAGAGATGTTGCCTTTAGCAACTTTTTGATGGCTGAGCATGTTAATAGCATCTTTGTTCGAGCTTTAGAGCAGAGCATATTCTTTGACAAGTGGCTAAAATCACAGTAGGAATACTAGGAAGAACCACACTCCCTCTTTGAAATGAATTCTTGTTCTATAGCTTTTATTTAAGGTGAAGAATGGGATGCTGAGAATGCTAGCCAGCTATACATGTATAGCATTCATGTATAGTATAGTAGTATAACTACTATCAGAGAAATTATATTTATATTAATTCTCAAAGATCATGTGAAAATAATATATCAGGAGGTTTCAGAGGTAGATAAAAATAGGCTTGGTCACTAGGAAAGGGATTATTTGTGAGCAAGGTGAATAATTAGGTGAAATAATTCAAAACACTATTCTCTCCTTTTTGTATTTGTGTACTTTTCAGAACCAAAAATCCTGTTTCATAATACTTTTATAAAAAGGAACAAAACAATTGAGGATTCTTGTCATAGATAACAAGATTATTAGTGTAGTTTCCTGGTGAACTGGGTCCGCCTGCCGTAAGTTATTTATGTTATTTTATGAATAATAAAAACACAGTTTGTATTGCTCAGCTGTTTGTTGTGTGGTGAGAACAAAATTTCAGAGCCTGAAAAACACTTCTGTTCTTGGCAGTCACCTTCCCTGTCATGACACGACCCAAAACTCCCTGAGGCAAATCCCGTTTATTATAGTAATTAACCTCTTGTGCAATATTATGTTTGCTCTTGAAACTAACCAGAGAACAGTACATAAAACTCAAAGTAGAGGGGGAATAATACAGTCCCTTTAAAAGTATTTAGCACCAAATTCAACCAGACGACTGTGTATTGTGCTGTATATAACAATAATGTGACATATTTGCTAAAATATACCTCTGCACCTCTGGAAGATCTGTGTTTATCAGAAGTGATTTAGAAGTGTGCAGTAGAGCAAGGAAGTTCTGGATACATTCTATGCATTGTGTTTGTTTTTTTCAGGTTGTGTTTCAGTAGGGGTGTGCACACATATGCAGACAAATGCACGCGCACATACACTGTAGGGTACTGTTCTTCAGTGAATATGACAGCTTGCTCTTGAATGTTTCACAATATACCATTCATAGTCAACTTGAAAGACTGGTTAAGGACCCTGGACAGCTCTCTGGGATCTTTGTTCAAACAAAAAGAAAAGAGCTGCAGGTGCAGTTAATGAAGAGCTAGTGGGTCGTCCCACATCTGTCAGGGAGCGTTCAGCAAACAGTACAGTGAAGGAGTGACATTAAAGTTTTTGGGGTGGAATACAGTTGCCTTGCTTGGGAAGACAGAACTGGCAGTGTTGTGCAGCTCTAAAAATAGAAATAGTATCGTGATTGCTTGTCTGTTGTATACCTTATAGGAGAAAGAAAACAGATTTGCAAAATGTAACTAAAACTTTACCATCAGAATTGATGGCCTTTATTGTAGCCATACTATTTTCCCTTTTAGCTATTATATAACTAGGTCTATAAAAACCAATATTTTTAAAAAAAACAAAAAATGGTAAGTTTCCACAGAGCTGAAGGAAATATGCAGTAAGATCCTTGATGTGCTTCTGAAATTCTTGGCTCTGTATTCAGTTTTGGATCATTTACCTGGTTCCTTGAAAAATATTGTTCAGCTGGGTTGATCAGATGTTTATGAGCAGATCACAGGCGCTACAGATGTTGGCCAGGCAAATTGCCCCTATAGGTTGTGTTAAGCTGCAGCACTTTGAGGTCATTTCCGCACTGACCTGTTATAGTGCTATTATTCCACTTTCAACATCCTATGGAATCCTGGGGTTTGCAGTTTAGAGAGGGGCCAATTGGCCCCTCCCTAAATTGCAAACCTCAGAATTCCATAGGATGTTGGAAGCAGAATAATAGCACTATAACAGTTCAGTGCGGAAATGGCCTAAAAAACAAGCAAGATCTTTTGAGTCTCTCTTACTTTATCTGTCCTTTTCTACCAGTGAATACTGTCATGCCTTTGTTCTGGCTTTCTTGCTTTCTGAAGAATGAAGGACATCCCCTGCCCTCACAGGATTCTATATCAGCCTGGAAGTGTGACCTGATCAACTAACTCTGTTGCAAAGAACTTAGTGGACAAGGTTCTCGATAAAAGTGCAACAATACAAAATAAAACATGGATTTTACAGTAATGTCTTTAAGCTTGAGCAGCACCCTTGTGTCTTAATCTGCCCTACTTACCTATTCTGTACCATTCATGTTTTCTGTATCCTGCTCTGATTTTCTGTGTTCTAGAAACAGACACTTTTTGGGGCAAAAAAACATGGTTTTGCATGAAAAAATACCATATTTGCCTTTCAGAAATGTCATGCATGTTTCTCTACAGGACAGTTTCCCAAAATGCTATGGTGTGTGCAAACTGCAGGAATCTGTGTCTGTGTAATTCTTCCTGTCCAGATTTCCTGAGTGGTAGGGACCTCCCCCCCCTTTTTTTTTTGGCCAGAAAACAAAAATGGTGAATATCCGTTCCATCTCTAATGTTGTAGTCCTACTTTTATATATTTTTAATTATGTTCTTGAGAGTCCACACCTGAACTCATTGTTCTGATCAGAAAGTGAGAAGAAGCAAATTCATTAATTTTAGACATACACCATATATAGTTTTTACATTTTAATGTACCGCTTTGGTATAGAAAGAAACAAACAGTCAGGGATATTCAGTTAAAAAAAAAAAAAGAAAGAATCTGAACTGCTTTCTAACACTCTTTGTTTGCCATAAGCCACATCTTCCTGTGTGATTTGGCCACTTTTTCCAAGCGTATTATTCAGCTCACTGCAACAATTACATAAACCCGCTTCTATGTTTGTGCCACTTCATCCATCAGTATCCTAGATAGCTTTGGATAGTTGTTATATTGAGTCCCCTATGCATATGTTAAAAATGGGGCTGACGTTACTCTTTGAAAATTGACTGGGTTCATTATCTTTATTTTGGGGCTTAGTGGGTATAGAGATGGGTGACTGATGCAAGAGAGAGTAGCGAAAGCAACAAGCTGTTGAGCTACAAATGAGACTGCAGTTACAATGAACAGTGACAGCAGCAATTTCTGTGCAGGCAAAGAAGAAAAAGGTTCCCTGCTTGATTCTTGCAAGTTCTGTACTTAAGCGCATACAGAATGTCATGGTCATACTGTTGACTATGACACTTCTCATATGTTTCTGTTGGTGTGAACAAATTCATTGTCTGCCAGCCTGTTGCTGGACAGAACTCACTGATAAAGCCCTATAAATACAGCTTGGGACTGTCCTACTTGAAAAGCTCCATTCCCCTTTATGATCCTGCTTCTGTTTTAACATTTTCATAGTCTTTCCACTTTCAGAAGCACCATCAGAGATCTTGTGGGAAGAGAGCTTTCCTGTTGGCTCCTCCCAGTTGTGGCACTCCTTGCCAAGGGATGCTAGGTTGGACACCTCCCTGCTGTCCTTCACCAACAGAGAAAGACTTTGTATTTATTCTGGCTTTTGACAGTTACACTGGATTGTGCAGGAAGCTTTGACTGCTGGTAGTGATGTTTTTATTGATTAATTTTTCATGGGTTTTTTATGTTTTAATTCTTTGTTTTTATTTTATTTAAATGCTGGTAGCCACCATCAGTGGTTTGTTGGCTGAAAGACAAGATATGTATTTAATAAAGAAATAAAGTTGTGTTTGAGGTGCCTGTTGTATGCCATACTCCATAGACCTAGTTGTGTTCCCTGTCTAGGCCTATGGAATATCTCATTAATGTGGTACCACATTAAGCAACAAGAATATAAACCGCCATGACTGATATTATTATAAAGGGTCAATACCGATGAACAGAGTTTTCAGCGATCCACCTGTACTGATTTTTTGATAAGGCAAGTTGTAATCCATCGCTTGCTTAGGAACTGTAGAATGGAAAATTAAGTCCAACCACAATCTGAACACATACTGGATTGTGAGTGAAACTCATTTAAAAGTATGCAGAGGTGCACATCTACTAGGGTAAATCACATTGACATCAACACATTAAACAAATGTTTGCCTTGGTCATATGGGAGTGACTTCATATGAAAATCAGATTGCTTGTTTTGGAAGCAGTTGCATCATTTATTGGCTATGTAGAGATTGCAATTACCAGCAACTGTAGCTCTGGGGAGTTTGCACAATATGTTACACTGTGCTTGGGCAACAAGTACATCATTTCTACCAAGACTTCCATAGCACTTTCTTTGGAGAGGGTGCTTTGGCTAACCAGCCAGGTATGCTAGTTGATCTGCCTAAGGAGTTTTATGCTTAATGGCATTAGGTTAATAGAAAGCAACTTAGATTTTCAATTTACTTTTCATACTGCAGAGCCTCTGCAGGTTTGAATAAAGTGAAGAAGCATTCTCTTACCATATCATGCCTGTTAAAAATAAACAAGGCTTTATCTTTTGGTTGTTTCCTGTACTTATTGACAATATGGAGTGACATTAGGACTATCTCAATTGATTGGGGTGGAGGCAGGCACCCCAACCCTAGTTAAATCTTGTTTCCCTACAACTACTATAGTTGGGCTAGAATTCTTTCAGCTAGTATATTCTCTAGTCTACCGTTTGGCTTTATTTCCTCAAATTTCCTTTTAAGAAAGAAAAGGAGTGTTAAAAAAGAAGAAGAAGGTGAGCTCAAATCTGAATGATATTATAAAGTCTGTAATATTCCTTTCTGTCTCTTGTTCTGGGCATGTACAGTCTTGTTGTGTGCCTTCAAGTTGTTTCTTACTTATGGCAACCCTAAGGTGAACCTGTCACAGGGTTTTCTGGTGCTAAGAGCGCATGACATGCCCAAGGTCACCCAGTGGGTTTCCACCGAGTGGGGAATCAAACCCTGTTTTCCAGGGTCGTACCCCAAACTGCTATTCTGCACTGGCTCTTATGTGCAGTCTTACTTTCAGTCTTTTCTGTTATGGGCAATGTCAGCATAGTTTTGTGGAAACCACCGGCAATAATTGAGGCATAAGGTGTTGCCATGAATAAGAGTGACTTCAGTTTTTACCTAGTCATCTTGGGCTATTTCCGCAGTAACTGTTATAGCATGATGATTCCACTTTCAACATCCTGTGGAATCCTGGGGTTTGCAGTTTTGGGAGGGGCCTCAATGTGCTATAACAGGCTAGTGCAGAAATGGCCTTGGTATTCCTCCCCCAATGTAAAATGGTTATTTTATTTTATTTTTCAGTAAAGAGAAAAAAGGGCCTAGCTTCCTAAAGGGTTATGTAGCGCACATTTTTTTTTTAGCTTCCTTCCAAAATGGAAAAACTATGTGAAGACTTGCAGGAGGCATGCCAAGAGGGCTTCTACAATAGGAAACCACAGTGAGGAGAATCATCTTGAAGCACCTTTCCTCCAATCTTTGAATAGATTCAAAGACAATTCTTGCTCTCTCCAGCCCAGACTCACCTTTTTCCTGCCTCTACCCCAACACATTGATGCAGTCAAGGATTGTCTCTGGCTATGTTCCGGTGTCTGGCACACAGGGATGATGTCATTCTCCAGGTCACTACTTGCCCGGGGGGTCAGCTAAATGAGGATTGGCAATGGCAATGTTCTGACAGATGGTAAATGATGGTCCAGGCATCCTCTAGGACCATCCAAGGTCCTCTGGAGGTCTGGAAGGATGATGCCATCATTGTGTACCAGCTATAAGAATGTAGCTGGTTTTCTCTTCAGCTGCTGCCCTCATTTCAGCCACTATCTGGCTGTATTAGGAGGGTGGGAAAATAGTGAGTCCTGAGGATGCCCCCCCCCATGTGAATGTCTTCAACAATGCACAGTTTTTGAAGTTGTTCATCCAGTGGGCAGAAAAATGATTAAACCATTCATTCTCCACTGTGGGGACACGTAATACTCCAAATATATGAAACTGTTTCAAAGAATGATGATATCAGTACATGGTGGGATCTGAAAACACTGGCAGAGGAAAGTGCAAAGGGTGGAAGAAAAGTTATTTTTTCTTGCCTTTATGTCCCCTGCTTTTTCATCTTTCCCTAATTTCTCATCCCATAATTTTTTTGGAGAAATAAAAATTGTCTGCCTAGGCTTTCTACTCAGACACTAGGAGTTCACATGACAGGTCTTTCTGAGTGGTTTGGGCAAGGTATTCCCACTGAGATTAACAAAGTGGGTTTCAGAGAATCAGAGTGGTTTGCTGGTTCCACAGTACTGTCAGTAGTTTCATAAGCCTCCTGTGCTCCCCAAAGCATAAGACAGTACTCTTGCAGAAATACAGCAACATGCAATGATACAGTTTCATCCACTAAAATGTTTTCCTGACTATCTGTAGAAGATGTCTGTGAAGCATGATACAAACAGAATAATTGACTGCGATTATACAAATTCAGGTTTTAAAAAAACCAAAATAAAAAGATTTAGCAAATAAGCATATAAGTAAAACTACAAATGAAGAAGAAGAAAAAGAAGCAGAAGAAGCAGAAGCAGCAGCAGCAGAACAAGACAACTCTCTGTTCTGCTATGGTCCAGATTTGGTTTATAGTTGTTACGTCCTTTTTCATGTGCTCTGTGCAGTCAGAGTACAGAGTAAAGAAGAACTTCCAGTGGTATATATAGTGGAGTGGTGGAAATGTTCAACTGCCTGAAGTCAGTGGCCAAACCTCACAAAAAATGCAGGAGGCATACCTGTTGGTCCCACAATCTGTAGTTTCACTGATACCACATGGAGATGAAGGACTACAGACTTTTGGTAGTTCCAACTAGATTAGTCCCATTAAACCAGTACTACTGATGTAGATGTTGGCTCACTGTTTATCAACAGGTTCCATGGATCTAGTTTGGACTGTTAAAAGGCTCTGACCTATATATCCAACTTTGACAGATCCATGATGTTGCTTCCAGCCTACAAGGGTTAATCAAGGTGTACAAAAATGGGTACGGGTGTCCCCAACTTTTTGATGGTCCCTTTCTCATTGATCTGCTGTTTTGACACTTTTCAGTTATAACCATGTGGGCCACTCTTTCAGTTATACTTACTAACTGAAAAAGTTCCAAAGAATCGATTGTGGAAAAGCAACTACTCACTGCCTTTTATTCCTTCCCTGTTGAGCCCTCAGTTCCAGCTGCTCCAGCTCCCCAGGAGTACAGAAAAGGAGACACCTGGGAGGGCATGGACTAAAAGGTATGCTGGCATGCTTTATGAGCTTTCACCTTCCTCTTCTCCCTGCACCTGAGGAGTTGCTCTGTGGGTGCTCCTATGTATGGGTGAACGTGTGTGTTAAAGGCACACTAGCCTGTGGCAGTGGGTTGCACAAAGCAAAGAGCAAGAGAATCCTTAGCAGTGCCTTTCAACAAACAGGGACGGGGGTGGCAGTTGTGGCTCTTCCTTGCTTCTTGGCTTCCAGGCTGCTGAAGAGATCCAAAGAAGAAGTGGTAGTAGTAGTAATAATAATAATTAATAATAGTATCATCAATAGATAAACCTATAAATCTATGATACACAAGATTAAACAGTCAAGAACTATTGTACAGGGAGGAGTGGAAACAAAGCTGCTTCCAGTGGGATACAAGAACTTTCACTGAGTGGACAGTTTCATACCCCCTAAACAGATCTGACCAAAATCTTCAAGGGTCAAGTCTTCCTGGTAAATTCCCAGCAGCCAAGCAGTCCACTTCTTGATTGGCCAGCTGTCCCCCCATAGCTGTTCATCACTCCATTTTCCTGCTCTCACCACTTTGTCACTGAGCTGCAAATGGATTCCAGGTATGTCTGAGTTCCCTTGATTCTACTGTGCTGGGGGATACCTCCAGTTCAAAACGGCAGTGGTGGTAGAGTTGTTTAGGCAGATATCCAACACATCATATTTTTTTCCACAAGTACTATAGCATTTGACCCTGAGTTTTAGGAGGAGGTGCAGAGAAAAAATGAACAGTTTGCCTCCCAGCATAATGGCAAAGCAAAAGCTGATACTTCACTTAGGAATTTTTTTATGTGTGCTATAATTGTTGAATATATTTCTTGAGAGGGAAACTATTTGCATCTGTATGAAACTTTTTTATATGGGGTGACCATGGATTGCTAGAAAAGTCTGCCTCTTCGAGCTCCCAGTAGTAATAAAAATATTTATTTTTCTTCTTCAGCAATGCATATTTTACTGCTGTAAGTGACAATTCAGAGGCTGGGGTGTGACACCTCACATCTTCCTGCTAGGGTGACATGATGACAGCTGTCGTGGGAAGGAGAAAGATACAGTGATTAAAATTCTTCCAATGAAGGCATATTCATATTTACAGCTTAATGGAAGTCGCTTCCTAGCAAAAATATGTTGACCACTAAATATTTTGAATCCTTAAGTCATGTGCTATTTGTGTCTGAAGGAATTAATTTTCTTTTAAGCTTTTGATAACCCCATTATTGCCATAAGGGAAATATTCATTAGGTTTATTTGCTTTTCTCTAGGAAGATTTACTAGTGTATATTGTGTTCACGTGCAATGTTTGTATTTGTGATGTAGGAAGGCTAATTTATTGTATTATTCTGGTAAACTAATTATTGCTTATGGTGAGCTCTCATTGTACTTGGTGAATGTTTTAGTCTTGGGATTTTGCTTCAGGACTCATCACTGACAGACATGTATGGGATCTGTCAGTGAAGTTGACATCTAGTCACTTCTACATTCATTTATTTAATGTCATATTTATTTATTTAAATCTAGACTGTTTAGGTTCAAAGACCATATAACTAATTCTTTTTGATTAGAATAGACCCCACTCTCTCTGCCTCTCCCTCTCCTCTCCCAGCTCCAGCTGCATGAGTGATCATTTGCCTATAGACCTTTCCCAAACCAAGAGGTATAACAAAATAAGGCAGAGAAAGAAACAGCCTTTTCTACCCAGATATCCATCAGTGTTGTCCTTTGAGTGCAGTTGCTTCTTTTTAAAACACTCAGAGGTTCTGACAGGTAAAGAGAGATGCTTGTATAGTGAAGCCCTGTCAGATGCCATATTATACCCAAAATAGTGTCTTAAGTGGAATTCATGACTTGCCAGACTTCATCTCAGGCGCTAGAGGAACTGTAAAATTTCTCGTTGCCTTTTCTTTCAGCCTTCAGGATTCTGACCAATAAATTGGAGGCCTCCAGGGCTTTTGAGTGCACAGGTGCTGTGATGTAACTTAGCACCTGTACTTCTTGGCCAAAAGACAGACAGGCTGGATAATGTCCAGTGTTTTACTCACTTTTGAAGTTGTTACATTGGCTAGAGAGATTAATATAAACACATACTTTCATATCATTTTTCTGTTGTGTTTTCTTTTTTTTAATTATTTCTATATTTAATAATTGTTGCTTCACTAGCTACCTACTTTAAAATGGCAGTACTGAGCATTTGCCAGTAGGTAAAGGCTATTTTCCTTCCAATTTCACCATTTATTTTTCAGTCCTTGTTTCATAAACGTTATTTTCCACTTACATAGAAGAGAAGACCACCTTCCCTATCATGCTTTTAAAATACCCTATATTTTTTTGCAGATATTATCCATAAAGTCTGTTCTCTGTAATCACAGGCCTTGTGGCAATATTCCCAGGCCGCACAAGACCCTTTGTTTGTACACTATAGTGAGTGATTACTGTTACACTGAAAATAGCTATCATTGGATTAGGAACTAAGAAGTGACTAGGCGGGGGTCATGCAACCATTGAGTCACTCAGTGAGTCAGTAAAGCACTCCAAAAAATTTGGGCAAAAGCCAGCTGCAAGGTATGTTGACACATGCTTAAAAGTCTGTTCAGGGTGGGCACTCCCAGATATTGTCCATACTGTTATATTTCCAATGTCTATGTATGGTTGTGAAAGCTGGAGACTGAAGGAAGATTATCGAAAGAGAATCAACTCTTTTGTAACTTGGTGCTGGAGGAAAATTCTACAGACACCTTGGACTGCCAAGATAGATAGATCGATCGATCGATCGATCCTAGGGTATCTTGAGCCTGAACCCTACCTAGAAGCCAAGACGATTAAACTAAGGCCATTTCTGCACTACACTGTTATAGTGCTATTACTCCACTTTCAACATTCTATGGAATCCTGGGGTTTGCACTTTAGGGAGGGGCATTTAGAATTCTCAGCCAGAAAGCTCTTTGGCCTCAGGAAACTACAAACCCCAGAATTCCACAGGATGCTGAAAGTGGAAGAATAGCACCATAACAGTGTATGGCGGAAATGGTGTGAGACTGTTGTACTCTGGACATACCATGAGAAGACATGGCTCACTTGAAAGAATAATGTTGCTTGCTAAGGAAAAAGGCAATAGGAAAAGATGACAGCCATATTACAGATAGACTATATTACAGATAGATCAATGAAGCCACGACCCTGAGTTTTCAAGTTCTGAGCAGAGCTGAAGATAACAGGATGACTTGAAGTCTCTCATTCATAGGATTGCCATATGTCAAAGTTGATGGCAATTAACAGCAACTACCACTCCATTATCATGGTGCCGAGGTATACTTGTACAATTTTTTATCTAAAATATGCTATCCATAGCCCTGAATAATTAGTATATATATATTGTCTCTACAAATGAAAGAAAGGAGGAAATATTAAAGTTTTCTTCCCCTCACCCTGGGATCCATGTGCAGTGTTTGTGTTGTTGTTGTTGTTGTTTCTCTTTGCAAGTATATATAAGACTTGCATTGCAATCAAAAGAATGTGCCCTCCTGTATTTATATGGGAGGATCCCATCCTGGAAGGAAAGTGAGATATGAATTCAATAAATAAAATTTAAAAAAGGTTAAAAGCTTTGTATTTTGAATTCCTGCCTGGGCAGAAGCTTTTGTATCGTAGTTGTTTAATAATAATTCAGTACAGCTACATACACTACTATGTATAGTAGTATGCTGTGAAACAGGAGTATTTCTGTTTTGATTTTGGTGGACCCAGCTGGAGCTCTCCTTGTCCCTTATTAGCTATTCAGAACTGTAGTTTGAGATTGAAAGAGCCGGGCGTGATACAACTGACCTCAGGCTGATAGCCAGTAAAAAGAAAACAAAATATAACAAGGAAGAGTAATATCTCTTGAGGGGAAAATTGTTTGACAGTTGGAGGCTCATGGGGATATTTAGTTGGAATCAAATGTTCAGAGATGATAAGTTAGTTGATCCTTTTTGCATTGGCAATTATTTTACCTAGAGCAAAGAAGCACATAATTCACATCAAGTATGTCCTGTTCCCTTTTATTTTCTGAGTCTGTAGTCCCTCTTCCTTATAATCTGCTGTATAACAATCTAATGAAATACATTCTGTGAAATATCCAGTTACCCACTCCATCTTCCCCACCTTTTCTTCTTTCAAGGTTACAAAGAAACACACACACATTATCATGATAAAATTTGTCACTAGTAAACATTCTGTTGACAGAATTGAGAATCCACAATGCAAAATACGTAACAAGACAGGAAGTTGCTTTAGACTGATTCATCAGCTCGGACATCAGTGAATTCCACAGAATGTTGAAAGTGAAGTAACATTGCTATAACAGTGGCCATTTCTGCACTACACTGTTATAGTGCTATTATTCCACTTTCAACATCCTGTGGCATTCTGGGGATTGTAGTTTACTGAGGCCAAAGAGCTCTCTGGCTGAGAATTCTAAGTGCCCCCCCCCGCCAAACTGCAAACCCCAGGATTCCATAGGATGTTGAAAGTGGAATCATAGCACTATTAACAGTCTAGTGCGGAAATGGCCTAAGTAAAACTGGGAAATGGGCCCATGTAACTCACTGTTGTCTGCCACCAGTTCTTGGGACTGCAGACTACAAACTTTCCCAGTTTTACTTAGAGATGTCCAAGTCATAGTAATGTAAATCTTTATAACATTAGTTAATTTTCTTCTCCCCATTGCAGAAAAGTTTTGAAAAGTTGCAGAATTTTCAAGGACTGATTAGAATTCATGACTTATTTTGTGCAAAGCAGCAGGGGGGAAAAACAAGTTTCATGTATAAAAAATATTTTTGCAGAAAATTCTGTGCAGAAATGTTATCCATTGCCAAGAAAATGATGTTTTCTATTGAGGAGACTGGTTTTCTATTAAAAAAAAAAAGTTATTTTCTGAAGAAAAACTTTTTTTCGTGCATAGTAGGCCTGGAATCATTAAGATTCTCACCTGTCTGGAGTTCCCCACGTCAGTGTTTCCCAGTACTTGAGCAACGTTTTTTCTATCAGTTTTTGAATATTTCTTCCATCTCTAACCTGGAATTGAACCTGGGGCCATTTCCATGTTTAAGGAACATGATACATGGTCACTGAGTGTTGGTATCTTGGATATGTACGCATGTGTGTGGAGTAAGAATATTTTTAGCATTCCTATTTATTTCTGCTCTGCCAATTACATCCATGCCCCATGAAGATACAAAAAGATATAACATGCTGTCTGTTTCATTAATATTTCCTTCAATATGCAGAGTTAGGATGCAGTAGCACACAGATACTACTTATGATAGGGGCATTTTTCTTCTTGGCAGTGAGAAGACTGATCCACCTGTATTAAATCTACTTATCAGCAAATAATGTATTCATTACTGTTAAGCTCTTCTGAATTTTACTGTACCGTTTTAGCAAATACTGTATTGTGCAAAATGAAATCAAGATCAAATTTCTCATTATTTCATCTCATATTCTTTCATCCTTTTATTTAAGCAGTCCCCCTCTAGCCCAAGGAATTGTACGGAGGTGAATGACCATACTGGTGATGGAGGGATGGAACATTACAGTCTGGGAATCAGAGAAATTCATGGATCTAGTACAAGTAAGATGGACCTTTCCATCCCTTCTCTCCCAAACTGTACAGGCTAGTCTTTTGAAGGATAGTAACCAGTGAGGACCATTATGCTGGAATAAAAAGGTGGACTACCCTGTCCCTTGACACAGAAATCTGTGGTTTGTACAAGAAGGTTTCCAGTAAGTAGTAGAGTTATGAGAGCCAGCGTGGTATAATGGTTTGAGAGTTGGACTATGACCCTGGAGACCTGAGTTCAATTCCCCAGTTGGCCATAGAAACCCATTGGGTACCCTTGACATGTCATGCTCTCAGCCCTGGAAAACTCCATGAAAGCTAAGCCTTAGGGTCTCCATGAGTCAGAAACAATTTGAAGGCACACAACACAAAGGTAGGCTTTTAATTGCCTGCCAAATTAATGTCCTCTGGTATGTACCTAAATCATAATACATAAACAATTGTAGGATATTCATATTTTAGGAATTCCTTCCTGAAAAGTTTTTGTGGGCTTATGAAGTAACATAGGAAAATGAACTCAGAAAAAGAGAGGGCCAAGTCAGGGATATATCAGTTCCGTGGATTCAGATATTCTGAAGGATCTGACATTCTACTCTACTTAGTTTTTACAATTGACAAATACATTTCTGCAAGTCAGCATTTATTTATTCATTTGTGGTTTTTTTTTTCTTTAGCAATGAATGAATCCTACGGTTAAATAATGCACAATCTTTTTTGCGTCTCTGATTTTAAAAGGGTATCATGACAAGATGCCCCAGTGAGGAAAAGGAAACCAGATGCATGACTCTTTACCCTTCAGGGCTTCCTTCAGGGAAATACATTTGTTTTGTTTTTGTTTTTCCACACAGAAAGTCAATTTTCTGTGGAGAAAACTTACTTTGTACAAAAATCAACATTTTTTGCATACCTCAGTTAACAAAGCCTCTGACAAGCTACTTTTTACAAAGTCTTTTTATGACTGCTTTTTTATGAAAAGCAGCTCACCTTTTCCTCCTCGTCTTCTGTCCAACTAGAAGTTGTTGTTTTTTTAAAAAAAAATAGAATTCACATTGAGAGGATGACGACAGAGGGTTGTAAAAAGACAGACTTTCAGTGTTGATTTGCAGCAGTATATTTGCAGTAAAGGATGCAGTGAAGCTTCAGCCAAGAAAGTGGGATTACACTTTAGCAGATCTTACTGTAGCCTTTTGGACTGCCTACAACCAGCAACGAAAGTAGCAGCTGCCTGCAGAATCCCTTGCTGGACATGCATGAGCAGTAGAACAGGGGTAAAAGGAGAGAAGAGATAAGCCTGCCTTACCAGCTCTCTTTCCCTCAGTATTTTTTTAAAATGCAGAGACTTAAAAAAGACAGGTTTGGCCACCAAAATTGAAATCATAAGAAAAGTGGAGGCAAGTGAAAAGAAATCATGCCTGGAAGCCTTTTGGATGAAGGTTTTAAGTGTTTGTAGAGAGTTCAACATGTTTATGTTTACTTATACACAGTTGACCTGGCCTAGTTGTTTTATTTCATAGGTGCACATAAATAGTTTGCTGAAACATCTTGAACTGTTCTTTTTATTGTAGCTTAACAATGTATCCCTATTCTTCCTATGCTATTTCTACCTCTGGGGCCAAATTTCCTTTTAAAGAAGTAAGGCCCTGGAAATCATCTACTTTGCTCCCATACAGACATGTTGCTTTTTGAACAGAAAAGTTATTCTGTCCCCACCCCCAAAAAACCCATTTGCTGCTCCAAAGCAAGATTCCCCTCTGTTTTGTATGGAGAAATGTATATCTACATTCAAAAAAAAATTCCCTAGACACATCTTACACTTGATCTTAGACAAAAGGCTAAGAAGCCTAGAAAAATCTTGAAGTATGAACGATAGTCAAAAATTGCACAGAAATCCTGATATGTTCATGCAAGGCAAAACATGGCCAACGTTGGTTATTCTTCCAGGTGGGAACCAAGTAAGCAAAGATTTATATATCTGGTAAATTCATCAGACACTTCTTATCATAGGAAAATACAGTGTTACATATTTGCTCATGTTTGCTAAGCAACATTCGTAGCTGCCACAGATCAGATACTGCAAAGATTTTGTACAACCTCAAAGCACGATGTACTGTACTTCTGGGGTAATAATACATCTGTGCAAGGCAGAACCACTGAATATGGATATTTACATGGAAATTGGTTAGCTGCTATAATTTGAGTTGGTTGCCAGAATCTGGGCGTGGAAAGTTGATGGGGGGAAAAAAGATGTGTCTTGAATGATTAGGACGCAGAGATGTAGTATCTAAATGTTTAAATATATTTTCTAGTTCACAGTATAATGAACTTAAAGAACCAAATTTCCATGCTACTGGAACTGAACCATGTTTTTTCCCCCTTCACAAATAAAAACAACAATTTACAAGCACTTTCGGGGGCCAGATTTTGGAAAGTGTGGAAACATATTGCCACTTATGTAAAGTAAGATCAGTGCAGCTTGCTTTGTGTTGTTACATTTAGACAGTGATGCGACAATAAGAACGCATCACAATGCTTGAATAGTAGTATACTTTGAGACAACAATAAAAATTAAAGTCCTATTCGCACTGCGCTCACTGCAAAGTTGATTTAACATTATAATTCAGTCTCAGGGTTTTTTGTCAGTTCAGTTATTGCAAGAACCATATTTCTTTCCTCGTTTGCTGCTGCTGCCACTGTAGTCTTTTGTGTCTATTTCTCTCTTTTGTGTCTTACTCCTCCCTCCCTCCCCTTCTCCTGGGTATATTTTTATCCTGGGGCCAGGATCTTTTCTCCCACAGGTTTTTATTTTGCTTCTAGGTTTCCCTTTAACAGTCTCCACTTCCTGTCTCATGTGCTCACTCCTGTCTTCTTTAATATTGATTCTTGCTCATGCTGCCCAGTCACTCCTAATGATTTTTGACATTTTTAAGGGCGGAATGCTTCCTTGCACACTCCATCATGATTCTCCCCTGGCAGGATACAAGTGACTCCCATTGATGTCAATGAGAGTTATTTGTAATCCTGTAAGGGAGAGAAACATTAACCCATCAGAGATAACTGGAAGGACATTGGCCACTGAGGAGTGGTGCTGACAGGCTTTTTTTAAATGGTTTTTTCAGGATGGGTGAAAGAATAGAGATTTTTTTTCATTCCAGGGTCAAGATAATTGTGATGTATTTGAAGGTATGATAAATTTCCTTGTTAGATTTAGATTAGGTAGTGCCTATGAGTAAGAAATATATCTCAGTCACTTCCCTTGAGGGACTTTGGCTTGTTTGCTTAATAATACTGCTGAGCATTGTTTTTTCTTGGTCTCTCCAGTTCTCCTTTGCTGTTGTAAATTGAGAATTCTGACAGGTGATTTCTGTACAGAGTTTCTGTAACACAATCAAAAAATCATAATTATCATTGGAAAGTTACTGGAAAGAACATGAGTTTGATTCTGCAGTATGCTAATATTCTTTTATTCTAGTTAATCTAGATTAACTAGAATTAGTGTGCCACTAATGTATCTTAGTGCAAGTAACTAAATAGGAAAATTCTTCATTTCATCAGTTAAAGGCATGCTGGCTTTGTGGTTATGGTGGTTGCTGTTCTCTGTATCCACTTGTAAGAAGAAGATGTGTAGCAACTCCTTAAATATGTGGAACAGGAAGGAGGAAACAGCACCAAAGCACAAAGACAGAAAGATAGGGAGAGGGAGGTTGATCATAACAAGGGGACAGGAAAGTCTGGCAAGGCTAATGTTAAAGCTGCCGCTTGTGAAGTAGGAGTGACTTTCTCCAAAACATATTTGCTATTCTCTAACATCTGTTAAAATCTTTTTGTTCAAGACTGCGGACTTCTTTCCTCTTTTATATAATGAGACCGATCATTTGCCTTATCTAGCCCTGAGTATTTGCTGCTCTGTATAGCAGCTTTCCCAATTCTAGCAATCTCAGCTTTACTTGCTATTAAGCAATGTGAGAGGCTTTTGCCTGTACAGGTTGCGTATCCCTGATCCAAAATTCTTGGGACCAGAGATATCTCAGGTTTCCATTTTTTTTTTTAAAGATTCTGGAATATTTGGATATACATAATGGTATTATTGCACATACTGTTCTTTCAACTCAGGGTCCAATTCTCCTCCTTTTCCCTTCTTCCTATAGGGAATATGAGGGAATAACCACTTACAAATTACGTGCTGCTTGCAAAGTGAGCTGAGATGGGGAAAAGGGTGCCAAGACAACAGAGAGACTTTGCAATCAGTGTACCCATGTGACCACAGTCCACAGCAAGCTGACAGAGAAAAAATGTGCCAAGCTGGTTGAGAGGAGGAAGATTGGGACCATTTCCGCACTACATGGTTATAGTGCTATTATTTCACTTTCTACATTATGTGAAATTCCGGGGTTTGTCGTTTACTGAAGCCAAAGAGCTCTCTGGCTGAGGATTCTAAATGCCCCTCCCTAAACTGGAAACCAGAGGATTCCATCGGATGTTGAAAGTGGAATAATAGCACTATAACAGTGTAGGGCAGAAATGGCCTGGGTTCTGCTTTTGAGAAGTTTCAGATTTTGGAGCATTTTGGAGTTTTAGATAAGGGATGCTCAACTTGTACAGCTTTCTTATGGAAATTTTACCCTTATAGAAATCCTGTGATAGTGATGATTCAACCTGGGACCCACTGCATGCAAAACCATGGGCTTCACTACAGAGCAGTGACCCTTCCCTCTTTCTCTTCAAAGAGAGCACGCCGTATCCTTTATTCCACTCTCTTTGAAACAATGGTTTCTCCATGTTTTCAAACATTGTTTCATTGCTGTGGGGTCTACAAGGTAACTAAGGGCTTACCGGGAAATCTTAGTCAATTCCCATGGTCTCTCCACAGGTTCTTTGAGAGACCCTGTGCTTTTCAGCTCATTTCCTTTGTAATCTCCCCACAGGGATCTTTCTGGTCTTGTCTGGACATGAGGCTGCATTTTCAGGTGTTTCTCCCTTTGCTGCTTAGCACAGTCGGCTGCTGAATAGTTACCCATCTGATAGCCTGTGGCGAGGAGAAACAGCTTTCTGCCATCCTGTTTTATTCTTCCTAGCAAGAGCCATCATATTGTGTGAGGCTGACTTCAAGCAAATACATTCTTTCCATGAAAAATGAGTGAGTCTGGAGGAGGAGGAAGAGGAGGACGAGAATGTGAGACAGACAATCAATAATGCAATATAGTCTGCGTTGGTAAGATGTCCAACTAGAAGTGTGTTTTCAGTTTTCTGATAGTACACCCTAAATATGCAGGATTTTAATAGCCATTTTTAGTTAAACAATTCTCTCCATGATGTGGTTAAATGTGATAGTGTTTTATTAGTTTTAGTTTTGATGCCTATTTTATTTTATACTTAATAAGTCATCAGGGAATAGGGACAATGAAGTGGAAATGAACACATGCACTCTGTGGAATTCATCTGTGCATGGGCGTATAGGAATGGTATAGTGTATGTGTGGGCTTCTATATTGAATGTTCTCAGCTACAGCAAATTACACTTGCCAGATTGGATGCTACATGGGAGATTTCATGATTCAATTTTTCACACAATTTTATTTTCCTAAAAGAATCCCCGCTCCAATCTTCTAAAAGCTCAAGGTTTGGGCCTGTCATATAGGGTGACGGAAGTTCTAATCCAGGGCTCTTTTCGCACCTTACCCTTTTGCGGAGCTGGGTGGGGGGCTAGCATGAGAAGCCTGAGAAGGAAGGCTCTCGTGTCCCTGCTGCTTCGGATCCGCAGCTGCTTCCTGCTCACACGAGAGCCCCGCCTCTTCCTTCTGCAGTGCAGCCTGGGACCTTTCCCAGCCTGTACTGCCCAAGAAGCATGACCGGCCCGGCTCCCGAGGCTCTGCATGCCAGGTAAGTGCGTGCGGGGCCCCAGAGTAATGCGTGACCACGCAGCATTTTCGGCTTTAAGCGGAAAATGGAAAAAATGTGTGCGCAGTCCGCGTCAGGTCCTCACATTTACATGACACTCAAGGGGCCCTTTTGCTTCAGAAATGCCGTGCAAAAAGGGCCCAGGAGTGGGACTCATATGGCCCTCCAGGTGCTTTTGAACTGCAGCTACCTACAACCCTAGTCAGCATAGTCAAAGGTGAGGGATGCTAGAATTACAGTCCAATAACCATAATCCGGAAGGGTTTGTGATTTCTACCCTATGTCAGTTCTGACACTTTTTTTTACTTTATTTATTAAATTGTAAAGCATAGCATCAAGCAAAATCCTGCCCCTATTGTCCCTTCTCCTTAGCAACTAATTCTACTGCAACAATAACAACAACAGAATGGTGTAAAATTCATTCTTGTCCAGAACTCCCATGGTTGAATACAATATAAAATTATCAGAATAGGATCTGTAACAAGATATGGCAGTCCAAATTATATAAATTAGTCCCCTCCTTCAAACTGCACTTATTTTTTGCCATTCGAGCCTGTATTTATCTGAAACGCTAGTATCTGTGCTCCCATCATTAGCATATCACATAAGTAGGTACCGGTTTAAATAAAATGCATCTGGTTTAACTTCTCCTTTATTCAATAAGATATTATGGGACAATTTTTCTATCATAGTTATAAACTGTATCTTTTTATACCATAAAGAAAGTAAATAATTATTACCATCTTTCCATCTTTGAGCTATTATTGATTGAGCTGCTACAATGCAAAATACTACAAAATCTTTGTATAAAAGACTGTTACTATCTCCTTTGTAAAGGCCTAGTAAGCACAGCTTAGGAACTTTCACAACTGGCATCCTACTTATAAAGGAAAGTTATTGAATACTTGCAGCAGTCCACGAATCACACTTTTGCACTGAGATGGGACAAATCCAGAATTTTCTGGATCTGAATCCGAATCCTTGGAAGGTTCTGGGAATCCATGGATCTCAAATGTTTTGAATCCTTTTTTTTAAAAAGGGTTTAAAAAGCAAGGGAAAGAAAGAACTTCCACTGAAAAGTGTTTTTGAAGCAGAATTTGACATCTTTGTTTAATGAAAAACAAATTAAAAAATAGTTTTGGTCCAGGAAAACATACCCATACTTCTTATGAAGAAGATACAAATGCAGTTGACATGTTCATCTACATGAAGTACATAAGTCTCAAATCAAAAGTATAGAGATTATTACTTTACAGAGGGAGGCAGCCGAAGGGACAGGCAGCAGGAGCAGACACGGGTGGCAGGAGTGAGCACAGGCAGCAGTCTTGGGCACAGGCAGGCTCTGGTGTGTGCGCATAGCTTTAGAGTTTCGTGCCAATTTTTAAAAACATGGGTGAGCTCAGGCCCCAGGGTGCGCAAGGACGTGGGGATAGCCGGCCTTGCCTGCTTCTGTGGGCCCAATCCGGGGTGCTCTGCTCCCTCAGGCCACAAAGCATGCAGGGATGCGGCAATAGCAGGCCTTGCAAGCTCCTGCAGGCCCTATCCATGGCAGTCCGCTTGCTCACGCTTGCACTGGCAGAGGCCGCAGTACATGCAGCAAGCTGGCCATTGCTGGGCCTGCATGCCCCCGTGGGCCTCATCTGGAGTGCCCACGCCAGCGGAGGCACCAGGACATGCAGTGAGCTGGCCATCACTGGGCCTGCACGCCCCTACAGGCCTCGTCCAGAGCATCAGCAAAGACTCTGGGACATGCAGCAAGCTGACCATCGCCAGGCCTGCACATCCCTGCGGGCCTTGTCCAGAGCGCCCACATCGACAGAGGCCCCGGGACATGCAGTGAGCCAGCCATCACCAGGCCTGCATGTGCTTGCGGGCCTTGTCCAGAGTGCCTGCGTCAATGGAGGCCCCAGGATGTGTAGTGAACCAGCCATCACTGGGCCTGCACATGCCTGCAGGCCTCATCTGGAGTGCCCGTGCCAGCAGAGGCCCTGGGACGTGCAGGGAGCTGGCCATCGCCAGGCCTGCATGCCCCTGCAGGCCTCGTCGGGAGTGCCTGCACCGATGGAGGCCTTGAGACATGCAGGAAGCCAGCCATCGCTGGGGCCACTGCGGGAACCAGATTCAAAAGATTTTGTTTGCCTATTTTGGCGCCTGGATTTGGATCCCCGAATCTCGAATCCTTGGGAAGGATTCGCGGATTCATGGATTTGACTGACCCATCCCTGCTTTTGCACAAGGCTGTTGAGGTCTTACTGCCAATATATCCCCACCTGTTGCAACATCAGTATATTTGCTTAATGGGGAAAAAATCCTTTCAGTGCCCACAATCGCGTGACACTGTCATCACTGTTGACCATATGGAAGGAACAGAAGTGTGTTGACGTGCTTTCTTCCCCAACACAGCACAGGAAAGAGGTAGGTTATGCTGTGGAAGGAAGGAGCATGTTGCTTACTTCCTTTCTGCAAGGAGCTGGCCACGTGTGGAAGGGAGCATTTGTATCACACTTCTGTCCCGGCAACGGCGCTGCCGGGACTGCAATGAGAGAATAACAGAAGGAGGTACAGTGCAGAAATGGCTGACGTTTCTTATTCACATTTGCTATAAACCACAGGTTTTCCACTCCACAGCTCCCAGCATGCAAGAGTCAAAAGCATAAAATAAGGCTAAAATGCATGTATGCAGCCAAAATGGCAATTATACTAATGGTGTAAGTGTCATTCCTGTACACATTTTTTGTTTTGTTTTGTTTTTAACTAACAGCTACAGAAAAGCCCTAACGGGAATGAAGGGTTGGGAAAGGTAACTCTTTCTTTCCCTGCTATCATTCTGACAAAACTTACATCTTTCAGTGTACTGTGTGCAATTAAAAGAAGCTGCAGGTGATGCCAGTAGAGTTTATTCTTAGAATGTACATAGCATCTTTAGGTAAGTGATTTCTGTCAAAATAATGATGGAGAGAAGAAAAGTTAGCAGTGTCACCCACCACCTCTGAGACTATTCAGAGTTCCCTGTGCCTACATTCCTACACTTAATGTCATGTCTAGTTTATTCCTGAATTTCTGAGAACTGGATAGGTGCAATAGCACTTAAAATACTAAAAGAGCCTCCCAGATGGAATAGCTCGATGGAGTGGGCTCAGTACATACCCCACACTCCTGGATACACTGAACTTGACATTTCAGGTTCCTGAAGGCTGAAATGTCCTGATTTACAGTTATCTCTGCAGGAGAGATTGGGAATAGAACTGCTGTCATTTCTATATGCCTGTTCCAGGCACTGTACCAGTAATATGTCAGAGTATCTTCACCAACGGCTCTTGTGCCATTATTTTCCCTTTTAGGTTTTGCAGATTTCTGTTTACACCCAGGGCAAGTCACACTGGAGGCCAGTTGTGGTTTAATGATTGGAAAACAATTTTAGGAGCTTAATGTTTCGGAAGCAGTCAAGAGTGAGAAAAATGGGGGTGTGTAGAAGGCATGCACTAGCAGTAGTCTTGAAAATTAGGTGGTTAGCCCTATACAACAAGCAGGTAAAGAATAACTGGCTGCTTGACAAAGTTCAAAGGTGAAAGTTTGAAATCATCTTGCACATTAAAAGGGCTGAGTGAATGGTAATAATTAAGTTAATTGAGTGCTAGTAAGCTTCATGTAGAGTGTTGTGACAGATCCATTTGTTAAGTTTATCTCTGTATCCCCATCCCAGTGTTGTTTTTTATAAGTAGCTGTCAAGATTGTAGTCATAAAAAGATCAGTTTCTTCCCCATCTCCTATATCCTTATACCATCTATAAGGACACTTAGTGCATGCCAGTGTATTTCCTCATCCAAAAGGACAATCACATCCTTGGTGTTAACCAAGTGAGAACAAACTGAAGTTAACAGATGAAGCCCAAATATGAATTTATTTGTTTGTATAATATTTCCCTGTTGCTGTGGGATTGTTCCCAGTAGCCACTGGTTGTCATTATTTGATGCTTTAGGGAATTAACTCTTTTAATAGCAATCCATGGTACTATACTTACAACCGCTTACTAAAAATGATGATAAATGAAAAGAATATATGCCTTAGGGCATTTCATTTCCATAAAGACTTTGATCTGTAGCCAAGTGTTTCTAGAAAGAAAGAAATTTCCAAGAAGTTGAACCTGGATACCAGCTGAGTGGTTCACTCATTGATTTCGTTTTGATAGGTTCATAGGTGATAACATAGCTAATGTTATCTCAAAGCTGAAGTCAAAGCTAGAGAAGGAGAAGAGAAGGGAAACATGTAAGTCCAAGGCCTGCCCATGTAATATGAAGTTCTGTACAGATTTATGGGATGTAATGGAGTTTCCTTAGGCAAGGAATACTCAGAAGTGATTTGCCATTGCCATTCGCTGAAATACAGCCTACAGCTCCTGATGTTCCTTTGTGGTTCACCCATCCAAGTACTACGTGGAATTTATTTGGCAGGAGAGAGAATGTAGCATTGAACTATATTGTATTTAGGTGATATGATAAGGTGAAAAATGCAATTCACCACCTTTCTTACTTATATATCTTCCTATTTATGAATGACAAGTCTGATATATGACAGCTTATTTTCTTGGTCCAATCTCTTCCATGTTTGAAATTGCATGGAATTGTATATGTGTGTGATGTACCTGTGAGTACCAAATAGATACTGTGTATATACAACCTAGAGTAGCCAAAAGCCAATGTGGCAGCTACCAAAAGAAAAATGTTACCATTTACTAATTTCTACACACATGAATCACAGTTGGCCATGATAGGTGGTACTTACTCATTTCTGATATTTTCCCAAACAATCTCTTATGTGGGATTCGTGTGGGAGAGTGTTTGACAATCGATTGTCTTGTTTTCCCATGTAAATCACATGGAGCTTCATCATACCCTTGTTTTCTTAGAAGGAAATGACACTGAGTTCAGTGGTTCTTACTCCCAGATTCGTATGTATCACCGTCTTGAATCTGAAGAGATGATCCCTGTAGCTTACAAGTAAAGAGATGGTCACTCTAGCACTTTTGGTACAATATAATTATGCTATACTAATAACCAGTTAGTCTACTTTAATGGAATGTTATGTGTCAGCAGAACAAAGACATGAACAATAATTTTTCCTCTTGTGTTCCTCAAAATCTGGTTCATTAATTTGGAATACCCTTTTGAGCAGGGTTTGGTGCATAGTGGGGAGGAATTGGAAGACTTATTGTATGAGTGGGATTCCAATATTGATTTCACACATGGTGTTTAGCAAGACTTACTGCTGAAGTATAAAGTAATGTTTCCTGTGATTGCTTCCTTACTGAGGATTAGGGAGAGAGAGGCATAAGACATTGCAATCATTGCAGGAAGTTGACGGCTTTCAGTAGGGATAGTTTAAGTAATTCCAGATCTACTGAACAGATCTGTAAACATTGTTTTTTGTTTTGTTTTGTTTAGCATGTAGCAATAGCAATAGCATTTGTATTTCTATATCGCTTATTAACTAAGCGCTCTCTAAGCGGTTTACAATGTGTTAGCTAACTGCCCCCAACAAGCTGGGTACTCATTTTACCAATCTGCGGAAAGATGGAAGGCTAAGTCAACCCGGAGCCCGTCAGGATTGAACTCACAACCTTGTGGCTGCGGTACCAGCATTTAACCACTGGGCTCCTTGTTTAATGCTAGTTACTTCTAGGATCTGTTTCATTTGCTGAAAAGTTCTAAATTATACTCCTTGTTGAATGGACACAGTTTCCTAAATATATTGTTATACACACACACACACACAGATATAGATATAGATATATTAGTGGCAGGCAGCTAAACCAGGATTTACCAGGATTTCTCATTAAATACATTTGTACCAAATTACTTGATGTTTGTTTAATTAAAAATAGTTGAATCAAACATTACTACTATCAGCATTTCTGTGGTGATATTAATGGTATGCTCTTGAAATCAGATTTGTTTGATGTCAAATTAGCAGACCTTGTTTAAACAGCTTTTGTTTAGTGCAACAGGTATTAAGATTGACATTTCTAGGGGAAAAATTAATTTCCAGAAAAAAAATTAAAAATAAAAATTCTCGGTTAAATATTGCATAGTGGATATGCCAAGTGACGCTGGGAGACAAGTTCCAACAATTTGCTTCTACTCTCAGTGGTTCTGGGAAGCCTATATTCTCAGTAACAGAAAATATTTTTTATTTTATTTTTATTTAAAGTATTTTTTGTATCACCTCATAGCCCAGAAGGTCTCCCAAGGCAATGAACAAATAAAAACCAGTTTAAAAAATACAAAAATAAAAAAGCACATCTATTTTAAAAGTATATTTTAAAAATCCGTATAAGTAGTCTAAAAGTAATTGTAGAATCCAGTTTTGAAACAGTTAAAACAGCAATTTAAAACACTGAATGCCATGTAGAATAACACTGTTTTAGCTGCTCCCCTCCCCCTGAAGCTTAAAAGAGGTGAGACCAGTCTAACTTTCTTGCACAGAGAGTTCCATAGTCAAGACACTGCTAGAGAGAAAGTCCTGTTATGTGTACCCAGAGTTGTGGTTTTCCGGATCCCATTAGCTTGAAAAATTAAGAGTGGGTTTTTTTTGGGGGGGGGACAAGTAGAACATTAAAGGCATTAAAGAAGTAGTAAAGAACTAGGCTCCTAACCTCATGACAGAGAAAGATTCTGAGATAGCACCTGAAAGATATTATATGTAGGGTAGGAAGTGGTAGTTAAATAATCAGACAGTGAAGGCTGTAGAAAAATGGGCTTTTCAGTCTTTTTAGGAATGTGAACTCTTAACCAGTGGAAAAAAGACACAACAAAATTAGACTATGAGCTTGAAGTTAGGTTAGAAGTACATTTCAAACAAAACATAATATGGAATTAATAAGATGGAATATAGATGTTTATCTATTAGTTATAATTATTTACAGAGCAATCCAAAATAAGTTTGGATAGAAGTAAAAATAATAGTTCTACTGCTTTATCCTGTGTCTTTCTGGCTTGCACTCCAGGGTAGGAAAATGGAGTAGATGACTTGAGTTCTAGGGTAGCATAGCTGAAAGTCCTGAAAACAGGGCATTACTATGTAGAGTATACTAAAAAAAACTGTAAATAGGAATAGAAAATTTTTCCTAGAAGTCAGTGTGATCACAGTTTAAAGAAACTACCAAGAAGTTCCTGAATTTTAAAAGCCTGAAAAGCCTGATTGAGAAGTACTTGAAAACAAAATACAAATTGTTCTTCATCTGAACAGTAGCTCTGAAATATAATTCAATTTAATATATAAAAACAGGATTGTATTGAATAAGCCCCTTTCCAAGTTCAGATTGCTGCAAGGAAAGTGCTTCCCAATTTCCATTACAGATGCAGTTTTCTGTATTTCCTCTGGTTATCATGTACTCAATCATACCACTGTCAGCAACTCAGCATTGACTAGGAAAGAGTTGGTATGCAACTGTTAGGTCTTGAAATCTCTTTGGGTGAGAGACCATATTGTGGGATGAAAATCTGTATTTTCTATATTAGATGAGGAGTTTTGATTTTATTTTAATTTTTTAGACAAAGCAATTTTAGAAACTATTGTAATATAAATATTCCAGTCTGCTTTGTCTATAATTTTGAGATTCTTTCTCTAGAAGAAGTAACACTTACAAAGAGACCAAGCTGAAAGAATCTTATGTCAAAAACAGAAAATAGTTTTAGAGAAAATAAGGAAATGGGTTTTTCTTCCAATAAAAAGTGTTTGATTTGATTTTTCCAGGAGAATTTACATTATTTTTTTAAAGATAGCTAATATAGTACTTGCTCCACAGGTTAGACCTTTCACTATTTGTGAGGCACACCTGCCTTCCCCCCCCCATTCTTCTTCTCCCCTTCGCTTCCATTTTGCTGGATGTGGAGAAGGAAGGCAAGTGTGCTCAGGCAAAACACAAGGGAGCAGGGGAGGCACACATTCACCTTCTCCCTTCCTGGGTATCCCCTTCCATTTCCTTGCCTCTGACCCCTAGATGGTTCTGGTCCAAGCTACGTGACAGACCATATCTCCCTGGCTCTTAGGTCATCAGTAGAAGCCCCTCTTTTACTTCCACCACTCTCGCAAGCATGGTTGATAGGGTTGTGAGAGAGAGTCTTCTCAGTGGATGCCCCTAGACTCTGGAACTTCTCTCCCATGGAGGCCAGAATGGCCCCCCTTCTTCTTCTTCCTGTGCCAGGCAAAGACCTTTTTATTCAAGCAGGAAAGAGGAGTAAAAAAAGAAAAAAGAAAGAAATGTGGTAGCACATTTAAGATTAACTGGTTTCTATTTCCATTTCAGCTTTCATGGATATAAACGCATTTCTTCAGACAGTATATTGATTTTCCCACCATGTTAAATTTCTAGGACAGATGGAGTAAATAAAGTACTTGTTGTGGGGCTGGGAGCTTTCCTCCTTATCTGCTGCTACCTTGTGCACATAGTTGTATTATTATTACTACTGATGCTACCATGTAATTTCTGCAAAGCTGTGCTTTTATGTGCAAATTAGAATGTATGGTAGCTGTGAAATTGATATTTTGTGAAAATAATAATTGCAAAAATAATGGTTTAAATTTCTGTCTTGAGTAAATAGTATTTTAAACAGGAAATAATGGGATTATTTATTGGACCCTTGTGGCTTTGTAACCTAGAAGATACCCATAATGATATACTGGGCAAATCTTGAACTGGACAAAAGAGTGCTGGGAAAAGAGTGCCTTGTCTGTTCAAAACTTTCAAGGAACAGAGCACACATATACACATGGTAGTGATAGCACTCTTTCTTCTGCAATATTCCAGTTTCTCAATTTGTTTAGATTAGAACTGAGTTTTGGGACAGCTGATGTCAGATGTGGCTTCCTATTTATGAAGGAAAGGAGGAAGTCTGACAAATATGGATGACTAGGCTGAGCTGGGGACTTGTTCCTTTTCTGATTGTGTATGATTTCTTGTGTAGCCCCAGAAAAATCAAATCACTATCTAGTCTGAACTAGGAGAAACCTAGTAATTCACTATATGGTTCAATTATTTAAATTTTTTCTAGGCTACTGTAGGAACATTTTGCATTCACTCTAAAACAACTACACATAGGAGGTTGCTACCATGTGAGTACACTGTCTGGCGTTTAGCATATCAAATGCTAATGTGATGTAATGTAATGTCCTATGACATATAAGGAAAAGGAAGATGCTCAGACATACCTTAATCTGACATGTTTGCTGAAAGTAAAAATGTGACATGAGTTCTTTGGATGCCACCACTGCCCGCTTTTGTATCTCTCACTCTCTTCTTGCCTCTGTTTTTCAGAAGATGATTTCTGAAACACAAGCTTACAGTTTCCTCTGTAAGATCTTAATGAACACCTCCTCAAGTGTTGAATTAAAGTCATATAATTATTTTTAATGAAAATTAGGTGCTATATATAGTGATATAACTTTCTTGGGAAATTACATCTGTCTGTGTTAGGAACTCTGAAGATACTAATGTCTCAGAAAATATAACTCAAAACAAGCTGGTACATAGCTGAAAATGAGAATCTCCGACCATTTCCACACCTTACCTGATCCCGTTGTCTTCCTGTCACAATTCCAGCAGTGCCTTTGCTGGGAACGGAATGTGATGGCAGTGCTCCCCTCCGCACCTGGCCAGCTCCCTGTGGAAGGGAGTGCAAGCAACACATGCCTACCTTCCGCAGTGCAGCCAGCCTCTTTCCCATGCTGTGCTGGGGAAGGGAGAACCTCCATTGTGCTTCCTGTCCTTCATGGATGGAAAAGATAGGAGCTTTGCATGATTGTGGGCACTCAGTGGATTTATTCTGTTAAGCAAATATCCTGCAGTCATGACTGGTGGGGGCAGGATGGCAGCAGAACTGTGATGACGTCATGCAAAAGTATGACCCGTGGACAACTACCATTTCATCCCTAACCTGGGATTGTGACGTCATGCAGAAATGGCCTCTCTTTCCTGAACATAGATAGCTTTTTATTGATGTGAAGTCTTTGAGAAGCAAGGATTGTCTGAAAAAAATGTAACAACATATAGTTTGGAAACAGCTTCAGTCTGACTAGAAGAGACTATCATACTTTGGAAGTATCATGAGATGATGTCACCTGTTGGAAAAGACTATAATGGTTGGTAAAGTGGAAAGCAGTGGGAAAAGAGGAAGACCAGAGGACAGGTGGATTGATTGGACCAAAGAACCCACAACCCTGAGTTTGCAATGTAGTTGATGACTGGTGTTTTTAGAGGTGCCTCATTCATAGGGTCACCATAGATACAGGTTGGTTTGACGTCAGATAACAACAAAAACAACTTCAGACCAGACTACATACTGTCTCTGATTTTATCTGATTTACTCAGCATTTCTTCTGTGAATTCTGTTACCCTCTAGCATAAGTGGAAGGCAAATGGCTCCAAAATCAATAGGGCAATGAATTTGCTCTATTTCTATGTGTGTGTGTTTGTGTGTGTGTGTGGAGTATAGAGTTCAGCATCTTGAATAGATCCTTTGATGTTCAGATTAAAATCTGGGGTGGAATTATCATCCCACTGGTATGGAAGCCCAAAGCCACCACTGATAGTTACCTGATTTTTAGCTGGCTGCTGCCTACGTGTTTATTCCAAGACTCACTGGCATTCTAAGGAAAAGAAGGTGATGGGGAGTGGAAGGGGGGGGAGAAGAGTGAGAGAAACTGGTAAATTTTCTAGAGGACCAAACTAGGGTAGTGCAGAGGGTCTCCCTAGAGGGCACCCTCAAAGCTTGCACTGCCTGTGCTCTTCAAGATCTTGTGTGTTATTTTTGGAACTGAAGAAATTTCTGGATGCTCTCTGGATATAATTTATATTTGCTGGTTGTCAGTGGCCTGGCGTGCTTTGTAAGTGATGCCAAGCATATGGCAGGATTTGGGATGGGGTGGCTTGTGTGTGAAATGCAAAGTGCAAGTCTCATGGTACCAAGATGGAACTGTGAACTTCATTGACCTAAGGTAATAACTCAGTCATTACTTATATTATCATGCTATTTGAAGTAATTAAGAGTGAGTTAAGAGCTCCCTGATCTTCTTTGCCTCATTAAGACTTTTAAAAGGTAAATGAATGTCATTGCAGCACTTTGGCACTGCTATTTTACTGCAATTTTACTGAAGTACTGTAACAGGAAAAAGTCAGAGGGAAGCGAAAAACATTTCCAGTCAGTTTCAGGATGTGTGTGTGCATGTGCCTATGTGTATGAGAGGGCAGAACTTTGCCAAGAAAATCTGCTTCCTGTAAGTGTCCATCTCCTCTTCCGTGTTTTTGTTGCTATTTTGTTCACTCTGTCCCTCCAAAATCCAACCAGAATATTTGTTTTTGAGCCAGAATGGGCAAAGCATGGGCTTTGTGCAGCACATTTGTGAACTCTGAACCCCTACCTCAGACACCCCCCTTCCCCCATAGCCTCCCTTTCAATCTTTTAAAAAATATGTTTTGAGAATTTATTTATTTTTCCCCACCTCCAAACTATAACAGAAAATCTCCCAGAGTGTGAAGGTACATGAAAACATTCTCACCCACTTCTGCAAGCAACTCTGTAGTATACCAAAGACCTCCATTTTCATGTGCAGATCTTCTCAAATTGTCAACAGGAAGTGGTAGGGTGTGGCTGTACAGAGGTCCAGGAAGGAACTGACTGCTGACCACCACACAGCTGACCACTGTAGCCCAGAGCAAGGGAATGGGGTTGGTAGTCCTCCTTACTCTGGTCTGTCTTCACTATCCTAGAGACAATGGGTGCTTGATAGATAAATAGATACTCCAAGAGAGAGTAGCAAGCACAGCTTGAGAAAAGTTACTTTTGTACAGCAACTGCAGAAACCTCCAGTCATATGCTCACTTGCCATTTTGCAGCAAATTGAATTTTGCTTTCATCAGGCCAAAGGACTTTTCTCTACATGTTTGCTGTTTCTTCCACATACCCCTTTGCCAATTCCAAACAGGTTTGGGTGTGGGTTTGTTTTAGCAATTTTTTTTTTTACCACTCTTCCATGAAGTGAAACTTTGTGGAGTGTATTTGCCCAATGGATGGTTTCGTCTATCTCAGTTTTGGATCTCTTGAGCTACTTCAGAGTTATAAATAGCTTCTTGATTGCTTCTCTGACCAATGCCATAGTTACCTGGTTACTGAGCTTTGGTAGATGGCCTTCTCTAGATAGAGTTGTTGTTAAACCATATTCTTTCCAGTTTAATCATGAATTTAATGGTACTCCTGGGGATATTCATATTTATTTTTTATAACCTAATCCTCTACACAACTTTATTTTGGATTTGTTATTATTAGTTCCTTGGCCTTTTAGTTATGCTGGTTGCTTAGATACGTTTTCCAACAAGCTATGTGGCCTTCCAAAAACAGATGACATCACGTAGCACTTGGATTGCACAAAGCTGCACTCCACTCATTAACTAATGTGCCTTCTGAAGACAGTGGATTGTATCAGAGCTTATTTGGTCACATCACAGCAAAAGGGGGTAAATACATAGACAACCCACAAATACCAGTTTGGTTTTGTTTACTTAACTTTTGTGCCATAATAAAAATATTTAGCACCTTGTCTGTGCTGAGCATCTTTTGTACCTCAAGTGGTAACAGTGCCAATGAAATCCATTTCATTGTGCGGTTGTAACACAGGAAAGTGTGAAAAAAAAAACCCAAAGAGGCTGATTACCCCCTCAGATGTTAGCATTTTTTTATCCAATGGCCCTGCTCTAGTTGGGGCTAACAATAGGGTTCACGCAGTTTAATTCTGCACATAATTTCAAGCATTGTTCCCAAGGAACAGTGCAAAACAATACAGCCATTGTCTTAAAAACAATGATGGCATTTTTTTAAAGAAAGGTTGTTTTTGTATTTATCTTTAGCTTGCCTTTTATTTAAATGATTAAAATGTCTGTACTCTGACATCCACAACATACTTCGTTAATGATGATTTATTTTGGCATTTAACACAGTTGGCACACTGTAGTATACCAGTGGGCAGAAGAAGAAAAAACGTGAAGAAACTGCTAAGAAATCTCTTCTTGTTTTCAATTCTGTAGGTATGACTCCTAGTCACTTTGTAAAGCATACTTTATGGGATGCCAGCAGAAAATGACAGAACAAGCAATAGGGCTATACATACAAAGATCTTCATGACAGACTGCTTTGTTTTCATTTTGAATGGGGAAAAATGGAATTGTTATTTTAAAAAACAAAATATTGCTTAGTTGTCAAAGTAGCATAGATGTTTAACAGTTTGTTTTCCAGAGATTTCCAGAGACCACAGGTGTGCATTTCCTTTGCTGAGAGCCTCTGAAAGAAGATCTCTAAATACTTCTGCAACTATGCCCATGCCACTTCTTTCTGTGCATTATCATGCCCATAGTTCTCATATCGTCAGCTTTCTCGATCAAAATCCAATTACTGACAAAGGTGCCTTTCAAAACAATTTGCTATAGCTAGATGGAATTGCCAAAAGTATGGTTAGAAACGCATCAGCATAAATATAAGGTCTTTTCAGCGGGAACAGCATTAGAGTCAAACTGTATTTAAGTCATTCTTCATCTCTCCTAGTGTTTTGTAACCATACAGACTTTGTTTTAAGGAATCACATCTTTTATCATGTGTTTAGTACTCTTTATAGCATTGTCAGCGAGATTCTGTGCTTATGTGTTTATAATTCAAAGAAATTAGAAGGGCAGAAAGTCATGTATTAAATTGCATATATTTTAGCCCTTTTGAATAATGTGTGTCCTTCTGCCTATTATCGCACACTCACACAGCTTCAACGCTAACCACACTAAAAAACCATTGTGGTGAGGGTGGCCGTGGGGGTGGTGACCGTGGTGGTGATGGTGGTGATAACTTAAGTAGAAACTATATATTCTGTTAAATATGAGATTAATTTTAAAAAATGGCCAAAGGGTAGATGTAGGCATTGTGGCTCCATGCTGTACCCCTGACACATACTTCCTCAAGCATGATTATATTTGCTGTATGTGGCAGGCTGCCATAATCTCGATCAGCTCTCTTTGTGGCTGCCATTTAAACAAAGACAAACAAATGAAAGTTCTGAAATGATTTTAGAAATCATTTAAAATATAAATGTAGATGATAAAAAAGGATTAGAGTAACAAGGAGGCAGAGAGGATCGATATTGTGTGGTGGTGGTGGATATCTGGGCAGGAAGTTCCTTATACAACTGCAGAAAATTCTGTGGCTATAGATCTCTTTCTGGTGAGGTTGCTGTAGGTGTAAATTGTATCACCAGTAGTATTTCACAAATAATAGGCTTTAAAATAGGTAGGGTGGTGGAAGTGGTTCTGGTATGGTGGATCCTGCTGAAAGGGGCTAAGACCAACTTCTTCAGATACAAAGCCTAGAACTGCCATGCCCAATCCTGTCTTCTTTTTAATGATTTTAGTGACAGTTAAAGAAGGAGAAGTCTTCAAAACTAAGAAACTGACCAGACAAAGGGCCTTTCTGCACTACACTGTTATAGTGCTGTTACTCCACTTTCAACATCCTATAGAATCCTGGGATTTGCAGTTTAGGGAAGGGCATTTAGAATTCTCAGCCCCAGAATTCCGCAGGATGTTGAAAGAGGAATAATAGCACTATAACAGTGTAGGGCGGAAATGGCCCATTGTCAAGCTTGTCCATTTTGAGTGCAAATTGTGAGTTATCTCTGGGCACTACTTACTGGTGAATTTTGGTGAAGACTATACAATTTACTCTCTGTTCTAACTGTGCTGTTTCCCGTTGTAGACAATTATAGTGGAATTCCATGGCTGAGCAAGGAATCAAACACTGGTTTCTAAGGTTATTGTGCAACACTCAAACCATTACATCACAAATGGTTCTTTTTATCTTTCTGAGGACTCTCTAAACTTAGAATAAAGCCTACATAAGTGGCTCTCAGTGTGACTGAAGTCATGGAAGCTTGGTAATTTGATGTACTTCCTCCTTCTGAGGCTATGACCTCTGTTAACATACACACATTTTCTCTATGCTTTATATCAACTGAAATGTGTTTCAGTTTATACAGTGGGCCCTCAATATCCGCTACAGTTTGCTTCTACAACCCCTTCTACCATGGATACCAAAATTCATAGATGCTCAAGTCCCATTATGTGCAGTAGTGTAGTAAAATGGCATCCCTTATATAAAATGGGAAAATCAAACTTTGCTTTTTGAGTTTTTGTTTTGTTCTGTTTTGGTATTTTCAAGCTGTGGTTGGTTGAATCCGTAAATACTGATTCTGCAGATGTGGAGGACCAACTTTGGAGTCACAGTTCAGGATGTGATTGGTCGTGCTGCAGCTACTCTGTTCATTTTCTTAGCTCACTGTTAGCTTGACTGCCGTTTCTCCAATCAAGTAGTTTTGCAACTTTACCATTTATGGCATGTGTCTGGAGGCTTTGATTATGGAGATACTTAAATCAAGTTCTCATGCTCAGGAGAGAAGTAAGATTAGTCAGCTAGGAGAGGCTCCATCTTCCAAAGGTTGTTTCTTTCCACATTCATGAGTATGCTTGTTCTTCTGTCCACAAGATAATTTTGTTAGCTCTTATAGCATAGTGTGAGCTCCAGTTCATGGTAAGGCCAAGGACCTAGGTTCAGCAGAGAGTAAAGCTGAGATATCATTCATAGCAGATGTGTTGAGGTACCCAGCTGTGAATGTCAGTTCCTTTATCCCAGTATGAACTGGGGTGTGTGAAAGGAAACTGTTTGTCTTCTGAAGAAGCCCCATCTAACTTAGGCTTCAAGGTCTTCCAGATTCTGACAGAGATGAAAATAGTTTTCCTACAAATTAAATGCAGGGCTCTCTGAAGTAGGAAAGCCATACTCTGTGCTGATCCTAGGCACAGCTTCCTGTCTTGCCCTACTTAACTTGCAAGTGAGATGTGATGTATGAAAGCATCAAATGCACATAAAGAAGTAAATGGCAACTATGTGACTTGAGCAGCAACAGTAAGGAAAAAGGGGAAATTTAACTCCCTCCATAGTGTGAATGAAAATCTTCTGCAGAGACCTTTCATCCAATATAAGTAACAGTTATAAAGGAGGATATTTTCATTGATTATAAAGAGGGGGGAGTTAATTCTCCATTTCCAGTCATGATGCTGCGCCCTCCCTCTGTGTCTGGCTTTTTTTTTTCTTGCCTTCTTTTGTAAAAATAAGAACGTTAACTCAGGTCACAAAGTTAAATGATTTTGTTTGAAAATATTGCTGTCACTGGTACATTCTTGTACATTTTTTGTACTGTTGTGCTGAACTGTGCATACAGCTTAGCGGAGACAGTAACATGTCCTGTATCCAATTAATAATGGATCTTGTAATAATTCAGTTTAAAGTGTTACTCAGTTCTGTTCATCAACACTTTTCTTCTTATCTACAGTCAGCCTAACCTTCATAAATGCCAAAATACTCATTTAGTTGTTCTCTTGAAGTAACAGCTGCAGATCAGAAGACAGGCATTCTTAAGTCTTCTCGGCACATTGAAACTGACTGTTAGAATCTTAATTTTAATTTATAAAAATAGGCTGGGACCTCTAATGATGCCACTTCATTTTCTATTAGGCAGGTAGTTTGTCTTGTAAACATGAAAATTCCTCAAGTACAAGACATTAGAAAGATTAATAAATGATGAGAACATATGATTAGATGGCTGTATTTATTTTTAATTTTTTAAAAAAAAGCCTGGTGTGGGTACTTAAAAAGAGATTAGTATGTTTCTATACCCTCTTTCCACCAAAACACACACAATGTTATGGACTATTATAAAAGTTCCCCTAAAATCACCTTTATAGATGTGAGGAGATACTACTTAGTATGCATGTTGGATTCTTGATATTTAGATTGATTTAACCAGAATAAACACGCTAAAGCAAATGCCATAAGTAGCATGCTTCCTTACTCAAGCCTGAGTGTCAGGGAACTTGTTTTAATACACACGTACACACAGAATGGAGTCATGCTTTGCCGAAAATGAATTACCTCTGCTCAAATAGCTAAAAGAGTTTAAGTGGTTTGCCAGCTTCCTGACTGTTGCCCCCTCCTCCTAGCTGCCCCAGAGGTCTACCAGGAGGACAACACACTGTCATGGAAGAGATGAGAGTTACAGTAGAGCAATTAATCTTAGGCCATTTCTATTGCTGGATGGCCATGAGCCGCAAGCCTGTGTCCTGGCTCCTTGGGCAAAAAAAGAGGATATCTTACTATTCTCTAATGGCTTGCCCTGACTTTGTACACAGAACAGCATTTTTCATCTCCACAGGGACCTCTAGGCTGCCCTTGTTACCATTTCATGTGTTGCAATGGAGGCAAATTCAGCATTATCAAAGTAAGGATGATGAACACCTAGTGATGTGAGTCCTCAAGATGTTTTGTGCAGTTAACTAAGTAATAGTTATTTGGTGAATGAGTGAGTAGTGTGAGGATTTTAGTAATATGACTTGTGTAAGGCCAGAGGGAGGGAAAACTGTCAGGTCTCTTTCACAGTACAGCAATTGTAGCACTTTGATGCCACTTCAGCTGCTGTGGCTGTGTTCTCTGGAATCCTGGGATTGGTAGTTTTGTGAGATATTTAGAATTCAGGCAGAGAGCTGTTCTAGTGCCTCACCAAACTACAAATCCTAAGATTCCATAGGATTCAGCCATGCCAGTTAAAGTGGAATTGTAGCACTATAACTGTGTAGTGTGGAGGTGACTTCAGGTCTAACCTAGGAAATCATCTAGATTTTTTTCATCACAAAATAACATTCTTAGTTATATATACAGACTTCTATTTACCACCACCGCCAACATAACACCATAACACACATCCTGAAAAATCAGATTATTATTTCAAAGGGACTGTGGTTTCTTGACCATTTCTAAGTGACTTAAAAAGTTATGGCATTTTTTGTGTTACTTAAATCTTCTGGAGTGACAGAGAATCTCAAAGAGCATAAGGATCTGTAATCTGAAATATCATTGTAATATTTTTCTTTGTATTTCTATAGATTAAAGATTGGATATAACTTAAAAGAAGCAGCAGTCTCATCACTACATATTGGACTCTGGCCTCCTTTGACCTCAGAAACTGAAAATGAGGTTGCTATGGGAACTGCTTGTACTGCAATCATTCATGTTGTGCCTTGCAGGTAAGGTGACATGTTTAAAACTTTTTGTTCCCCTTTTATTTATGATTTTTAAATGCCACTGTAATATTATACATCGGTCCAAAAGGATGCTGTTTCATATGCCAACGATACAGCAGCAAATGAAGCTGTACTTCTTGATGTGCACTTGACCAAGAGATTTGAATGGACTGGGATGGCCAGGGAGAAGTTTGGCTAGATTTGAGAGATCCTTTAGCAATTTCCATTAGATCGATCAGCATGGACAACAGATTCCCAGTTGTTTAGAAAGGATAGGATGACTCCTCTTCCATTCATACTGCCAAAATGAAGAAAGAATGGAGTAACCAAGAATGTTTATTTTCCTGTGGTAGGACTGTGAGCAACGTTTGGTCCTGTTATTCAAGGTAATACCTGGAACAGAATTATTTTAATTTAAACATATCTTTTGCATCAGGATCTGGCTGGTACATTTCAAAGTTCTAATTAAAAATAAAGTAGATCACAGAATCTTGATGCCTCTTCACTCTTGCCAGAGCAAGCTTTTCTCTTCCTCCTGTAATAGATTGTGTTTACTTTTTCTACAGCTACATTTAATTTACTTCATACCATTCCTTGTGTTGCTAATATATGCATGTCAGGGGGTTGGACTGGATGTCCCTTGTGGTCTCTTCCAGCTCCATGATTCTGTTATTCCATGCCGCACCATTTTTAATTCATAATCAAAGATCCATTGTTCTTTTCCTCACTAAGCATTCTGTGCCCAATTAAAAAATCTTTTGAAATGAGAAGTGCCCTCTCACAAAACGTGGTATGGCTACAAGTTGAATGTGCTTCATAAATAACTGTAAAGCTGTTGTGCTGGCTAAATTACGTCGGATAAACTGAATCAAATCCAGTAATCGCTAGAGGAGGCTCATTGAATCAATGAGGCTTTTGTAATTGTCATCTTGCCAAGTTCCCATTGATTCACTGGGTCTTATCTAGCTGGGACTAAAGATTAGATACAGGCCAGTCTATAATTTTTCTAGTAAGTCAGATATGCATGGTGGCCTAGTGATTTAGATTTTTCAAGGTGTATTAACAGTTGAAAAACTCAAATTTTGCTCACTAAATGAAAGCAGAGTACCACGCAGTTTCCTTGCAAAATGCTTGAACTGATACTTTGCAAGCTGTTTTTCTTAGATATGTGGAGAGGGAAGCCATTTTCTAGTGCACAGTCTGGCAGAATTCTTCACCTAATGGAGTTGCTATTGGCATTCCTAGTGTTGCCTTCATCATTTTTTAAAAAAATAATTTAACTTTTATTTAGTAGATTGTGGGCTCTTTTATTCTCATATCATCCCAAGAAATTGCATTCATCTTCATACTTAGCTTTAATTTAGAATAGACTATCATGCTTTGGAATGCCGATTTTTCATTTTCTGGCTCTGGGCATCCAGGAATACAAATGTCAGCCACCCATCCATTTTCTAATTTGCAGATGAAGGAGGCATCTAATCTGTTGTAACATATCAGAATATAAGAAACATCAAGGTCTATGAGAAATTGGGATCTGTAAGCTTGTAAATGAGTGAAAGGCACGCACTTGTAACTAACTAGCCACTTCTCCTCATAAAACAGCTGTACAATTTTCTGCTCACCTCAAGTGTCCTTTTCCTCATTTCTGGTGAGCCAGTAATATGTGCCCATTAAGCATCCTCAGTTTTCATTATTGTTTTCCTGCTCCCTTGAATATTGGGGTGTCCAGTATATGAGCAAGCAGACTGGACATGTTTTGTGTAACCATATATTATAAGTTTTATGTTAGCAGTACAGAAATTAGCTTAATTTTTTTTTGTTTTCATTGCCATTGTTGTTACTTTAATCACAATGGATTAAAGTATGAATGGAAATTCAAAATGACCTGGATAGATTGGAGAGCTGGGCCAAGGCTAACAAAATGAAATTCAACAGAGAGAAGTGTAAAGTCCTACACTTAGGTAGAAAAAATGGAATACAGAAATATAGGATGGGGGACACGTGGCTGGATAGCAGTACGTGTGAAAGGGATCTAGGAGTCTTCATAGACCAAAGCTGAACATGAGTCAGCAGTGTGATGCGGCAGCCAAGAAAGCCAATGCAATTCTCGGCTGCATAAATAGGAGTATGGTGTCTAGATCGAGGGAGGTACTGGTACCACTCTACTCTGCTTTGGTTAGACCCCATCTTGAATACTGTGTCCAGTTCTGGGCACCCCAATTCAAGAAGGATATTGACAAGCTGGAGCAAGTCCAGAGGAGGACGACCAAAATGGTGAGAGGCCTGGAAGCCATGCCCTATGAGGATAGACTTAGAGAGCTGGGTATGTTTAGTCTACAGAAGAGAAGGTTAAGAGGGGACATGATAGCCATGTTTAAGTATTTGAAGGGATGCCACGTAGAGGAGGGAGAGGGCTTGTTTTCTGCTGCTCCAGAGACCAGGACAAGGAGCAATGGATTCAAGCTGCAGGAAAGGAGATTCCACCTGAACCTCAGGAAGAACTTCCTGACAGTCAGGGCTGTCCGGCAGTGGAATCTGCTGCCTCGGAGTGTAGTGGAGGCTCCTTCCTTGGAGGTTTTTAAACAGAGGCTTGATGGCCATCTCTCAGGAGTGCTTTGAGGGTGTTCCTGCATGGCAGGGGGTTGGACTGGATGGCCCCTGTGGTCTCTTCCAACTCTACATTTCTATGATTCTATGAAAGAATGGCAGGAGAAGTTTATGACACATTGTAATATTCCATGTCCATCCAAAGGGCATCACTGAAAGAAGTAAACTGAAACATTTTGAGGGTTTTGATAAACAACTGCTTTTAATAATTTTATTAAACTTTATTAAACCTCAAATTTTATAGACTCCTCTGGGATCCAGCTTCTTTCTGAAAAATTGTCTTGATACTTTTTTGTGCTCCTTCTCTCTCTCTTTCTCTCTCTCTGTAATCAGATGGTCTTATGCAAGTGAATTTCACTATCTTACACATTCCCCCATCTCAGCACTTTAAAACAATGATGAAATATGTTTTTTACTTTCTTTATCCCATATGTTTCTAAGTAGCATCTTGCTTTCATACACATTTTCTCTGGAACATGTTTATGCATATGTTTACCTTCAAGGCACATCACAGAACCTTTATTTATTGTTTTCAAGTGTGTCTTACTAATCTGGTGATGGGTAGGGAGAAATCATTGCATTATTCAGCTGAAGTTCCTTACTTGCTACTCTGAATTTAAAGTGAGATTTGCTTACTCACAAGTCACTCTCTGAACTGCCTTGGTGGAAATATTCCTGCTTATTTCAAAAGTATGTAGATATTGGATTGCAACTCTAAGTGGTAATTGAAATTAACTGAAGGATTGATTTCCCTTGATTCTTCTGCATGTTCAGTCCTTTCAGACTTAAAACCAGCAGGTACAGTTACGGTTTTATAGCCTCCAGCTCTTGTACCTTTATAGACGAACCCTGAAAACAGCTATTTCTCTGAGCAGACACAGAGAGCCTTTCTCCTTGTCGAATAGTTTCAGCCACCCTTGAGGCCTAAAGAGCAAATTTGTGTAAATTAGTCTTTAATATACATAAAGGAAATTGCTTTTAAAAAAGCCAAAACATTATTTTAATAATTCATTGTTTCCTAACTAGCACTCTTGCCTTTCATTCTTCAGTAGTGGTGTTCTGATCAGCTGGGAGCCATACACATAACATAGCCAGGTTTTGTCACAAAAAGGGGACAGGACAGGACAGGGCAGGCACGGAACAGAGGAAGGAAAGTTATCATACCAGCAGTGAGAAATATGACAGCTGCAAGCGTAATGTATAGTCTATGATTGGTTTCAGTTCAGGAAGGTGAGATGGGAAATTGTTCAGGGTGAGTTGCTAAATGGATAGATTTAAGCTCAGGCACTGAAGGAAGAAGAATAATGGTGGAGAACCCTGGCGGGTGGGTTGAGGATGAGGTGAAGGGATTGGCTTCTGGCTTCAGCATCCTTCAAAATCAGCAAGTGCCAAAGGACATTCATCATGAAAACTGGCATAGGGAGGACTACTCCTGTAATAAGAGACTGCCAGTAAATATTTTCTTACTTGGAGCTGATTCAGTACATCTTGGCCTCTGCTCTTTACCGTTCTATATAGTGTTACAGAACAGGCAATATGATCTCTCCTCCTCCCCCAGATCTGGAGGGAGAGACACACACAGAGAAGTATAATAAACACCCCAATAAGCACGCATGTGTGCACACGCACACATGCAAGCACACACACACACAGAGTGTATCCATTTGCTTTCTTAAGATCATGTAAACTGTCCTGGAGATCTCCTTTTCTTAGGTCATTTCCACCCTACACTGACATAGTGCTATTATTCCACTTTCAACATCCCATGGAATCCTGGGGTTTGCATTCTAGGGAGGGGCATTTAGAATTCTCAGCCAAAGAGCTCTTTGGCCTCAGTAAACTACAAACCCCAGAATTCCACAGGATGTTGAAAGTGGAATAATAGCACTATAACAGTGTAGTGTGGAAATGGCCTTAGCGTGGCTTCAGAGATTTGCAAAAAGCATTAACAGAAAGTAGCCCATGTTTATTGGTTTGAAATCTTATGCAAAGTTCATATCTTCTCCAAGACCTTGTGTTTATTCTGTCCCTGCAGGAGAAATTTGTTCATTACAGCATTACATTTCTATTAGGAATATCCTTAAATTAATCATAGAAATTCTGGTCCACAAAGTTCATCACACAATTAAATCCCTATTCCTAGAGTGCCATCGAATTCCTTGTCAGTTCATTGTTGCAATAGAACATAAGCAAAGAACATGTTACCCTTCAAATGCGGTTGGACAGTGACTCTCATCAGTTCTAGTCAGAAGCAGTGAAGGATGATGGAAGTTACATTCCAGTAGCATCTAGGCAGCCACATATTTTCTACCCCCCCATAGAAAATACATTATTTCTTATTACAATATAATGTAATTACTGTTTTATATCAGTCCCTTACACATTACACAGTTACAGCACTTTGTCTGCCATTGCTACATCCTATAGAAACCTGGGATTGATACTTTGCTGAGGCACTAGTGCTCTCTGGCTGAGAATTCTAAATATCCCCTACAACTAAACTCCATGCAGTGCAGCCATGGTTAAAGTGGTATGGAAGTACAGTAGTTTTGTAGTGTGAAAGATACCTCAAAATAAAGGATATCAAATAAGAGTGCAAGACCTAGCTCTTACAAACAAGTGAAACCTATGTCTGTGTTAAACATGCAGCGCATGGATGACATGTTCTTTTTCTCTTATCTGCACTGACAGGACTCCTCAAGTTCTCATGCTTTCACTTCACGAACTATTTATCATCATCAACTACTTCTGGCTTTAATGACAGGAGTTGACCCTGGGACCTACTGTCTTAATGATACACTTTTAACTTTGTAGTGTGACCCTTCCTTAATTCAGTTGCTGTATCTTCTTATGCAAGTGCAAGGAGAAGAGACTTTTTTTTTTTTTTTGCAAAAACACAGGGGAAAATTAAACTGAAATAAAATAAAAACAATAATAGACTTTTTCACTGTTATTTGGTATGTTAAGAATAGGTAGCATTTTTGTTTTTGAGGTTTCCCCTTACTTCTTATTAAATCAGTTCCTGTAGAGGTGAAGTGTAAAAATAAAAGCATCTCCAAATGCCTTTTAGAATTCCAATCACTGTGTCTTTCAATTTCCAAGGAACCAACTTTAATCCTGCCATTTGACACATCTCTATTTAAAACTAGAGACGGAATATAAAAATGCACTCAATATTTGGTGCTCCAATAAAGCTGGAGTGTGTGACCTCGCTTTAATTGCTTTCATATTTCAAAATAGGAGAAGATGTTAATGAGGATCCATTGTGGCTGGACTTAGAAACTAAACAGAAAGGTTCCCTGCAGCTAAGTGTAATTTCCGTTTATTCTGTTATATATCTGTAAACAAAACATACTGTATTTGTCTCGCTCTGAGCCTGATGAAGGTATATTGCTCTATTGGTGTAAATGGGGAAATAGACTGATACACTTTTGCATTTTGGTTCCAATGTGAATTACATTTCTGCTTCCTTTGGAGCATATGTCATTCAGAAGATAGGCAAGCTTTTCAGATATTTACAAGATTGGGAAAATATATGTATATTCCAAGGTTTCCTGTTGGGATGGATGTAACTGTTGGCCATGCCAGCAGTGGTACTTCTTAGATGCTTTTATAAGGAGGTGCTGGTTTCCCCATACACAGTTATGCATTGCCCACAGGGCATGGACACAGTTTTACTACTTTACCCCATGGCTGCAAAAGCCTCCAGAATGTCCACCAGGGCAGCTTGGAAGCTACCAGAAATATGTACATGCAACCACCCACATACCATCTTCACCAGGTTGCTTCCATCTGAATTGGTAATCTGGCAGAGCGTTTTGCACCACTAGCATTGAACAGGCTCTTTGCCCAAATCTAAACCTTGAAACTGAGCTTGTATTGTGAATTCCCAAAATATTAATTCCTCTAAGAATTTGATTTAGAGGCAAAGTTGGAGCAATAGGAATTTGTTTGTAATGGAGAAATGTTGTTCTGCCCAGCAACTACAGGCCATACGCTGGGGCAGGAAGCGCGAGCTCCGCAGCTCCAGAGCTCCACAAGCATGGCAAGTGCACATGGGGCCCCAGAGTGATGCGCAATCGCACACCATTTTCGGCTCAAAGCCGAAAATGAAATAGTGTGCGATTGGTGCCTGCCAGGGCCAGGAGCGTTGCGTGATTGCGAGTGCATCGTGTGGACTGCTCCTCGCAGTTGCACAATGCTCCAGGGGTCCTTTTGCATGGCAAATGCTGTGTGAAAAGGGCCAGAGTCTTTTAAATGTTTACTTGGAAAAGAGTGTCATTTGTTCAAGGTTACTAGCATCCAGTCAGAAGCTTTTGGATTGGTACCTCAGTCTTCAGAGGAGTACTGTTGCTTGAAGGAGGGATGGAAAAAGCAGGTTTGTGGCACCTTAAGGGCTAAGTAGTTTGTATCAGCATAAGTTTTAGCTACAGCACACTTCTTCAGATGCATAGTGTGAAGAAGTATCTGAAGAAGTGGGTTATAGCTCACAAAAATTATTCTGAAGTAACCCAGTTATTCTTAAAAGTGCAACAAGATTATTTTTTTCTTTTGCTTTTTATACTGAAATAGACTAAGATGAGTAGGTATATCTCTGAGAGAATAGCCTTCCTTAGTGTCCTTAATATGTACACAGAAAATTAGAAAGTCCCTCTTGTCTCTAAGGCCATTTCTCTAAGGCCATCCTACACTGTTATATAGTGCTGTAATTCCCCTTTCAACATCCCGTGGAATTCTGGGGTTTGTAGTTTACTGTGACCCAAAAGTTTCTGGCTGAGAATTCTAAAGCCCCCTCCCTAAACTGAAAACCTCAGGATTCTGTGGGATGTTGAAAGTGGAATAATAGTACAATAACAGTGTAGGGCAGGAAATGGCCTAAAAGTGTGTAATTCTCCAGTAGAAATCTAGTTGAAGTTCCCAATTTCTTAGCTTTGAAATGAAGTTTTCCAGCTCATAGTGGTTGCCCTCAAATAACATTATCCAACTGGGATACATATGGGCTATAAAGCCAGAATTTTGAATAAGGGTGTTGGATGTTATGACAGAGTTCTGAGGGTGTGTGGCTTTTCTGGTTGCAAACTGTTCTGCTTGCTTGGCAGGCTGTTTCTAAGCTGCTCTGGCACTCAGGATAGCTACAGCCTCAGAACCCTGTCACAGATATATAAAGTCTGTGGCCATTAGTCATATTCTACCATCTGGTAACAAGATCATAAACTAGTTTATAGGTTGATTCAGGACATGTATGGATTTAAAAATGGAAATTTTAATTTAAATTATTGATAAAAATTATGCTTTGACAAATCTACACTATATTATTCAGTCACTTAGATATAAATCTCACAAAGTGGATAGAGTTGTGCTGTAGGAGTAAAATCCCATTCACAGTTGCCTGACAGTAAACCCCATTGAAACTGCAAGACTTATTTCCTACCAAACATACATAGCATTGGCTAATACCTTTCATCAGGTAAAACAAAGTTGTCCCAGTGCTTTCCAAACAATATGACTGTCAGATCTAGGGATAAAAAGAATATTAAAAAATATTTGGAAAATTGTCAGAAAAAAAAACACATTTTTGAGTATTGAAAAACCCTGATGAGGAGAATCCTGGACTAACAAGAACCTTTGGTGTTCAGGACTTATTCTGTGCAAAATTCAGACTTGGATGTTTTGCACAGAAAGCAACATTTTTAATAATAATACTATTTCAACACAGAAATATTAAGCCATGCACTGAAAATGATATTTTCTACACAGAAAATGCTGTAACTGGGATTTATTCTTCATCAAATTTGCACATCATGTGTTTGCATAAAAATCAACATTTCCAACATAGAAAGCAGCATTTTATGTTCATGAATTAATGTTCCTGCACTGAAATATTTTCCATGGAAAAATGCTGGGGTTTTGTGCAGAAAAAGGCGGGTGTACGGAAAATGCTGCATAACCAACCACATGCAAATTTTGTGCAGAATAAGTCCTGAATTGCAAATAGCTTTCACAAACTGCATGGTTTTTGAAGACTTTGTCACAATGGGAAGAAAATTGCTGAAATTACCCTTATTGTTGGTGTATAATACTCACTTTTATCCTGAAAAATACTATTTGAAAATGGAGTGGGTCTTATACACCAGTGCACCTTATATGTGGGCAAATAGTACTTGCAGGCATATAAATGGGGTGTGTCTTATATGCTGGCACATCCCATATGCTGGCAAATACGGTATTCACCATTACCTTTGAGAAGAAACCTAGTAAACAATTACGTCCTTAATTGGATTCAGATTTACTGTTCTACAAACAAGATCTCTCCTAGGCCTTTTCTGCACGATGGTGCTCTCACACATCATCCTGTCACAATCCCGGCAGCACTTCTGCTGGGATGGGAGCGTGTTCCCAATGCTCCTTTCTGCATGCAACTGACTGCCTGTGGAAGGGAGCGCGAGGGATACCCTGTGTCCTTCTGGACTGCAGCCAGCCTTCTTCCCATGCTGCAGTAGGGGAGGAAACATGTAGATCACGCTTCTGGCCCTTCTGTGTGGCTGGCTGCAATGGAAGGCTCATGCAGTTGGGGGTCATTGATGGAGATTTTCCATCACTGATATATCCTATGATTGTGAGAACAGCGGGGCCACAACAACATAATGTGGAAGCATCATCACAGTCCTGATGTTCTTTCATCCCCATGCCAGGATGTTGTCATGCAGAAAGGGCCTTAGTTACTTCAAGCCAGAGGAGGGTTTTCAGTGTTCTTTATGTTTGCTGATTCAGCCTTCTGTCAGCTGATCAACGTTACTCTCGACTCAAACATCCACACTAGTCATGCTATTCTTGAGTTTTCCTCTGTTCTCCAGATGAGATTTACACAAGGCTGCAGAGGGAGTGGAAACAGCTAGAAATAACACGCCTCTGCCAGGAGGATATTCTTTGTGTAGAATTAAATTCCTAGGATCTCTGGGTTCAAGCAAGTGGTATGTTTATTGCGTCTGTGTTGGTCGTGTATGATAATAAGGTTTTAGATGTGAAGCAATCAGTAATTTTAGAGGAGAATACAGTTTTGTATTTCAGTGTGCCTTGTCTAGCTCCTAGTTCACGCAAAAAGGTCCAGTTAATTGTGCCTCTTGCTTAATGCCAGTTTATTAATGTGTTCATCAAATATTGTGGCATCCTCAGAAGAAATAAAGCAGTAGCTGTTCAGAGGCAGTGAATGCTATCTCATAATTATGGTAACTTTTCAAAAGTTTTGCTATAAATTATGATAAGAGCAGAACCCACTCATTAACATAGTGCTTCAGCTAGATGTTTTTATTTCTATTTTGTGCTTCTGTTGTTGATTAGCAATACAATATACAGATTTATCACCATAAATAACTTGGAGACACTAGTTGTTAAACAGTCTATATCATATTAATTAGACTCTGAAACAAGGCATGCATTACAGGCATTTATAACTGAGTACTGCTTAAGTTTCTAATCAATGAAAGAGGCAACTAATTAACAAGCCAGCAGTCAGCATCTGAGCAGAACTTGGTGATTTCCAACTTAATTAAACATCTAAGGTGTCTAAGCCAACAAATCTTGTATGGAGAAGTACCATCATTTTTTCTTTTATGTTTTCAAATTATGAAAGGCTTTGTTTCTTAAAAAGAAAACATTATGTGCTTTGCATTTTTATTTCCTGTTGTTTTGAAAATAACAACCATTAAATCGTATTTGAACAGTGTGTAAGGCCTGCTGCATTAAATGTTCTCATTATGGTGTCTTAGAAGTTATGTGCACTGATTTAACGGATGTTCTTTAGAACTGCTGTATCACATTGCACATTTTCCCTACCCAAAGAAAGTGTGTGTGTGTGTGTGTGTGTGTGTGTGTAGATAAATATGAATATACCTATGTTACGTTTAAAATGTGTGCAGCATCTTACTGCAGTTAGATTTATTGGAAAACTACTATGTGTTTAAGATCGAATAGGTGAGCAAAATGGACGCCTCCCATAATGTTCATGAATGGAAGCCTATATAGGAATTGTATGTTTGGCCATACATCAGAAAGCCTCATCCTGAATGTACTGTGTTACAGCTGATTTGTTCCTTAATTATCAGATTATGATCTTGTTCACTATAGAGTCTTTTGTGGATATGAGTTTTGCTACTTCATTTCTCTGCTTGGGAAGCATACTTATTTCAGAGCAAACTCCCCCTGATCTTTCTTCTGAGCATACAGGCATAGAATTTTTTCGATTGGCCACTGTCTGCTAACAAGCAGGTGTCTACCAAAAGCTACCATATTGTACTATGAATCATAATATAACTGTGAGACCCCACAGATGATTTATCCTTTTGGCTGTAAGAGCATTATGTAAAAGCATATGGTCTGATCCTTGGTCTCTGATGGGAATTCTGTCCTCCTTGAAGTTAGCAAGCAGTAGCAGTACTCTTTCTTGCCTCCTGGAAAGAACTAGAAAGGAAGTCAAAGAGATACCCATCTATATGTTCTAGCCTTTCTCATGTTTTACTTCTAAGCAGAGTTGGAAAAGATTTCAAAGAGGAGAGGTTGACCATCTGGCATGCTGAAACAAGAGTATTTTAGGTGTTGGCCATGAGGTGCCAGAAGACTCTAAAGGGTGAGAAGAGAAGTGAATAGGGAGGAGATACAAAGTGCTTTCAGTGAAGTGGGGGAAAAGTGAAGACTGGAAATAATACTTATTGTGCAACTTCACTTTTCTGGCAGTCATTTATGGAAGAGAAATGAAAAGAAAATCCTTCACCTGCAGCGCTCAAAATGAAAAGCAGTCATACATAGGTATGGCACTAAAGGCATAAACAATGTCTAAAAACAATTTTCTCAACAAGAGGAATTTGTACTTCAGCTGGCTTTTATCACGGTTCCATAGTGTGTGTGCTTCTGTTTATAACTGACTGCTGAAACTACCTCTAGGCTGCTTTGTCTGTTTGTTCAGCATACCTGTTACATTACTTTATAAGCTCAAACAAATTAGGTATTTAAAAGATTGCATGTAGATAAAAGACTGTTAGAATCTATTGAAAATGTCCTGTGCAAGGTGCATATTTCTATATCTACACTCAGGGCCAAGGAGTGGTAGAAACAAGCTATCATGAAAAGCACAGAATGCCTCCGTGATCCTCTGGTGCAATTTTAAAGGAAAACAAAAGCATATGTTATTATCTTGGTGAGTGAGACTTCAGTAGTTTTTTTTAAAAAATAGAAAACCTTGATGTGTTGAAAGAACGCATGACTTGAAGATGAGTTGTTTTCAGTATCATTTCATGCTGCCAGTCCCTTCTGTGCCCTTTTTACCATGTGACAAGTTACAGAGAGTTTGCTATACTGGCTGTCTTATTGCTTCTGCTGGAGAAGTCAGTACAAGTCACGGTTCAAGGGCATTGTTAGGTGGAACTTGGGAAAATCATATGAAGAGATAATAGATGAAGGGCATTTAGTATGAAAATATAAACTTCATGACTGCTGAGGAAGAATAATTTAGAGTTCAAGATTTTCTAGTAAGCTTAGAGTAATGAAATGGTTTGAACAATGATCAGGGAAAGCATGGGACAAATTCAGAGGAACACATGCTAGAGCCTAAACTAAGGTCTGTGGTACAGTAATAATGAAAAGAAAACGTAGTCTTCCACCACCTTTGCATCCAGGTATCTAACCTAGTTGTTCCAAGTGAAAGCTGTGCTACCTCATGAATACTTAAGAGCTGAGGAAAATGACTCTGTCTGCTGCTGCAAGTGTTTTGCTACACATTTTGTTTCAATAATGCATTTCCTATCAGCTCGAACTGAGATGCCATGATTTTAGTAGCTCCTAAGAATGTGTGCTTGGTTGTTACTTCTCTTGTCTTGATTTATGCTACTTGAAGATGTGGCCAAGTTGCTTGGTAAGCTGAGATCAGCCAAATCCATATGCGATACCTGCAATTTTGCTTGTATTCAAGTAGGAGATTAGTGTCCAGTCCCTCAGCCATTGATTTATGGGGTTCCATAAAACCAGTGTGTTGTAGTGGATTGAACATTAAATTGTGACTCTGAGAGACCAGAATTCAAATTCCTGTTTTGCGTTGGAGACCCCCCTGGCTGATCTTTGGCAAATCACACTCTCTCAACTTTGGAAGAGGACATGGCAAGCCCTTGCTGAACAAATCGTGCCATGAAAACCCAGCGCTAGGCTCTTCTTAGGGTCACCATAAGTCAGAAATTACTTGCACGCAATAACAAATGTAGTCCTGCTCTCCTTTTCTCACCCTCCACTGTTTGATACCTACATGGAATTCCTGAAGAGAGACCATCTAGTTGTTAGTGCTTCATTTAACCTGCTCTTCCCAAGGAAGTCAGCTGGGACTTCAGCTGAACAGACTAGGGTATGCTATGTCCTTTGGCAAATAAACCAGAAAACTGATATGATGTGTGTGGGGAAAAGACAGACAGTAGGGGTGGAAGCGAGACTAGGAAGAATGGATATGATATATCCACTGTATTTGTGTGTGAGAAAAATGTATTTGTATGACAGATGATGGATGGAGTAGGGAAATTGGCGAGAGGGTGGTTTTAATGATAGAAAGAGGTGATTGTCAAGTATGGAGTATGTTGCTGATGAATGGAAAAGAGGTTTATAGATATATGTGGATGGATATATATTGCTTGTTCCTACCAAATTTGGGGATTGATCCTGTCTCAGAGAAGATTGCCAGTTACAAAATGTGGCTCTTAGTGAAAAAGATTCCCCACTGGCACCTAAGTTGCGTTCTAAGTTGCATTGGGTGAACAAGGACTGAGAAACTCAGCTGGTTTATTGTTATTTTGTTTCTGTCTGATCTTCACAGTCAGGTGGTAGTTTAACTTCCTAAGCTGCTTTTAAAATAACTAATATGCATAAAATATTCTGAATCTTCACTTTCCTGCCTTTGGTGATTCAGAGTTAAATGTCTGCCAAAAGAGATTTCAGAACTGATATGTGAAAGGTTGTTAGCCTTCTGTTAACCTTATACATTTGAGTCAGCAGCTGATTTCACAGTTCATACATTAGGTTAAAGGTAACAAAGACTTTTCAACACTATCATATATTTAGTGCTGAAATAGCACTGAAAAGTAGCATGTTAATAGGAATGCTGTAGTTCTGTGGCATATAAATTATTTCTAAAATTTTATCTGTGTGGTTGCAAATAACTGGAAGATTCAACCACAAATGTATGGATGATTTTGTAGCTAGAGAAGAAAATGCAGAATCGTATTTTTGAATGTGCCTTTTAATTTTAATCATCTATAGTGGTCCTCTCACTTTTTAAAGAAAGCTTACAAGCAGGATTGCCAGATTCCGGTCTCCCAAATCTGAGAAGTATGATTTGCATGTTATAGTACGTACATTATAGTAGCGATGTGTGTAGTATGCAAAAGAAATATATTGTGCAAATGTATCACATTAATTATTGGATTCTTTTTCTACCATTCTGTTTTATCCTAGCTGTCATTTATATGGTAAACATTGACCCATTAAAGCCAAAACACACACATTTCATCATGGCTCAAAATAATTGTAGCTTCTCTTGGAGAAGACTGAGAGATAACATGATAGCTCTCTCTAAACATCTGAAGGGATGTCCAGTAGAAGATGATTTTACAAAGCTGTACACCCCCACTTCATGATATGGTTTAACTGGCAAATATTAATTGGCATGAAATATAAATTATGCCCTGCTATGGCTGGGAATTCTGTTGGCAAAGAGAAACTGACTGCATTACAAAATTAGGTTAGACTGGGACCTTAGGGCATAGCTAGGTCGTAGTCAGGGAAGCTGCACTGATAATGGACTTGCAGGTGTCCCTTGATGATTCGACGTTTAGAAACGATAGCACCCAACACTGCTCCCACAGAACAACTGATTGTCTTTGACCCTTTCCCTTTGTCCACAGAAACTCTGCTTTTGTCCCCTCACCTGCCCTACCATTAAGGAGCTATCACGATTCCTAGTAGTTCTTTGTCACCTAATGCTAAGCCCATTCGCTTGTTCCCATTGTCCGATCTACCCATCCCATTGTCTACTCTGCCAGAGAGTCACGAACCGCTTCCCCCTCAGGGTGAAAAATTCTGGCTCTGAGCCAGATAGCTTGTAGTACTTTGGCATACTGGCCATCACTCTGCCTTTCTGATTCCCATTGTATATTACACTTTGACCCTTGGTCTGAGCCACATCACCTTGTCTCTTCACTTCTGGATAGCTAAATATCACTCATATCGCCCTAAATTATCACTATCCAATTTCTTCCTTCATTTTCCTACATTGAGCCTTGTGTGATTGTGAGATAGTTTGGATAAAACAATTACACTCTGAATCTCTGGCTTGTATTCCTGCATTAGTACTGATATACACAAGTGTAAAAGATCCTGTTAGATTAACCCTGTTTCACAGGCCTCCTCTTTGAGCTAATATTCTCCACTATTTCACAGAGGCATTGACTGCTCTGTTGACTAGAACATGAACCAGCGGAGTTGAATTACAAGAAAATAAATTCCACCTAAACATTAAGAAGGACATCTTTACAGTATGAGCTTTCAGACAATGGAATAGACTAGCTTGGAGAGTATTAGATTCTCATCTTTTTAGAGGGCTTCAGACAGAATTTAGATATCCTTCTTTAGGAAGTGCTTTAGTTGTATATTCCAGCATGGCAGGGAATTGGAATAGATAACTCCTGTGGTCCCTTTCAACAGTGTGATTTCATGATGGTAACATTCTTACACAACAGCTTTCTCTGTAGTGATGTTCTGAACCAATTGACTTAGACATACTCCAGTATGAGACCAACCTCCACCAGTGCAACCGTCTTCTGTTGCACTGAGCTCTTTTGGCAGGGATGGCATCTGCCTGAGTCTTCATCATAGTAATAGCAATTACTATGATTAGCAGTTACATTTTTATACTTCTTATCAGTGCAGAGCACTCCCTAAGTTTTTAGCTAATTGCTCCCAACAAGCTAGGTACTCATTTTACTGATCTACGGAAGGATGGAAGATTGAGTCAGCCTGGAGCCCTGCAGGATTAAACTCACAATGTTGTGGCTGCAATACAGGCATTTAACCGCTGCGCCACCCAGGCTTATCATATCCACCATTAGCTGTGATCTCCCCTTCCAATAACAGTTGTTCTTTAAAAAAAAGGAATACATTCTTTACAAAGGAATATAAAGACAGACATAGTATACAAATCCAGTATCCACTACTTAGACTATACTAATTGAAATGCATTACACTTGGTAGATGAGTCACAACTAAAATTCCATTGATGTCTACTCTGGGTATGTCTAACATTAGACTTAGCCAGGTAATGGAATATAAATGTAGGAATAGTTGCACATATATAGCTGGTTGATAGTCAAGGTAAAAATGTGTTGTTATTTGGTCCTAATGATAATGTATTCTTTATCATTACTTCTTTATCTGAGCATAATAAAATAGCAGCTTTAAAATGGTTGGGACTCTGAGATATCTCATGTAAGTTTATTTGTAGCAGTGCAGTTATCCACATTCATTCAAGTAAGGAGAAGTTGCATTAATTTTACTACAGAAATGTATTAGTATTTGTTATTTAGTGAGATGGAAAATGTGTTAGCTATGTATGCAAATATATTTCTTTCTGTCATTAGATTCTGTAGTGCAAATAGGGTATCTGACTTTAACCAGCCCTTGGAGTGTAAAAGTTGTTTTCAAATAAATGCTGCTTTTTATAAAACTGATTCACTTTGATTTCATTTTAAGAGGCCAAAATACTGGCTCACAATTTAGTAATAATAAAAAATCAGTGCTTACATACATTGAAGGTAAGCAGAATTAAGAGGATAAGAATCAGAAAAGAACTCAAGCACTCCTGTATTTTGCTGATTTTTTAAAAATCTTCGTAAAATAGAAAGAAGAATAATTGCATTAAAAAAAATTAAAATCAGAACCCTTGGGGATCTATTGCAAATCATGCAATAATTCACTAACAAATTCCAAACTACTATTTTACTATCCTTATTAGCTGAAAGAACCAGGTACCTTCAAGTTAACTTACCTTACCTTTACAGCTTTGTAAAGAACCTAATGAATGAGTATTCAGCTTTGAAAGACAAGCATTATGCTGAGTGTTTTCTGGACAGAATTGTGTTTGTAATTTATTTATAATAACAAAGCATTGTCTGTCTCTGCCATAGTTCCAAAGCCATGAAATCTTATACTCTGAAACTTGAGGTGCACATTCAAGGGACTCTGGTTGTGACCATCCCAGGGTTTATTTTGTTTTTAAAACAAGTGGATAAATTTTAATGAATTAAAAATGATCAGTGTCATTTTCATTCACTAGGTGCCACTGGTTCCCAGGTCCACTAACTGGCAGACATCAGTAAGTAAGAAGCATTCTCAAAAACATGAGGATAAGGGCCTCATGAGCTTAAAACCTTGAATTTTGGCCCAAATAGTTGTATCTTGGAGGACCAAGCTATAAAAATCTTTAAGTTCTGGTCTTTCAGCAACACATCTCTTATTGCTGTTAAACCCAACTTGCCTTTTCCTCACTCCAGGTGGAAGATCGAATGTGACAAAGATAAGCATTAATAAATCAGTGAGTGTTTTAGGAATGGAATGAAAACCTGTCCAAAAATGGAATGAATGGAATGAAGACCTGTCCAAGAAATTTAGTTGGGTAGAATTCCAAAACCAAGAATTCTTGGCAGTTGTCACCCAGTGCTCATTCTTCCCAGAGTGTTTTGGGAAATTATTCTACACATAGAAATACTTGTATGATTCTATGCAATTTCCAGTTTTCTCCACATTGCAAGAGAAAATGAGTATTTTTGTACAGTTCTCACCCTGCATTTGGGGAAATTATTCTGCATACAAATACTGGTGTGTTGGAAGACCACTGGTTGCTTCAATGATAATACTTTCTTTAAATGTGGGGGGTGGAGGAGTGAGCAAAGATATGGAATATTCATATCCTCCAGCTGTTAAAAACATGGGAGCACTAAGAAGAGAAAAGCTGATAAAAACGGTATGAAGAAAAAGTATCATATGGATGCACAAAGTGCCTTGGACTGCTCATGTTATGTATCCTGCATTACATGCAAAGAATCTGCAAAATAGAACCAACCTACTGTATTTGCCAGCATATTAGACACACTGGCCTGTAAGACGCACCTATTTTCAGACTGAATCCTTTAGGAAAAAAAATATTTTAGTATCCTGTCCTCCGTTCCTGTTGTTTCTGCTTGAGTAGGGGGACCTCTCTGCTGATGCAGAAAGAAGAGGCAGACTGTGCGTATGTGTGTGTGTGTGTGTGTATAAGAAGCCTCTTTCTCCCCAGTCCTGTCATTTCTGCCTTGCGAGGAGACTTTCCTGCTGAGATAGAGAGAAGAGGCAGTGTGTGTGTGAAAAAGGCTCCTTTCTCCCCATTCCTGTTGACTCTGCTCAGTGGGGAGAACTTCTCCCCAGGCAAAAAGGAACAGAAACGTGCCTTTCCTTTCATTTTTGCCTTGGTGGGGACTTCTCCCCACCCAGGCACTTCTGCCACCACTCCTTTCGCCCCCCTTGCTTTCCTTTGTTCCCAGCAGGGGTTACTGTATTTGCCAGTGTATAAGACATACTTCATTTTCAGAAGACATTGGGGGGGGGAATATGCATTTTATGCACCAGCAAATACACTAGTTTTGTTACAGGAGAGATGGGAATCATGTAGCCTTCCAGATGGGCTATAACTCCCAGTCTTCCTCACCATTGACTGGGCTGACTACAGAAGCTGGGACTGATAGTTTGACATCTGGAGAGCCACATGGCTCCCATCCCTGTTTCAAGACATGTTTCTAAGCAGTGCTCCTGACTGGGAAATTAGACATGTGTGTGTGCTCACTTATTTGCTGTGAGCCATTTCACAGCCATACAATGCACAGTCCAAAAACAGAGAAACCCTTTGGAAAAAAAGTTAGTGAAAAAACTGAACAAATGTTGAGGCAGAGGGAAAAACCACTATGAACAAAAGAGTGGGGAAGAAGAGAAGAGAACCAAAAGTCAGGTGAGGCAGACAAAGGGGTTTGTAACCTGAGCAAAGCCAGTACAGGCCATATGAAAAGAAAGAGAGAGAGAGAGCAGCAGTAAATAATATTAAATAATAAAATTAGGAAGGGAGGAGTGAAAGAAATGAACTAAGAGTGGGTCTAATGGGTTTTATTTTTAGGGGCTTATTGTGTTTATCATGACTTTAATTCAAAAAGAGTACTCAAAGACACTAATGGTAATAACAGCCAACTTAAAATAGAAATGCAGTTAGAGCATCAAAACCAATCAAAACACATGAATGAAAAAGTAAGGGAAAAAACTGCAACAGCAGTCTAGATTAAATGCAAAAGGCCTGCTTCTTCCCTCCCCCCTTTTTATTTATTATTTTTTTCCTGCTGGCAGAAGGACAGCAAGAAGGGAGCCACCTAGCCTCCTTTGACTGGGAGATCCAAAAGTTGGGCAACAGCTTCTGAGAAAGGCTTTTATTTGTTTATGGCAAAACCTATTCTTGAGTTTAATATGTCTCTTTCAAAATGTGTGTAGAGTACAGTTTTCTTAAAGCAGCAGTTGGCATTAATCTGAGAGCCAGTGGGTTATAGTGGGTTGAGTGTTGGACTAGGACTCTGGAGATCAGGATTTAGAGCCTCATTCAGCCATGGAAACCTGATAAGTGACCCTGAACAAGTCACACTCTCTCTGCCTCAGAGGAGGGGAAAGGCAAATCCTCTCTGAACAAATTTTGCCAAGAGAATCTCGTGATATGGCACCTGAGGATCACCATAACTGTGAAATGACTTGAGTGCATATAATAACCTGTACTAACTTGCTTGAGTAATGGGTAACCTTCTAGTTCCCCAAAGCTTATCTGCTATACCTTTTTTAGCACACACTACCCCAAACCACAGTGGTTGGGACCCAAGGCCCACTGATTCATGAATGGGGCCCTTCCTTTTTCTAGAGAAACCTGGAAGCAAAAGGAGATACAATTCAAGCCATGCCCACTTATATTGTTGCTCCTTCATTATAGAAGACAAAATCAGAAGAAAAGAAAAAAACCTGGGATGAAGGGAGAGTACCACTGCTATCCAAAAGTTTGAAGGAGAAAGCAAGAAAGAGTGCTGGGCAAAAAAGCCCAAATGATATAGATAGAGCAGGCCAAATAGTACTAGAGACCAACAGCAGGAGGAAAATCAACTTTAGTAAAGGACTTGGGGGAGGGGCACGTGGTCTTAAGTGTCTCTACACTAATGCACAGAGCATGGGAAATAAGCAAGATGAGCTCATAAAATCATAGAATTGGAAGAGACCACGAGGGCCATCCAGTCCAACCCCCTGCTGTGCAGGAACACACATCAAAGCATTCCCAACAGATGGCCATCCAGCCTCTGTTTAAAAACCTCCAAAGAAGGAGATTCTACTACACTCCAAGGCAGCATATTCCCCTGCTGGACAGCTCTGACTGCCAGGAAGCTCTTCCTCGAATTCTTAATACAAAAAATAAATATGATTTAATAGGCATCACTGAAACCTAGTGGAATGAGTCTCATGATTGGAATGTAGTAATAGAGGGGTATAAGCAATTTTGCAGAAATAGACCAAACAAGAAAGGAGGAGCAGTAGCCTTATATATCAAGGATGTTTTCACCTGTGAAGTGATCCATGACTTAAATCCAGGAAGCCAGGTAGAGAGCATCTGGGTAAGAATTAAGGGAGTGAGAAACAATAGGGATGTTATTGTGGGGATTTACTACAGACCTCCAGGTCAGCCCGAGGAATCGGATGATGTCTTCTTGGAGCAGATGACCACACATTCAAAAAAGAGAGATTCAATAGTAATGGGAGATTTCAACTATCCTGATATATGTTAGCAGTCAAACTCTGCCAAGACCACAAGGTTCAACAAATTCCTCACTTGCCTTGCAGACAATTTCATGGTCCGGAAGGTGGAAGAGGCGACAAGGGGATCAACTATTTTAGATGTGATCCTGACCAACAGGGATGAATTTGGTAATGAGATGGAAGTGGTGGGATCCTTGTTGGGGGGTAATCATGCTGTATTGGAATTTGTCACTCATTGGGAAGGAGAAGCCAAGTGGAGCCAGATACACATTCTAGACTTTTAAAAAGCTGATTTCTGTAAACTTAGGGAGCTACTTGCTGAAATTCCATGGTCAAGAATACTGAAAGAGAAAGGAGTTCATGATGGATGGGACTTTGTTAAAAGTGAGATACTGAAGGCACAGTTTAAAACTGTGCCAATAAAGAGTTAATATGGCATATGTCTAAAGAAGCCAGAATGGTTGACAAGGGAACTCTCAGCTGAGCTAAGTGTTAAAAGAAAAATGTACAGGAAATGGAAGAATGGCGAAATCACCCAAGAGGAATTCAAGCAAATAGCCAAGATATGTAGAGAAAAGGTCAGAAAAGCTAAAGCACAGAATGAACTCAGGCTTTCCAGAGAGATTAAAAACAATAAAAAGGCTTTTTAAAATATGTCCTCAGCTAAAGGAAAAACAAGGAAATGATAGAGTCACTGTGCGGAGAAGATGGTCAATTACTAACAGGAAAGAGAAAAGGCAGAACTACTCAAGATCTTCTTTGCTTCAGTTTTTTTCCAAAGGGATAGAAGTACTCAACCTAGGGAGTGGGGAACAGGTGGAGAGTGGGGAGAAATGCAGAACAGAATAGGTACAGAAGTAGTACAGGAATATCTGGCTACACTAGATGAATTCAGGTTTCCAGGGCCAGATGAATTACATCCAAGGATATTAAAAGAACTGGCAGAAGTCATTTCAGAACCACTCACAATAATCTTTGAGAACTCTTGGAGAACAGGAGAAGTCTCAGCAGACTGGAGGAGGGCAAATATTGTTCTCATCTTCAACAAGGGAAAAAAAGAGGGCCCAAATAATTATCGCCCGGTCAGCCTGACATCAATACCAGGAAAGATCTTAGAGCAGATCATTAAACAGTCAGTTTGTAATTACTTAGAAAGCAATGCCATAATCACTAAAAGTCAACATGGATTTCTCAAAAGTAAGTCATGCCAGACTAACCTTATCTCTTTTTATGATAGAGTTACAAGCTTGATAGTTGAAGGAAATGCTGTAGAAGTAGCATATCTTGCTTTCAGTAAGGCCTTTGACAAATTTCCCCATGACATTCTTGCAAAGAATCTAGTAAAATGTGGGCTGGACAGGGCTATTGTTAGGTGGATTTGTAATTGGTTGACTGACCAAACCCAAAGGGTGCTCACCAATGGCTGCTTTTCATCCTGCAGAGAAGTGACTAGTGGGGTGCCACAGGGTTCTGTCCTGGGTCCAGTGCTATTCAAAATCTTCTTCAACATCTTCATCAATGACATGGATAAAGGAATAGAGGGCATGCTGATCAAATTTGCAGATGACACCAAATTGTGAGGGGTTGCTAATACGCCAGAGGACAGGATCAAAATTCAAAATGACCTTGACAGATTGAAGAACTGGGCCAAAGCTAACAAACTGAATTTCAACAGAGAGAAAAATTTAAGGTCTTGCACTTAGACAGAAAAAATGGAATGCACAGATATAGGATCCAGGACATGTGGCTGGATAACAGTACATGTGAAAGAGATCTAGGAGTCTTCATAGACCACAAGCTGAACATGAGTCAACAGTGTGATGTGGCAGCCAAGAAAGCCAATGCAATTCTCGGCTGCATAAATAGGAGTATGGTATCTAGATCAAGGGAGGTAATGGTACCACTCTATTCTGCTTTGGTTAGATCTCATTTGGAATACTGTGTCCAGTATTGGGGACCTCAATTCAAGAAGGATATCGACAAACTGGAGTGTGTCCAGAGGAGGGTGAACGAAATGGTGAAGGGTCTAGAAACCATGCCCTATGAGGAGCAGCTTAGGGAGCTGGGTATGTTTCATCTGCAAAAGAGAAGATTAGGAGGGGACATGATAGTCATGTTTAAATATTTGAAGGGATGTCATGTCGAGGAGGGAGCGGGCTTGTTTTCCACTCCTCCAGAGACTAGGACAAGGAGCAATGGATTGAAGCTGCAGGAAAGGAGATTCCACTTGAACCTCAGGAAGAACTTCCTGACAGTCAGAGATGTCTGGCAGTGGAATATACTGCCTCAGACTGTGGTGGAGTCTCCTTCCTTGGAGGTTCTTAAACAGAGGCTGGATTGCCATCTGTTGGGAGTGCTTTGATGTGGGTTCCTGCATAGCAAGGGGCTGGACTGGATGACCCCTGTGGTCCCTTCCAACTCTGTGATTCTAAGATACCTTGGGTATGTTAGTAGCTATACACCCCCATGCTTTGATTGTTTAATTGGCATACATCAAAATTGATATAAAATATAAAAGCACCCTGTTATGGCTATATAGCCAGGCTGGCCCAGAGAATAGCTGGTTAAACATATGGATTATGAAATTAGGCCAGAAAAACACCTCGTAAGTGTGTTCAGGTCACTAAGGAAATCACCAGGAAACTCCAGAGATAAGACAGCAGCTAGTCTTAACAACTTTGCTTTCCTAAACATTAGCAACTAGGAGATTCCCACCAGACTGCAAATTGTCTCAAGCCCTCTTTTTGCAATCTTCCTGCTCTACAATCTATCCCATTATCCTCAGACCCTTCTCAAACATTGAGCTATCAGACAACTATTGACCTCTTTGTCTCTTAATGCTAAACTCATCAGCTCATTTCAGACCTCGTTGTCCACTCTTCAAACTCCATTGTTTACTCAACCAAAGAGCTATTCTCACCCATGCCCTCCGGGCAGAAATTGTGTATAAAAACCCCAGTTTTGATCAGCTAGCTTGCAGTACATTGGTTACTGAACACCACTCTGCCACTGATTTCTGATTGTGCTGTCCTTAGATGCAAATCTAAGCCACATCACTGCTTCTTCGCTATTCTTCTGGATTGGTAAATACTGTCTGCTCCCTGAAGCCTCTCTATCAAACTTTCTTCCCTTTTCTTTCAGTTAGCAGTGTGCGAGTTTGTGACTGTTTGGATCTTGTGTGTTTGTATGTGACTGAAGTTCCCTCAATAAAACACATTTTAGTTCACTGTTAAATCTCTGTCTAGTTCTTCCCTGCAGGAGACCCCATAAACATAGTGTGACGAACCTGATGGGAGGGGGTCTTGACAACAGAGCCTCCTTGGCAACTGAGAGGGTTTAAGCTGATTGGCTGGTGAAATGGAACCTTGGATAGCCCAGGGGAGGGGCTGGTGGAAAGAGGAAAATAACAGATATTAGCTGTCTGGAGAGTGATTGAAGGAGAGTGTGATTTGTGGTGTGTTTGGGAGAGGTCAGAGATTTGAAGAACTCTGTGGGAGAGAGAACTGAGAAATCGGGTGTACGAGAGATAATGAATGAATTGAGAGAGAGAGAGAAAAGAATGGTGTGCTGTTTATAAACATTTAGATACAAGACACATTTAAAGCAACAGTGTTACAATAAATGTTTGAAGTTCTGTGTTCCTTAAAACAGTGTCACAGAGTCTTAATTTGAATCCTGGAATATACACGCTACCAATAATATCCTCTTGACCTTAGTGCCAACAGTACCACAGTCTTGGAAAATATAAATCACTGCTGATCCTTACATCTGGGAGAAGGGCAGATTTAGGGAAGGCAGTAAAGGGGGAGAGTCCTGAAAGGAAGAAGCCAAGGGGGGACAAGAGTGAGGAAGGGACTGCGTTCTCAGAGAGGGAGAAGTGAGGCAGACCTGTTTGTCCTGGCCCTGGCTTGATTCAGAGATCTCCCTGGCTGTTCAGGTCTGATCACAAAGAGGTGGCCAGCTGGGCAAGCCTTGAGTGCAAGGTTTGGGTGCGCCTTTCACACTCAGCAGCACTGACAGGTGGTGGGGGGTTTTCCGCGTTTAACACATAAGTGTCTAAGATCTTGTTAAGTTACCTCCACTCACAGGCGTCCTAATTTGAGTCTATAATTCACCACTATTTCACAGAGGTACTGGCATCGCGGGTGAACCCCTGAGTCACCCATGTTTGAGGTAACAGGTAGACATTTCCAGAACTGCCCCACCCCTTATGACCTTGACTAATATCCTATATTTAAACATAACATTATGGTATAGTTACAGAATAGTTATACAGTATAGTTGCATTCTGTTGGTGTCCTCTATGTATCTTATGGAGCCCAAGGAAAGAGAGAGAGAGAGAATTTCTGTGCCACATTTAATATTTTGAAATCTAGTTTTGTTTTTATAAAACCTGAAATTTATGGCAGAAGGCTTGAACAATTTTATGGTTGATTTAAGAATTTTAAGCAAAACCACTTTGGTCTCCATTATAAAGCAACATATGTTGTTTGTAGCCTTAAAATCTCACTACAATGCCAAAGGGAAGGCGTATAGTGGTTAACCAGTTTGAGGTTCTCCAGCCATTTATATTTTAACTTTTAATAACTAAAAATGATGCAATGGCACAAAGAGGTCATGCTCATGAAAGTGACAGAAGAAATAAAGCTCAGACAGGATATTGTCTCTCTGCCCTCTGGTTGTCATAGAAATGGTGCTTCTATGCTATGTAGCTTGTCTGTAGTGACCTTGGTAGCTTAGTCACCTTCGGTGTTACAATAAAAAAAGGTTATACAAGATATAAATTCAGGATAAGTGCAAGTTCATGGCTATGAATACGAGTTTCATATACTGAAAAGGCTTTTTGTTGGATTCATCATTTCTTGTTTTTCACTTTCATTGAAGAACTGTTTTAAACTTAATTGGAAGAAGGCTTGAAAGAAAAGTCTCAGATTGCCAAGTGTAGAGATCACAGGGCAAATGAAATGGACATGGTAGGAGCTACCTTTAAATTTATTGGGTGCACCTTGCTTCCAGAATGTGGGTTGATGAATAGGAAAGGAACAAATGAATAGAGCCAGTGAAAACAACCTAATATTAAAACTAGAGATGGTTGCACATTTTGTTTGGCTTTTCAGTTATTTTCCTGAGAAATTTTCAAATTTTCACTTTTCTGCACACATTTACATTGGTAAGAATACATACATATCTCAACCTGTATTTCAGAAGGATGAAAGGAAAGTCATTTAGGGCAATTTAGGGTAGAAAAAAAGCAAGGAGTCAGCTTCCCTCCCACTGTCCAAAATCATCCCAGAGTGCTTTTAAATAAAGTGTCCGCTTGTTTATCTCTTCATTTGTACAATGTTATGTAATTTCTATATTCTGGCTAGAAAATAAAACATTGAATAATGATATTATTTGCAGGGAGAGAGGGTTAACCATCGTCACCTATGCACAACTGACAAAATCTATGAAAACCTTTTGGACTCATTCATCATAAAGGTTGGGCTGTTAACTGCTCCCAAGGAGCAAAGCTCCTTCAATCCTAAACTAGTCTGTTGTAATCCTAAACTATTAAATATACACAGATCATCCCTGAATATTTCTTATGGCCTGTAATAAGTAAATTTGAACCTGGTTCTGCTTTTAGGAAATGAGTTGGTAGTAAAAATGAGGAGTCTTGTTCTTAACACAGGGGTGGGAATTATGTGATATCCTCCAGATGTTTCTGGAGTACAAGCCCTGGCAGGCCTTGACAGCATAGCCAATGGTCAGGTATTCTGGGAATTACAACGCAGTAGCATCAGGAAGCCCACACAGTCCCCACCCTTACCTTAGAGAACAAAGTCTGATTGTCCAGGTACTATATTCCAAACATTGTGTAGCTGTTTGAGCGTTGGACTATGACCCTAGAGACAGGGTTCAGTTCCCTGCTCAGCCATGGAAATCCACTGGGTAACCTGGGCTGTGTCACACATTCCCAGTCCAGAAAACCCATGCATGATAGGTTTGCCTTAGGGTTGTCAAAATTCAGAATGTCTTGAAGGCACACAACAACAACAATGTTCCCTTAAATCATGTGTAGTAATAAACTGAACCTTTAGGTCAGGGCTTTCCAAATGATGTGTCTTGACATATTAGTGTGTCGCCTGTAGTGTGTTGGTGTGTTGCCTACCCAGCAGAGAAGGACCCCTCCCCCTGAGCCTGACCCACTGCTGTCGGTCTCATTGGGGGCCTTTCCCTGGCAAGAGCGACAGCAGTGGGCAAGGACCAAGTGGGAGAGGGACGTCTTTCCCCCTGCCCTCGCTCTCGCTGGGGCCTTTCCCTGGCAAGAATAGCAGCAGCAGGCAGGGACTGGGTGGAAGGGGGCTGCCTTGCCCCCTGCTGTAACTCTTGCTGGGGCCTTTCCTGGCAAGGGCGACAGCAGTGGGCCAGGATCGGGTGGGGGTTGCCTTCCCCATCGTAGGTACCTCCAGTTTGCTAGTGAAGCTGAATGACTGTGTCACAAAATGATACATGTTGAAAAAATATGTCACCAACATGAAGAGTTTGGAAAGCTATGCTTTAAGTACATTAAGATGACTTGTTTTTGTTTGTTCTTCAAAAGAAGGAAAACACTGGAAGCTATTCTGTAACTGGCTCTTATATCAGTATGTATCCTCAGGGATATTTTCCAGATTCATTTTTGTTAGGAGTACATTTCAAGGACAACAAGGCTGAGTTCTTCAGTAATTCTGGTTTGTGGCCTCAGCCTTCAAGTTGAGAACAACAAGAAAAACAAAATATAAACATCTGAGCATGCATGCCCTCAGTCTACAGTGCCCAAGGGAAAAGAATCCCATCTTGAGAAAAAGGCAGGATGTAAATTCAATGAATGACTGAATGAATGCTGGAGCTCACATAATATCCATTCAGTTTTTCTCCTGTGGTGGACTAGTTCAGTCTCCAACCAAGTAAAAAAATCAATAAAATTAATCTTTTTTTTAAAAAATAGTTATTTTCAATTTTATCCATTCTTCCATTTCATTGTTTGTTTGTTGTGCTGTTAATAAAGTACTTGCTCTTTCACAATAATTATTTGGGAACGCAACTTAACATATGCATTGGATGTATATGTTTCTCTGTATGTATCCCAACACTGATATTATGTATGTGTTAAACCAAAGAAAGCAATATTCTGATTATTTGTGTCTATAAGATTTATACTGCAAATTCAGTAGAATCCCAGTGGAATAAGCCACTGTGCTGCTTCCCATTTTCTGATCAGTCCTGTTGCAAGAAAATGAAACAAACAGAAAAAAAGAAAATATGGAGCAAATTTGGTCTATGGTCTATCTTTTGTAACATCAGAATGTTGCAAGAGTATGACTTGTTTCTCCCCTAGCAGCATTTGTTTAAAAGTTGATTTCTTTCTCCTTTTGCCAGTTGCTGCTGTTTTCAGATCTCAAAGGAACTTCCTTTTCCGAAGAGTAGTTTATATTTAAGTTTTGAAGGACTAGGGAGGCTGTTTTGCTTATTTCAGATTTCTGTGGCGACTTAGGGAGCAAAAAAGTAGCTTTGGTTTCATCTCTCTTACTCATGGCTTGTGTTGCCTCTGCTGCCAGAAAAAGTGAGTCAGTGCTCATTTGTTTCTCTGCTTTGTGGGATTCCTGAGTTTCTCTATTATTGTTGGGACAGGTCCGGATTCTTTTCCTGCCTTTGGAGGGCATTTTGACGTGTATGGAGGTGATAGGGCCGGATTACATTGGGAGGTTGTTTCAGTAGTTGTTAGTTTGTCACCATTGTGCCTCCTCCCAATCTCAAAGGAAAGAAACTGAGTGTGATAGAAGATGCCACTGTGACTGAGGAGCAACTGATTGTGCCTGGGACCGAGCCAGTGAGTGGGATAGATGATGCCTCTGGGATCGAGGAGCAACTGACTGTGCCAAGGACTGTGCCAGTGAGTGAGCACATCAACTTGCAAACATCTCCCACACTGGAAGGTCAAACAGAGACAGAGTTTCCTCAGCCAGCTCATGATGGAGAGAGAACCAGCAGTGATGCAGAGGAATGGCAGCCACCTGTGCTCATCAGCCCTCAATCACGAAATAGGCTGAAATGGGCTGCTCAGAGGGAGGCTGCATGGACTAGGCTGAGGAATCAATAACAAGCAGAATCTGTTCACAGCGGCTATTTAAGTCTGCTGGCGTGGCTGCTCTTTGCTTGCAGCAAATTACTAGCAAGCCCTCATGACCTTCGTGTGTCCTGCTCCCTGAAACCCTCCAGATGGATTTCTGCCTCCTGAACCTTTGAACTAGACATTAACCTGGCTTGGCTTGTGTTTTCCTAGTGTTTGGTATATTCAGACTCTCCCTGCAAGTATTCCTGACCTCCCTCCTCCCTTGCTGGCTGCAGCTCGGCAGGGAGAGATTCCTGACATTGTGGACTGAAGTACTTAGGTTAGTTCTTCCTGTTGGAAGCTAGAATTAATGGAACTGCCATGAACGTTATTGCTGCATTCAAAGAGCTAGCCATGTTTGTCTGTTGCAACATAAAAAAGGGAAAAGGATGAGCTGAGAAAGCATCTAGCCACATCATGAAGACTTTTTTTTTTTTTTTGGTGGATTTTAGTTCACTTCTTCAGGCACACTGATGAAGTTAATATCAAACCACAGGTGTATCAGGAGTTATATAGCTATGGGGGTGAAATTTTATTGCTGCATTCAGAAAATAGGGCGCCAATAGACTACTAAATTCCTGTTCACAAATTTGTTTCAAGTGGTATTGGAACATTTCCACAGAAAATCCACAAGGATCATATTTCTAATGCATTCCTCCAGAGATGAGAGACGAACAGAAAACTGGCAGCAAAAACCATGCAACTAATGTGCTTGGGTGGGTGGCTGAGTCCTAAAGTTGTTGTGGTTCAAGCACTTTTAAAATCACATTTGAAGCAAGTTGTTCTTTAGATGTTTAACAAGGAAGCAGCACAGCATTGTAATGCTGTTTTCATTTTTAAATTATGAAAAGGATGGAGAATTCTGAGCAGGCTACACTTAGCAGTGTCCATGTACCCTTAATTAGCTTCACTGACGAACTTCAGAGTCTGAACTCCTCTCCCATGTATAAGCAGAAGTTGACCTATAATTTCAAGCAGAATCAATAGCGTAAGGCATCAAATTATGGTGGGATTGTTAGAGATATTTCTAGTAAAAACAACACATTTTTTATTTTAGTCAAAACAACTTCTTTTTTCTTTTTACCTTCACCTAACATGTAGCCTTTGAGCTTGGGTATATAGTCAGGCATGAGTTTATAAAATAACATAATATTTCACTGAGAACTTAACCCAAACTCTTTGAAGACTCTTCTTCACAACTGAGACTTCTATCTTTAGTGACTTGAACCACTTAAGAATGGTTGCTGCTTTTTGAAAAAAGTCAAGCAGAAAAATATCAAAAAGTAACTCATGTTAGTACTCAACACTTTATCATGTTGTAAGCTTACAGAAATAGCATGAAAAAAAGATAAATCCACAATCTACCTGACAGCTAAGATGACTCAGGGTTAAGTGTTTACATTCAGTGCGTGCAGCTAAATTCAAAATTGGGTGAATGGGTAGGTAAGTGTGCTTTAATCATTCTGCCTAAGTCACAAAAGTACTCATCTTTTCTTTCCCTGTGCATCAGCAATATTTAAGATTATGCCAGATTCATCCTCAAATAGTGCTGCAGTTGTCTGAACTGATTAATTTTTCAGTGGTGTCTGTGCTGACATTTTGCCTGCTGAGACGAAACAAGTAAAAAAGTGACATCAGGCACAGCTGCTGACTTCAAAATCCCTGCATATCAGGTGATGCTAAGCCGACTTCCTCGCTGATAATAAACACCATTTACAGTGAAACTTCATTTGAGTTAACCTGGATAAAGTAAAATTCTCCTTAGGGAAACAGATGAAAGTCGAAAGTTGTTGCTTTGCAAGACGCTTTGTAGAGCTTTTGACAAGTCTGCTGTGCATACATTCTGAGGTGAAGGTCATGCCTCTGGTGGATCTGATGGCTTATGAGAACAAGTAAAACATCTATTTGAGTAAGAAGTGAGGATGTTCGTTCCTTCTGCGCCCAGAGCTATATTAGGTTACTGGTTGCTGCTCGAGGCTTAAGATAGCATCCTACCTGAGGTCCCTTCGTATGTATCCCTGGCTGCCTGTGATTCATGAGAGTACAGATCACACTGTAAGTGTACACATGTGGGAGCTATTTGAAAATATGCACTAAAATGTAAACGATGTACTGTTTCTTCTCGAAAATAAATAAATCACAGAACCTGGCAGTTTCCCAGTTACTGCATTGTGGGTGTGACAGGAGTTTCAAAGGCACAGGAAGATTCTGACATAAACAATTGAGATAGGAAAGAGTGGACCATGGTTAGCAGAGCCAGGGGTCATTGAAAAGACTCAGGAAGGGCTTGTAGCTATCACAGACCCAGCAGGGATGAGATCAGTGGATTATAGCATTTATAGCAGAAAGGTCAGAACAAAGACAGGTGGAAGGAAGGAGTGTTTGAGAAGTAAGAGGTTGAAAGATTGAAGAGAGCAGGCGGGATCTTATGCTAAGGAGTGGGACAACTCCTCTTGAACCACAGTTTATGACGGGTATTGACAAGCTGGACCGTGTGCAAAATAAAGTGACCAAGATGGTAAAAGATCTGGAAATGAAGCTTACAAGTAGATTTAGCTTGTAAAAGAAAAGATTGAGATGTGATATAACAGCCATCTTTAAATATCTGAGAGGATGTCACGTACAAGATGGAGTAAACTTGCTTTCTGCTGCTCTAGAGACTAAAACATGAACCGGTGGAGTCAAATTACAAAAAAAGAAATTCCAGTTGAACATTAGGAAAAATTTGTTGACTGTAAGAGCTGTTAGCGAGTGAAATAAGGTGTTATGGAAGGTGCACGTTTTCTTCTGTGGAAATTTTAAAGCAGAGTTTGTGTGTCCATCCGTCAGGAGTGCTTTATTCCTGCATGGCAGGGCAAGGGCTTAGAGTAGATGGTCTTTGAGGTCCCTCCTAACTATGTAATTCTGTGATTCTCTGAACTGTTGCTGATGTATCAGGGTTGACAGAGAGGTTGTATCCTGACCTGAAATGCCACTGAAAGCAGCAGCAATAGGAATGGCAATTCTGTGCTGAAAACTAGTTCCACTTTTTAAAAATCATTCTCATTCATTTTGATTTTGAATAATAAGTTTTGAAAAGTTATTCAACAGAGAGAAAAGTAGAATTCTCATTAATCCATTGCAGACAGTTATGATGTAGCTGGGGGGGGGTTTTGCACAGGGGGGCAGAGGGAAAAAGAGAATCTGGTCCTTCACTGCACAGTCATGACTCTGGTGTTCACTTGCATCCCAAACTTCAGTTAGAATCTACAGGAAAATGTAGTAAAGCTGCTCTTTCCATTGGACTTTTTCATGAATGGTAAAATGAGGCTGCAATAACAATGAAAAAATGTCTAACACAATGAGGAACAAATGTGCAGCCCCCTCATAACCTTAAGATAAGTTCAAATACCCCACAAATGAATGCTAACCAGTGTTTCTCAAAGTAGTGGTATCTGGATCAGTGCCAGCCTGTGAATCATCAGTTACCTGCTTGTGGAGAGTTTCCAGGAAAGAGTGAAACAGTTGTAGTCAATGGACACAAGTATTATCGTAGTCTTTGGCACATTAGGAGAAAAAAATCGAGTCAGCCATATCAAATGGCTAGCCCAAAAAGCAGTGTTCTAAATCACCCTGACACTGAGACAAGAAAACAGGAACCATATTTTACAGGATAAGGTAGTTGGGAGAGTAGAAGAAACATACTGACATGGCATTGCATTGGGAAGCTAAGAGCCTCCTGGGAAGGTATAAGTTGGAACTTACAAGGACAGCAAGGTGTACGTATAGAGCTGGTGGCATTAACCCTGCTACACTTCATGAAATTTTCCTATCTTTCTGTTGAGTGAATAATGTATAAGTTGTTGAATCTACCTGCATCTTCTTGCATTCATTTTTTGGGAAACTGTGATGCTTCCATCCCAGGACCCAGACAGGACCCTTTCTAACCGCCACAACACAGACACATGAGAGGGACAGTATTTATGGCAGCCAGCATAGGTAGAAACTTGAGAGCCCAGAAGTATTTATATATAATTTATTTATTTATAATAAGGACTCACTAGTTAGGCAAATAGCTGTGGAAGAGTCTAAGCCTATATAAAGAGAGACCAGAATGGGAGGAAGTTGTTGCAGTCAACTGTTCCTATCAGTGGAAGTGATTTGGATTCCTTGCTCATGCTCCTAGAAACCTTGACCTTCACCTTGCATATGGATTTCACCATGGGACTGTCACTCTGGATTTACTGTGAATTCAGACTGCAAAATGATGACCAATAATTTGCTGGCAAACTAATACAAACTTTGCTCGCAGCTGCTGCTAACAGGCTCTAATTAGACACCTGTAAGCCTTGGCTGGCTGTCGGCACAGGAGAGGAACCAGAGTGAAGAGTAGACACAATGATAAAATGCCCCCATGAAGGATCCTGTGACAGCAACATCACAAATGAAATGTCCATTTACAATAGCCATGTCTATTATTCCACTGACAGTAGCCATATTACCATTAATTTTCTAATACATGGATGTTAACTACTGCAAATTTGCTCTATAGGTAGTTCTGGGGTATTGTATCTGTAGATGCAGAAATGTTATTTTTGCTATGTGAACACTTCCAACTGTGAAATGATATTTTATCCTTTTCTCACCTTGGTGATAGAATTAATAATTTGGATAACAAAATGCTGTTTCAGTAATCTATTCTTGAATGTATTTAATATTGATCACTATTAAAGGTAATATGTACACTTTTCCTTAATCACTCTGGACTTGTGTTACCAAGGATCATGGATTTCAGGTATCAGTGTGAGTTGGCCAAGATAACCTTTGAAGCTTCATCCTGTTTTTAAAATGACAGAATCATTTTACTTTTCCCCTTATTATTTTACTTAGCTTTTTGAGGGGAGGGGAGGGGAGGGGAGGGGGGATTGGAAGTATAAATTTTAAGTGGTGCACAAAATACCAATATAATTAATTATTAGTTTAGCTCTGTTACACATAGTAAGATCATTACCTTTATTTTGCTAAAACAAATAGGAGAAGCATAGATGAAATACCCTTTTTGTTGCCATTCAAAGAAATGAGATTGCAGATGTCCTCTTATTTGCTCTTTAAAAAAAAAAGGGGGTCAAAGCACCACATCAATAGCTGTAGATTCAGTAAATCTGACATCTAATTGTTCTGCAAACAGTGCTGGATTTTTGCTGGCCTGTGTATTATTTGAAGTGTTTGTTATTTGGCTTCAGCCTTTGAAGTTCTTTGCCTATGGTGCTTTGATCTATTCCTTGTAGTTTGCAGTAATGAAAGTCACACTTTATCTCTTGGTTGGGTGTACATTGGCCTTGATGTTCTGCAGAAAGTCAGAGTAATGACTGCAACTTTGCCACAAAAGGCTAAAGCCAAAGGTGGACTGAAGGGATCTCTTCTTGCTTCCCTTCCTGAAAAGGGATATACCAGATCTTCTCTCTGGATTTTCAATTTTCATTTAAAAAAACAAAACTCAAAACTAAACCTTTTACTTATGGCCCTTTTAATTGAGCAATTAATACTTCTTCCACCAAGGATTTCTCCCAAACCTCAAATTTCAGTGTCATTCCCATAACTTCAGTATATATTCTTGATAGAATGATTCTGTCAGTAGGAAAAGAAATAAGAATTATATTACAATAATGGGGGGGGGTGTAACACTTTATAAGGATTGCCCAGCAACAGAAGAAACGGAAGATGCTCTCCATTTAGCTGACATTATTTGGATATTAGCATTTGTGCTTCCAGTTTTGCTGATCATTCTACAGCTATTGAGCTAGGTTACCTCTTTCTCCTGGTGTTATTGATCACTCTCCTGTCACTTGTAAGGTCCCCAAATTCTCAGACCTTCAAAGGGTAAAATGAAGGTGTTGGTTCCTTCAACTACTAATACTTAGCTGAATGTCCTTGCATCACTCCTGTTTTTCTTGTTCAGTGTCTCCTCATTTTGTAGGCCACGGATACTTTAGCTTTGACATACAAAGTCTTTTCAGGATGATATGGCTGTAGATTTTTATTTATTGGGAATATTGGAGTGAGGTATTTACTGGAAGTACCATCTTAATTTCTCCAGAATACAGTGGATGTCAGGATCATCCAGAAGCATTCCGGAAAACTCTATGTGGATCTGACACCTCTATCCAACGCCAGGCCATAAAAACATGAAAATAAAAGGTTTTCTTAAGCTGCCTTTGCTATAAGTGGGTTCTCAGGAGCCTTTTAGTTCATGCTGAGTGCTCTTGCTAGGTTTTAATTAGAGATATTTACCAGGGTTTGCAGTTCGCTGAGGCCAAAGGGGCTATTCCCTCCCGCACACTAGTAAATTCACCTATAACAGTAGGCTTGAAGAGCCACAAACCTCTTTCCTGGATATTTTTCTAACTATCAGACATAATCAAATAGTTATAAATTTCTTTGGTAAACCAACTGATGCTCATGTGTATTTGAACTGTAATTCATGCCATCCCAAACATGAAAAATCAACAATGTGTATAGTTTGGAATTCAAGATTAGATATATATGCAACAATATTAACAACAAGGAATCCATGAATTAAAACACTCTCTGCTTTAAAGAAGATAGCCCATCTTTTATCACTGATCACAACATTGATCAAGCTGTGTATGCACTAGAAAATTTCTCCATTAGAAAAAGGAGACAGTACAAAATGAGGATAGTCATGTGCCTCTTATGACTAATTTGAACCCATCATTTCCTAGTTACCATACACTTTATCATTTCATTAGGTAAGTCTCATTGATTTATTTTTTATTAATCAATTCAAATGATCCATTAAAACATTAGAATGGAAGGGGAAAATGAATGGGACATATTTTGCATATGTCTGCACTTAGGGTACACCTAACTCCCCTCATTACTCACATATATGGTGACATAAAGAGAGACAGGATTGCCCCATTCTTATTGACATAGGGGCCCAGGAAGCAGAAGGAAGTATCTGAAAAGGGACTTCCCTACGGTGTAATACTTTGTATATCTTGAAAATAATTTCCTGGGCTTTGGAGAACCTTCCAGGATGTGAGAAGAAGGATATACATTGGAGGGGGGAACTGGCCAAAATGTAGATGTGTGTTGTTTGACCAAAGTCTCAGAAGCAGCATTTGGGGTAGCAAAGAAAAATTTCTTTCTTGTGAATTTTCTTAGATATACATTTATATACCTTTTATACAAAAAATCCTCATTTTTTGGGAGGGAGGAAATCCCTTCCAACAGCTCTGAATGTAAGCCAGTATTTTAGATCCTGAAGTATTAACAGTCAAGCCAGATTAATTATTGAACTGTTTTTTCAAAAAAAAGTAAAGTTCATTTCTTCTGAAAATCCCAGAAAATAATTAAATATCTTCTGCTGAATGTAGTCTTCATCTGCTAAAATGTTCACTGAAAGAATGTTGACAGTTGAATTGATGGCAAAAAATGAAAGGTATGACTATGTTTTAGTACATGATGTATAACAATGAAATGTAGTATATCTGTATGTTAGTAGTATTGAGAAGACTTTTGTGATATATCTTTGAAGATCACATATTATTAATGTTCACAAAATGACATCTTTTGAAAATATAGCTTTACTATATTTTCATTGTGTTACAGGTAGCTATTTAAGATAATCAGTTTACAAAGGAAAATTTGTTCTTTTTTCATGCTGTTAAAGAAAATTGCGATGTGATTAAATTTATATACTGAATAATCACATTTGCATATCCAATTAATTCTTCCTGTTCTAATTTGCTAAGGATGAATTCACATTAGTAGTAAAAATAACATTTAAATTGTCAAGGATTCTATTTACCCTTTCTAATAATTCATTGAGGAGGTTTCCTAAGGACTTACTTGTGAGTATCCTCCTCTCTTTCTTTTGAAATTTTGAAAGGTGTCATTTGATGTAACCAAAATTAATGTGTCACACGTTTTTTGTTTTTTTTTATTTAAGCCACACTACCTTATAGCTTTGTAGTATTGGTATATACAGTGCCTTATTTCATTTAACAAAATCTGTGTCTAAGCTGTCACTTTTTTTTTTTTACTTTTTTTTGGGCGGGGTGCTACATTTACAAGCAAGCCCTTTCATGGTAAATTTAAGAGTTCTTTTTCTTTTTGGACATCACACACCTCCATAAGCAAAAATAGTTACTCAAATTTCTATTTTAGCGGTGTGTACTTCATAATACATGCAAACATTCATTGAAAGTATCAGTGAGCAGTGATGGCTTCTGTGTCAGTAGGGCTACTTTAGTCTATCCAAAGTGCTGAACCCTATTCTCCAAATAGACTCAGAATTAAGGAACTCCATTAAAATCTGAACTAGAACCCAAACATATTTACTGTACCACTGACATGGAATTCACCATCAATCACCAGTAACTATGTTTTTACTCTTGCCCAGAATTGGGGAGAGGGAAAGGAAAGGGACTTTTTCATGTGAGACTAACTTTTTGAGGAATTCTTGTTGTTGTTGTTAATATTATTATTGAAGCATTCTTGTTCCAATAACAGAGGGGCTTCTGGAATGCTATAACTTATTTTATAGTTTGCCGCTCAGGAAAAGTGGTGGAAGAGGAGTTGATATGCTAGGACTTCATGTGATCCTTTTTAAAGCACAACACAGTGACCTTGATCTCTGTTTTTCCGGTCTGTGTGATTAGAAAAGAAGCTTTGGAAGTTGTACTGCCTTTCCAAATGCAGGAGGGAATATAACTTGAGAGTTCTGATTCTTGCTGTCCCTTTCTGACTCATGTAACAAAGGCCAGGATCTCATTCTATCTTGAGATGCAAAATGTTGATGGGCCACAGGGAATACAAGGTGTGCACGTGGAAACAGCAAATAATGCAGTGAGCACAATTGTTGGTCCCTTCTAACTGCCCGATATGTAGAGTTGACAGGCAAAATAAGAGACAAGATCTCTTGCCCTTTAATGGTCATGTAGAAGATGGAACTTCAGAGAGTGTTGCTTGCATGCGAAGCAATACTTGCTGAAATTCTCTCTTTTGATACAATAATTAAAAGTATAGGAGCTGTGTCTCTTTTTTCACCCAGGAGCCCTATCCATAAACAACAGATGGGCATGTGTCAACTCGCAGGAGGATTCCTTTAGCATAAAGTTTTGGATTATTTCAAGGAACAATACAGGACTAATACAACATGGAGGATCTTTGTTGGTCCCAGGCACTCTATTTTCTCCATATGGATTTGGGTTTGAAAGCCTTAAGAATGGTAGTGAAAGGTACATTGTAAGCAAGCACAATTTATGGCATTGTGCGATACCTTTACCAATCAGAGGGAATGTTTTTAAAGGCATCAACTGTAGCTTATAATTTGTTGGATTTCTGGAGCTGGAATTATATGAAATAACTTTAGCCTTGTTCTTAAGCCAATATGGTTTTTTAAAAAGTATCATTGAAAACATGTCAAATATTTCCAGAACTACAATTACAACCTTTATAGAAGCTAGAATACAATCTTCTTGCACAGGAACAGAACACCTGTGTGAGGATAATGTGCCTTATATGATGTCTATCCCAAAAATTCAGTCCAGAAGGACTTGTCAATGTGTAGTACATATGTTTGACAGACACTGTTATCACCTTCTCAAATAAATCTGTGTCAGCGTTTTCTAATGAAGGTATGAGATGATGTACTATTTTTTTCTAAAATGGCCACATACCATGCTTTAAAACCAGTATTGGACAGTGAGATGTTCAGTCAGTGAGTTGCTCTATGAGATGTTCAGAAATCTTTGGCTATTTCCAAGCCACCACTAATAAGAATATGACAGGCTGTTTGTGAAGCAGGACCTTATGTGGACTGTCAAATAATAATGGTAGAACTAACATTCTGGCCACTGCATTAAGGTCACAGCTACCTGCTGATTGGATATGCCCCCTTCCTTCACCTCCAACGCTCAGGTTATATAAAGCTATTTAGATTCATTCCAGTCTTGAATTAAATTTATCACTATTAATGCTGGCACTGTTTTTTTCCCCCTTTTAATTTCAAAAGGAGAATAATTACTTTAGCAGCGTTGAATGATAGCCCATTTTTCCCCCTGAGGTAAACTACAATCTGCTAATTTGCAGTTCAGCAAAATAGCAATTCAGTTGTCTCCATTATTTGCATAGAAAAATGTTTTTAATCGTTCTGACCCCTCCTTGCTTTTTGTTCTTGTAAGTGCCATTGGTATGATTTAGACAGATTCAGTATAAAACTTCATAATAAAAATAATAACTAAATAAAGGTTAACAGTAGATACTAGATAAATACAGTGGGTATAAGTATCCCAGGAAGTGTGGGACTGTGTTTCTAATCACTGCTTCTTCTACAAGGCAGAAGTACCCAGATTTTACTTGGTTAAAAACCCATTAGCCCAAATGCTGCCTGCTATTCTCTTTTTTGTCTACCCTCTTCAGCCTCCCCCTGCCTTTTCTGGTATTCTCTCTCCATCAAGGTACTAGTTCAGTCTCTACTATCTTTGCCTTTGTCTATTTCACCATGCCTCAGTGCTGCTTCTCTCTGTCCCCCCACCACCACCACAATCTTCTTCATCATTAATCTTTCTCTCATTACACCCTTTTCCTTACTTCAGCTTTTCCTTACCCTAACTCTTCCCCTACCTTTACTGCACTCCAGGAATTTCTCTCCCTGCTCTCTTAGGGTTGCTGTATGTAAGCTTGCCAAAGACATAACGGGCATGATTACATACTGGCAGATTTGCATAAGATGCTCATTATGCAAATAATGTGGTCATTAAAGGGTCAACCAGTATGTGCACATCCATACACCAGCTAATTTCCTGCTCAAGCACTCCCTTCGGATTTGTTTTATCAGTAGGAAACAGGAAGTTGGGTGGTTTTCTGAGATTCTTAACATATAATGCTGGGATATACTGCCTTCAGCTCATGGACCCTCTATGATTTTTAAACCACCTTTCACTTGATTGAAGAGTTCAAGAACCTACTTGAGACATCTAAAGCTATCCAGCTGTACCTATGCTTGGTGTCATGTCCACATCTCATCTACAAAGTTGGAACAATCATATTTCGGGTATATTTGCATTACACACTATCAGTTGCATAAAACAAATGAATTCTGAGATTTATAGTTTGGTGAAGTACTTAGAATTCTCTGCCAGACTGCTCTAGTCCACTCCTCTGAACTATGATTACTAAAGTACATTGAGTGCCTGTCTATATTAAATTAATACTCTTTTCAAGGTACTTCATTACTTTCTAAGTACCTTATCAAAGTATAAATCCCTAAAGACCTTGAGATGGAGCCATGACAGTTAAAGTAGCATGAGACTGATATACCTGTGCAGTGCACATACACCTTTACTCTCAAGAAAAATGGTAATTGAGGCCAACTATTTGTGTAAATACACATTTCGTGGTACGGGTAGAATTCAAGTTTAACCCAAACAACTGGGCAATATAGCAAATATATCTTCCACCATTATTCTTTCTCATTGTGGCCCTCTGCTTACCCTGCACTCCCGCTTCTCATTCAGTGTGCCCCTCCCTCCTCAGTATTCCTTTAGTGAGAATTCTATTTCATTATCTCCATGTGTCTTACATACTCATAACATGAGGTTAGGAAAAGAGAAGTTGCACCAAGCAGTTGATAAATACACAGAAATGAAACTTTTGTAGTTCCAGCAAATAGGCCAGAAATGAAAGTTTAAGCAGCCTGGTTTGAGCCCTGTGTCAAACCAACTGCAAGTATTTGTAATTTTTTTAAATTGTTTTTTTACTTATACAGGTATACCCATATTAACAAAGTAGATGGGTTCCTGGGTATCTTTTCTTTACCAGAACATGTGCTACCAGAGGCAGAAATAACAAATTAAGAATAGGGATAGGTTTCTGCACTGGAGAACAGTTCAACATATTTGGGCAAACCTTTTATCCAAAACTGACAGTACACATACAAAAGGAAGCAACCAGCTTAGGTAAGTAAACAAAAACATTTGAAACTTCTAGAGACCGCCTGAAAGTTTCTTCCAAATTGCATCTAGGGATGACTTTTCCTTTCAACACCCTCCATTTCTCTTATAATTTCTATTTTTATTTTCAGATATATAGGCCTATGTTTCTTTAATATGCTGGGAGTAGTTGGTGAGGCAGCTTATTTGCTTTCTACCTTTCTCCCTGGTTTGCTATTGGTGTGTTCTCAGTTAGGGATTCTGGAGCCAGCTGCTGTTTACCTTGCCAGCTGGAGGGGAGCACACACAGCTACAGGAAGATGAGGTAGAGCAGAATCCCATTCTTTCTCAGTTTGAGCTTTAGTATATTGTTTACTGCAGACACACTGCTCCACCCCAACACCGAAAGTCTGTATTTCGGTAGCCCTCTTGCACCATCCTCCCAATGCCAGTGCTTCTAAAAAAAAGAGAGAAACACACAGAAAACTTCCAGCTAGATAGCTAGACAAGGAGAGAAAGGTGGAATTGGACAGGCAGAAATTACTTTGTAAAAAGAAGCTTCTTTGTCAGTGTTATTGTTAACTGAGGGATGCAGGTATTTTTTATTTTATTTTATAAGCTGTTTTGAATCCAAGCCTTGTGTAAAAGGCATGATGTAAATAATTGCTATATTGTCTATTACTTCTAGGAAGCCTGGTGTCCACCATTTAATAACTTAATTTGATGCTAGCAGACTAGAGAGCATATAATGTCTTTAGGATCCCTGCAGAATGCAAGAATGCATGCCAAGTTTCAATTGTCCAGATTTCACAGTTGTCAGTTGTCAGGCGACAATGGAGTCTCTCTGTCTGTCTATCTCTCTCTCTCTCACACACACACACAAACACATGCATATGCTTGATCTACTCCTTTAATATTATTAGAAGATAAAATTACTGTGTTCGGAAAAATGAAATAGCAGTTTCTTTTGGAGTCATTAGAAATGCCTTATTTGTGCTCTGGCCAAATAATATGAAATACAAAATGGCTGATAATAGACATTAATAGTGAAAATAATTTCAAGGAACCGTTGGTCATTGTTTATGTACACCAGGAGGAATATGCTTCTGAAATGTATTAGGTTTCGATGTCAGTTAAGGTTGTATATAATATAGGTTAATACTTCAGAGCACTCAACTAAACTACAAACACAGCTTTAAAATTCTCTGGATAGGTAAGAGTGTAAATATTCTCTTGTGCAAAAAAAAAAAAGGGGGGAAGCGCAAATGACCTCTAGCTTTGAAGCACTTATTGAAAACCTATTTTAAACTGAATACACAAGCCAAGATAATACAAGTTGTTTGATAAGAAACATTAGAGAAATCCATAACATAAGGCTTTTTATTATAGGTTTATAACATCAATCTCTCCAGTGGGTAATGGAACTTGTAAATATACTCTTATGTAGGAGTCTCCTTGCAGGCTTTTTATTCATGCTGAAGTAAGCACAGTAAACTTATTTGCTGTCAGGGTACATTGAATTTAAGATTAGTATTTATTTTGGTTATAAAGAGGTTTTGTGACTGGGAACTGGGATCAGCTGTATAAAAGGCAGGTGGAAACAAACAACTATGGGGAATACAGCAAGTAAATTAGTTTTCTGCGGGTACTTTCATACACAATTTGATCAGCCCAACATGAAGTTAGTGTTATGAACTGTAATAGTGACTAGCCGTAGGGGTGGAAATCATATGGTCCTCCAGATGTTATTAAATCACTAGTCCCTGCATTACTCACTATTGGATGTGCTGACAAGGGCTGCTAAGACTTGCAGTCGAACATGATTCCAAGCTTTGTCCTAGATAAATGTCATACATGACTGGAGTGTGGTCAGATATCGACAGTTGCTACAGAATTATCAAGTATTAGCGTCTATACCCAGCATTGTCTGGGATTTTATTTTCTCATAGGTAATTCTTGTTAGAAAGATTTGAGATCCTGTGTCTCTGACTTCCCAAACTGTCTTGTCCAGTACCTGTAACTTTTCCCCATATTCCCCATTCCAATCTATATTCAGAGTTATTAACATACAGAGGTTGGGTTCCTGAGGATATGCACTGCCTTCCTGCTTGCTGCTAGGCCTCATCTCTATAGCAAATGACCTATTCCCAAGAGCTCTCTGGCTGAGAATTCTAAAGGCCCCTCCCTAACCTGCAAACCCCAGGATTCCATAGAATCTTCATAGGCAGCCAATCATATGAGGTCTTCGCCTGACACAGCCAATCATATGAGGTCTTTGCCTTCCTGACACAGACAACGCACAAACTTCGACTTTTATATATTAGTAGAGTAGATCATTGTCTGTTCCCAATTATGTATTATTTATTATTATTATTATTATTATTATTATTATTATTATTATTATTATTATTATCTATGGATCGAGGCGGCGAACAACTTGTCTCTTGAGGAACAATGGATTTCTTTTTCATTAGGCTATTATAATAAAACTGATCTTCATTTTCTTCTCCTATCCAAATCACAATCAATTTAGTTGTAATATGGTCACTTAAATAAGAACAACACATTCCTATACTAGAAGAGAACAACCAGTTAAGTAAAATCAAAGCAATAACTACAACACTGAGCTGGGAAGTCGGATATATAGACCACTGTTTTCATTATCTTTCACTATTAACTAAGGTGGCTGGAGTCTGATGGCCATTGAAATAATGAAAAACTTGAAGTGCCTCTTCATTAGCTTACCCTATCACATCTACAGGAAATTTTCCAAGTTTCCAGTGAGGGATGAGGTCCCCTTCCCTGTTAAGACCATAGGTCACCATAGGCCTTGTCATATGGCTTAACTTCATATGAGTACAAAAACATTTCATTTTATATTTACTACCTTTTCTTTCCCAAGATGCTTTGACATCCCGTTAATACTGGATGCAAATACAAAGCACTTGATTTAAAAGAGGTAAAGCATACGTTTCTTTGAAGGCAAAGCATAAAACTGAAGCAAGCACTAGGAAGTAGGGCATGTCCTCAGTTTCGAGCATCATATTCATAAAATGACAGGTCTTTCCCCTACTTCTGATCTTCTACGATGTTTGTAAATCCTGGAACATCTTAGGAACAGTAGCATTTCATTATATCTTGCATTTTCTGTATGCTGGCATCCACATATTAAAATTGGATTCTGAGTTCACAGACACTTAGATTATATTCTTAGATTCAATTGTTTGGTTCATCATGTACCTCAGGCCCAAAGCTTGGAACATTAGGTTTGAAAATTGGTTTGATACTATTAAATGTTAGAAAATGGGAAATAATTCACTACTGTAAACACTAATAATTGAAATCATACAGTTGGTTGAGTTATTGTTAATTAGCTCGTTGTTTGAGACACTACTGTTGGACCAGACTATGGGATTTAAAGAGAATGAATGGCACGAAGTTTATCACTGTTGACGTTAGGAAAACACATTTTGTTTCTAGCTCTTTCTGAAGGTCTTTTTGTCCTTTTAAAGTTCCCTTTCTCAAATCAAGACTCTGCTCCATGTACACTATCAGACCAATAAGATATGATTGTTGCATGGGAATGGTGGGAGTATAACACATCAGTGAACTGTCAGATTAGAAAAAGCTGTCCCAAAGTATGGGACATATTTTATAATCTCTTCAATTCAGTTAGTCACTCATTTGCATCTTTTTTTCTTTCTAGCTCTACCATTTCACTCATTAAGGAATGCATGCACATTTCACTCACTAAGGAATGATCTATTGCAGTTAGAAGACATCAATCCATTGCAAGTGTAACAACAGATAGAAAACTTCAAACATTGGCTGATGAATCGAGGGTGGAGATTCTTAAACCAAAATGTTTTGAGAATCTTTCGGCATATATACAGAATGTTTGTTTTTACACAACTAAATTATTGCATTCTTTCTGCCACTAACTCCCAATGAAGCAGTATAGTTGAAGTATAGTATAATGAAGTATAGCATAATGGAGAAGATATATGTGTGGAAAACTTTTCACATAATTGTCCAAGTGTGAGCACTGTGTGAGCAAAATTACAAAGGGAATCATAGCAGCTCAACCCAAATAGCATTATACAATATTGTATATTATATACAATAATATACAATAGAAACCAGTCTAAAATATAATGGGTAGAGGAGGAGAAGTTACTGAAGAGAGTCACAGTTCCACCCCACAGAAAGACTTCAAACACTTTAATTCCACAGAGATTCACTGGGCCAGTGTGGAAAACTCATGCGTTTCAGACCTAAAAGACCTGACATTTTAGGAGAGCTTTAGCTGCTGAGTACCTTGGTGTGCACTTCATTGTCCCCATTCCATTCAAATACTGTCTTTTCCATTTTTAATCCAGGTTTTTTCATGATTTTTTCCCAAACTGAGGTCTGTTCCAACACAAACCCAACTGTAGGGCTCTGGCCTAAGTGTTACAGACAGGAAAAAAATTCAGTTGACAACTTGTCAGCCTTTTTATATAAAAACATAGAAGGGCATATAACTTGGTAAAACCTATAGACTGTATAATATGGAGCATAGGACCTGTGAAAGTGTATCTATACCTTCTGTTTTGTAACAAAAGGAAAAAAAGTTGTTTAGCTTTCAATTCTGGGAAGAATGCCAGATGTTCCCTTAAAATATGTAAACATAAACCAAGCTTAAGGAGGTTAACCTTTGAAGGCAATAGAAGAGATGGTATTTTGTAATAGATAATGGATTAAGTCTTAAGATGAAACAACCTGATGAGCATCTTGATGGCTATATGACTTAATATAAGATGCCTTTCCTACAATGTTATGGAATGTAGCAAAACCGAAGTATCCAAACATTGCTATATTTGTGTTGCTCCCTGAGGGGAACGTATATGTTTATTCTATGTATATGTACGTCTATCTGTATAAATATTTATAATGAATAACTTGAAATAGTAACAAGATAGTCTGTTCATTTCAATGTAAATATCCTGGAACTCCAAAACCTAAACATGTTTAACTAGAGTGTTCATTTTAACATTGCATGCCTGGTTTAACCACTGTCATAAGGTAGGTGACCAGAAGTTGATGAAGGTGACCCCAGACAGAATCCCAAAATAGCTGACAAGTGGCAAGGACCCTCAATCCCTCGGTATAACAGATGGGAGTGGGGAACCATGCTTGTTTCCTTTCTGTCCTCCTAAAGAAATCACACAAATTAGCCTGCCTAAATCCCCAACTACAAGGAAATATGGAGAGTTCTTTTGTACTTAATTACAGTGGCAAGAATATTATTAGCTAGTTTTTGGAAAAGCAAGGAAGTACCAACTCATGAACAGTGGCTAATAAAAATCATTGAAATGAAAGAAGAAGATTTTCTATCACATAAAATAAAAGGGAATGAAAGAATGGCTACTGGTTACAAAGTTCCTCAAACAAGCATGGGGAAACTTATTTATCGATTAGAGATACATTTGGGTTTATGATTGGTTTCTATGTAAGGCTGTAGTAAGGGAACATCAGAACAATATTGGAAACAATACAATATTAAGACTTATAAAGGAGACTAAGGTGAGGAACTGGAGAGAAATGATAGAAAAATCAAAAGAGAGTTGTTTAATAGAAAGGGAGTCAGCAGAAAAGATATCTAAAGCGTTTCTTTCAATGAAGGGAGGAATGGAAATTAACATAAATGACTTTTGTCTTCTTTTATTATTTATTAAAATGATACATAGAAGATTCAGAAACAAAGAAGCGAAAAAACAATGATACAATTAGTGTAATAGAATACATCAAAAGTGAAAGAAAACATTGGAAATGTATGCATGTAAATAATTTTGGTTGTAACGTTTTTTTCCTTCCTCTTTTTTATAACGATAGTGAGAATGATATTTGTAATTATAATTTGTTGCATTCTATATTTAATAAAAATTATAATGAAAAAAGCCCACAAATTAGCCTGCCTAAGAGCAGAGCTATAGGATACATTTCCTCCTATGGTCCTGAATGTGACAGAGGAAGAGGGGGAAAACAAACAAAAAACAAGGAAAACAATAACTTGATGAGTTGGAGTTCCATTCCCCACTTAGCCACGGCAACTCAGTGGTTGACCTTGGATGTGTCATACATATTCAGTCCCAGAAAACCTTGGGGTTGTCATATGTCAGAAACAATTTTAAGGCACATGACAACAATAGATAGATAGACAGACAGACAGATAGACAGATTTTTTTTAGCCTCCATTATTTGTAACTTAAAAAATGGGAAAGGGGGGATCAACTTTGCTTTTCTGTTCAAGTTGTTCTGTTCTTTGATTATCTTGTATTCACCTGGTAAGCCTTGCAGAGAGAAATAAACATTCAGTCCAAAAGCACATGTGCATTAAGACTCCCCTGCTTTATTTCCATGTTAATGTTTTTCCCCCTGTGCTAATCCTGCTCAAATACATCAAAGGACAACATTTATTACTCTCTATTGAAATTCAAGTCCATGACTTCTCCTGAGAAATACCTCCAAATGTACATTATTTAACTGCAGCTTTACTAGGGTCACATCCACTGTGTTAAAAACAATACACACACACACTTCTTTCAATTGTACAATACAATAACAATTGCGATGCTGTCTTAAACTTTTAAAATAAGAATTGCAAACTTCAAATTTCAAAATAATTGCAAGATGGCATTGTTATTTGAAAACAATAGACTGCTCTGATCCCTTTCTCAAAAGAAATGTGCAAACTCCTGTGCATTGGATCTGCTGACTTGTTTCACTCCTTTAGCTGGGATATGGCTTCTACATGTGCATTTGCTTTATTTACCAGCATTTCTATCTTACAAACTTTTCCCATTGTAACATCTCTTGCCATAACATCAAAACAAGCCCTTCCTCAAGGGGACAACCAACTACATTTCATCTCCTGAGATACAATTATTTTGTGTTTATCTGTAATGCCCCAGAGATGTGATGATGCAGAAGGCTCTCTTGGTTCTGCCAGATACAATCACCTCTGTTTTTTAAGTGCTACAAAAACTAAGTCGTGCACTCTTGCATCACATCTTGATAATTTTGATCACTATTCCGCTAAGTGTCCTGACTTTGACATAAATTTCAGTATGAAAGTTTTCAAAATTACATATGCAGCTGTGGTTCTAAATACTAGGGAAAGTGGAGCTACAGATGTGCAAAATGAGTTCAGAATGTCTGTGTTAACCAGTGGATTGGAGGTATACCCATGACCTTGATATGTATGCACATGATAAATGCATTCTGTAACACACAGCTGCACCAATGACAATGTATAGTAAAACTCAGAAACAGTGCCACATGACTCAGTTGTACTGAATAGTACAATTCTTAGTGTAATAAAGACTTACAGGTAGAGTACAAGAAGGATTTTCCTATATAATGGGTTTGGACGATCCATCATATTCTGCTGATTCATAAAAGGTACATCCCAGAAACATTATACTTACAGATGTTCTCTTCTGCTTGTTGCAATAAAATGCGAATAAAAAATGCAGTAGTACACAAACAGAAATATTAATGTTATAGTCAGGCGTAAGCTAAGGAGAAGAAAAATAATCCTGTTTCAGAGAAGAGTTTTAGATGGAGTTTCTGACGTCAAGTGGTACTCATAAAATAAAAGACTATAGGAGCAAGTAATGGGAAGATAGCTGGTTTTGAAAACTGAACTAGACTATAGGGAGTCTGCAGAGAGTTTTGTAAGTCAATGCAGTAATTTTGAGTTGGATTTAGAGATGAATAGGGAGCTTCTGATATAATGTGTTATGTATGAGTAATGCTTAGTTTTCAAAATGCTTGAAAAATAATACTTGTGAGCAGTATTTCTTCAAAATGACTTGCAAAATTTGCATGTGTTAAACTCTGCTGAAGATCCAATGTACTTTAGATTCCAGGAAACCAGGATTTGAATCTCAGTTGGCCATGAAAACCAACTGGGTGACTTTAGTCAGGTCGCACTCTTTCAACCTCAGAGGAAGCAACGGCAAACCTCCTCTGGATATATCTTCCCAAGACCACTCTGTGATAGGACTACCATAAGTCAAAATTAACTTTAAGGCATCTAACAATAGCAACAACAAACTCTGCAAAGGTTGTAAACCAAAGTACACTTATATGGAAGAAAATAAACATACTTGGTTTTTCACTGTTGTTCCTGAAGCATGGTTTTTATCCATTTCCCATCTCTGCTTTCCATTCATAAATTGTGGCTACACAGGAGGAATGATATAGGGGCAGCAGGATCTTTTTGCTAGTTATCAAAATGTTAGAAAACAACATAAAGCTCTATAGAAGATACTAGGATACTTGCATTATTTCTTGTACTGTCCTGAAACTTTGAGTCAATATTGAGACATCTAAATATTAACTCATTCTGTTCTGATACTGAGAACATGATGTGATTAGTGAAATGAGAGGAACCAAAGGACTAGTGACTCTAGATGTGACTGGACTGCAGTTTCCACTATCCCTAGTCAGCATACCTAATGGAAAGAGATGCTGAGAGCTACAGACTAAACACATTTGGAGAACCCCAAATTGCCCACTGATTGTCCTTTTCCGGTTTTACAGCTCTGTGACTCTATCTATCTATCTACCTATCTATATCTATCTATCTATCTATCTATCTATCTATCTATCTATCTATCTATCATATTTATATGCTGCCTTTCCCCCAGAGTGGGACCCAAAAAGTTAAAAACATTAATAAAACATTTAAATCAATTGAAAACATTAAAAAATATATAAAATTATAAAGACGTACAACAATTTTAAAAACATATTGATAAATTAAAAGCCCATCTGCTTACATGTTAAAAGTTTGGTTAAATAAGAATATTTTTGCCAGCTGGTAAAAGGAGAGCAAAGAGCCTAGCTTCCTGAGGAAGGGAGTTCCAGAGGGTGGGAACAGCCACTGAGAAGACTCTGTCTCATGTCCTCATCAGGCAAACCTGGGACAGTAGCAGGACCAGATTTCGGGGGAGTGTAACTCCACCAGCACAGGCAGAGTTCCTATTCCCTGGTCCACCTTTCAACTGACCAGGAGCACCTCCATCTTGTCTGGATTAAGCTTCAATTTGTTTGTGCTCATCCAGTCCATTACTGACAACAGACATTCGTTCAGTACCGAGACAGATTTCTTGGAATCGGATGGAAAGGAGAAGTAGAGTTGGATATTATTAGCATATTGGTCACACTGAACCCCAGAACTCTGGATGACCTCTCCCAGAAGTTTCATGTAGAAGTTAAATAGCATGGGGAACAAAACAAAACCCCGAACAACCCCACAGGCCAACGGCCAAGGAATTGAATGGAAGTCCCCTTACACTGCCTTTCGAGTTCATCCTTCCAGAAATGACAGGAACCATGACGGTGTCCCCAAGTCCCATTCCAGAGAGTCAGACCAGAAGAATACCAAAGTTGGTGGTATGAAAAGCCACTGAGAGGTTCAATAGAACTAACAGAGGCCCTTTCCACACGGAGGTCAAAAACCGGTGTAGAGCGACCTCTGACGGAGGTCATCTACACCGTAAAGTGGATTGGGGCAGACTACTTTTACGTAGTTCCACACCCCAATCCACGCAGGAGCGACCAGAAGTGGCAGTGCCGCGTGATTTTTAAAAACCACTTTTCATGAGGTTTTTAAAAAGCATGGGGCATGCAGCTGCGTGCACCCCCGTCACAGCTCCCTGTGTAGATTTGCAGGTGTGCGCAAGTGCGTGCCTGCAGACCTGCTAGGGGGCGGGCTTCCGGCTGGTGAGCTTCTCCGGTTGGTGGAGAGCCTCCACCAGCCGGGAGCCGCCATTTTGGATGCCGCGGGATGCCGACAAGTGTGGAGCAGCGAACTCGTGCTGCTCCACGTGGTGACAGACTTACCAGGTTGCAGGTAAGCTCCGTTTTAGCGTGTTTTTGCCCGTTTCTTCCTCCGTGTGTGGAAAGGGCGAGAGATACACTCACCCTGCCTAGTTCCCTTCATAGGGAACCAAAGGCAAGGCAACCAAAGCTGTCTCCATCCCATAACCAGGCCTGAAGCCAGACTGAAATGGATCTAGATAATCTGTTTCATCCAGAAATGCTTGGGAGCTGGGAGGCCACCACACACTGCAAAACCTTGTCCAAAAATGGAATATTAGAGAGTGACTGATAATTGTTCAAGGTGGTAGAATCCAGGGAGCCCTTTTTAAATAATGACCTCACCACAGCCTCTTTTAGGCAGGATAGAAACTTTCTTTGCTGCAGTGAGACGTTCACTATTCCCCTTTCTTGCCCACCCAGTCCCCCTCTAGCTGCGTTGAGAATCCAGGAAAGGGCAAAGTGGCTCAGTATTCATGTGGTAGCTCTCATTTCTCCAAGGATCCTGTCTACATCCTTAGCTGCACAAATATAAACAAATCCAACAATGCAGAACAAATGGGTGTCAAGATTACATCCACTGGACCCGTCTCAATTACAGCATCCAAATCAGAGTAATTTTGTCTGCAAAATCATTTTCAGATTTTGCTTTCCAATTCTAAAGCAAATCTGAATCCTTTAAGAATTGCCTTTCCTCACATGAGTTTCCACATTCCTTCTGAACCCTTAATAATAACATTTTTAAAAAATATAAAGCATTTTGAAGCCTGCATTATTGAAGTTGGCTAAAGCTGCCTCATGTTCCATTATTTCTTGCTTTAAAGTTCCGGTCTTTAAGGAGCACTTAGACTGGTTTGGATGTCACAGAAAGCTGTGATTTAATAAGCCATGAGACTGTGAATCTGAACATGCAAGAGGATTGGCAAAGGTGAGGAAGGGGGCAGATAGGCTTATGCTTAGTCCAATCAGACATGATTTCTAAGAGTGAGAACATTAGCATCCCAGCTGGGTATATGTGTTGTTGGGAGCCATTCTCTTGTGTTTGGTGAGACATAGTACACATTCCTGGAGTTATTTTTGCCACTTAGGGCCTTTGAAATTGTTAGTGATCATACAGTTCAGTTAGTGGTTCCACAGTTAATTAAAAACAGGTTCGAGTTGGTGAATTACAGGCTCTGACAACTTTGCCATAGTGTATGTCTTAGAAATATGGCAGAGAAAGATAGTTTTTCTTTCTTTTTTAAAACAATGATCCATAAATATATTCTGGTGAAAATAGGTCATTGTCATTGATTTATATACAGAAAGCTTTGCTGCTTTCTCTTCGGCCTATTTCCTTTGTCTGTATCCACTAAGATCAGAGAGGAGCTTTTTGAAGACTCTTTTTTTTTTTTAAAGAAATCCTCTATTCATATATGATCTGGGACAGGAAGAAAGATGCAAAAATAGGCCATTTTCTCTCACTTATCTCAGTGCATAAGGCATGATTTCTAGTATAACTGTAAATCACAGAATTATTATAATATTGTTAGTCCTGGGAAGGGAGCAGGGAGGAATCCCAGATCTTAGGGCCTTTCCGCACTACCCTGTTATTCTACTTTCAACATCCTGTGGAATTCTGGAGTTTGCAGTTTAGGGAGGGGCATTTAGAATTCTCAGCCAGAGAGCTCTTTGACCTCAGTAAACTACAAGCCCCAGAATTCCACAGGATGTTGAAAGTGGAATAATAGCGCTATAACAGTGCAGTGCAGAAAGGCCCTTAGAATGTGTCCCATTCCTGAAATATGTGGTATAGCTCCATGGAAGGTGATTCTGGTGAATGTTGAATGTAATCTCAATTTATAAATTATACATTGAATCAACACTGTATTACCCAGTATATGAGCACAAAACTGAACGTTATTTTGATTTATGTTGTTAGCTTCCTGATTACATGGTCACAAGATAATGCATACATTATCACTCTATCTGATCTTACCTTTTTCCAAATTAGCCTTAACATCAAGGGTGGGGAAAGTGTGTCCCTGGGATTGCATGTGGCACTCCCAAAGATGTGTTTTACAGCCTTTGATATCTCCAGAATCTCCAGACCAGCCTTTTTATGGCCAAAAAAGAGGATGAGCTGCATCTCCTGGAAGTCTCTAGGCTCAACAGTTTACCTTTTAAATAGGTGGTAAAGCCTCCATGTGCTGTTTTAACCAAAAAAAAAAAAAAAACTTTTTGGAAACAAGAAGTAGGCTTCTGGCCACTTTGGTTTTTGTTGTTGCTGTTGTCTGGCCTCTGGATTCTCCCAGGGCATAGAAGCATCTGTCAGAACTGCCGCAGTTGTCCCCCCCGCCCCCGCTTTACATAATTCTAGGATCCTTCATCCTAACCCATTTCCACACTAAATTGTTGTAGTGCTATTACCCCACTTTCAACATCCTGTTGAATTCTGGGGATTGTAGTTTACTGAGGCCAAAGAGCTCTCTGGCTGAGAGTTCCAAACTGCAAACTCCAGGATTCCATAGGATGTTGAAAGTGGAATAATAGCACTAAAACAGTGTAGTGCGGAAATGGCCCTAGTCCCAAAGAAGCAGATCCCCAATTCTGCTAAAGTGTATTTATCTTTTTCTTGAAAGGAGCTCAGTGAGTCAGGCAAAGTGCCACTCCCATTTTCTCTTATGGGTAATGTTCATGAGTCACCAACAGATATCACTGTAACTTCATTAAATATGAAATACAGAGGTGGAGGAGCTGCTTCCTCTCCTCCTATTGAAAGTTAATTCACACAACACTAGGAGAGGCATCAATTATCTCATCTTGACACTTCAGTTGGAAGTCTACTGTTCTCCTGAAATTAAGCTGTGGGTGTGAATAAGAGCTTTATTTTATCATGTCACTATAACAGTCACTCATCACCATATCAGAATACCTAGATTAAAATGCTGTGTTCAGGGAAACTGCCTATCCAGAAACATCATCACAACAAAAGGATACAGCTCAAAAGGACACACAGAAATGCTTATTGTGGTTGTTAATTTGGTGGCAAAATGAAGTAGCTATTCACATGCACCAACACTATTATAACATTTTCATTTGGCTTTCAGTTGCTTCATCTGCAGGAATCGCTTTATAAAGACTGGCCTCCTGTAGCTGCAGAGAAATTTGGAACTGAAACAGTGAGCATATAAATAAAAGGCTCAAATCAATAAATCAATGCAACGTGCTTCTCTAATTGTGAGGTGAAGCACAAGAGGACACTTCTGTTTTGACAAGTAGATCAGATAAAATGTCAGTATAGTTCCTTAATGGAAAATGGGATAGCAAACTTGTAGTGGAGGTTGCAAATTTACAATGTCCTAACAGAATATACCAAGTCAGTGAGGTTATGTTTTGTTTTTAAGAACTTTCAATGCAATTTAAAATAGTTATATTGGAATAAACAACAGTCATTCAAAGAAATATGACTCTCTTAGTTAGCAGAGATTTTCAACAGACTACAGAATTCTGCAGATTTTGCTCACATCACGCTGTGTGCAAAAATATTCATCAGTCCAAAATTAAGTAAGCAGGGATTTGTCAATTTTGATTTTCCCCAGTTTCTCTTTTTTTTCTGTTTTATATAAAAAAAGAGATGAACATTAACATGTGGACACATTTCCATGAACATTTCTCTCAATTTTAATTTTAATATGTAAATTTTATGTGCATGTAATTGGAAAGAACATGTAGTTTACAAACATAATATAGTTTGCTTTTACAAGTGATATTCAGTTTCTCTCCTATATCCATGTTTGAAAGTTTAGTTTCATTGGGGGACACTGTCATAAAATTCATGGAAGTGTGAATATAGAAAGATCATCAAGATTGAAAATGTGAATATTGAAACATCTGGACTCTGGGACAAGAGTATAGAATATGAGTATAAAAATTACATTTAATTAGGGGATCCAAAAACCCAATTCAGTTCGCATTGCCATCAGTAGGTTTTTGTTTTTTAAAATTGTGTTCAGTTAATCATTATGTTGGACATTACTTTTAAAAAAACTAGGAGTAAATGGCCTATGTTACTGTGATTGTTACCATTGTCCCATGGTACAATTTGATTGCTTTTTTTTAATGGCTCTTTCTGTTACCTTCCCCAACTTTAAAGTGGTGTTGTTTGTTGTCATTTGGTTGTTGTTGTTGGTGGTGGTGGTGGTGCATGCTTTCTAGTGTTTTGGACTGATGGCAACTCTGAGATGATCCTATCACAGGGTTTTCATGGCAAAACTTGTTCAGAGGGGGTTTGCCTTCCTCTGAGAGAGTGTGATTTGCCCAAGGTCATCCATTGGGTTTCTGTGGGTGAGCAGGGATTTGAATCCTGATCTTCTGAGTCATTTCTAAGGCAATTTCCACACGGAGTGAGGGAATCACCCCATGCTGATACTTACCAGACTTCTTGGCTCCACGTTTGGGTCCAGGCTGGTCCAGAGCAGTGCGTGGCCACCGCTCCGCACTGCTCCGGGGATGAAGATGGCAGCTTCCGGTTGGTCAGGGCTCTCCACCGACCACTGAAGCTCGCCAGCCTAAAGCCCACTCCAGGCAGATCGCAGGCTCGCACTGGTGCAAGTCTGCAAATCTGCACTGGAGCACGGGCACGGAGTGGCGCGCTCCATGCTTTTGAAAGACCTGTTTCAAGCGGTCTTTCAAAAGCATGCTGGACAACCACTTCAGGTCATTCCAGAGCAGGCTGAGGTACAGAACTACACTAAGTAGGTCTGACCCAGTCCGCTCCCAGGTGCAGACGTCCTCCCTGGAGGACGCGCTGCACTGTTTCTTAAGCCCGTGCAGAAATGACCCATGTCATAATGCAGTGCTCAAGCCACTACACCACACTGGTTCTGACTACAAATGCATTGCTGGCCTGGGATAGCAGGATTTGTAGACCAGCACTTCTGGAAACTGCTGGCATAGGGAAGGTTATTCTGAGGCCTGATTTCTAAAAACCTAGGCCCACTTATATTACTATAGCGTTGTTATTCAACTTTCTGCTATGGTTCCAGCCTTTGGAATCCTGGGGTTTGTAGTTTGCTGAGGCACTTGAGGAGCTGTCTTCCCTAAACTGCTCCTCCCAGTACTCCATAGGACAGAACTGGGTTAGTTAAAGTAGAATAAAAGTGCTATAAAATTGTTATATTAATAATCTCCTTGTTAATTACATTTTATCACTGATCTGAGTCTCTCTTCTTATCTTCTCATACCCATAATCCCTGGTAACATGAATTCTATTCTTTCATCCATCAAACAGTTTGAGCTGTTTGTGTAGGTAAAAAAAGACCAATATGGAATTAAGGAATGCGTGAGAATCATATATCCCTCCAGATTTTATCATACTGCAACTCCCAGCATTCTTCACTGTTCTCATTGCGGGGATAGGCTTAGGTTTTTGTTGTCAGCTGATATATCCAGTGGCATATCTAGCGTAAACAGTGCCTAGGACAAGTGTGGAAGTTGCGCCCCACCTTCTTATCCCCACCGACACTCCTACATACATTGCTTTTTGCACTCCCTTGGCATTGGCGCCCAGGGCATGTGCCCTATTTGCCCTACCCTAGATATGCCTCTGAATGTATCAGCTTGATATTAAACAGCTGGAAGTCCACTTACCTGAGAGACCCATTCAGTTTTTGAGATCATCTGGAGATGCTCCTTTGGGAGTGCTACTTGTTCTCAATGTCCAGTCAACAGTGGCTCAGAGGAGGGTGTTTATTACGGTTTCACCTCCTGCATTAGAACTTGGATATGTTCCACCTATTACTAGTTTTTGACAGACTTTGAAAACATGCTTATTTGAGCAAGCCTTCCTTGTTTAGTCCAACATGACGTCCTTTTCTTAGACTGTATTTGTGTTAGGGATAAAAAGGATATTGGAAGGTTTGACAGGGGAGAGAAAAGATGTCAGGAAGCCTCAGTGAGGAGAATCTGTCCGTGTTCTGATAACTGGTGCACAATAATGCGGACATCCTTCTCTTCAGATCCTGGGGGGTGATGTTGTTGTTATGCACTGAGCACAGGAACATAGCAGCTGATGATCCTCAGCTGCCTCTGTCCTTCCGGAGCCACTACACGGCCATGTGGGGGAAATGGAGAAAAGGTGAGTTGCAGAAAATAGCCCCTCCCATTAGAATGTCTTCAGAAGCTGAAATTTTCAAGAACTGGGAGAAAACTGAATAAATTTGAATCTTAGTATTATATAAATATTTGTAAGTAAATATGGGACTTGCCATCTGATAACATATGAAGAGCCACTTGATTCCTATGACACTACTTTCCCAAGTGCAGTACACCCAGTGACATGGGAATTGGTAACTCCACCACTAATGCAGTTCCCATTTGTTAAATAAGTTTACTCCAGTCAGGAGTAGTAATTGCATTTAACTAGATATTTTTATTATAGTTTAGAGGTCCAGCACCAGAGAGAGCACAGGGGCACAGAACTGCAGCACAAGAGGCTTTGTGCATGCTCCTTTTTCTTTACAAATGTCTCTACTTACACAGTTTCTCCACCTTTAAGACAGGCAGAAGATGGATGTTCAAAGGAATAGTGTTTCCTGGAATGAGGATTCCATAAGCTTGAAATCCTACTTGAGACACCTAAAACTTCTTAACTTCACCAATGCTCAGTGTTGTCTTCATGTGTACCATGGTTACTTCTTTGCTTCCCCTTCCCCATGATAAAACTGTGCTAAAAGCAAGTTACAATAACTTCAGAAACACAACTTATGTAATAGAAAGATAATAGTTCCATTCTTGACATTTAAGTCATCTTACAATGGGATGAACACTTCCATTAAATAAATATATACTCAGTTTAAATGACCCACTAAACATTCACACTGTCAAAAAAAAGACAAAAGAAAAAGACAAATGCGGATAGTAGAGAAAATATATTTTGTTCAAAGCTAAATATTGCCCCCAACATAGGCCTTTTCCACACTACACTCTTATAGCTCAATGATTCCACTTTCAACATCCTCTGGAATCCTGGGGTTTGCAGTTTCGGGAGGGGCCAGGTGGCCCCTCCCGAAACTGCAAACCCAGGATTCCAGAGGATGTTGAAAGTGGAATCATCGTGCTATAGGAGCGTAGTGCGGAAAAGGCCATAGCCTCTAAAGACAACTTCATCCACAGGATCTTTAGGTCTCTTCAACAGGAATCATACCTGGACTCAGAGAGGATTTAATTTAAGCCATATCTGTCTGCAAAATGGGAACAATCGTCTCTGAAATAAGTACTATTGGCTTTAACAGAGCTCACTTAGGTTCAGGGATAAAAGTAAAAGTGATTCTGAAAAGATTCCTATACACCCTCCCAGGCCCTCTCTACCACTCCTGTCTTTTCCCCCTGTCAACTAAACTTCCTCCTTGGGCAGCTTTTAAAAAATGACAAAACAGAAAGAGCTTGGTTTGGTTCTTTTGTGTGGTAAAATGTAAATGTAAAATGTAAGGTAAAATGAAGCCATGCAGCAGGTATCAAGAATTCCTATTCTTCCTCTTTGTACTCATGTATATGCATGTGTAAACAGACATTCTCTTTCACATAAGGGATGAAAGGAATATTCAAAAATATTCAGAAAATGGACAAAAAAACTTATTTTTTGAGTGTTGAGAAATGTGTTAAGAAGAGGAATCCTGCACTGACAAGAATCTTTGAAGATTGGGACTAATTCTGCACAAAATTCACATGTGGTTTTAGCACAGAAAACAACATTTTCTGCACGGAAAATAATGTTTCAATGCAGAAAAAAAATTCTGCATAGAAAATGCTGTAATTTGTTCTGTGTGAAATTCACACCGGGTTGATTTGCATAGAAAACAGCATTTTCTGTGCAGGAAGAATATTTCTGTGTTAAATTTTATTTTCCACACAGAGAATGCTGTTTTTTATGCAAAAGAACTACATGTGAATTTTGCACATAAGTCCTGAATTGTGAATAGCCAAAGTTGAAAACTTTCTGGCAGTGGGAAGATAATTGCTGAAATTAATCCTCGGTAGCTCCAAGGAGAAACTTTGTGAAGAATGAAATCCCTATTTTGCATCCAGAGACAGAGTTAAGAATAGGCAAGCCATGATGCATAGCAATAGCACTGGACCAGACTAGATACAAGCATCTGATCTTCAAGACTTCTTGTACTTGAGTAGAGCATTTACTTTGAGGAGCACTCCTACTCCCAAGGAGTCTAATGTCTACCACATGACATCTCAAGAAGAGAAATGGTACTTAAGAAGTGTGTGTGATAGTACAGGCTACAAAGGAGTTTTTAGTTCATTAAAATCAATCAACACATTTTAGGAACAAAACAACCCTGAGATGTACACCTGTGAAACCCCTTTAGTTTCATGGGTACACATTTCATAGTATTGGGACTATGAAAGTTTCATAGTTTTGGGGCCATGACAGAGGGAGGCATGGTCTTTCTATAGATAATACAGTGGTAAACAGGCAAATGCAAAACAACAGCAACAACATACACATTTGCCAACAAATTAACATGTATGGAGGAAAAAATCACTAGGATAAATATGTTTTGCATTATCAAGAATTTACAAAAAGGAAAAGAAAAGACACTGATCAACAAGGAATCTCAAAACCACTGGCAATAATCATGGAAAATTCCTGGAGAACAGGAGATGTCCAAGAAGACTGGATGAGGATAAATGCTGTCCCCATCTTCAAAAAGGGAAAAAACAGAGGACCCAACAATTACTGCCCAGTCAGCCTGACATCAATACCAGAAAAGACTCTAGAGTAGATCATTCTGTTTAATGAGTCTGTAATTCTGTAAGCACTTACCATGATCAGTGTTTATAGTCAACATAAGTTTCTCAAAGACAAGTCATATCAGATTAATCATATCTCTTTTTCTGATAGAGTGACAAGCTTGATAAATGAAGGGAATGCTGTGGAAATAATAAATCTTGATTTCAGTAGCCATAGCAGTTACATTTCTATAGTGCTTATCAGTGCAGAGCACTCCCTAAGCAGTTTACAATGTGTTTTAGCTAATTTCCCCCAATAAGCTGGGTACTCATTTTACCGACCTACAGAAGGATGGAAGGCTGAGTCAACCTGGAGCCCTGCAGAATCGAATGCACAACATTGTGGCTGCAGTACCGGCAATTAACCACTGTACCACCAGGGCCCTAGTCTTTCAGTAAGACTTTTGACAAGGTTGCCCATGATATTCTTGCAAACAAACTAACAAAGTAAGTCTAGATAATATTGCTTTTAGGTGGATTTGTAACTGATTGAATAACCAAACCCAAAGGTGGCTCACCAATGACTCCTCTTCATCCTGGAGAGAAGTAACTACTCGGGTGCCACACGGTTCTGTCCTGGGCCTAGTGTTCTTTAACATCGTTGTAAATGACATGGATGATGGAATAGAGGGATTTTTTTAAAAAAAAAAAAAACAAATTCACATGTGACATCAAATTAGGAGGGGTAGCTAAAACCTCAGGAAAACGATTAGAATTCAAAATTACCTTAGCAGATTAGAAAGCTGGGCCAAAGCTAATTAAATTAATTTCAACAGGGAGAGATATAAGATACTGCACTTGGCCAGGAAAAAAAAATCACTTGACTACAGTACATGCAAAAGGGATCTAGGAGACTTAGTAGACCACAAGCTAACATGAGTCCATATTGTGATGTGGCAGCTCAAAAAGCCAACGAGATTCTAGGCTGCATTAAAAGGAGTGTAGTATCTTGATCAAGGGAAGTAACAATACCACATGGAATATTGGGTCCAGTTCTTGGCACCACAATTCAAGAAGGATATTGACAAACTGGAACATGTCCAAAGAAGGGTGACCAAACTGGTGAAAGGTCTGAAAACCTTGCCCTATAAAGAGCCACTTAGAGAGCTGGGTATTGTTAGCTTGGAGAAGAAAAGCTAGCAGGTGACATCTTAGCAGTGATGTATTTAAGTCTTTTATTCCAAGTCTCAAGTCAAGTTTAAAGTCTGGAAGCCAACTTTATACCCCAACCAAAATTCCAGAATTACTGGATAGAGTGAAATACATTCAATTTTAACAATTTAAGCAGAGTCGGCTCTCCACATTTGCAATTTTGCCATCTGCAGCTTTGGAAGTGGGGAATAGGATCCTATCTTACTCCTCATTACTGAAGATTCAAAAGCTTTAGAAGGAAGGATCCTTTTTCCTCAAGCCCGTTGCCTAACACATTTGCTGTTCCCTTCTGAGAAATGCACCCTGCACTCTGGGGGCAAGTCTTGTCTTTTGCTCTTAGGAAACATTTTAGAAGGCTCCTCTGATATGCAGCAGGGATAGGCTGCTGAGCAGACCTCAAGCCTACCTCAAGCCATTGCCTAACCTGTTTGCTGTTCCCCTCTGAGAAATACACCCACACTTTGGGCTTGAGAAAAAATGTCATGTGACTAGTAGGCAAAAGAGATGGAGGCATTGTAACATAAGGTTTTTGGATGATCACATTATGTTACTGGAGCAAGGGCGTCAAGTCAGTCATTGAAAATATACAAGTAGAGTCAAGTCAGTGCATCATTTATGGCTGAGTCGAGTCCAAGTCAAGTCACTGAAGCTACTTAAGTCTGACTTGAGTCCAAGTCTATTGACTGCCATCTACATCACTGCATTTTAGCCATGTTAAACTATTTGGAAGGATGTCATATTGAAAATGAAGCAAGCTTTTTTCCTGCTGCTCCAGATGCTAGGACATGGAACAATGGCTTCAAACTACTGGAAAAGAGATTTCATCTAAACATTAAGAAGTACTTCTTGATGGTAAGAGCTATTAGACAGTGAAATATGCTGTCTTGGAATGTGGTGGGATCTCCTTTTTTGGGAGGTTTTTAAACAGAGGTTGGATTTCCATCTGTTGGGAGTGCTTTGGTTATGTATTCCTGTGTGGCAGGGGTTGGACTGGATGGCCCTTCTCTTTCAACTCTATGATTCTATAAACTTTCATACAAACTGCATATTTATTACTATTTATCCATTCTAAACAGCTTATTTTGAATTAAATAATAATAATAATAATAATAATAATAATAATAATAATAATAATAATAATAATAATTGAATTTTGCTTTATTGATTGATTTTACTCTCATTTGGTGAATTTTCTCCAAAAACTGATATTTAAAGTTCTTCACAAGAAAAATTTTATATAAGTTATCAATAAAAACACAACTTATATTATTAAAATACAGCTAAACAACTATCACAACACAACCAAATTAAAAGCAAGTTTTAAAACAGATCCATAAAAAGATACAATACTGGTAGTACTCATTCAGTTGCCAGAAAAACTGCCAAAATAATAAGTAGTGGTGTTTTGGAAGAAAACTCAAGTTCACCTTCCAAGAGTATCTCTTCCAAGAATAACTTTGAGAATAGTGTGAATGTTTTGTTTTCAAACAGAATTGCATTTGTACACTGTCAGAAATAATCACCAACTTTCTACTGTGCTATTTAAAAAAGAATTTAGGCAGAGGATTCAATGAGCAAATATTTGCAAGTAAGCAGATAGTCACTGGTAATTCCTTAGGTAAATTGATGTTTTTTCTGGATATAGGGAAAGGTGGTAAATTATCAGTTTCATGCATTCCTCTAAGTGAATGACCTGGAAACTAATGTAAGTGACAGGAGTAAATGGGAAAAAGAAGCGGATTTTATTATGTTGTTTAATACAGATCTTAGAATGCTTAATTCTTGTCATATCTGTATTTTCCTCCGGTCTAAACAAACAGTAGAAAATATTACAGGATAAAGTGAAGCTCTGTTTTGCTTCTTTCCCAGGCAGAAGTATTTATACGTACTGTACAGTCTCTATGCTATCACTATTTATTCTAAGAAACAATGTGCATAGGTGCAAGGAAGAATTGGTAAGTAGATCTGCTTCATTAGATAGTCCCAACTACAGCAGATTTATTGAATCAACTGTTCCATGATGAAGCAGTATGTACATAAATCTAGTCCAGTTCAGTGGCTCTGAGTATAGATGGGCTAACAAAAGGATTCAACCCAGAGTGTTTATCCCTGCCTCTGAGGTCTCCCATCCTGTTGCACAGTGAAATATGACTCTTTGTCTTTGGAGATCTTTAAAGAGAGGTTGGATGACCATCTATCAGGAGTGCTTTTTCTGTGTATTCCTGCATGGAAGTGGGTTCTGGATGTACTGGGTGGTTCTCTGATTTTATAAGGAAAAAACCAGTTGGTCATAGACCTCTCTGCTACTGGGTTGTCCTCTGCTACTGGCCGAATAGTGCCTGCATGCCTGCCTGCCTGCCTGCCTGCATGCCTGCCTGCCTGCCTGCCTGCCTGCCTGCCTGCCTTTCTTTCTTTCTTTCTTTCTTTCTTTCTTACTTTCTTTCTTTCTTTCTTTCTTTCTTTCTTTCTTTCTTTCTTTCTTTCTTTTTCTCTCTCTCTTTTCCCAGTGTGTCAGGGACACACTACACTTGTTTGATTACAATGTTTTTTCTTTCCTCAAAACTCAGTAAGGACCAACAACCAATGGCTTATGGACCAGCAGCAATTTATGGACAACCACTTTGAGTAGCACTGGATTAGAGAAGGTCTAGATTCAGGCTTAGACCTTGTGACAGCAACGTAGAGTCATACTCAGTATGCCTGAGGCAAGCAAAACTGAAGAGGAGAAATAAGTGACCTTTTTTTTAATTCAGAGATTCAAACTGGAATAAGATTGATAAAATGTAGACATAAGAAATCGATTGTGATGGGTCATGTTAAGACCTAGCCTGAGAAAACAAGGATAAGAAAGGTCAACATCAACATTTGGGAGGAAAGACTCAGAAAGATATTGAACGGAAAAGAAAAAGGCAGGAGAAAATGAATAAAATTACAGAGGAAATAAAATTAAAAGAACTAGAGGTGGAAAAATCTCCCTTGAATACACCTTGAGGTCTCTTCTGACCCGATTTTGCAATGCATGTGTACAGCCAGCTTTTTCTCTTAGTCAGCATGACCATGCAGCCATAGCATGATATAATTTATATTTATGCCAATTAGTATATTTTGCCAGTTAAACCATATCAAAGGGTGGGGGTGTATGGCCTACTAAAACTTGATAGAAATTGTGTCCTCCTCCTCCGTTTTTCTTTACTCTATTTCATGATGGTGAAAAGATTAAGGAATTTTTGAATGTGGCTTGATTGGATTTGATTTTCTTTCTTCATGTTTGTCAAGGAATGAGAAGTGAAACTAACTCATTCCTGCAACTGGCATCTGGGCAAGAATTTCTTTTTCCACCCCACATCTCTCCCCAGTTGGGGGCAGGAATATGTGGCAGGCTAAGCACATCTATACTTTTATTGCCAAATACTGATCAGAAATGGAGTAAGGATCTCCACCTTTGCCACTGGCCTCCCAGGTTGGGAATGCAACCTGGAATCCCACAATTATATGTTACTAGCATATTTACCCAGCATTGCCCAGGATTTTATTTTCCTCTGAAGATCTCAGCAAACTATCTTCTCCAGTATCTGTAACTTTTCCCTATATTTCCCAATGCAATCTGTAGTCAGAGTTATTTACATACACAGTTTGGGGTCCTGAAGGAGTACACTGTCCTCCTCCTTGCTGCTAGGCCTCATATCCATAGCAACCAGCCTATTCCAGTACCTGTATCTTTTCCCCTATTCCCCAATCCAATCTGTATTCAGAGTTGTTAACATATAGAGGTTGGGTTCCTGAGGGCATGCACTGCCCTTCTTGCTTCTTGCAAGAGGCCCAAGAGCTCTTGGCTGAGAATTGTAAAGGCCCCTCCCTGAACTGCCAACCCCAGGATTCCATAAAATATTCACAGCCAGCCAATCATAGACCTTCTCACGTCACACAGCCAATCATATGAGGTTTTCACCTGCTTGACGCAGACAGACAAACTCACAAACTTTGACTTTTATACAGTAAATTAATGATAGGAGATAACAGCAAGATACCCATGCATACTGCTCACCTTCCCAATTAGGAAAGTTGTAGGATAATCTGTGTTCACTGGAGGGATGTGGGTTATGGAAGCAAAGGGGCTTGGAGGGGTGGTATAATAGCTAGTAGCTTACATGTCAATGAGCACTGAATTCACGTTGAGTTCAGGTCCAGATTTTAAAGGAGCTATCCAAGGTATTGAGATCCATGTGCAAAATAGGCTTAGCACCTTGTATACCTTCATAAAATTTCAGATTAAAACCCAGATCACCATGCAAGACTTTCCATAGGTCCTGTGTTAGGTCCAAGTAGTGAAGATTCCCTTGATTTTGCTAAAGTATAGAATACTGACTCTCCCTTTTTCAGTCCTACCACTTAGCAAGTCAAGTGATGCTTGCTGACCTTCACTGTGACATGACAGCTGATGTTATATTAGGTTTTCCACAACTTTTTCCAATTGAGATTCTCTTAACTGTCATGTGAAGCTGAAAAGTCTACCAGGTGTTGTTTTTCTCAATGCTGCAACTCCTGAACAAGAAAAGCTGCTTTTGTTTGTCATTCCCCATCATAATGCTAAACCTGAAAAGGTTGGAAAGCTAAATAAGACTTTCACTTCTTACAAAAAAAAAAATGTGCAGCACTGACTGGATAGAAGCAAATAAGCTGCAGTTATTTTCCAGGATTCTTTGTATCATTCTTTTTTACTTTCCTGCCCTAAATTTGTAAACCAATGATGTTTTCATGGAGAATGCCTCTTTCTTTGTTTCTTCTTGTGGACATTAGTGAAAGGTGTAAGGTGTCCTTGAGTAGTCTCTACCACAGCAATCATCTCTTTCTTTGAATATTTAATGTTTAAGATGTTTTGGAAAGTGATAATGAAGAGTTGGGAAAGTTGATATTTATTCAGAATTCACGATTATTTAGGTGGGTCTCACTGTCCTGTAAATATGCATACGGCTGCAGTTTTAGATCTTGCCCCCCTTTTGTTTTGGAAGATTTAATACTGCTGACTAGTCTCAGAGTGTGGTGTACGTTTTTAATCAGTGGTACCCTTCAGTTGTCCTATCTGTCTGGCTTTTTGTTCTTCATGTTGTTCTTCCCAAGGTGCATTTTTTTATCTTACAAAAATATGAAGTATCAGTTTGGTATGCCTTTCTAGTTGTATTATAAAATGTAGTTAACATGAATTCCCTGAGCAGAAAACAAGGACATATTTTTAAAAATCATTTGGACTGGATATAGTGTAAAAATATGCCTCAGTTTCATTATTAGCTTTTTCCCATAGTGAGAAATATTCAATTAAGTCTTCCCTCAAATTGGCCATAACTTTCAATTAAAATAAATGAAGTTTCATTTTGCTAACAATATCAGTCAGCACATCCAATGAAGAGTTACGGCAGAAATGGTTCACCTGCTCACTTACATTAAAAGGTTCGGTTGCAGGGTATTATGGGTCCCCCTCAGGTTTTGACGGAGTGAAATGTAGGAGATCACATGCCCCATTGCAACATTTATGTGAAGATTTCTTATCCCCAAATGGCTAGTAGATTCTGGTAATTGCAATCCAGTACATCTGGAGATCATCAGGTTAGGGAGGGCAGCTTTCTAAGAAAGAACTATGTCATTGTTTCTTTTGTCCTAACCCCCTTTCATTTCAGTGACAAGCAACTAGCTATGTGGCTACTTAAACCTGAACTTCTCCTAGAAGCCAAGATGACTACACTGAGGCTGTCACACTTTGGCCATATCATGAGAAGACATGACTCACTAGAAAAGACAATAACGCTTGGCAAGATAGAAGACAATAGGAAAAGAGAGAGACCACACTGCAGTTGGCTAGACTCCATCAAGCAATACACATCCCTGAATCTGTAAGAACTGAACAGGGCAGTTGATGATAAAGAGACCTGGAAGTCTCTCATCCATAGGGTGGCCATTGGTCAAGGTTGGCAGCAGTTAACAGCACAATACAACTGTTTCCAGCAGCGTGTCTACTCAAAATCCCTTTCCTGTCTGATTTTGCAGAGAAAAGATTCTCCAGGGGAGATCAGCATATTTTTCTGGTCAGTGTTCTCATTGATTGTGCCATGCATCTGCAGGGTCGACCTTGCCATGAAGGCAAAGTGTGATGAGAAGGTGTAGTGCTGCTCCATTGGGATCATATGGAAGACAATACAAGCTCATCTTCTGTCACTCCACAGGACAGAATCAGAGCTAATGGATTCACATTACAAAATAGATTATGAGTAAATTTTAGAATTTCCTGAGGTTGTTCAGCACTTGAAATAGACTACCTTAGGAAGTGGTAAACTCTCCTTTGTGGGGGGGTTTTCAACAGAAGTTCAATGATCATTTGCCAGCAATGCTTTCAGGTTGATTTGCTGCATTTGGGGTAAGGATTGGACAAGATGGCCCTTGGGATTCCTTTCAACTCTGTAGTAGTATGACATACGATGGAGTTTTAAGAAAATCCTATAATGACAAGAATTGGGGAGCATACTATTTCAATGAAGTTTAGATATTTTTAAATTGCTATTACATAGACATGATTTTTGCTTGAATTATATTTTGTCCTGGAAAAATAGTATGGTGCTGCATGTTTTGTACCATTTCATGGACAGCTTCATAATTGTTCTTCCCTTGTAGTTTTTTTTTAATGTTGTGAGTTCATTTTGTAATTGCCAAATTCAACTTTTAAGAAACTAAAACACACACACAATTATACTTCTTGCCATCCTCTCTCTCTCTCTCTGGGATCCAGAGGGCCATTTTATCTCATGCATTCATAGCTGACTATTTTGAATTCTTTGCTCCAGATGGCCAACAGGTGCACATTTTGTATGACTATTGTATTTACTGCTGATTCGCACCATTTGAGAGTTTAACACACACACCCCAATTGGATAGAATAATGCACCAGTAATTTTCTTGCAAAAGGAGTGTATGGGCTGCCGACTAAACAGATTATGAACTTGGTTATCTCAACTACACAGTGGTAGTAATTAAATGGGCTGGGGAAGGGGGAGAAAGAATAACCAGTTAAATAATGCTAATTGTGCATTGTTGTCATTTCTACCCTTTCTTCCTTTCATTCTCCCTTTTATTCTGACAGCTGCTCCCAGATTTTCTCATTTTCTTTAGTCTATGTAATTTGTTTTTCTCAAACCAAGTGATAATTTTTAATGGTTTCTTTTTGTCTTACTGAGAAAAAGATCTTCTTTGTTTAAAAGCCAAATATTAAAAGGTATCTGCTGCCAGCATTTTAATGTGGAGACAGTGACCAGATCAACTGAACTTCCATCAAGTGTTTCTGATGTGATTCCCTCCACCCCAGGCATCTACGTGTTTGAAACAAGTTATTTGACTTTCTATAACTAAAATCTTAATAGTTTTTTTAATCCAAAATTCGATCTGAGTGATTGTTTTCGTAGTCATTCATGATGGCTAGAAGATGATATATGGTAGGAACGTCTTGAAATTGTTTCCACTATTTCTGTAGTTAATTATTTTAAGAAATGAATATTGACATGCCAGAAATTACATTATTAGATAGCTCACACTGATGTTAGTACTGTATAATGCATGGCCCATCTCTTCATAGATCATCCAAAGGTAGCAGTTACAAAGCTTGGCATACCACACTAAATTCTGTTCACTTAACATTATTATATATGAATTATTTTAGTGCCTAAATTTATATTGTGGTCTACATACACGGTAGAGGAAGAAGCTAGGCCTGCCCTTAGGTTTTCAGCATATGTTGGCCATATAAATAAACAAACAAGATCTCAAATATGTCTTGTGACAATTATCTTAATTGAGCCAACCAAAAGGCATAAAATATATCACACTAGTTTTCTCAGCTTCACACACTTTTTCAGACAGAAATGGTAAAATACCATAGAGGAGAAAATGATAGTTCAAATTTACCGTGATTTCTTTCTATTCTGGATTGTATAGGAGTGGTAGGTAGACAAAAGTAAAAAAATTTCTTCCCCTTGCCATTCAGGAAATTATAATTAAAACTGTTGCTGCTTCTGTGGTCACTGTTTGGATTCATCATGAACTTCCACTTGGTCTAGAATGTCACCATGTCGTCTGTAAAGGAATGACTCAGGGAGGACCGTTTACATAAGTCATTCCCCACTAACTGAGATATAACATTTACTGGGAATTAATCTTGGGTTCTGTTGTTTTGATAGCTTGGTAGTCATATTTAAAGTAGTTTTAATTTGGCAGCATGTTTATTTACTGATTTATGTATTAGCTTAACTTTGGGGTAGAATCTATAACTCCAAGAATGCTGATGTAAAGGATGCACGTCCATCTTTTTTCAAAGGACTTGGAGGCACTGTTTTACATTGGTTCTATTCTTTCCTAGAGGAGCAAACCAAGAAGTTGGGACAGAGGTACCCTGTTAGCCCCCTTGGCTGTTGGTTTGTGGGGTCCCCCAAGGCTTGGTTCTGTTCTCTGAAGGACTATATTCTCCCATATGAGCCTGGAAGGCCCTTCTTTCTGTTACACCACCCTTGCAGGTACATTTGGTGGAAACATGGGAGACAACCTTCTCTCTGGCTGCCCTAAGCTCTGGAACTCCCTTCCAGGAGAGGCTAGAATGATGTTTTGCTGAAAGCATGTGAAGTTTTGTTTGTTTTGTTTTGTTTCAGCAAGCATTTGAACACTTGATTCCTAAAGGGGGATGAGCTTTATCTATTTTGCTGTATTTTCTAGTTTTTTCCATTTTTTTGTTTGCTTTTAACTGGTTTTAATTATATGGATCACTTAATTATTTTATATCCTGTCTTTCTCTCACCACAGAATCTAAGGTGGCAATTTTAAAGTTTTGTATGCAGTTAATTTTTAGCTATGTATTGTTTTTACTGTTATAAGGCTTTTTGAGTCCTGAACTGGGAAAGGACGGGATATAAAGGAAGTATAAATGTAAGTATAAATATAAATAAAGGAAGTATAAATATAAAAGCAAAAACACAGGAATGAAGTGGAAAATTGTCCACCAATTCCATTGTTCTCCTAGCTTGGACTGCCCAGGGCGGAAAGTGTGAGGATCAATCCTGTCCTTTACCCTTCTTGTAGAGTTCATGTTTTGTTTATAACACCCTTATTGGTTCTGGGATGGGGGGCATTGGGTAAGGCCAGTCCAAGCTGGAATAGAAGGGAACAATCTTGGCACCCTTTTGTTGTTTTCCACAGCTCAAAGGTTGCCTCTGTTTTGTCGATTACTCCAGTACTCTATTTGGGGCAAAATGTCTACTAATACAAACACAAACATTGTTAGCAACTGTTTCACTCCTGCAGAGAAATCTCATGCCCCTGTTGCAGTTCCTTTTTCTCACCAGCGGAGGTCTTTGTTGCATGGAGAGATACTTGCACAATAATCCTATTAGAATACACTTCCAAGGAGATTAAAGGGTTTGTCTATTTGTGTGGGAAAATTCCATCAATATAATGGACTTCTGTCTGAGCAACCGTACATAATTGTGTGTCAAGAGTAACTTCCTTGTGAAAATACCATGGTACCAGTAGAGAGCATGCAGTTGTGTTGCACTGCACACTTTAGTAATCCAAGAATTATTTCTGGAATGAAAGGTCCTTCTGGAGGTCATAGCGAAAGGGGAGGTATAACAACATTTAGATTAGCTACACAGTTATTAATGGAAATTTTCATACAGTTTTCTGATCTTATTTTAATATCTTATGCCTTCCAACTAGTCTTCTGTTATTTTTTATTCCTTTTCTCCCCATCGTCCCCAATTTCCCAGTAGGTTATCATATTCCAGCAGCAGTAGCTCTGTGGCCATATCTCCTTTGGCCAATTGGTATATCTTCAATATCACAGCAGTATTTCTCATTATCATTTGTTAAACCTTTTGCTTTTAATAGTCTGTATGTTACTAGATTTTATTTCCTCTGTAAAAGACTGCTATGCAATGTGAATGCCTGTGATTTATTTTCTGAGAGTTTATTCCCCTTCATATCCTTTTTTGTCACTTACTGTTGCATAGTAATCACTCAAATTGTCCCCCTAAAATAGTAACACAATATAAACTTCATTTTCACCATCTCTTTTTATTCTTTACTGAAGCTTCATGTCAAAACAATGTTATCTGTCTTCCTACGTTTCCATAAATTAGAGTAAATTCTACTTATTTCAGAAGTATTGGAGTAGCTCAGACTCATTTTGGACCATGTAAAAAGGCAAGATTCTTCATGTTGTTTTCATCTCTGACAAATATTCACCAGATTGACTAATTCAATACATTTTCTATCATCTCTTCCATTATTACACACTAACAAACATATCCTGTTATTTTCACTTTTACACTTAAGGTTTCTTTTCCTTTTCCCAGTGCAGAGCAGTTAGCATCATAGCCTGTAATGCAATCCCCTGTAGTGGTGGTGGTGGTGGGATCTAGGAATATAGTGCCTTGGAGCCGTACCTGGACCATCAGGCATCCCAACCCAGCTCTGCAGTTGTGTCATACGTCCAAAATGGAAGCTGCCAAAGGGAGTAGAGATGTAATTCTTTGCTAATTTTAAAGAAGCAATAATTAATTTCAACAATTTTCTTCCCACTGTGAGAAAGTCTTTGAAATCTGTTCAGTTCTCAAGTACTATTTGCAGTTTGAGATTTTTTTCTTTGTTAAAGTTGCATGTGGATGGTTTGCTCAGGAAGCAGCTTTTTCTGCATTTTCTGTTGTTTCCTGCATACACAAAAATACACAAATTTGCACAGAATAAGTCCCACAGCTGTGAAGATATCGCCAGTCCAGGATTCTCCTCTCAGGGTTTCCCAACATTTTAGAAAAATGTTTTCCAATTTTTTAAAAAATATTCTTTCCATCCCTAAGAGAGAGTGAATCTCCATCTGAACCACTGAGAAAACCGTGTAATCCATGCAAAAAGCTTCTGGGCCTGGAAATGTGGTTCAGTCCTAGAGTGATGATTAAGTCCAGTAAAGGATCATGAGGTACAGGTAGCATGGCAGGTAGAACCTGGCAGAATTACAGGTCAACATAACAGAACATGTATAAGAGCCGTGTCCTCTAGTCACACCAAGGATCCATACTCATAGACAATAATATTGGCATACATAGGAAGGAAAAAAGAAAGGAGATAATAAGTTTAATTGCACTTGGATTGGGGTCAAATGCAACATTCTCCTGAAATTTCCATGCATTATTCTCAAGGAATCTTGGTATTAGCTGTTTCCTGCGTTGCAAAATCACTTGAGGCACAAATGTATTTGCAAAATGTAACGGTGGTTGGTTTTGCAGCAGTGTGTATATTTGCAGCTTCAGAAGGCCCAGAGCCCTCCTTGGGTTTTTATGGGCTTTACTCCTCCTGGCCTTGGAAAACATTTGAATACCCTTATGGGCAAGTGGTGCTCTAGAACTTCTGGTAACCTGATTTGGCCTACAAATGCAGTTTTGGAATGACAAATAGGGCTTTTTAAGAAATAGGAAATCACCAGCCAGCCACCTCTGGTTTCTTAAACAACAACAAGCCTTTGGTGCCATACAAGTGTTGGGGAGATAGCATATATAGGGCAAATTGTGCCCCCCCCCAAAAAAAGCCCTCTAAAGGAGTCATTTGCCATGTTAACCATTAAAAAGATTTTTGTGGGAGTTCAGAGGGTGTGTCAATGGTCATTGGCAACCCATGGGCAGTTACCCCCACACACACCTATTTCTGTGGAAAAAGCCAGGATGTGTTGCCATCACTGGAAGCCTCCAGGAGAACTGATTTGAAATGAAATGTCTTGGTTTAACCCCAAAAAGCATTGAAGAGGACAAGAAGTGTGCATCCATACACTTCTAGCACTTGGAAGCTAGTATATCCCATGTGGTCTTTGTGAAGGTGGCAGATATTGGCAGCTAGACTCTGGGGCGTGCCAGCCCTGTGCTAGTACTTTCACGAACATCTGTATAACATGATAACAACCATGTGCTGATAATCACACAGCAGTGTTTATTAAAAGGTCATATTAGCAATAGATGTGGAAATTCTGTTTAACTATCTTACCAACTGATAGAACTATCTTCTAATAACATGTTTAATCCCCTTTTAAATCCATCCAAGCAAATGGTCATTATAGCAGTGAATTATATCAATCGATTTGGTGTTGCGTAAACATGATTTTGTCATTTCCATGCTGAAGTGAGTATCACTCACTTTAATTGAGTGAGCCCTAGTTCTAGCATTCTAAAGAAAGTGAGTTCTACAAGACTTCTCTGTACCATGTATTGTTTTATTAAATTTATTCCCTTTCAAAATTTTCTACCATGCCTGTACAAAAAGATAGATGGATCCTTTGATCATTTTAGTTACTCGTCTCTGCACACTTTCCAGAGAAGAATGACTTAAATATGACTGGAAATCAGAAATCAAGAAAAGTCATCAGCATGATCTCAATTTTTCTCTGTGTAAATCTATATCAAGACTCTATCTAGAGTAACCCAAACAATTCATTTTTCTTAGAGTTTGTTTCCCTGTATATTCTCTTTGTATTCTCCAAGTATGAGCAAAACTATTACTTTGTAAAGTTTTCTTTGGAACTTCCTTAATTTTATTTCTTAATCATATGGGCGTCATCTTGGACTTGTCTTAATTTTCCTATCTCAATTCTTGTCTTAATTTTCCTGATCATAAACCTTTTCCAAACTTAATTACACCATGTGAAATGGAACGTGTGAGGAACAGAAGCACATGAGCCCCTTCCGTACATGTTCCCAGCAATATCTTTGCTGTTGCTGTTCTTGCAGGTCATTTCCAACTTATTTTGACTCTAAGGCAAATTTGTATTTAAAAAAAAAATTGCAAAATTTATTCAGAAGAGGTTTGCTTTGGTGTGGCAACCATTATTGAATTATGTTAAAGAGTTAAAGAATTAATATAAGTTTATAAAACAATACCAATTCTGTCTGGGTCGGGCATTACTTAAAGGGACATAAAGAGATAAAGAGGAAGAAAGAGAATATACATGCAAGGGAAGGGGGTAGAAAAATGTGAAATTTAAGAAATTATTAAAAGGATATTATTATAATGTATGCAATTAAAAAATTATGTATATAATATTAAGCATCAATTGTAATGTAAGTTGGAGAGAGGATGTACTAAAGGTTGTTCTTATTTTTTTTCCAACTGTACCATTTCGCGGGAGGAAGTCCCCTTTTTTTCTTTTCTTTTTTATTTTGAAGATTTGAAGACTGAATATATATGTCTAGCTGAATTGCTGAAATTGCTGGATGGATATAATGTATATACATATATACTGGGGAAAAAAATTTTCTTTCTTCTTTTTCCTTCCTTTTATGTGAGATTAAAATAAAATAAAAATGTACTGGGGGGAAAAAAGAGGTTTGCTTTTCCCTTCCTCTCAGATTGAGAAGAAGTCACTTGCCCAAGGTCAACCAGTGGATTTCCATGGCTAAATGGAGATTTGAACCCTGGTCTCTGGAGTCCTAGTCCACTGTTCAAACCACTACACCATGCTAGCACTCCCATATCCAGCACCGTCTACATATAGAGAATGACTTTCTGAAAATGAAAACTTCATTCCATGTCTTCGAGATTCCTGGACTGAGTTCTTTGATTCTTCTCTGTGTCCTGTCCTCTCTGTATTGAAATTGAGTAATAAACTTCACATACTGCAAAGAGATTTCTCTGTGAGCAATCATAAGTTGGTTTCAGCTGCATGAAATACACATGGATGTTATTATTCTGTATATTCCAGATGATAATCCACTGCATGGACCAGTTTTCATCCAGGAACCAAGCAGTGTTGTTTTTGCACTGGATTCGGAGGAGAAGAAAGTCAAACTGAACTGTGAAGTTAAGGGAAATCCTAAACCAATTATAAGGTTTGTTGCATAGCTATAATGTCTTTAGCATTGTTCTTTATAAGTTAATGGGAGGTGGAAAATTAAAATCTTAATATTATAGATTTTAGTGAGATAATCAAAAATTGGGATTAGTCATGTTTTCCTCATTCTAGTAAGCTGTGAACTGAAGTCACAGATAGAAAAATCACTGAGAAAAATACTGCTGCATTATGGTTACAATGAAAATGTTTTTAAAAATCTCTTAGGACATTTCTGCACTACTCTGTTACGGTGCTATTATTCCACACTCTCAACATCCTATGGAATCCTGAGGTTTTTAGTCTAGGGAGAGGCCTTTAGAATTTTCAGCCAGAGAGCTCTTTGGCCTCAGTAAACTACAAACTCCAGAATTCCACAGGATGTTGAAAGTGGAATAATTGTGCTGAACAACTTATCGTTTGACCCCTTTGTGGGTCAGGACACAGAGGCTTGCCCTTCTGCCCCCTCCACTTGGCATTGTCCATTTTGCCGATTTTCGGGCAGGCACATTCTGCACATGCCTGAGTTTTTCCCCTTTTGTTCCCTGAGCAACCAGTGAATTCAAAGTGTGAATTCATTGTCTGGTGGATCAGACCTGGGTGAAGGCCTGTAGACTTCACTCAGGTCTGCTCCCCAGGTATCTAAGTTGGGCTGACCCCTGCAGCTTGTTAGTCTTTTCTCGGCAGCATCCTACCCCATCTCCCCTCTTGTTTGTGGCTTATGTCAATGTGTTTTTCTAGTTTTGTCATAACTTTATAGGCAGTCACATGTCTATCAGATCCGGGGCAACTGGTTGCTTTTGCCACGTGGAAAGGGACATCTGGGGTCCCCATCGAGTTCAGGGGTGCATTGCGTAGCGAACATGCCCAGCTCAGGTGAGCACGCAGCAGGCACCCCCTAGTGGCAGGAATGGCTTGTGCATCATGAGGCCATCCAACTCCAGGCTGGACGTTCGAGTTCATCAGTCAACAGGCAGGTTGATTGATGCTCAGATCCATACCCATGTGTTCGCCAACTTTATCTGTCTTTGTAGCCAATACAGTTCTGGCCTGTTCTTCTCCAATTGCTTTGTCTGTTGTCTTCATTTGGCTCGTGTCACCTCGATCATGCAATAGCACTATAACAATGTAGGTCATAAATGGCCTTAGTTGTATTTACATTGAAAGGGGAGAGTTTGATTTCATTTCATTAATTCTACCCTAACGTTTAAAGTTAAGCTGCCTAAATGCCCTAAAACCCTTATCCAGAATGCAGATTTAAAAATCTCATCCATGATTTCATGCTTCTTTCCCTTCTCAGTCCCAGATCAAGTTTGGAGGAAAAGGAAACAGCTACAGGAATATTTAAAAACCCTATTTCTCACTGTCCAACTTATAACAAGGATTGAGTGAGGTTACAAAGAAGTGCACACCAGAAGGATGCAGAGACACAAACTTTAGAAAATGAAAGTCAGGTTCACTCACGCTATTCTGCATTGACAATATCCCATAATAAAAATTTGATTCTCACATGCATGATTGGTAAACGCTATTTTAATAAACAAAGCCAACAAATCAAAAATATATTCATTGTTACTAGTTGAAAAAAGATCCATATATCCATCTGCCCATATTAAATTATTTGATGTTGACATTAATAATTAAGTGCACACACGCACACACATGCACACACACACACACACACACACATGCATATATTATTGCTTAACTAGGTCTATAATATTTTTAATCCCTGTTTGGATTAAGAGATATTGAATGAAGCAGAATAGTTTGATTAAATGGAAGAACGAATGAGCTGTGTTTGAAATAAGTAATACTGCATTGAAATCCTTCTTAACCCCCACAAAAACATTTTAATTTAACAATAATTAAAGCAGTTATATTTATATGGAAAAATAAATACATTTCTTTTTTAAAGCTTCCACATAGAGGTATCTGAAATTGTAGGTGAAGTAGGGGGAATTCAATATACTATTATCTACTTCTGACCCAAAATGTGCTTGCTAATCCTCTTCCTTCCTTTTCCCACCTCCAGTTCTTCTTGGCAACATACCTCTCTCAAAGTCTCCCCCCCACCGCATTTCATAGACTAATATCTTTCTCATCATCAGCACTATTATCAACATTTCTGGTGTCTTGTTTCCTCCACTTACCTCCTTGGTCTTCTTAGTTGCTGTACACCTGTGTGTTGGGTTGTGAAGACTTCTTGTCTGAGTCCAAACCTTGTTCTAGAATGTATTTCTTTTTATCTTTCTCTATTTCTATCTTGCCCTGTCACCCTCCCTTCATCGCTATCCATTACCATCACTGTTTCTTATCTCTTCTCTCACTTCTTGTGCCTGTCTCTTCATCCCTTCTTTCCATCACACTCAGTTGGCAGCTTCCTGTCCTCACGTAGGCACACTGCATATGACATAGCCTTCCTGTCCCTCCCTCCGTCCCTCCTTCCCATGCTTTATTGCTCTGCTCATTGTACTTGCTACTTATTACCAATTAGTGTAGCATGAAATACTCTGGTGTGGGTAGTAGGGTAGGAAGCAAAAGTGGGGGAGAACAGCATGGATAAAAAAAACAGGCCCTTGTCATATCATTCCCTAAAAAATACTTTCTAAAGTACACTGAGTTCTATGGGGGGGGGGGGTGCTTTCAATTTTGATTCAAGATTTTGTGGGTGGGGGTTCATATGAAAAATTCAAACAGTATAAACAACACATGGACTCAGATCTCTGATTGAAATGATAGACTTAAATAGTATGCAAATAGATACAAATTAAATCTTCACTGTAATAGAAAATACTATAAACGTAATATGGACTATAATTGCCACAAAGTGGCAAGAGAAATTTTCAGTAAAATATTTGCTATTTGCTGTGTTGAGTTCTATAATTAAAAAAATAGTTCCATAAGCTAGAAAGGAAAATGTAATTTTTATTTCCTGAAGTTTGATCCTGTCTGTTTGCCTTCTATGCATCTCAGGCCCTTTATTATGCTTATTCCTTTTCTTTAGTTATGAGGTGCTATAGTCATGTCTTTTTCTATTGCTCTGGTTCCCATAACATTGAAAGGTGTGTTATAAATATTATAATTAATACATATATAATTCTGGATGATATGATCTGAACTATGTTGGGTTTAGAAGATTTACAGATTATAGATTAAGGAACAGATTATTCGTTCCATAATATGTATGATACTGTAGAGCTGTTCAGCTTGAAGCAGCATTGCAAGAGCGATATAAATGTAATCCATTTTGTGACCATCAAAAAGTATACTTTTAAAATTGTATGTTATATCATGTTTCATCACTGTATAGGAAACTGTGATTTCCTGCTTGTTAGGAGCGAGAGAGTGTTTTTGTCATATTCCTCAATATATATGTTTCAATAAATCCTTTAATGTTAGCAAAATTCAACAACTGACACTTTTGTGCTATAGGTGGAAGTTAAATGGAACCATTGTTGACACTGGTATGGATTACCGCTACAGTGTGGTTGAAGGCAGCTTGTTGATCAATAATCCCAATAAAAGTCAAGATGCTGGAACATACCAGTGCGTAGCAACAAACTCGTTCGGAACAATTGTTAGCCGAGAAGCTAAACTACAGTTTGCATGTAAGTAATAGCATACAATGTAGTAGACGTTACTTTATTTACCTAAATTGTGGGAAAAACACACTGCAGACTGATGGCTTTTAAGAAGCATACCTACTTTTCCATTCAAAAGGCACCATGATTTGTTAAATGAATTTGTATACCTGTTTGGAACTTGAAATATTTTGAGAAGTCTAACTTTGTCAAGAACTGAAAAAGGTGTGGTTCCATTTCTAAGTTTTGGCCGGAATTAAAAATAAATAAAGAAGAAATGGTATATGGCTATATAATGCAAGATTGTTGAAATAAAAAATGTGCAAGTGTTCAACATGTTTTAAATCTTCAGAAGAATTCAAATAGTCATGAACTTCAAAAAGTAAAACCCATAATAGTGTTTTTTGTTGCTGTTGAATATTTGTTATTAATGTTTGTTTTTTTACATAGTGAATGATCTAATGAAGACTGCAAACATTTAAGTGGTGCTAGATTTGTCTTTGAATGTATAGGTCACTCACATAAGGTCAGCATGCTTAGCCCTGTACTATGATTTTCCTGAAGACTTTTCTCCCTTTGTTCTGATTTGCTTTATTTATTAAGTGAACTAATGTGTGGTGTTACAGTAATGAGCATGTAAGATAAGCTACCTGTGTTGGCTTGTCCTGATGAACAGCATTTACCTTTTTAAAAGTACATATTCTTATTTGCACAGATCAGTTGAGGCATTTGAATTGGCTAATGAACTCATTTGGGAATATAGTGTAAGGACTAGTACTATTTAGAGTACCAGTTAGAAGAAGTTCTTATCATTGTCCTTGCTTGTGGAAGTTACCTGCACATGGATAAGTGAATGAATGAATATCAATTTTTGTTTACTTGTATTGCAAATATGTTATAGAGAACATACTTTTGATATATTCCTCTCTGAGACACAAATGTTTTTGTTTCAGACCCTTCCCTGTTATTTCTAGTAGTCTGGGATAAAGTGGGTGGCTAGGCTGAAAGACGGCTATAAATGATGTGCAGGAGAAAAAGAAAACAAATGAGGATTCCATATTCTTTTTTTATATATACATTTTTTTTTGTATTAGTCTTCATTATGTAAATTGACGGACATGTAAGATGTGCTTTATCTATGGGCAGAAACACTCCCTCATTAAGTATTCTCATTAAGTACTATATTCATTATTTATATATTAATATTCCACTTTTTCAGGAATATTTAGCATATTTAGAAGGCAGCCTTACAAAAACTGAGGACAATATGATCCCACATAATAAAAAGAAAATCTACCATTTAGAAAAGTAAAAAGTCTAAACAACTAAAAAAAAAAGTCTTAAAAATAATACGACAACAACTAATTTATTTAGAACCAATTCGTGCGTAAAAGAATGGAGGTACACATGTAAAACTCTGAAGGTCACTTTACACAATATGAATTAATAATGTAAACCATCATGAGTTTTCTTATATTTATATATTTATTTATTCGTTTAATTTGTATCTCAGTATGGGACCCAAGGCAATTCACAGCATAGCTTAAAATAAGGTAAAACAATTTATAGTACAAATGTTAAAAAACAAAAACTGGACAATGGTGAACAAATCAAAGCTTAATCTGGAAAAATGCATCCTCCCTAGTCCATTATAGTCAATATACATCAGTTTAGTACTGAAACAGCTTCTTTGTAATTAGATAAGAAAAAGAGATAATGTTGAATAGTCTTGAATAGTCCAACATAGTCTTGACACAGGAACTACAAAACTCCAGACAGCTTCTGCCAATGGTTTCATTTTTATCTTAATGAACAAAACTGAGGATAAATTCAACAGCCAGCATGTCAAACATGTATCATCCTTAGAAGGCGGTGCTGCCTTCTGAGCATTGCCCTCTAAGAGATACTGGAACCAATATAAAACAGTGCACCCAAGTCACATGTCAGAGTGGCAACCCAGAAACATATCATGATCAGTCCACTGAGATCAGTCCAAAGCCCACTGAGATTTCCAGAAGAACCAACAAGGGCCCAATCCTCTGATCCATTTCTGAGGATAGATAATCTACCAAAGCAACAAAAGCCATCACTGTCCCATAACCAAGCCTGAAGCCAGATTGTAATAGATCTAAATAATCTGTTTCATCTTGTAATTCCTGGAATTGGGAGACCACCACATGCTCCAGAACCTTGCTCAAAAAAGAGCTATTGAAAACTGGTCAGTAATTGTCTAACACAGCAGCATTTGAAGCCTCATTTAAGGCAGGTTGGACTCATGCCTTGATTTAGTGAGACATTCACTGCATGCTTTACCTGTTCAGCCATTCCTCCATCGGTTGCTTTTATAAGTCAAGAAGGGCATAGACTGAACATAGACTGGCCGGATCCTGCACAGGTTGAAATATCTCTAGTCACAAAGGATAAGCAGAAGTCAAAATTGCATCTACTGGAAGTATATAAACTGCAGCATCTGAGTCAGATTGCACAAGAGCAGTTTTGTCTGTAATTTTGTCTGCAAATTCTTCACAGTAGGATCCCAAGAAGGCTGCATTCTGTTCTTATAGGGCAAAGCATAGAAGATTCCTGTATTCAAAACAAATTGGCTGGATGGTTCTGCACAATAGTGGCAGAAAGTAAGTTTTCTTCACTGCCATTATCAACTTTGAGTAAGCCCTCCAATATGCTCTAGCCTATGTTCAGTTGTACCAGTTGTTGAGTTTTCCACCATCAATGCTGTATTCTCTGTCCCACTTCTTTCATCTATTTGTTGTTTTGTAGCTTCAAGTTATTTCCTACTTATGGCAACCTTAAGGCAAACCTATCATGAGGTTTTCTGGGACTGAGAGAGTGTGATGTGCTCAGGATCCCCCAGTGCGTTTCCACGGCTGAGCGAGGAATCAACTCCTGGGTTTTTTAAACCACCACCTGTATTTACAGTATGTGTGTCCTCCTCCCTCTGTCTGTGTGCATTTGAAAGAGAGAAGAAAGTATACATTAGAAATACATTAGAAAATACACACACAAATACACATCACACACAAAATATAAAGCCAGTTTTTGTGGCAGCTTCTTTGAAAGATGGTAGGTAGTAAAAAGTAATAGCCATGGGAAGTCCTGTATTTTTGAGAATAATTTACAATATAGTATCAGCTTCTCATAACCTAGTGTTGTTTGTTCCGTGACTGAAAATGTGCTCTTGTGAAAGGTAGGTAATGAACAGCTTCTTTGAGACTAATAACATGAGATTCTGGTTTGTCAGGGAGATTGCCTCATAAATATTGTTTCCTCTTCTGAAATCCCGATGTTCTATGATATCCCAGATGTCACAAATCACATATCTCTGTTATTCAACACACTAAGTTTCAATACATTATTATTCAAAGCAGATTATTCAACACGCTGTCATCATATTATGTAGGAACATTATTCACTGACCTGATCGGATATTTTAGCTACATAGGAGATTATAAAATAGAAGATGTCTTGGGCAGGCAATCCTACTGTCCTGGTCATGGAATAATCTTCAGTGTCATTTCCAAGAAATCCAAAGCCCTATCTCATCTGCTGAAAGGACAGAAGGGGTAAATGAGGAGATGGGCATTTTTCCCCACTTCTTTCTCCACATTTCCCTTTTCTTTCCTCCCATTTCTTCTTGATTTTTCTTCCCATTACTCATCATGAGAAGGAAAATAAGTATACGAACTTATCCCTGTTCCTGGGGAAAACATGAGAGATCATGAGGGCTTACAGATAAGTTATCGTCTAATGAAAATCATTGTGGGGATACTTCATTAACATGAACAAGAGTTATTCATGAGCATAAGTTTAACAGATTTAGAAGTTTGGTTTAGATATTATAGTTTCTGTGACTGATATAATATTTGAAATTTAGCTTAATTTGCAAGTGTCATACACTAAAATCTGTGTTGCATTTAATTAATTATCCCAAAAACACATCTGGACTATAACAGAAATTTGGATAGATGAGCAAACACAAGCTTGGCTTGACTTGTTTCTAATTAAAGAGATTGCCTCAATAAGCAAAGATAGTTTCTTAGCAATGAAGTGGCAAAAGGTGTTTTTTATGGCCAATACATTCTTAACATTTATATCTGTTATATGTCACAAATATATCACTCATATTTTGATTTGAAATAAGATGAAAGAGAAGAAAATAGTATTTCATATTGGGCTTTGGCTTTGTTTTATTTGTCCTCCTACTTTCTAAAAGATATGTCACTTCATGTTGCCTGAATAAGAAGATTGCAAACATAATGTCTAGATTTTGAAATATCCTTGGTGGATTAAGTTTATTACATGGGATTTGCTTCTAGAAAGCAATAAAGATGTGCATCAATTTTAATAATGCATTCTTTGAATCCTGACATTCAAGTGAGGTAACTCTGATGGAATGAAATTTCTGATTCTAACCCTGATAGAATGAAATGAACCATAAAGGACATTTTGTGGATGTTAGGAGGAAAAGCCGATTTCTGAACTCAAAACTTCCTTCATTGAAAAATTGCTTCCTTTTGTCATTGTAGGGATAAATGTTATGGAGAAACTTCAGATGTTAGTACCCCATGTTAGTATCCCATGTTACTACTTTGAGATACCACTGAAGATATGACTTGGCCACAATATTTGTATGGATTTTTTAAAATGTCTATCTTTACAATGCCATTTACCCAGAATACAGCATAATCCTCTTCTGTTACTAAGGCAGTACTACAGCCTAGGGAAGAGGTCAAGGGCCATGTATTTCCGGAGTTCCTAAATGATTTCCAGGGAGACTAATGTTGGTGATAGGTGCTATTTTAGTATCAACACATGTACAGGCAAAGGCCTAGTGAGGCTCACTGAGTTTGGCATTCATTGACATAGCATAATATCTTCCTTTCCATCGGGATTATTTGTTTGAATTTTTTAAAATCAAGATTCTGACTTTTCTGCTGTTTCTTGTCATGAATGTAGAATCTCTTGAAAAATGTGAAATGACAATGAGGATGATGAAGAGCAATACAGGGAGGACTCTAGTTATGTTGTGTTCCATTCATGGACTTTTCAATGTAAACTGAAATTTACTTAGGGAAGCCAGTTCCATAAGTAATCATTGCAGATGGGCGATATGCTGAAGTAGCCACAGAATTAGTCATCTAACTCAACCCGTCACTAATACTAAACAGGTTTAAAGCATAAAACATCAGAGCATATCTATTCCAGGTTAGAGAAATGTATAATGCTCTCCAGAGGGACAAGAAGAGGCAGCAACTTGCTGATGCCAAGGGAGCTTGGCTAGGATGAGCTGGCATTCCCTTAGATGACAATTCCTCTTCAGATGAGTACACAGACGGAGAAAAACTGGTAAGAGCTTTGCTCTTCTGTTGTGCCTTTTCCAGGAGATTTCCTAGTTGAAAGAAAAATCACATTAGGAGACACAAGCCACACATATTCTGTTGTGTCTCTCACACACATATTCTCTCACATCTTCCTCCTTGCTCAACAACACAGGAACACTGAGAAAATTTATTTCTGGAGAGACCAGGTAAAACTGAAATGCTGTAAATTGGGACAACACAAATTGAGACTCACCTGTATTAGTTATGCATTTTACTTCTGGGACCGTATGCTTTACATCTGAAGTAGCACAACATAGCAATCTGAACTAGGCTAGCTAAATCCAGGATCTAAAATTGTCTAGCTGCAGCTCTGTTTTCTGAAACCTACCACTGCATTGACTGTTGGGGGATTTGCTGTCCCTGACCTATCTTTATGGCCAGGCAGTCTCTCAGGATATTTTTTAGTCTGGCAAAACTGTATTCCCTTAGTGTTGAGGCTTATTTTGTCCTATCATTCAGCATTTTACTCTGTACTGCTCATTATTCCAGTGGGTGGTCTCTTCCTTCTTCTGTTTTACCCTTATTTTAAATTCTCTGCCAAATTACAGCCACTCAGCTTAAGAGGCAAAGACTAATGGGTTAAATTTTGAATACAAGGGCACTATTAAAAGATGTTCTTCCTCTGTTTCTCTCTCTCTCTCTCTCTTTTAGTTAAAGGCTAAATTATTCTTTGTGTAGCTTATTCTCTGCAGATTAAACTCTGAAGTAGCTATTTAAGCTCTCAAAGAGGTTAGAGCAGGTCAGCAATTTATTCCTGAAATATGTATTTAGGTTACTAACTAATTTTGATGAAAGTGCTAAATATGTGCCCCCAAATACTTGCCATGTTATACATCATTAACTTTTCAGATTTGCTCATTGTTTCTTGACCTATTAGTCATTCTTCTTAAAAAGAATAAAATTTCTAAAAGTAAGGAATATAGTACACTAATAAGCTATGGATTGATGATACTTTGGGGAAAAAGGAGAGTGAAGAAGGAATACCTTTACTTGCAATAGACTCCACACAGGAAGCTCAAACATTCACTTACTCAACATAAATGAACAAAGTAACTCAGATTAAACTGTCTGGGTTCTTCTTTTTGCTGAAGAATGCTTAGCATGATTGTGCTCTTCTATGCTGGATACTTCCTTGATTCCATGAAGAATATTGTCCTCTCCCTTACTGGATATAATTTAATTTTTCAAATTAATGGCATAAAGTCCTATTTCAGCAATAAATGTTGCAATCCTACCTAGAGCTAGGTTACTTAAAATCCATTTTAACTCAGTGACGTTTGAGCAGGCAAACTGTGTGCAGAACAGCAGCCAAAATCAACAAGGAACTAAGCCTAGATAATGAGTGTTGCTGTGAGCCTATATGCTGTTCACCCTGTTCCAAAAGATGGTCTTTGGGTCTATGAATTATTAACACATAACTGAGTAGCAGAATAAATAATTGATCTCATAAAGTGCTGTGCAGCCTCCTTTCCTCCTGGTTTATTAAATTTATTTCTTGTCCTACAGGCACCTATGGTGTTGGCTGATACACTTTGATCCTTCTGCTCTTTGCTTGTGGCACATCATAATCTGAATTTCATGGGTTAACATTTTAACACTTTTTCAGTATAGAAGATTCTGCCTGGTTATGCAGCACACAGGGGTCTTGTTTCAGTTCATGGTGAGCCTTTATTGCTCCTGAATTAAAGGACAGTTGTAGCCTGCTTTGATCATTCCCTGATGCCCAGTGGTTTTTTGCTTTGGTCTGACATCTTGACTGTCAGAAGAGGTTGCTCTGTTCTGTGGGAGATATCCCGTGGGAGGAAATATCTTTTGACAATGTTACACCAGGATCTGTATGTAGCCACATAATTGTATATTTTACCCTGTCTGACAATTATCACAGCTTGGGAAAATTACTTTTTCCCCAAGTTTAAAAAAGTAATTTTCCCAAACTACAGCAGTGGCAGAAATTGTTTCAATTTCTTTCAGGTAAAGACCATATTATTTACATAGAAAATGATAACAACAGTCTTTTAATTGGAGGGTTGTGCTATGCTTTTTTTTTTTTAATTTTGATTTTACTCTTATGTTTTTAAATGATTTTACTTTGTTTTAAATTAGTGGTTGTTTTTAATGTGATAGTTTAGTCAACTGTCTATTAGCTTTTGCATAACCAAGTTTTTAGCTGTGTTTTGTTTTAATCTTATTTTAAGCTGGCTTGGGTCCTGTGTCAAGAGAAAGGGGAGATATCAATTAAGTAAATAAAAGATAAAAGAAAAACTTGGCTGCAGTCCTGTTGGATGGCATAACTGTGCCATAACTGTGCCATCACACAGAGTGGCATGGTTAAAATGGTTGCAGCCAAAGCCAGTTGTGTCAGGGGAAAGACATCCGTATTTGCAAGCTACTGAGGAGCCAGGAAGGCAGCTTTGGCTTTCTTCCCTATCCCCACTCCCACTAGTACAAAAGACCTTGATGCCTGGAAAACAAGCAAACTATCAGTGTTAGAGTCAAATTTAGACTACAGTCAAATTTAGTAGATTTTGGAAGAACATTAGTAGTTGCTGGATTCATGTTATGTCAGGAAATACCATATTTACTGTGTAATGGTGGAACTCAGTCGTTTAAACCAGGACAGTAATGGTAAAGCAGGCAGTATCTTTTCTTCACCACTTAATAAAGCTCTCATTAGCTCTCATACATTCAGGTTTGGAAAGAAATCTTCAGAGATCAGAGCTTCCAGGCACGTACCACTTCCTATACTTTAAAAACTAAACACTGTGTGTGTAAAATGGATTTTCTGTTCCTGCAGTTTGTGGATAGTGAACATGAAGACAATTATACTCTTGTTTCCAAAAACTAAACTCAAAAAGATGTTCCTTAATTATTGTTTTCTAAAGAGAATTATACCTTTAACTTTATTAGCTGCTTTCAAAATTCATATGGACCCTATTTTCATTGTGATCTCCTTATTCTTTCTCTATAACTACTTGCAGCTTACCCTGTCCTGAAGAACCCTTAGATGTGTACTCTGGAGTTTTATTTCAAAATTTAAACATAGTGTTCTAAAACTAATTCTAGCAAATATACTAGATTCACTGAACTAATGGCAATTTGGTGAATAACTACTCTAATGAAGTTCTGTTTCATTGGATCTACTCTAATTGACAAACAATAGAGATTAGCCAATTAGCTAAAATGATCAATATTTTGTATTTTAAAATGAACAGTATTTACATTTGGTTGGTTTTATTAATAGCAATTGAAGTTACATTTCTGTACTGTTTATCAGTGCAAAGCATTCCCTAAGTGGTTTAGAATGTGTTTTTGGCTAATTGCCCCCAACGAGCTAGGTAGTTATTTTACTGACCTATGGAAGGATGGAAAACTGAGTCAACCAGGAGCCCTGCAGGATCAAACTCACAGGCCCTTTTCGCATGTTACCCGTTCGTGCTGCTGGGGGGGGGCGTCTCGTATGAAAAGCCTCAGCAGGAATGCTGCCGCTTCCCTGCTGCTTGAGTTCTGCAGCGCTTCCTGGTCGTGTGAACACCCCGCCCCTTCCTACCGCAGCGCAACCTAGGAACTGTAGGCTAGCACCGAGGCAGGAAGCGCGAGTGAGCCAGCTCCCGAGGCTCCACAGGGCAGGTAAGTGCACGCGGGCCCTGGGAGCATTGCATGACCACGCACCATTTTCAGTTTTAAGCCAAAAATGAAAAGGTGCGTGCGCAGTCCGCGTGAGGCCCTTGAGCGTTGCATAAATGGCAGTACATCATGCAGACCTCTCCTCCCATTTACACAATGCTCAAGGGGCCCTCTCGCTTTAGAAGGGGTGTGTGAAAAGGTCCACAGTGTTCTGACTGCAGTACCAGCATTTAATCACTACGCACCAGGGCTCTTCAATTAAATTGATTTAGTTGCCATACTTCCATGATTACTTTCAGGGAGGAAAAAAAGGTGTCTATTCAACTGAAAACCCATCACACACATGAATGTTTTGAAAGGAAAGGGGGAGTCACATAGCACATAAGTTAAATTTTTAAATGAATAAAACAGGATTATTAGGAAAATATCTAATTTCAGGTGTTTAACTTTGATAAAAAAAAATGAAGTTCACTTAGAGAAGTGCTACCTACTCACTTTGATCTGTGCGATAAGATTCTTATGCCTCATCTAGGTATCTTGAGGAGAAGTTTCCAGGCATAGAGTCAGAATATTAGAAACTCTGGGTAGGTAAGTGAAATGTATTTGCTATGCAGCTAATATTGATCCCATGTAATGATTCCTTTGAAAGTGAAACAACTTTATTATCCTGAATGACTGACATTGACTCCTTCACTTTATTTGATGGATGTTGTTCTGTAGAATGACAGTTGTTCATAGTAATATTATTGAGCTGCCATAGTTTGATGGACTGATTGATTGAGAAAGCTGCTGAATTTTTTTTAAACAGTTTTGGAACTAGTGTGCTTCAGAGGCTAGATAACTGATTCAGGGACGGGGTTCCTATAAATCCTGCACAGTGATTAATCTCAGACTACCTGGATCAGGAGGCATAGATAAGCACAGTGGCTGCACTTAGCAGCTCTGTGATCTGTATATTTGTGGTGGCAGAAAAGACTGACATCATACTGTATAGACCTACAGCCATGCTCTATTTTGTTATCATTGTCCTTTGTGAAGAAATATAAAGTGATCTTCTGGAACAACCTCTTAATAAGTCATTGTGTGCCCTAATTCAGAGAGTTGGAATCACATCTCTGGACCCACTTGTGGATTAGGGAAAGCACCACTATGCCAAATACTTTACTGACACATGCTAGTGCTCTATATTTATACTTAATTGGACTGGTGGGATAGAGGTGCCTTACTTGAAGTACATTAATATATGCATATATGATTGCATAAAGAGCTGAGAAATGGAAGAAAGGGAAAATCACTGAAGAGGAATGTAAACAAATAGCCAGTAGTTTAAAGGGAAAAGTTAGAAAAGTTAAAGCTCAGAATGAATGTAGGCTTGCTAGAGAGGTTTAAAAAAATAGAGAAGAATTTCTGTTCAAACTGTATTCAGAGCAAGAGAAAGAACAAAGAAATGGTATAACCACCTCAGGTGATGAAATGGTAATTGGGGTACTGAAGAAGTGGCACTGCATCTTTCCTTCATTCTTTTCCTGAAAGGAAATCAGCCTAGTGCAAACAGAGCCAGTGATAAAACAAGGCAAATGCAACCCACAATAGGTAAAGAAGAAATACAGACATACCTAACTACTGTAAATTAACTCAGATTTCCAGGGCCCAATAGACTGTATCCAAGATACTAAAGGAACTTACAGATATAATCTCAGAGTCATTGTCAATAATCTTTGAGAATTGTTGGAGAACAGGAAAGATCCCAATAAAATGAAGGTGGTTTAATGTTGTTCCCATCTTCAAAAAGGAAAGCAACTACTGACCAGTCAGCTGGATATGGGCCCTGAAAAAAGAATGCTATGACCATTATAACCAAGTATGGGTTTCTCAAAAATAAGTTATGCCAGACTAAATTTGTCTGGGATTTTTTGGTTTGTTTTTTGTTTTTGTTTCTGTTTTTGTTTTTGAAGTTTGGTAGCTCAGAGGAATGATCTGGATGTCATATTTCATAAAGTGCCAAACTGTGTAAGAAAGTCTAGAAGTCAAGCCCTGGGAATGGCTTAATGAGTTGGGTGTGTTCTGTGTGAAGGTTAAGAGATGCCATGATAGTTGTATTTAAATATCTGAAGGGATTTCATGTAGAAGATGGAGCAATCTTGTCTTCTGTTTCTCCAGAGACTAGGATATGAATCAGTGGATTAAAATGCAAATGAAGAGACTGTACATAAACATTAAAAATGCAAGTGAACAGATTGCATCTAAACATTAGGAAAAACTTCTTGATGGTAAGAACTGTTCAACAGTGCAATAGATTGCCTCTAAGAAAGATGGACTGTCTTTCTTTGGCAGTCTTTAAACAGAGGTTGGATGACCATCTCTCAAGAGGGCTGTAGTGTGGCATTCCTGCATGGTGGGGTTTAGACTTGATGGCCATTACAGTCCCTTTCAATCTCTATAATTCTCTCTCTCTCTCTCTCTCTCTCTCTCTCTCTCTCTCTCTCTCTCTCTCTCTCTACACACACACACACACACACACACAGGCACAGAGTTGAGTCCTACTGGGCATAATTTTGTATTACCTACTCTTAGTAATGTACCCCACTCCTGTTTATCTTACACACCTTTTAAGATGATATTGGAGTTAGAGTCCTTTGTATGCAATACATCAGCATAATTGCACTGGTGTAAGCAGTACTGTCCATAGCAGGAAGAGGGTTGCAAGTGTAGCACCCGTGAATGAAACAAAGCATGGGAGAAATGGGCTGCTCAACACCAGACAACTTTGTCTGCCTTCCCTTACCACCTTGCAGACGCTGTAGCCATCAGCATAATAGGATCCTGGGATCAATAAACAAATATACACCTATGAATTAAATGTTTTTAAAAGCAAGAGTTTAACTCTAGCATCTCATAAACCATCTTCAGAAGGTTCCCAGAAAAGCAATGCAATTGCACAGTAAAAACCTTGTTTGGAAGCACTCTTTGGCTTTCTGTATATTGGCTTTATCCCTAAGTGTATGATTCTGGCAATTTTACCTGTAAAGCCACCTTGAATCCATGTTTTGGGGTGAAGCGGGGTATAAATATATAACAATGACAATAACATCTGAACCTGCAAAAGCTGCCTGGTTTAAATATGTTTTGTGAAATAGTACAGCGAGTGAAAAGAGAGAAAAGATAAAAGTGAGATACAGATACACTCACATTGACTGTAGCCCTAAGAGCCAGCAGCCTGAGGTCTAGGGGGCCACACATCTCTCACTGAACGTCTGTAACCTACTCCTCCATGCACCTCCCCAGTTTATTTTACTCAAAATTCTACTTCCTGATCTTCTGTGGAGATGGAGGAGAATTTTGTCATCTTTTTTCCAGGAGCTTTTTAAAAAGCACATAGGAAGTAAATTAGTTTGGGTTTATTTCCTTTTTGCTTTGGTTTACCTCCTGATGGTCTCTCCTGGGGGTTTAAAAATGCTAAGTTAAAAAAGGATAAAATTACCCCCCATCCCTAGAGATTGTGATGGGCATTCTGGTTTTTTAAAAATCATAAAAAAAAAAAAAAAACTATTGGTAAGTAGGAGTCCTTGGGTGTCTCAGATGTTGCCTTGGGGGTTGCAGACAGCTTACAGGGGGGCTTTCACACTACACCTTTATAGCATTATAGTTCCACTTCAGCTTCCAAGGCTGCATCCTATGGCACTCAGAATTTTCAGACAGAAAGCTCTGTTGCCTTCCCGAACTACAAACCCCAGAATACCAAACAATGCAGCCATGACAATTAAAGTGGAATCATATTGCTCTGAGAAGCACCCCAGGTCACATTTTCCCTACCCTTCCTGTAGGAGAAGAGCATGCTAGTGAAGCTGCTGCTAACTATGGCTGTAATTATGACACTTGTAATTATTATCATTTATTAATTGGTAAGTGCAGTTAAAACTGCTCCAGAAAAGTTTTTTTTATTTTACATTAGAGGATAGGTTTAAAAAAAAGCCATTGGGATAAATGAAGGATAATTTATAAATGTTTAAAGTGCTGAAAGGTACCTTTAAGAAGTTATAAGAAGGGGCCATGTCTATGAGATGTAATGTAGTACATGAGGAGATAAATCACTCAAAGTACCAAATGTAATTTTCTGTGAAGAGTTAACAACCCAAGTATAAAGTTCTTCCTGTTCTTTGATTTGTGGCAATTGTATGAACCCTCTGTTTTTCACTGCAAACAGACTACAGTCACCCCTCCACACATGCGATTTTCACTTTTGCAGATTTAATTATTCACGGATTATTTGCTGTCAGCTCTGCTGCTGCTCTATGTCATTTTTAATTGGGACTGCAAGCCTTATGAGACAAACAATGCTTGTAAGTCCCTATTAAAAATGGTGTGGGCAGCAGTGGAGGTGGCAGTAAGCCCCACCAGTCACACACTTCTGCCTTGTGAAGGAACTCTGATGCCTCAAAGGAATCCACGGTGGGTTGAATATAGTGATCATACTTTTTTTTCTGTGTTAAATATGGTTTGGGGGGGCCTAAAGTTATTCACGGTGTTTTGACTTTCATGAGGGTCCTGTGCCCCTAATCCTAGCAAATGTGGAGGGATGACTGTACTCACTTCATAAATTATCCTTCATTTGTCCCTGAAAAATATACATAAGATTAAAAAGGAGAGTAGACATTTAATCTATTCAACCAGAAAGCAACAAAACCAAATAATAATGTTGTTGCTGCTACTATTAATTGCAAAAAAGGAATATCTTGTTTTGGTGCCAAAATTTTAAAAAAAATCATGTCAGGACTAATCATTATCTCCCCCAGGACAGTATTTAAAACTCAGGATGTTGCCACAGAGAACCACTTATGTGTGCTGCCGAGTTTGCATATCAGAATCCAAATTTATGAAGTCACTTGACCTTCTGTGACATGCTAGCTAAGTTCCTCTTGCGAGCTTTATGTTTGTCAGATTTATCCATGGAATGTCTGTTTATGTCCATAGTGTTGTTGTTTTTTAACCACTGTAAGCCCTAAGCTATAGCTACATTATAAATTCTATGCAAGGAACAATTTATTCCTAAACTCCCATATGCACAGACTAATTAGAAGACTGTGATTATGCCCCTTCCTCTACCAGGGCAGGGACTAAAATGTGACATGTTCTATCCAGGCTCACTGTCTTTAGGAAAATATACTCAGATGCTGTGTAATTAGGAGCTGTCCTTTGAATACTTTCAGTGAATTCAGGTCTATATGTTGATTTCCAAGCATATTCAATTGCCTATGGAGAAGTGGCAAGGTAAGTCCCTGCTAAAACTCTGGAAAACCAATGTGTTAACTCCTCTAGAATAGAAGGATCAATGGTCACACTGTGAAAACTGTTATTCTTACTTGTATTCAGTTTGTAGAAAGTCTTGAGATGAGTTTGGGATATTCTTGGGCTACCTTTCCAAAGACTCCCTAAAGATGGTACTAAAGGTTGCCAAAACCATTAAACATCTTAATTCCCTTCACCTATAGTTGTGGTAGCAAGACAGTCTTATCAACATCAAATAGATAATTGTTGTACTCTCTCATCCTGTATCACACTGTCAATTTACCTTATTAAAATCTTTACTTTATTAAAATCTATTTCAGTCTTTCATATAAGATAAAATTCAGTCTATTCATAAGATATATGCAGATCTTTAACTATTCTTAAGATGTCAACCCCAATTTTCTAAGTTTTTTGTAGCAATCTTGCGGGGTGAACACACTTACTTGGCTCTTGATTACAGAAAGAAGGTGGCTGGAAAGGTTCCATTGTTCCATTTTAATCAGAAAAATTCTTCACTTTCATAACTCCAAAAGTTGATTTTAGAGTTTTGTTTGAAAAAGCAGTTTTCTAGTATGAGACCATCAGAACCTCTGTTCCAAACAGATGCATTTCACAGCAAGGACAAAATGTGTTACTCCCTCAGTCCTTCCCACTCATAACGTATTTACTAAAAAGTAAATGCAAGTAATGGGTATTCCAGACCCTAATGCACCCATCCTCCACTCCTCCTTTTAATCCTGAGGGAGTTTCTCCAGCCAGAGATGCCTCTGGCTGGCAAATTTGTTATGAATGTTCTCCTTACTGCCAGGAGCTTCTGTGTACTTGCCTGTTGGAAGCTGAAGTCCAAAAAGGGACATTTTAAATATGTGTACCTAAACATATGTATTTTTTTTCCCAAAAGGAACCTTTTATAAAAAATACAAACCCTTGTGGAATGTATAGTTAGTTACTATGTTTGCGTATGGTGGCAGATTCATATTATGGTATGAGTAAAGCCTTGTAGATGTTAAAGTTATTTTGGGTTCATGTTGGGAGGAAGAAAGGTGGGGTACAAGTCTCATAAAATTAATACATATGTGCATGTATTAATAGAACATATGTACTGTTAAGGAACAACTTTTTCAGAGAAAACATGTCCTTCTGAGATGTGTCCAGATACCTTCTCTCCTCTCAATCAATTTGTGATTGGTTTCTCCTACATAGCTATAAATAGAAGAGGAATGAGGCAAAAGCTTGACATGATGCACACACTGCCTGCCTGCTTGTCTGTCTGTCTGTCTGTCTTTCTTTCTTTCTTTCTTTCTTTCTTTCTTTCTTTCTTTCTTTCTTTCTTTCTTTCTTTCTTTCTTCCTTTCTCTTTCTCTCTCTCTCCCTCTCTCTCTCCTTCTTTCTCATTTGTACATTTCCTTTCTCCCAGAAAACAACGAAAACAATTAATATTATCACATTAAAATAGTTGAAATTATTTAAAATTATTTAAAAGGCATATGAAAGTTAAAAAATAAAGTGCATACCCAATAAGAAGCCTCTCTGTGAGTGATTACATATTAAAAGCCTGCTTAAACAAAAAGTTCTTTGCCTGCCAGCAAAGGAATTCCCACAAAAAAAAATTCCAGAGGGTGGGAGCAATCACTGAGAAGACTCTCTCCCACCTCCTCAACAAGTGAGCTTGTTACTGGAGCAAGAGAAAACCCTCCCCTGTAGATTTCTGGCAGGTTCATACAGGGAAATACAGTCTTTTAGATAGTCTAGACCTAAACTATATAGAACTTTATAGGTTATGGCTAGCACTTTGAATTATGCACAGAAATGAAATGATAGCCACTGAAGCTGTTTTCATAAGGGAGTAATATGCTCCCTGTAACTGGCCCCATTCCTTCTGGCCACAGCATTTTTGGACCTGCTGAAGTTTCCTAACAGCTTCTAAAGACAATCACACAGAGAGTGTGTTACAGTAGTCCAAAGAGGATGTAATCGAGGCATGTGTCACTGTAGCCAGATGTGGTATCTCAAGGAACAGGTATAGCTGGCACACTACTTTTAACTATGCAAATGCAAGGCAGAAGTTGGAGACAATCAGAAAACTTTTTGCATTGGCTGTGTTCTATGTTCTATGTGTAATCTGTAATGTGTTCTTAAAGGACTGATTTTTGGAAAGGACTGGAGCAGATTGAACCGTAGAGCTTTCAGGAAGATATGGTACTGCATAAAAATGTTTTACATACCTTTTATTTTAAAATGCTTGAACAGTAAGTTGACCACATTTTTCCTTCATCAAACCAATGCCAAATAATGTAATAAATAAAGGTAGGTTATGTGATAAGTAAATATTTGAGTAATAAAACCATGCAATAAGTTGAATGAGAAATCAATAATATATGTGGACATGCAGATATAAAGTTTGAAAGTATACATTACCTTTAACCAGAGAGATTGACTTTGTTTCTAAGTACCATAAAATAAAGTCTTAAGTGTGTGCAGTCTGATAACCACTGTGTAATAAGACAGTTCTGATTTAAAGAATCAGAGGAATTCATGCTCCGTAATAGGAGCAAGCAGGCCACTAAATGCAGTATCAATCATGAAAAAATATGGCTGAAGCTAGGAACAGAACAACAACTACTCCATTTCCTTTAATAGAGAAATCTACATATTTTATGGGATCACAAGAAGCTGTTTCACACTAAATGAGGTCATTGGTCCATGTAGCTCAGTAGTGTCTGCTCTGACTAGCAGTTGTTGTTGAGGGATTCTGACAGACATCTTTCTTGGCCTTACCTGCAGATGCCACAGAATGACCTTGGGACTTCCTTGCATGTAAAGCAAGGGACTGAAGCATAGAGCAATCGCTTTTGTGCTAAGCTGAAGACTGTCTGTAACTTGGAAGTGATTAGAAAGTTAAGGGAAGCCCTTAGGGAAAGCCCATGGCTCTCTCTATTGCCAGTCCTCCTATTCCTCAAACTATGGCCCTTTCCGCATGTGAGGGAGGAAATGCCCAAAAACGGAGCTTACCAGCTTTGTTTTCCGGCTGGCCTAGTCCATTGCCACGAGGAGCAGCACGAGTTCGCTGCTCCGCAGTCCTCCGGCGTCCCAAATGGTGGCTTCCGGTTGGTGGAGGCTCTCCACCAACCGGAGAAGCTCGCCAGCTGAAAGCCTGCCCCCAGAAGATCTGCAGGCACGCACTTGCGCTTGCCTGCAAATCTGCTCCAGAGCCGGGAGACAGAGCTACACGGCTTTGCTCGCTCTGTGCTTTTTAAAAACCTCAAAAAAGAGGTTTTTAAAAACCACTCTGTGCAACCAGTTCTGGTTGCGCAGAACCGGACTGAGGTGTGGATCTACAGAAAGTAGTCCACCCCAGTCCACTCTACGGTGCAGAAGACCTCCGTTGGAGGTCGCTCTGCACCATTTTAAAATCCCAGTGCGGAAATGGCCTATAACTGCCCACCAGTCTGATTGGTTGGTTAGAGGGGATAGATTATTAGAGTAAATCATGCTGTGGTGTCTGTATCACAGAACATGGTTTAAAGTAGGAGTGGGCAACTAAAGAAGCCTTAGGAACCAAAGTTTGAACTCTGGGACCCTGTGTTTGACCTTGGGGCCCCAAAGTTCCCTCCCTCCCAAAAAAAGAGAAAATGGGGGAAAAAAGAGGAATTGGAAATGTTTTCTGATGCACTTCTCATTTTATCTTTACTGGAGGCCTGCCAACCTCTGTTGTTGTTGACTGGCTTGAATAAATGCCCCAGGCCAGGTGGAATTAATCTGTCTACTGCATCTAGTCCTCTGGACAGAGATCCACCCTCTGGATCCAAGCACATGGTTGTGAAAACTTGCTGAAGTTTAACAGGTCTTGATCTAGCCAATGTCTAAATAAGAGACCACCTTTTTTCCTCTCTTCCTTGTAAACTGCCTTGCATTTGTTGAAAACGGGTAACATAAATAAAAGCCTAAATACCCTAAAGGCACCAGATCCTGTCAGATCCTCGAAGCTAAGCAGGGTCATCATTGTTTACTACTTGAATGAGAGACCACTACAAAACACCATGTGCTGTAGACTGAGGCCATTTCTGCACTACACTGTTATAGTGCTATTATTCCACTTTCAACATCCTGTGGAATTCTGGAGTTTGTATTTTACTGAGGCCCAAGAGCTCTGTGGCTGGGAATTCTAAAGGCCCCTCCCTAAACTGCAAACCCCAGGATTCCATAGGATGTTGAAAGTGGAGTAATAGCAGAAATGACCTATATGTCAGAGAAGGAACTGGAAAAACCACTTCTGAGTATTCCTTCCCAAAGAAAACCCTATGAAATTCATGGAGTCTACATAAGTCCCCAGGAGATTTAAAGGCACATAAACACACAAATATTTTGAAACCTTTCTCCTAAGGATTTTATATTGGTGCAGACTATTTCTGTTTCCTAGCAATTAATGTGTGTCTGGTTTCCAAAGGTATGCTGAAAGTATTCTGCCTGGATAACTGATTTTGTCAGAGAAATTCTGAAGAGAAATAAATGCAGTAGCCAGCATCTTTTAAATCTAAAAACACTCTGCTGTTATCAGTAAACCTGCACAAAGGTCAACCTAGATATTACTTTGATCATTTAGGATGGTGTTACAATTGTTGTTTTTCTACTGAAAAGCAAGTGTTTTAGGGGTGGTTGATCTGTATCAATGTGCTGTTGTGGCAGGCCCATATACTAGAACCCAATAAAAAGAGGAGTTAGGCAAGCCTGAATAGAATCAACCAGTCTCAGCCTTTAAGAATACTGCGAGGGCGACCTATAGAAAAGAACTATAAAACCAAATACTTGTTAGTTAAATGGTCAGATAGCAGCAGTTAGAAATAGAAGTGGATGCAGTTAGGAATAGAGCAATCGATATGATCTGAAGGGGTACTTTGGGTTTGGTTGGAGCTGAGAGTATGGAAATAGTTCAGAGAGAAGTCTTTGTTTTAAACATGAGGTGTTACAGTGTACTGTATATGAAGGCTGTATGTTTAGCTTAGTTGTTTTGCAATACATCTTCACAAATTTTGTTTTCTATGTCTTTGTCTGGATGTTTTCTTTGAAGAACCGAGTAGTAGGATTGGTTACTACTGTGAACCCAACAATGAACAAAACTGCTTGTCCATTATAAGTGTCACTTTGGGGTTTGAGATCCAGACCCTAGAAAGGGTTTTGAAAAGTAAAAGGGCAGGGTAAGTGATAGGAGCCCAAGGATTTAAACTGCAGTGCCAACCTGGATAGGGGATTCCATGACAAGCCCTGATCTAGATGAAGTCCCATGCGGGAAGAAAAAGCATTGACATAACTGCATGCTCTGTATAATGGTAACTAGTAATTTGATTCTTAGTTAACTTCGCCTTTTGGGGGATCAATTGTAATTTGGAGTGCCTACTGAAATTCAGCTTGGGATGCTAGATTCACATTAGTGTCCACTACTGATCCAGCTTGCTGAAGTAGAACAGGTCATTTACTTACTGCAGGTCCAAGCCAGGACATTAGGGTAAAGCTGACTGAAGCAAATAGATAATACTCAATAATATTGTGATACGCCATAAGTTGACAGATGACTTGAAGCCCCGTACACACATATTTACCTAAAGCTGTGCAGAAATAGTCTCCCAGATGCTTGAATATTGTTTTTAAATTTAATGAGATCTTTTAACTTCAATTAAAATGTAAAATATGACAGGAACCTTCAACCTAGGCTTGTCTTCTGCTATCAGCGTACTGTTGTAAACCATTCTAAAGATCAAGTCTCTGCTGAATCCTTTGAAAATTGCCTGCCGCAGATTGTAAGAAGAAATCAAGTTTTGGGGAATGTACATTTTTACTGAAAGATTTCCCCTAGAAAGCTGTTCAGAAGACATTCATTTAGCATTTATTCATTATTCATGTATCATCACACAAGTATCTTGGAGATTAAGTGTGGGGAAAGGCAAAGCTCATGATAGCACAGATGGTGCAGGTGAAATGTGAACAGCGAAGGAGTTGTAAAGACTATGTGAGAATGAATTGTGTTTGGAAAATCTGCTACGTTGGGAGTACCAGGAGTCCAAAACTAACACTTAGTTAATAGCATAATGCCAAGAGAGGCCTGCGTTGCTAGCAGTGCGTGGCATCAGGGACTGTGCACAATCACAAATATGCTAGATATAAACAGACAGGCAAAGCAAAGTTTCATCTTGAAGGTCTAGAAAGACCTTCAAAATAAAATAAAATAAAAAGTAGTGAGGAAATAGGGGAAAAGGTGGAGGGGGGCAAATTTATTATTTTCAGTTTTTTACTCTGAAGGGCAAAAAGAAACTGATCTAATCACCACTGCCAGTAGCATATCTCACCAGCTTTGATATGCAGAGACCCCCACATGGTTCTAACCTGGCCCCTCCCGAAACTGCAAACCCCAGGATTCCATAGGATGTTGAAAGTGGAATAATCGTGCTATAAGAGTGTAGTGTGGAAATGGCCCAGGTCAGGCTACTTTTACCTTCAGCCCTGTCCAGTGATGGTTGGTGCTTTCATGTCAGTGAAGCAGTTTCAGTATGAACTTCAAAGGAACTAAGCAAGGTACTGAATTCTGTGTCCATGATATGTTCAGCAGCTTTGATAGTAGCTTTTGATTTTGGATCAAAGTATGTTTGCTGCCCAGCTAACATGGGTGTTCCAAGCCAGCAGTGACTTCACCACTGCAAATCTGTGTGTGTGCACATGCATGTTGCCATAACTCAACCACATTAATTTCATATAGTGTTCTAAGGCAAAGAATACTCAGAGTGGGGGTTGCAGTTCCTTCTTCTGGAACTGCAAAACAGTACCTGATATTACTTGGTGGTTTTCCATCCAAGTACTAAGCAAGGCTGACTCTGCTTAACTCCCAAAATCAGACAGGAACTGGTCCCTTTAGGGTATTTAGGCATACTACAAGTCTAGAGTTTTATAATTTATAATTATAACACTGGTGTAGTAAAACCTTCTTTGGAGGTGTTAAGCAGAGGCTGGATGGCCATCTGTTGGGAGTACTTTTATGTGGGTTCCTGCATAGCAGGGAGTTGGACTGGATGGCCCCTGTGGTCTCTTCCAACTCTATGATTCTATGGTTCTATGGGTGTATATTATAAGGCTGTTGTAAGATTTACTGAGAATTAAATGCATATTTAATATTTGGGATGCTTGGAATGCTCTGTGCAAAGCACAAGTATTGTTACTGTTAACTAAATTATTCACATTTGGATATGCATAGACAGATGAGGCTTTTACCAGTTTCTTTCGTTTTCCTTCCTGTTTCACATTATTCTGAATGTTGATTGTATGTGAAAATGTAGGTTTAAATTTACATTTTCCTGAAGTGTATTTCTAAACTTCTTTTCTCTTTAAAACACCTATTTTAGCATGCATATTGATATGTTCTTTGAAGTGGGAATTGCATCAGAACACTGGGAAAGTCAAAAGTCAGCAGACACCTGAGTTCTATTCATTATATTCATCTGAGATGCAACTCATTTCAGTTCATGCTAGAAATAGCAAGTTCTGCAAGCTTCCTTATTGCCTCCTCTTATCTTATGTAGTCATAACATATCAGCGGGCCTCACTGGACTTCAGTTCTCCTCGACTTTTCATCGCTTTTCATTGTTAGTTTTTCAGAGACATCTTGATATCACAGTGATATCTTAGCTATCTGAAGAAGTTGAGCTGTTGCACAGAGAACGTAGTGTCAGTTGCCTTTTAAGAGTGTTCCAGTGTAATCAGAGTAGTACTATGAGGCAAAATGCTGTCATGCAAGGGGGAGAGCTTACTCCATCTCTAGTCTTCTGAGCCATATTGCTAAGTGATAATTTTAACTTACTTTCTAGATGCCCTAAAACATTCTAGCCTTAAATATTTTATAACTTCTTAAAAACAACCAGCCCCAAATTTATATACAGATGCAGATGCTGAGTGCTTAGAATTAAACTGCATACATTAGCGGAAATGATAGAGTGCTACACTTGATTTGTTCAGCCATAAAACATTTAACCTCTGAATGTACTGTTTTATATAATCATAATTTGAATGTGTAACTAAACTGAGCTGTAACCCACGTCAGCATGGTACATGTTCATAGAATAGGTCTGCAACTGAGGAGAAGGGAAGTTGCCTTAAACCAGGATTCACTGGGGCTTTGTGTGCATTCATGTATGTGAGTGGGCTTGTAAGGTTAACACCAGAATTTTCCTTATTTTAAAAAAAGTCCCAATTAAATACCTTAAAGACAGTTAACCAATTTAGTGAACTGAGTGAAACCAATGATGAGGTAAATATGAGATCCTTGGAAACCAGCAGGTTCCCCTACAGAAAACTGTTGTTACCACTTGTCAGTATCCTATTGTAAGTTCAACGGTCTAGACACCTTTCCAGTTCATTTTTGCCTGTTTGCTCTCTTGCTTGTATGCCTGTTGGAATGAAAGTCCAACTTGCCAACATTTAGGTCATGTTTTAGTCTTTCTGTACAACACCTGCATCCCAGTTTGTCAGCTAGGCAAAATTCATGTTAGTTTCAATACTAGTCACATGTTTTAAAGGTACAACTTCTGCTTTATTGAAGTAGTATTCTCAGTCATGAGTGAGAGCAAATTTAAAATTTATGTCACCGGTGTATCCTAAATTAAAACAGCTCTTGTCTGTATCAGTGTGGAGGCTTCAGCTGATGAATTAAGCAAATGTAAATTTTTACAATAGCCTCTAGCTTCATTGCACTAGTACACAAATTTGTATTTTAATATCCAGGTTTTAAAACGGTTGCAACAGTGGAACTGACATTAAATTTCCCTGTTCTATGTGTTGGTCCCATTGTAACTCAAGACAAGGACAACTTTCCCCAGGCTGGCATCCTCCACATGTATTGGACTGTATCTCCCACCAGTTCCTCAGTTAGCATGAGTTATGCTGTTTGGGTGTGAGAGGAGTTGTTGTCCAACGTGACTGGGAAGTGCCAAGTTGAAGCAGGCTGCCAGTCATTGATGAGCAGTTAGATGATGTGTGATTTAATAATGTCACAACATAGGCAAGCATGCTTAAAAATTGTGGAATAACTTTTGGAGACAGGCCCAAATGTTCATGCAGTCTTTCCTTTCATATGAACCTTTACTGTGTCATTCTTTGACTAAACTGTCTATTCTACTGTAACAGTAAAGAGTCTTTTGGCATCTTAAAAGCTAACACATTTTATTTGGCATAAGCTTGTGTGAATGCTTCATCAGAGGCTGCTGTAGTTCTGTTGCTCATTTTTACTGTTCATTTTAATGATATTTACCCTGAAATTGATTGATGGAGGGATATAATGAACATAGAGTATATATTGAATATATAGAGATATAATGAAAAAGAAAAGCAGGACCCAACACAGAGTCACTATCTTTTATTAGTATGTTAAGCCTAATGTCTGCTTCAAAAGAAACATCAGTTTATATATTCTGGAATAAGCACCACAGAAATCTTCCCACCCCCTGCAACTCTTCTGTGGAGAATAAAGATGTTTCCACTGTTTCCGTTGCTGCTTATCTGATGGAATAAGAGCTCTTCTTCTTGTGTCAAGACTAATTCTACTCCCTGGAGCTTCTATAAATCCTTTTGGAGAACAAATATTTTTCCGCTTTAAATTGAATGTTCTAAATTGCTCTGTGTGGGTGTTTTTCTTTTCTTTTTAAATGCACATACACATCCCAAATGTCGCTACATGCTGTGTGTTGTTAAGAGCTTTTTAGAAATATTCAGAGTTGTGTTGCAGTTTTTAAAAGATTTATCTGCCTTCTGTTTTGTTTGCTTATGTTTTGTTAAATTAGGTGTTTCAGTTGGTAAATTGGCTTTGTGACAATTGTGTCAATAGGAGATAAGCATTCAAAAGATTATTTTAAAAAGGGGGTGGTCTCTTTTCTATTTTTTTTTCTGGACCCATGGCCCATTCAGTGTCCCTGTGACATTCCTGTGTTCTACACAGATGAAGAGTGACCCTCTACAGTTTCTCCAAACCCATATGCAGATGCCCACAGGAGACAAACTGCTTAAAACAGGTATTTGTGGATTTGCCATCAGAAGTGATCAGACCATGATGCTGCTATCATTCAGCTTTTAAAATCTGGATAGTGTACTTGTGTGGCACCTTGCTGTATTGGTGCTGTCTTTCCAGTGTAGCAAGTTCCAAGCTCTAATAGTGCAACAGCCTTTTCTCATTACCATACAGACTTAGAGTCACACCTGTACTTGTTTCTGTTTACCAAATGGCCCTAGATATATCTGAGTTTTCCTTTACATCCATCCATTACCATAGGAAGCACAGTGTGTAGTACTGGTAAAAGTTTTCAGTTGTGGTATTCTGAATATAGAACAACTTCCTTAGGTGGGCTCATGTGACACTATCTCTGTTTCATTTTATTTTAAAGTTCTGGTGAAGACCTTCGTATTACCAAAACCTGTTACATATGTAAATTTAATGGAGGTTAAAGCCTGGAATCTTAACTGCCTTATTGCATCACTGTTGAATGCAGTTCTGCTCAGAAAACTAGCCAGCAGAAGGAGAAGGGGGCATTTTTTTTGCCAATTTTATCTTTATCTACAAGTCTGAAGTTTCTGCAGTATTCATAAGGTCCCCACATCCCTGCAGAACAGGAGAGCAGGCGAGGGAAAAGTTATCACAGAGGGAGGATTAGTCAGTCAAGGTCTCTTCCTTCTCCATTCTTCCAGTGGAAGTGCTTTTGGCAGACCCCATTCACAGAAAGAAAAAACTGAATCCAAGCCTGTGTTAAGAACATATACTAGCCACACCAGATGTTCGACTTGCTGAAGAGTAGAGTATTAAACTGCATGGATAGATGGCAATGCAACTGGACCATTCTGTGATTCATCAAAGCTCTTATATGGGCATGGGATACATTCATGACCAGGGAACAGAGTTATTTTTTCAGCTAACCTGGGAATTTTCACTCTATGACCATCCTGTATTTCTATTTCCTGTATTTGTTTTTGATACTTTATAACATGGGAGGGCAGACTTTATGCTTGCATAATCTACATGTTTGCATATGTGTATTTGTATGTACTAAAACTTGGTGATCTGTCAACCCAAAAATCATGAAAAAGACATATTTTTAGAGTTGCAGAACTATGAAACTAGGGTTGGTTTTGGTGGGGGGAGTATTAGAATTGAACAGAGCACACAGCCTTTACTCACAAAAATTTGTCCCTGATTAACAATAGGTTTCTTCATTTCGGCAGTAAAATTGAGGGAAGTGGTAAATTTGTTGCTCCTGTTGTTAAACAACTGAGAGTCAAAGATGCTTGCTGATTTGTTTACTCAGAGATCTACCAGTAGATCCACATCTACTTTCTGCTGTACCTTATAGAGGCTTTAAAATTAAAATTCCCATGCATGCATATCTTTTAATCTTCGTTCCTCTGGCAAAATATGTTTGCCATACAGTCTTTGTTCTGCAGTGTGCTCTACACTGCTGTAGATTCTAGGACTCAGTATGTAAAATATGATAGATTCCATATTAGCAAGTCTGATGAAAGGGCTCTTAACAGATGCAGAGGGACCAAGATTTATATCCATTTGTTTACAACTGAGGGTTATAAATAAAAAGGGGATATTATTACTTAAAAGTTTTGATGAGAACTGGTAAATAATTGTTGTCTACTGATGTGAACTCTCACTGATATTCAGGAGATATATTTCATAAACTGAGAAAAGAAGCTACTTTCAAATCAGAAAAACAGTGCACAGAGGATTGTTGAGTTCTTAATATTAAGGTAGTTTCAAATGATTGTCACAGAACTAGCTATTCCACCAATACTGGAACACTGCCATCAATTTCTTTGTCTTATATTAAGTAGAGATAAAAATAGGATTATCAGAGGATAATCCTAGGGAAGATGTGAATTTGAACTAAATAATGCTACTGATAGAAGTAAGTCAGCTCTCCATTCCTCCCTCCCCGCCCCATAGCTTTATTATTTCTAAAGCTAAGTGCCCTTAGTTTTAGATGGACTTCAGGGCTAGCTTTTATCATATTATGTAGAGTTGCTATTTATTTTTTGCTTTGGTGAGAAATAGCACATTGATGTGCCAAGTGAAAGTCTGAGTACTCAGTACAAAGTGGCTTTCTCAGCTGTCAATTTTAAGACATCAGGAATGCAATTAAGATATGATTGAGAGGAATTGCACTGATATGATTAATGAGCATTAATAACATTTCATATCTTCTGAAATTCAGGATTCACTAAGAAAGCTGAAGACTGTACTGAAAGGGAATAGACAATAGAGAGAATTGTGTTCTCTTAAGATGTCTGCTAACAGTTACTGAAAAGCCTGAAAACTATTGTAGAACCCAAGCAACATAAAACCCAGAACAAAACTCATGAATAATATTTTTAACCATTGCAACTTCCCTAATGTATGAAAAATTCTGCGTGCTAGAAGGCTGTATTTGAGATGAGAGAACAAGATTTGTGTATTGCAAAAAAGTAGAAAGATCTGTAGCAGCTTTTGAAACTCCATCTGCTGGTATGATAGCCACCCAGTTGCTTCCAAATCTAGCTAGAAACCCTCAGCTCTTTCACAATCTGCATTTCTTTCTGAAGCTTCAGGCTTCTTTCCGTATCTGTTCCAGTGATCAGAGAAATGAGAAATCAGTTTTTCATTTTTTTCCTCATTTTTAAATTCCATCTCTTTCAGTTTGTTGTTGTTAACTGCCATCACATTGACTTCAACTTATGGCAACCCAACATATGAAAAACCCCTAAGTCACCCCATCATCAACAGCCTTTCTCAGGTCTTGCAGACTCAGAGCTGTGGTATGCTTGACTGAGGCCCATACTGCACCACAGCACCATCCTGGCATGGGAATGTGTTGCTGCCGGTCTGCAATGCATGCCACTGCACAACATTGTGGTCCTACTGCTGTCATGTCCCCAGCCATCGTGATACCACCATAAACCATTACTGGAAAAAATCCAGTAATGGCCTCACTTCACACAACAATTCCCTCAGCTGTGGGCATGCGGCAAGTCCAGAAGCGCTATCAAGTGCTTCCTTCCACAGTACAGCCAGGAAGAGGCCATCTGTACTGCAGAAGGAAGGAGCTGTCCCAAATGTTACCCATCTACTGTCAACCAACTGGCACCATGGGGACCGTTCAGGTCCTGATCCATTGCTGATATCCATTACGGCGATCACAACGGGATGATGTGGGATCATAGCATAGTGCGATAGGGGCTGAGTCTATCTATCTGTAATATTGTCTTCCTCTTTTCCTACTGCCTTCTGTCTTACCAAGCATTATTTTCTTTTCTACTGAGTCATGTCTTCTCATCATGTGTCCAAACTACAAGAGTATCAGTTTTGTCATTTTAGCTTTTAGGAAGAGTTCGAGCTTGTTATGCTTTAGGATCTATTTATTTATCTTTTTAAGAGTCCACAGTCTCTGTACAACTCTTTCCCAGCACTCCATTTCAAATGAGTTGATATTCTTTGTATCAGCTTTCTTCATTGTCCAGTGTTCACATTCCTACATAGAAATTGAAAATACTGTGGCATGGACAATCCAAATGTTAGCTTTCAGTGATATATCTTTACACTTCAAGATTATGTCTACTTCCTTCATAGCTGCCCTTCCATGTTCTTCTTCTGATTTCTTGACTTCAGTATCCATTCTGATTAGTGACTGAGCTAAGGCATGGGCCTTTTCCACACTACACTGTTATAGTACTATTACTCCGCTTTCAGCATCCTGTGGAATTCTGGGGTTTGTAGTTTATTGAGGCCAAAGAGCTCTCTGGCTGAGAATTCTAAAGCCCCCCCCCAAACTGCAAAACCCAGGTTCCACATTTACTTTTGCTGCTCCTCTGTCCTTCTCAGGTTGCATGGCTCCTGTCATAAGTATGCCTGCTGTGTATTAGTATATGTGCTGGAATAAATAAATAATAAAATAATAAATAATAAAATCTTGTATTTCTCTTCATTGATTATTTGTAGTAGTTCTTCTTGTCGCTGCACACCAGTTTTTGATCAGTTGCATTCACAGTTCTGATTCTATTTCTGTTCCCTTTTACTTTTGCTTCTCTTCTGTCTTCATCAGGGTGCATGGCTCCTGTCATAAGTATGCTGGCTGCCCATTAGTATATGTCATGGAATAGGTTTACTGGGTGAAAAGGGGCTGTAGGTTGCTAGTACTACAATATATCAATTGCCCATTGCTGCTTGCAAACATGTATTGGGCTGAAAATTCTAAAGCATTCCACAGTGCCAAATGGTTAATTACTGCAGTGCTTGAAGCCATTTTGTATCTGGCAAGGAGGGGAGCGATCTGAAAGGGGAATGTGAAACAAGTAGGAAGGTGTGGGAATGGGCATGGCAAACATAAGGTGATAGGAACTTGTCCTGGCTGCCAGGATGAAAGATATGTACCGGGAAACAACAGAGGGGATCTGGAAAATGTTGTTGCTGATGGGGTTTGTGACATTTATGACTTTCACCAGTCATTTCTGTTCATGCCTAGATTTGTGTGACAAAGTATAGAAAATGTAACCATCTAACATGTGGAAAAGTCACTGTTACTTGCTTTGCTACAGATAAACACTTCTGTTCAAACTCTTGAGTGCTGTTTGTAAGCACAAGTTATCCAAGACCTGACAGTCCTAAACTACTTGAAGAGTTTCGTCTGTCATCCATTGAGGCTTCTCTTTCTTTTTGGCTACAGATAGTGTCTTTATATATTAATTCCTAACAATGTCCTTTGCTTCAGTCCAGAGTTCCTCTGGCTCAGTCAATTAGGCTTAATAGTGCAAGTTTATGTTCTACATTATATTTAAATTCTATGGGGGAGTTCTTCAGGTTGTATTTCAGCACAGTGGTTGGTTTAGTGTTCTTCAGCTTTACTCTAATTTTTGATAGTAGCAGTTGTTAGTCTGTGCCTCAGTCTGCTCCTGGTCTTGTTTCTTGCATAGAAAATGGATCTTCTCCATTCATAGTCATCAGGTGATGTTCATGTAAGTAGGATTGCTTGTTTGGTTGCTTGAAGGATGTGTTTGTGATGGGCGAACTGTTGACTTCACAAAATTCAGTCAGTTGCTCTTTTGCTTCATTTCTTGATTCTGAGCCAAATTTTCCTACTCTCTTGAACTGTGCTGTGTTTCCTCCTTTTGCATTCCAATCACTTATGCTTACAAAAAGTTTTGTTTTGATGTCTGATCAGTTTCTTCTTAGACTCTGGTACACAATCTTTCAATTTTTTCTTGTATACTTGGAACACAAATTTGGATTATGGTTATATTGATGGGTTTTCCCTGAAGTTGTATTAATAAATATTCTTTGGGTTTGTACTGTAATCTTTTGCTACATCTCTCCTCACTATTAATGCCATCCCCTTTCTTAGATTTTCATTTCCTGAGTAAACACTATGTGATTATCTGATTCAGAGTATCCCATTCCTGTTGACTTTAGCTTGCTTGTTCCAGTTGCTACAATCTTTAGAATTCCAGTTCTTGTTTTATTATATCTAGCTTCTTTTGATTGATGCTTCTCACATTCCATTTCCTATAATATGTGTTGTGCAGGTATAGGCTTTTCTTTCATCTCGGAGCAGGTCAACAGTGTCCTTTCAGCTTGAATCCAGTTGCATCATTAGTCACAGTGCTGCTTGTATTTGTCCTTTGGTGTATACCAAAGTAGCTCATTGAATGCCATTCAATCTGGCAGCTTCATCTTTTGACACTCTCTTGTTTCATTTTGGATTGTCTCATCTTAGAGTTTTCATGGTAAAAGATATTGAAAAGGGGTTTACTGTGCCTACTTCGACTCACTACTAACAACCATGGTGCCTTTGCTGTTGTCTCTGAGAGATCCTCCACCAGTGCCACCCTCCACTACTGCTGCTGTCCAGCAGCTGTTCGGCATATTTTGTCTGGCTCCTCAGCAAAGGGAGACATGTCTGACATGGAAGATCCTGCTACAGTCAACATCAGCTCTTCATCATAAGCAAACACAGTTCCACCACTGCAGCAAGATAGTGCCATTGATGGGCCTTTTCCATATCTACTTGAAAATTTCTGCAAATTCTTCTGCACATTATGAATGTGTGTATTATGTACCAATTTTGTGGAATGCTGACAAAACTCAAAGCAATTGTCCTTAATGTATAACTGATGATCACTACCACATTCATTTTTGTGCACAATTCCCCTTTATGCATTTTTAAACTTGAGAAGTCTTTTATAAAAATAGGAATACAAATGAGTGGCTCTATTTTGGTTCAGGTGCCGGTATGGAAAATGCAAACTAAGTAGTTTTACATTAAAATGCATACCAGACAATCTCCCCTCCCCCTCCCACTCCATAGTCCTTTCCAATTAATTGCACAATGTCATCTTGCAAAAACAGCAAGAAATAGATTTTCTAGTCCTTGCAGCACACTGATCTTGTTTCATTATTGAAGAGATATTCCACTGAGGAAGTATCATTTATCATTTCAGTACTTGGCAAGGGATTTATTTAGGGATGGTCAACCACCATAGATAACAACAGTACTTAGCAGTGGACATAAACAGCTGTCCTTAGGATTTGCTTTGATCTGCAAATCATACAAGCCAGTGTATGATTTGCTCCCCACTTAATTTAACTGTTGGTTGATTTAGATTAATCAATCAACACTTGAGTTGATTAATTGGCAGTGGGAAAAATTGTGATTAGTTTTTTTTTCTTCTTCTGTGAACTGTACTCATTTCTTTGTTTAGGCTACAGGTTGAATAAGGAGCTTGTGTTAGTGAAATTATAATATAAATTCTGTTTTCAGAAAGTGTTACTGATATTTTGTTAATATGTTAAAATTTATTTAATAGTATGGAGATCTAGCATGTATGAGGTCCCAGTCTCCAACATTTCCAGTTTAAAGGATCTATGGGAGGAATGCTAGGAAATAACTCTACCTGAGCATCTGGAAACCTGTTTCCAACAAAACCAGACAATCATTTCCAAATTCAGGGGTGCCAAATGTGCTCAGTCCCAGATCTTTTGGACTGGAGCTTCCACAATTGCTTACCATGGGCTGTGCTGTCTAGGGCTTATGGGAATTACAGTCTAGCAACCTCTGGAGGTATGCACAGTTCACAGCCCTGTGTTAAATGGAGCAGTGGCCCACTATGATCCTCATGTTTGTGTCTTAGTAAGATGTAAAGTTATCTAAGCTAATAGCTTAGTCATAATATTTCTCAAGTAAGATTATAGTAGTTGAAGTCCTATCTGTGCACTAGACTGGAGGGAAAGGGCCACCGGCATAGTAGCAATAAGGAAAAACAGATAAATTGCTTGTCTGGTGGAATAGGCTGCCAGCTCAAAGCTGTTTCTCGAAATCTTAGTTCCTGGGTGAGTCCTCAGAGTTGGGGCGTTCTGGGAAGGCTGCTTTGGAAAATCACCTTGCCATGGGACAGAAAACATCCTCATTCCAATAGCCACACATCAGACAGTGGGGGACAAACTTGTTGGAAGACTGCTTTTCTTTTTCTCAGAAGTGACCAACAATGATTTTATTTGCCTTCTGTCATGAAACTGAAAGGGGGGAAAAAGAAGGACCTCTAGTGTAACGAACTCTCAGACAAGTTATGCATACCAACTAAATTCCAGCCAGTATTTCAGAAACAATCCGATTCTCCTCTTGATTTTGGCAGCTTATTGTATTCTCTATACTTTATCTACTTTTTCCTGCTGCAACCTCCTACATTTTCCCATTGTATGACTCCTGTATTGATAGTGGCTTTATTCTAGATTTTTTAAAAAATGTTATGAGTGACCCTGAAACCATGTGGAAGGGCACAAAGTAAATTAAACTAGCGTATTTACCTGGCATTGCCTGAGATTTTGTTTTCCTCTTAAGGACTCAGCAAACTGTATTCTCCAGTATATGTAACTTTCCCCCATATTTCCCAAGGCTATCTGTATTCAGAGTTATTTATATACACAGTTTGGGGTCCTGAGGGAGTACACTGTCCTCCTCCTTGCTGCTAGGCCTCATCTCCAAAGCAACCAGCCTATTTCAGTACCTGTAACTGTTCCACATATTCCCCAAGCCAATCTGTAGTCAGAGTTGTTAACATACAGAGGTTGGGTTCCTGGGGGAATACACTGTTCTTGCTGTTAGGCCTTGTCTCCTTAGCAACCAGCCTATTCCAGTACCTGTAACTTTTCCCCATAGTCCCCAATCCAGTCTGTGTTCTCTGGTGACACTGATGTACTGGCTATTGATTGATTGATTGATTGATTGATTGATTGAAATTGATTTTGGCTTTCTGTTGAATTTGTGCAATGGCTTTACATTTTCCTGGAAGCATTTTTTTGTTTTGTTTTTTTTAAAACTTTATTTTTCTAAGGAAGCATTTTTTGTTTTGAATTTCAACTTTATGGTTCCTCACGTATGAAACCCGTACAATCTACTGTGTGAGGCAAGAAGACTTTGTAACTACGTTGTGTATGTCACTTTAATGTTTCTCATATACGCCTCCCAAAAGTTTTCTGGCGCCCTTATTGATGGTAGGCCTCATCTCCATAGCAACTGGCCTGAGGCCCAAAAGGTCTCCGCTGAGAATTCTCCAAGGCCCTCCTTGAACTACAAACCCCCGGATTCCATGGAATCTTCATGGCCAGCCAATGATATGAGGTCTTCTCACCTCACTCAGCCAATCATATGAGGTCTTCACTTGCCTAATGCAGATAAACAGGCAAACGCACAGATAAACATTGACTTTTGTGTAGTAGACAAATAGTCATGAAAGTCTGTCTGCTCTGATTCAGATTAATATCAATATGCGTTAGCTAGGTATAAAATTATTCTCATGTGTGATCAAATTGTCTGCTTAGTGACCCAGAATGCTGAAAATTAATGTCATCAAACCAATTAGCAGCCTTACTCATAATATACCTAAGGAAAGAACATAGCACTTGCTAATAGGGGTGGCAAGAATATTATTCTTTGTTTCCCTGCAAAGAACACATGCACACGTGCACACACAGTTAACTTTTTTGTAAGATAATGTTAAGCTTCTCTGATCATGGCAAGAAAATAAAAGATAAAAAACTATTTATGTTTCTCTTGCCAGCTTCGCATACCCTTAGAATCATAGAATCATAGAAATGAAGAGTTGGAAGAGACCACAGGGGCCATCCAGTCCAACCCCCTGCCATGAAGGAACACCCTCAAAGCACTCCCGACAGATGACCGTCAAGCCTCTGCTTAAAAACCTCCAAGGAAGGAGACTCCACTACACTCCGAGGCAGCAGATTCCACTGCCGGACAGCCCTGACTGTCAGGAAGTTCTTCCTGAGGTTCAGGTGGAATCTCCTTTCCTGCAGCTTGAATCCATTGCTCCTTGTCCTGGTCTCTGGAGCAGCGGTAAACAAGCCCGCTCCCTCCTCTATATGGCATCCCTTCAGATATTTAAACATGACTATCATGTCCCCTCTTAACCTTCTCTTCTGCAGAGTAAACATACTCAGTTCTCTAAGTCTATCCTCATAGTGCATGTCTTCCAGGCCTCTCACCATTTTGGTCGCCCTCCTGTGGACTTGCTCCAGCTTGTCAATATCCCTCTTGAATTGGGGTGCCCAGAACTGGACACAGTATTCAAGATGGGGTCTAACCAAAGCAGAGTAGAGTGGTACCAGTACCTCCCTCGATCTAGACACCATACTCCTATTGATGCAGCCGAGAATTGCATTGGCTTTCTTGGCTGCCGCATCACACTGCTGACTCATGTTCAGCTTGTGGTCTATGAAGACTCCTAGATCCCTTTCACACGTACTGCTATCCAGCCACGTGTCCCCCATCCTATATTTGTGGATTCCATTATTTCTGCCTAAGTGTAGGACCTTACATTTCTCTCTGTTGAATTTCATTTTGTTCGCCCTGGCCCAGCTCTCCAACCTATCCAGGTCATTTTGAATTTTGATCCTGTCCTCTGGCGTATTAGCAACCCCTCCCAATTTGGAAAGAATTGTGCAGGTTATGTCATTTGTCAGTGGCATTTCCTACTTACTTACATCCTATCCTTGGAGCTTTAATAGTTTCTCCATGTTACTATCAAGTTAGTTCTTCTTCATGGACCATTTGGCTGTTTATTCCTATTTTATCAGAAATTCCAGGTATTTGTCTGAAATCTAGTTCACATATTCAGTGGGCAAATGGGACTAATGATAGGTTCAAGCATGTGTGCAAATGTATGTTTCAATGAAGGATTATACCATAACCAGTAGTGCAAAAATTAAGGGACCTGATTATTCCTGGTGAACAGAGCCTGCAAGCTGACGTTCCAATGCAACCTTCTTCAAACCTTTTACCCTGGAGGAACCTTAAAAAAGTTTTCAGGTCTCAGGGAACCCCTGCATTAAAAATTATTATACCCAGGGAGCCCTGATTGAAAAACTCCGCTCCACAGTTAAAGGAGACCAAAGGTTGCCAGTCTGTTTCTCTGATGTGCTGTGTATACTGCTTCGCCACCTACTTAGCTCTCTCTTCTTTTATAACTCAACATTATTTGTTGTGTCTCATATTTATTCTTAGAGTCAACTTCTTTTTTCTTCCTTTACTTTGTCTCCAGCTTCCTTTCTACTCTTTGTTTTCTCTGCCCACCTTTGCCTCCAATCCTTGCTCCTTCCCTTTAGTTTAGGTTTCCAAGTGCATCTGAGGCCAGCCTTTCCTTTCTTTTTTCTCTAGTTCTACGCTTTCACAGGCACACTTCCTTTGCTTAAGCTCAGCTCCGTTTTTTTCTTCTTCTTTTTCTTTCCTTGCTAAGGCTTATGTCCAAAAGATAACAAGCATAAGAAGACTGGCAGAGTCTTCCAGCTGGCACGGTCTTCCAGACTCTTTCTTCAAAGAATGGCTCTGGGAAAACTGTAACCTGCAGCTGCTCATTCAAAGAAAAGCCCTCAGGTCCAGGCTTTAATTCTGACTCTTCTTAGTGGAGTACTACTTGAAAGAACAAGGGAAGATAATTATCAGAATGCACAACTGTGAACAGAATTTCTCCTCTGGATGACATATACAAGCCTTCACATCTTCCCTCTTTCCAGCTTGGCATCTAGAAATTTTGTCAAGATCTTTATATTATCCAAAAATGTCTGTACTCCTATCAGTTGTGATACATCTTAGAAGGAGATAGACTTTCCTTTTCTGGAGATTTTTAAGCAATCTTTGGAGGAACACCTGTCAGGGATATTTTATGCTATCAATTTCCTGTATTGGCAGAGTTTTGGACTACATGTTCTGTTGGGTCACTTCCAACTATGTTTCTATGATTCTGTGATCTATCAATTGACAATTAAAAAAAAAGTCAACAGAACCTGTCTGAAATAACAGAGCCAATGGTTCATGATGCCACCGGATTGGAACAAGCCACTGGGCATTAGGAAGTCCAGAATAAGCTGATTGCACTTACATCCCATCTAAACGCACATCAAAAATTATTGATTGCAAACTCAATTTCCGCTGGTTTCAGTGGGACCCAACCTACTGCCAAAGTGATACCTGTCTTGATCTGTGTCAACAGAGTCAACAAAGATTCTCATGGATGACACTGATGTTAGATATTGAAGTCTAACAAATGTATTGTGACACAAACTTTATGGAGCAGTGTCAACTTTGTCAGTTGCATGGGTTTCCTTACTGTTTATGTTTGTTGAGGCGAAAGCTACATGAAAGGAAATAAACTTAGTCCTGAGAGTATCAATACGTAGCTGAAGAAACCACAAAACAGGTGAGGCAAAGAATATAGCAGGGAGCCCTAACAACTTGTCTTACCTCTATTTCCCCTGGGGACAGATCGTCACTTGAACAAGTAAGGTTGTACATTCTTCCACTTTCAACAGTAATGTCCCAACTTTGTATGTTAACACAACACATAGGAGGTTGATTTCATTGAATAAGCTCATAGCCTTCTAGTTTTTGAGTACCTTTGTTTCTTGTTACTCCCCCCACCCTTTCTTCCCTTTCGGAAAGCAATTATACTGAAATCCTGCTGAAGGGTCCTTTCTAAAGGTTGAACTGGAAAGCATTCATCCTGAGACATGTTAACTGTTTCTTGAATCTGTGACTTTAAAAAAATTATTCATTAAAACACCAGACCTTAAAACTAAATCACTATTAAGTCTGCGGCATCAAAGGAGCTTTTTTATTTTGAGCCACCTAAGCAGCATCCTGACAGATGTGACACCAAAGCCAAGGACACGTAGGCAGAAGAACTTAATCTTTATGTATTTGTGCAAAAGCTGTTGCGTAAAGCCCTGCTTTTGAAAAGTCAGCCATGTGTTACAGAGCGACAGTGTCTGGGCTATATTAGCATCATAAATATCAGAATGCAAATCTTGTCAAGTGCTTCAGGAAGAAAAAAAATGCTTTTTATGCTTCTGTGGTTGCTAGTCCTCACATAACCTGATTTTCATATACACAGGCAATTATTCCTTTCGTTTACCTCTCTTTAACCTGCTTCTGGATTCACTGGAAGAACAAAATTACGCACTTAGAGACTGAATATTAAGATACCACTAAGCAAAATGACTGTTGATGGTTATAGTTCTGGGACAAGCTGAATAGTAATTGGTCCCACCTAATGAAAAGTTTTTCCATCTCTGAGTATCACCTCTTTCTCATATGTAGCCAGAGGTATTTTAAGCCCATGATACAAAACCATACTTCTACAACAGCCTATCCCAACCCTGGGGGTGCCTGCAGATTGGGGATACAACGAGTTTTCTGGTTTTCAGTGAGAAAGCATTAATATATCAGAACATTCCATCAAGAAAATGGTCCACATGAAGGAGATTTTTTTCACAATACGATATTTTGTTGTAACACAATGTGTGTGGGGGGTTTTTAATTGAAAAAGTGTATTTTGTGCAAAATACAAGTTTCTATGCAAAACAAAATGTAGTTTTTGAAAAAATACCAAGGTGGTTTGAATTTAAAAAAAAGTTGCTTGAGAGACAAATTTTTCACAGGATACTCAAAATGTATAATTAGTTTTAATTTTAAAATGTACAAAAAATATTGTAACCTTGCCAAACAAGGACAACATTTTGAAATGATTCATCCTTGCATGCTACTCCCTCCTAAACTAGCTGTTAGTCTCAGCTACCAGGCCTTGTGTTCGGGAGTGACTGAAGTTGTAGTGCAAAATATCTGGAGGAAACTAAGGGTCTTTCCACACTACACTGTTACAGTGCTATTGTTCCACTTTCAACATCCTATGTAATCCTAGGGTTTGCAGTTCAGGGAGGGGCATTTAGAATTCTCAGCCAGAGAGATCTTTGACCTCAGGAAACCACAAACCCCAGAATTCCACAGGATGTTGAAACTAGAATAATAGAACTATAAGAGTGTGGTGTGGAAAGGTCCAAAGTTAAGGAAGGCAATTCTGCAGCATGTATTTTATACAGGTTGTTGGGAAGTGCATAAAATGAACTAAAGAAAGAATAATATGAAGGGGAGATTAATATAATAGCAGAATGCCTTCAAAATGAAAGTTTTACTCCTTCCACACCTTAAACAAATTTAGTTTCTGTTGCCCCCCCTTTGACCATAATAATTATTGGTATAGAAGAATTGATATTTTTTGTCAACAAAATCTTATCTAATATATAGAGTCAAAAAAAAGTTTCTGTAATTCTGTTTTTGCATCCTTATATTTGAAGCGTTCCGTGACAACTCAACATTAGGCATATGAGGTGTAGAGCACAGCAGTTATTTTTTAAAGGGGGAAAAATTTGCAGTCATGTTACTTTCTTATGTAAAGCAATATACAAAGAACTCACAAAACATGCACTTCAGTATAACATTTTCTAAAAATTCCTTAAACAAATGTCTGTTATTTTTATTTTGTAAGAAGATTAACCATGAAGACATAGTACTAAACCAAATGATATGTTCAAAGCTCTTGTGTTGACCCCAGATGTAAGTTAGTATTAGGTTAGATATGACCAAGTTAATTTGTATTGATTTTAGTGTTTCTAACCACAACTAAAGCACAGTTAAATGTGTACCCAGTCCTTTGTGCTTTTTAGAAGTTTACTGGGTCTCAGTACCAAAAATGAAAACAAGTTATTGGGATTGTTTCCCTAAAATATACACACATGTGCACATATGTTTTGTGTGAATGTGTGTGAACACTGAGACTGTATTAACAGTAGTCTTACAGTTGTAGGAGTCCACATGGTCTAGTGGTTCGGGTGTTTTACTAGGACTTCAGGAGACCATGGTTCAGACCCTCAATCAGCCATGGAAAGCCACTGAGTGACCTTTGACAAGTCACATATTCTCACCCTTAGAGGAAGGCAGTGGGAAACCCACTCTGAACATATCTTGCCAAGGAACCCCCATAATGGATATGCCGTAGGGTCACTGTACATTGGAAACAACTTGAAAGCAAACAACAACTAATACAGCTGCTCCCCCAGTCATATTAGATGTTAATTTAAGGGGTTTGGATTTATGTCTAAGAGCTGTTATGATTGTGATTGCTGTTTTTCATTCATTTCTTCTATAGATTACTTACAAAATGACATTCACTTTTACGCTGTACATCAAGGCTATACCATACTACAACATTCAGAGCAAAACAGCATACTAACAGCTTGGGAATATCTTTTTCAGAGGAATGAATATAAGGACATGCTGAAGCCATCCATAAATGAACAGCAGTAGACTGATGCATTGGGACCCATGCCATTACATTCATTTTTCTTAAAAGTAAATGTCCACACTCTGGAAATTCTGCAAGACAGCACTCTGCAAAGACAGAGGCATATTTGGCCTAGTTCTCATGAACAAGCAAATAAGGTAAACTTATGCCTCAGCATGATTAGTTCAGACTCTAGATGAGGCATTGTATGAATTAGTTCCTTTATGTACTGGCTGGGAGCATGCCCTGCAATCTGTGACCAGATCCCCGCCTGAAGAAAGATAGATTTACATAATCACTGTAAAGGACGCCGCATAAGCTTTCTACCTCTGTCTGATTGAGGCAAAACCCTGAGGATTACTTGTAAGGTTTAGGAATTTCCCTGAAAATTCCCTGGAATCCTAAAAATCTGAATTTGGACAAATTTGCAGTACAATAGCTGAATTGTGATTGAAATTTAGAACTATGCATGAAAAGCAAAAGGATACCTGATTTGAGTGCTACTTGCTTAGTAGTTTGGCAAAACTCCTCTCCCTCATCAAAAGATTAAATAAAGAAATCTGATTTATTAAAATGTACCTCTAACTTTCACATATACAGTGGGTACATACAGTAGGGTCCACACAGTTGTACAACTCTACCAGTTCACAGCATTATGACAGTACTGTTCTTGTTCTATATCCAGAGCAGTCTTCTTCATGACAGATTTTCAAGTTTCATAAAGACTCAAAGACCTCTGGTAATAAAGAATATCCTGAGAAAACTAAACCATTGCTATTTCTGGGTTATAGTTTCTTTGCACGTCATTCCAATTATAAACCACTTGTGCCTCAAGAGACAGATTTGGAGTCAGAAATAGCAGTGTAATAGCATCTAATATTTTTGCTGTAAGCCAGAATATTAATCATGTTTGCTTTCATAAATCTGGATTTAACAATGTATAAAGAATTGATTGATCTCAGCATTTCCTCTTAGGTTATAGCACAATGTATAATTATCTCCTGTTTAAAGCTGTAAGAACTATGTCGTCAGAGAAAAATAACACAGAGGTACGTAAGATTGAAGTTGTTCATACATTAACACATTGGCCCTAATTCATTTAGCCTGTTTATAGGTGTGCAAAGGATTATGTATACATAGCAGGCTTTGTTTTCTTTCACAAAACAGCAGCTACCACAGAAGCACTACAGGGAAATGCTTAAGCAAATTAACAGCTTAGTCAATATGTGCCAGAAGTATAGAAGTACAATCTTAAGTGAAGACTCATTTTCTGCAGAAGATAATAGGGACGATTTAATTATTTCAAAATAAGGAATACAAGCAGATAAAAGGCATTACATGTGATTTCTTGATTACCAACATTATGTATTCCTATTATGGCAATAGATAGGAACAGTTGTAGATCAGAGGTGAAGCACATGCTTAATGTGCAGAAGGCCCCAGGGTTAAGACCTAGATTCTCCAGGTTTGGTGAGGAAGGACTCCTGTTGCAAATGAGAGAGAACTGCTATCAGTCACTGTGGACAGTAGTAACTTAAATGAGCTGAATTAATATAAAGCGATTTCCTGACAGATGGATAGTGAAAGCACAGTATTGATTCTAGTGATATTTCTTTTTTTTAAAAAAAAATTATTTAGAAGGTCAAACCATACCTCGATGTCTACCATCTTACCAGAGGCTTTGTAATAGATTGCTGCAGCTATTGTTGTTGTTGTTGTTGTTGTTGTTGTTGTGTGCTAGGTTTTCTGGGGCTGAGAGTATGTGACATGCCCAAGCTCACCGAGGCTGAACAAGGAATCAAACCTGGTCTCCAGTGTCATAATCCAATTCTCAGACTGCTATACCATACTGGCTCTTGTAATACATTAGGGTAGTCTATATCATAATGTGGGTTTCAAGTAAAAAGGTCAAGCAGTTTTGGATGCACTTGAGTCATTTCATTATGTGAATGATAAGAGAAAAAGTGATTTTCTTGTGAAAAGCTGTCAGTATTTTCAATCTTTATAAAAGATAATGAACATTTAAAAAATAAAGAGCATATAGACATGATACTAATAGCAGTGAGACAAGAAATTGCTCTTTGTTGGGAAACTGCAAAAGAATTATGTCTTAATGAATGGTTAAGTCAAATTTGTCACATCACCTTAATGAAAAAGTATGAAAAGTGTTGAATGAAAAGTGTTATTTTCTGTTAACAGAGTGTGATAAATTTTGGAAAACATGGTATGGTCTGTTTATCATACAAATGCAAACAGAGAAACAGTAGGACCACCAAGTGAAGTCACCCATCTTTGGCAAGATATTTTTTGAAACAGATAGATATAGTTGTAATGAGAATCTAGCTAAGAAATAAGATTTGGAGAAGCAGAGAATTGGTAAACTATAGTTAATGATAGATTTGATATAGAGAAGTAATGTCACAAAGTTTTTGTTTATTGTGATTTTTGTGTGGATTTTTTGTTTTTTATTTCTGCCTTTGTTGTTTAGTTTTGCTTTGTTTGAAATATGATGTTACTGCTTATTGTTTGCTAGACTAATGTAAAATGAAATTTAAAAATTTAGAAAACTATAGCTTTGTTTCTAAACTAAGATTGGCAAAGATATAAATTACCAAGATATTTCAAGTCAGATAGAATCTATTATACTCTCCAAAATAAATCTGAATATAATAAGAATATAGCAAGAAAATGAAAATCAAATGAGAATGGAAAAAATGGAAACATCCAGAGAATAAGCTGCAACCCAACTCAGTAAGTGAAGCTATGCAATGCGCTTTACATACCCTCATGCAGCCTCTTTGTTCCTTCATCATTACTGCACAACGAGGCAAACTTGCCAGAAGCCTGCAATAACCATAGTTTCCTGTTAAAGTTTGGACCAGGGAACGATAACTTTACATGGTTTACTGAATCTTGGCTTGTTTGAAAGACCTTAATTGTAGTTTCTGTTTTGGACATACAAGGTAGTTGTGGTTAACAAAGTGGGAGCCAAAGGCCTATAGAGTGAGGCGCTTTTCACACCCTACCTTACCCTGGTGACATCCTGTGGGGATCCCAGCAGCAGTTCTGCTGGGAGGGGAGCGCAATTGGAGTGCCCCATCCACACTGGCTGCCTCTGCAATCCGGGAAGCGCAATAGCCCCCGCCTCTTCCTTCTGCAGCACAGCTGGGTACTTTCCCAGGCTGCACTGGGGCACGAAGCACAGCCATTGTGCTTCCAGACCCTCTGCACACCAGGTAAATGTAGGATGGCAGGACAATCACGGGTCATTGACAGGGGAAACCCATCAATGATTTACTCCATGATTGTGCTGCCTGGAGACAGGAGAAGGAAGGGACTGTGACGATGTCGTGTGTAACCATCATTGCAGTCCTTTCCTTCTACCATTCCCATTGCGGAAAGGGCCTGAGAAATAAAGCTTGTGTATATCTGGGCTTATTAACCTACATATGAATCATCTGGATGCACACAATGTCCTTAGATACATCTTACATAAAATACTACTGCGTCAAATCTACTTTTAAAAATGTTCACTTTTGCAACACATATGTTAAGTGCATACTGCTGTTAAGAAAAAGAAAATGATTTTAACTTTAAAGCAATGTTATCACTTCTCAATAGCAATATCTGCCTAGGTAGATTACCAAACTGAGTTTAAATAATAAAATATAAGAATATAATAAGAGCACAGCACTAAAAACTTTGCTTAAATGGCTGGAGTAAAAGTCAATACAACCAGAGAAGGCAATGTTCTCTTTTATTTTTGTTGTCCATGTGTATTATCCTTTGGAGGGAGAAAAAATTGCGGGAAGATTATTATGTTGAAGTATTCTGATTCCAAAAAAAGTTTAACTGATTTATTTATTATTGTTGCGATTGTTGTTTTGATAATTAAACCAAAGGAATAGTGGTTGTAAAAATACTCCCCTGGCAAACAAGAAAATGCAAAACAAAGCTTAGCTTTCAGAAAAGATAGGGGCCTGTTTGTCAAATTGTCTGTGACCTCAGACACACAAAGTCCTCAGGGATGTTTTACTGCTTTCATTATTATTTTGAGGGTGCATTGAGTTCACTGGTTGAATTATTTCCACATTGTGACCAAGAACAAGAGGAAAAATACCTTCTGTGCAAAATGTGCGAACAGTATGCTTGAATGGAAATGTGTGAGAAATTGAGAGTTGATTATTAAATAAGCTTCCCTCCATGTAAGGCATAAATGGAAGTTTATGCTGTCTTTATGTTTGTTTGTGACCTTTTGTGGTTGCTGGCATTCTAAGATAATTCATCCCATTTCTTCCTCTCTACTCGGATCACTGAGATACAGATAGAAATACTGTGTTTGTGACCCCTGTCCCCACTGCAGTTGTTTATCATTTGTGCGCCACCCGCTGTCCACAGAGAAAATAAGAAAGCAAAGTTGCAGAAGGATATCTGTAACTTACCTTAGGCCCTTTTCGCACTCCATTTCTAAATTGAGAGGGCCCCTTGAGCATCGCGTAAATGAGAGGAGCGGTCTGCTCAAGGGCCTGATGTGGACCACGCACACATTTTTTTATTTTCGGCTTAAAGCCAAAAATACTGCGCGGTCGCACATCACTCCGAGGCCCTGCGCGCTCTTATCTGCCCTGAGGAGCCTCGGGTCGTGCTTCCTGCCTCAGCGCTAGCCTGGTCGTGCTTCCTGCCTCAGCGCTAGCCGGCAATTCCCAAGTTGTGCTGTGGTAGGAAGGGGTGGGACGTTCGCGCGGCACTCGTGCGACCAGGAAGCGCTGCAGAACTCAAGCAGCAGAGAAGCAGCAACATTCCTGCTGAGGCTTCTTGCGCGAGCGCCTCCCACCCATTTACTAGTTACAAGTGTGAATTACCTGAGAATGGACCATCAGGTTAGGATCTGATGATCTGATATTCACTCTGGAACCTGAAGCATGATAATCAAGAAGTGAGGCTGTCTATTGGCCCGAGTCAATCTTTGAAACACTATGACAGTTTAGGCCAGAATTTCCCAAACTTTCTCAGTTCACAGCATCCTTAATGTCTCGGTAATTTTTTTTCATAGCTCCCCTAGGCCAGAATAAATCCCTATTTATTAAGTAAGTAAGTCAAAACAACTTTTGAATGTTGTACTACGATTCTGTGAGACAAGAATTCAAATCCCCACTCAGCCATGGAAACCAGGTGGGTGGCCTTGGGCAAGTCACATTCAGCCACAGAGGAAGGCAATGGCAACCCCCCTTTGAAGAAACCTTGTCAAGAAACCCTCCTGACAGGTTTGCCTTAGGGCAGCCATAAATCAGAAATTACTTGAAAACAAACAACAACAAGAAGAGCTAGTCAGGGCAGCAAAGAAGACTGAGGTATCAGTAGCCCGTACAATGCCCAGTGGCAAAGTGTTACCCCTGCTTGCTCTCTAGTATTAGGAATAAGAAGATTGTAGTCACTGATGCTTCTTGCAGAAAGGAACTTGTCAGAAAGGAACAGTACAGCCCCTCGTTTTAAGGGGATGTAAAAGTAGGATCAGACTGAATGCTCACAGGTTTCAAATTTCAACCTAAATCTAGCCCTTTTTATGTACTTGGTTCCATCTTACTTTGAGTAGTCTCAGTAAATTGATGCAGAAGGGGAATTTTGAATTTGGTTATGCATACGAGGTGGCTAGAAAACATATCTACTTTGAAATCCAGAAGAGCGCTGTTTAATTAAAAAAGCATTGTTCTAATTTTGCTAGAGGAATAGTCAACACAATCCAAATGAGGGTTAGTTGTTTTATTGTATAAATCATGTGTGACCACATGGAATCACCCTTGTCACCTGTACCATAGCTGAGAAGAAGAAAAAAAACCAGTCCCAGCTTGCCATAAAACTCAGTACTTATAGACTGTAAATATTGATGTTTGCCCTTCCTGTTAGTGTTAAAATGTGTGAAAAAATACCGCTTAATAAAGCCAAACATGGTAATTACTATCATCGAATGCCATATGTTCCAGGTTAAAAATGTTCATATTTAGCGCTCTGGCATGACTTCTTGGTTGTCAAGTTTTTAATCTTTTACTGTCTTTGATTTTCTGTTTCTGTTGTGATACATCTGATATTCTAAAAGTGAGTCAGAGAACATCTTGCACAAAAGGTTACCAGTCAGAGAAAATGCTAGTGATCCTGTGCCAGATAAAGCTGGCAATTCTTCTTGTTTGGATGACATACAGTGATTTTAATCAAGGCCGATCTATTTTAGGCTGGTAGGTGCCTTAGAAACTGCTGCTGTGTAAGTTAAGAATTTTGAGTTGCCTTGATAATGAAGGTGACTTAAAAGGAGTTACCAGAGAGCTAGAAAGAAAAAAAATTTCATACTGAAAGGAGGATTTGGGTTCACATGCACATAATACTTTGCACTTATATAGTACCTTTCATCTTAGAGTGTCAAAGCTCTTAGCATAAATTAATTAACCAGGCCTCTTCAGAGGCAGAGATAGTTCAAGCATCATTACACTCATCATTTCAAATGAGCAAACTTTGACATGGAGAAGCTAAATAACTTACCCAAGGTAACACAAGTCAGCTGAAGAAATCAATACTTTCTATTAAGGCAACTGTATCATACTCTTTGACAGCAATCAGAACAGTAAACACTTAAAAACTTACTGGATAAATATGGAGTCATGAGGCAAGTTTTTAGAGTTGTTTATCACAATTTGGGGTTAATCCATCATAATAACCTTCATTAAGATGACAAGAATTGCATGTCAGCTTTGTTTACAGAATAATTACAGTATGTGTTTGAGAGACGTGAGTTGACCACATTTATTGCATAAATTAGTGCACCAACAGTTGTGTCATATAGCACAATTTTATACTTGGGTAAATACACTCAAGTGGAACTGCAGCTATTTCAGAGAACAAGGGCAGATTTTCATCTTCTCTTTCCTTTTTTGTTGTTAATCAGAGTTGCATATGAAAACACAAAGCCTTGGATGGATAAGGTAGAATGTGGTTGGTTGGGTAGTTTCCAGTGGAGATATTCCAGATGAAATAAACTTCCCCTGTACTATTTTAGTGAAACAAGAACCAAATATTTCACTGGTAGAATCTGGGATACTTTGGGAACTTTTCTTTGTTTCCTGCAATACATTGCTGGGTAAACATTGTGGAGATCTACCTGTCTCTTTCCTCCCTCACCCCCATTTTATTGTGTGTGTGTTATCAGTGTGTTATGGGAAATGATTATACAAATAGAAATGTATATAGGCACTGAGTAGGATGTACTAATGGTCATTTCATTGAGTCCCGTTGCTCTTGTGCCCAAGATATTGCCAGGCAGTTTAATTTTCATCATAATTTCAGGAGTCATCTAGGACAGGACAGGGAGTGTTCTGTCTTTCATTTTTGCAATTAGTAGCAGATATACGTAAAGACTAGCCTCTGATTTGTTTGCTGGGGTCTAAAGAAATATCTGTCTAGCCCAACACTTATCACCTGGGAAGCTCAAAAGCTGAAAGTATTATTTTGCCTCTAGCATTCAGTAATCATACATGTACTATGAATATGGATGCTTCATTTGAGCTGTCATGGCTAATAGTCATTGATAGACCTAACCTCTATTAATTTCTTCTAATCCTTTTTGAAGCTGTCAAGACTACTGGCAATCATATCTTACAGTGGAAAAAAATCCCTTCAGTTCATTCTGTCGTTCATTTATCTTCTCCTAAAACTAGGCAGCTAGTTTCTCTGAGGGCTCCCACATTTTAATATTGGTGGTGTTTTTTGAGCTAAAAGATACATTTTCAGGCTGATATTCTATACTCCCATGCCCCCCCCAAAAAGAGGGGGAGGAGAGCAGCAACTGCAAAAGAAAAGAAGAAAAATATGGTGGCAGTGTTTCAGGAGGAGGAAGCAGACAATGCTGAAAAAGAAAATTGCACAGGGTATTTTCTTAGGCCAGTGTTCCGTAGTGGTTGGCTCCTAAGAGTCAGACAATCAAATAATAGGCACGTGAGAGTCAGTCATTTCCTCCTGTCATTATTGCTGCTGCTACTGCTGCCTCCGTGAGTGAATATGGAGAGTTTTGGATCTCTTAATCCATAAGGAGTTTCTTGGTATAGGATCTTAGCTTTTGTGTTTAGGCTTTATTTTTCCCCCCTCCTATAATGCACATTCCTTGTGTCACCCATATTTTGTAAACTTTTCTTTAAAGATTGTCTAGTCTATTGATAATGTCAGTTATTGTTTCCAATACATTCTCATAGTAGCCTATTGTAGCTTTCTACTCATGGCATAACAAAAACTGTGTACAGTTCTTTTAATGGTATTGTGACACTTATTTTGGACTCTAGTTACTAATTCTCTCTCCTTTTTTGTGGGGGCAGAGTTTTGATAAGTAACCTAGTGTTATTTTATCAGTTTCCTGTTCAGTGTAAGAACCTATTAATTCAAAGATATGAACATCTTTCAACCCAAGGGCCAAACTGAATATTAGATAAGTTCTGAGGAACTGCGTCCCAACAGTGGACAGGGCTAAGGTGTGGAACCAAAAATGGCACCATATTTTACTTAAAAGTTCTCATGAGTCTGAACGAAGTCATTTCAGTCCTTTAGAATAAGAAAAACTGTACAAATTACCAAATGATGGTTTCATAGGAAAGGGGACATAGTGGTTTACATATGTCCTTTCCACACCATACCCCATTAGTGTACTGTTCTGTTACAATCCCTGCATTGCCATTTGCACGATGCTATCAGGTTAGGAATACTCTGTTCTGCACTCTTCCACCTTAAGCAGATGAGCAGCAGTATTGCCACTGATATTCCTTCTACATTACAATGTCCTTGCCCACTCCCTTTCCCAGCCTTCATCCTGCCCCACCACTCTGATTGGTTGGGTTTTTTGCGGGGGGGGGAGTGTAAGCGATTCTAGCGCACCCATATTGTAACCTCATGACACACCAGTGCACTATTGCATTTGTGCACTATAATGCTAAAAAATGTATTTTTAAAAAATAAAACAATTTAACTCAAAGAAGAAATTTAAAATAAACACAGAGAGGTGATAGATTCCAAACTTGTAACACCATGGGAGTCGCTGAGGGAGGGACGAGCTGGGCACAAGCAAACCCTACCCACTCCTGGTTCAGTGACAACATGAAGCACTATCAAACGCTATTACAGTTCCACACTGAGCTGGCTGACAATATCAAAGTGCTAAAGGAGACGCTTAGTGGATTTTTTCTGGAAATAAAATAAAGCTGTTTTACAATGCTTGGGGACAGGATAGCAGCTGGATAGTGATGATGTCATGTGGTACTGCGCCTGCAGGGCCAGAAACAACCTGCTGCTGTTGCAGGATAGCTACATCATGCAGAAATGGCCATAAATTCGAGACAGTCAGCTGAAACCCTAGGGCTGAATTCAGCTACAGAAGCTAAGGTTACCTGGTTGATTTCAAGTTAAGTCCAGGCAATGTAGCATCCATGGACCATGAGTTATTTCCATCTCTGTAGTTTAGTTCACAATATCTGGGGCTTGCAGGGATTAGATACTGGTGAGTGTTTCCGGTGGATACAAATTCCTGATGCTTCCACACTTTAAAATGTATTCGGGCTCCAGAGTTAAATTAGCCCATTGTGTTTGTGTGTTGTCTCTCTCTGAACTGCCCTGTTGTCTTTCATTCAGAATAAGGTACACAATCCGTGGTCTAACCTTTGTCATAGGGCAAGGATGTTCTTTGTCAAGCTGCAACTTGTGCCACTTTTTTCTGAAACTATAGTGGGAAATCTTAGATGGACATTTGGATTGCATTTCACCAATATGCAAATAACATGCAGATCTATTTTCTCATCTGATACCAGAGAGTCTGTTGATGTTAGCCTAGTGTACCCATCACATCAGTTCCTTAGGAAGTGAAACCCAATCATAGTGAAACATGCCTTAGTTACATCCAGTTTGGATTATGCCAGGTCTGGATTACAGCAACATGCTTGACATAGAGCTGCTGTGTGGCATTTTTGGAAACTTTTCCTGGTACAGAATTCAAGACAAGAATGTTTGGTGATGCTTGCTGACAGGTTTACATCGCAGAAGTCCGGGAAGGGCTGCATTGGCTACCAATTGGTTTCCAGGCACAAGTCAAAGTTTTGGTGATGAACATTAAAGTTCTAAGTGGCTCAGATCCAGCATACCGTAGAGACAACCTCCCTTACCAGCTGGCCTGCACCCCGAGATCTGAAAGAGACCCTTCTCTGTGTCCTATCTATAATAAAGGTATGATTGTTGGACACAAGAAAAGGGACATTCACAGTGGCCCCATCTAAACTGTGCGATTCCTTGCTTCCTGAGACTAAGTTGTAAACCACTTTGATTGGATTTTGTCATATTGATAATCTTCCTGGTTGCCTGCTGCTTGTTTTCTGAGTTGTGTACAGTGTTTTATCCGCTGCAGCTGTCTGCTATTAGCATAACATTTTGGTTTTAGTATATTTTTTATTGGTTTTATTTGTTGTTAGCCTCCCTGAGTATGAGTGTAAGTGTTAATAAGCACCAGAAGGGCAGGATCTAAGTTGGGCCCCAAAGAGATTTTGGAATAAATGAAGGACTCTTATATTGGACCAGAGGTCACTTCATATCATTGTACATGCCAGTTCTTCCATCTACTTTTCTACTCCTTGTTTTCATTTCTCTTCTACATAGTTTGCTTCTGCAATAGCCAGCATGATGTAGTGGCTTGAGCATTGGGCTATGACTCGAGAGACTAGGGTTCAAACCTTCACTCCACCATGAAAGCCCACTGGATGACCTTGGGCAGACCACACTCTCTCAACCTAGAGGGAGGCAAAGGCGGTCACCCTGAACAAATCTTGCCAAGAAAACCTCATGATACATTAGCCTTTGGGTTGCCATGTGTTGGAAATTACTGGAAGGCACACAACAACAAATTTGCTTCTTCAACCCACTTTTTTTCCTGTTCTTACACCACCTCTTCAGTATTTTGCTTTCTAGGTCATTAGTAAAACTGAGTCCATTTAACGTTTTACAGTCTCCCTCTCTTTCCATTCTTTCCTTGATCTTCCTTTCTTCTTCTTTTCTTTTATACTTGCAGTTTTATACTTGTCCAGGCTGTTCACCTTCTTCCATCTTCCAAATGTCTCAGCCTGATTACTTGGTCCTAAACCTTCTTAGTTATTATGTTTGATTTATTTTGCCAGTCTGCTTTTTCCTGCTCCCATGAATCTTTCTCATTGTAATGGATGTTTTCTGGCTTGCTTTAAAGAGTTTATTGTTTTCTGTTCCTATTTAGCTTTTTTATTTAATTCATCAAGAGCCTTAGGAAAAGTGGCTCCCTCTCAGCCTCTTTCCCCCATCTGCCCTACAAGTGTGCTAATACTGACATATCTTTAAACCTGCTATAAGATTAATGAGGTAATGTATATGAAATACTCCTGTTTTCCTAAGGTGCCATGCAAATGCTAATGATCCTCACTGCAATAATTTACTCATCTATTTTTTAATTTTTCTTCTTTCCTTTCACTCTATATACTATACACTCATTTGATTATATCCAGTGCTGTCTGTCCTCCAATGCAAAGCAGCTGCCATTGTATCCAAATTCCTCTTCCTGTTTTCCCTGGTGGCCTCCCTGCAGTACTCCTGTTGACAAATTCCTATTGACAAATTCCATTGCAAGAACAGAAATCTACTTGTGCACACGTTAGACATTGCAGTTGGACATTGAAGTTGTTCCATTTTTGTTTCAAAGAACTGTATCTCTTGAAGCAGTTTTCTGAAATCTTCTCCAAGACAAATGCTCTTTCAGATGGCTTCTTCATTAGCTAAAAGTAAAAGGGTGTATCCTCCCAATAATCAGGTCACCCCACTGGTTTTCATACTGTAGGTAGCCCTCTGCTTTGTTATCATCTGTTCTCAGTTCTGCCCCATTTTTTATGGTCAAAAATATTAAACAGTTTCTAGTTCTGTAGCTACATGCTCTGAAAGCACCAGATCCCCACTGATCTTGGAAGCTATGCTAGAGACCACCAAGGAAAGCTGTAGTTTACATTTACAGTTTACATTTCAGACAAAACCGTAACTAACCATCTGTAAATAATCATTGCCTCAGAATACCCTATGAAATTCATGGGGTTGCACATATTCGATCTCTCTCTTTCTCTCTCTCTTACACGCACACACTGTCCTTTTCACATAATCAGGTTAGTGGTATTCCTCACTGTTTTTCTTGGTCCTAAATCCTTTTTTATTCTTTATGTTTTATCTTTTTTAAAAAAATGAAGTTGTTCTTTTAGTCTTTTGTTAATACTGGCAACAAGAGTGCCTCTCACCTTGTCCCACCCCCTTTCTATTTTTCTCTTTCAGGAGACTTTCTTTACACTTCCAGTAGTACATAACAATTGCTTTGGGGTATCCCAATGTCTTAGATTTGATAGGGACAAAACCAAAGTAGATAGCTTTCCTTTCTATTTCTTTGCTGTTTTGATTTGTTTATGTTGGTATTGATTATTTTGTTCTTTATTTCTCTGTCCAGGTTCACATAGACCTTGCTGTTGCATTTTGTTGAAATTAGATTTGATAGTCTTATCAAACCGATTCTTCTTAAATCTGCTGAACCCCAGCCACCTTTCTTTATACTGCAAAAATCTATAGTTGTACACACCGTTAGGACACTGGCATATGTGTACGTGTGTGTGCATGTGTGTGTAGCGTAGCTTATTGTAGGCTGCCTCCACCTTCTGGAATGTTCAGCTTTCACTTTATACTTTTCATTTTTGTTCACAATTCTGTTGCCAATATAATCCATCTAATCCTTGGTGCTTTGATCATACCACTCTTCATTGCTGTTCACTCCCCTTACATCTATTACCTTTTGTTATCTGCTCTAAACTTTTGCTACTTCTTTTAAAGCCTTCTATAGTCCAGCTTCAGATTTTATGTTGCCTCTTATCTCACACTGTGCTTCACTTCAAAAATTTTCAACATTCCTGTCCTTGGACTAAAATTTTCCCTTCTGCTACTTCCAGTCACTTAACCTTCAGTTTAGAAGTCTCTTCCTGATAAATTCTTCATAGTTTCCTCACTGTGTATGTAATTATACAATAAATTGCATTTAAAATGTACCCAACAGAAAAACAGATAACGTCTTTTTTTTTCACCTCACCATTCTTCCTTTTAATCTGTATTTCATGTCTCTCTCAAGAGTGGGAAACTTCCAGAGACCTAGGGACAATGCATATGCCCTGCTAGAATTTGGAAAACCATAAGACTCCCAACACTGATTTTTAAAAAATTGGAAAATTTAAGGGACATGGAGGGCATTTTCACTGTTTCCCCTCTAATATATTGAACACACAGAAGGAGGATTTTTTTCCTCAAAAAAAAAAAAAGTCTGGTTTTAAAAGAAAAGTGTCCCTAGCCTAGAACACAGTAGGCAGCATCCTATTATGTACACCCAAAGAGAACCAGCATGGTCTAGTTCGAGCATTGGACCTTACTTTGGAAGCCATGGTTAAAATCCCCATTCAACCATGGAAACCCATTAGATAACCTTGGGCAACTCACTCTCTCTCAGCCCCAGAGAAATAGCAAAAATCCTCTGAACAAATCTTGCCAAGATAATCCTGTGACAGGTTTACCTCACAATCACCATAAATTAGAAATGACACAAAGGCACAAGAATGCATGCCCAAGCCTCTTTTTGGATGGGGTGCAGGAACCCTTGCACTCTATCCAAAAACCTCCCACTGCTCAGTGGCCATAGGGACCCCTGTAGGACCATCATTAACTGGTGGGCAAGAGGGGATGTCATTCATACGAAGAAGATCTGGTGGCTCTGGCCTACCGGGAAAAAGGAAAGGCAGAGGCACTCTGTTTGAGAGCCCACCCTCATTTCTTTCCCACCGAGCTGAGATCAGCTTCTTCTCTGTGATCTGAATCACCTCCCGTCTTTCTCCCATCCACACCAGTAACTGACAGCAGCTGGAACTCCCATGGTAGGAGGACAAGAAACTGCATGTGTATATCTATGTGCAGTTGTAGAACCCAGCCCCTATGTCTTGAGATTCACATAGCAAAATTATCCCCATGCTCTTTAGAGAGTATGATGACTTTTTCCATTAACAATAACTAGATAAAAAATGATAGGATGTGAAAGAATGGTAGTCCATTGAGGACCCTAAGGTGGACAGTTGCCTTCCACTGGCCTCGTTATGCCCATCCCAGCTTCAGATTGTGACCCTCTTTGTCAAGGACCTGCTGCAGTAATGTTGTCTTTGAAACACATATACACATATGCTTACAGTGTACAGTATTGGGCAGAAGTAGAAGATAATTTGTATCTGGCCAAAGTGGTTGTCACTACTTCCATGGATCATTAATAGAATTTTTCAGTATCTCTGGCTCAATTTCTAGCTTGTAAAATGGGAGAAATAACTCCTTGCATGTAGGGTATGTTAAAGATGTATAAATAAATAAATTCTATTCCAGGTTAAACATGTGGTATAATAGGTATTACAGAATGCAATTGTTTAGAATGTTTTCATTAGCTGGAACTTCACAAGGAAAAGTATGAAGGAAGATATAAAAAAATAAAAATAAAACCTGAATTTGGATCAGGGCAGATGTAATGCTCTCCAATCTCCCAGCCATCGTTAAGAGGTTGGGAATGTCATACAGGGCTTGTGCGCTTTTCCCAACATTGCTGCACTATCAGTATTGTACTATAATTTACAGCCATTTGAAGCTGCAAGGTGCTATTTTCATTTTCTTCACTGATGTCAGACCATTGATCTTCATTGTAGTGCACACAGCACTCTCTCCCACATTGTTCAACTGTAGGATTCTCAACAGTAAGTGGTAAACCTTTGAGAGGTAGTTTAAATGGAAAACATAAAACTAGTCAGAACACTTCTTTGGTAATAAAAGAGTTTTCAGGGGAGAAATCAAGACTGCATTCAACATTTCAGTAGAGATGTTCTGCGTTTTGCCACTCATGACGTTGCATAGATTTTAGCATTAAAATAGCACATAGTCACTCCTTTGAAATACATAATATGTTTGTTATATACCAGTAACAGGGCAGAGCTTGCAAAACTCATTTGAACTACAACTCCTAGAATCCCCTGGTCATGATGTCTGGGAGAATATGAGAAGTGTAAGCCCCCAAAAGTAACATTTCCAACCTAAAGGTAAAAGTATAGGAGGAAATATTGTGCTTTCATAAAGCTGGAAACAAACTCAGCTAATGAATGCTGACAGGACTGTAGCCAAAACAGGGTCAGCCTGGAAACTATGGATCTTCTTCCCATGATTCCTATGTTCTCATCTGCACCCTTCACAATTTAGAAAAGCGAACAAATGGACTGTGGACATTGAGTATTCCAATAAATCAAGCATGTTACAAGTTCATAGAATCATAGATTCTTAGGCCCTTTTCGCACACGGGTTTTTTTTGCGCGAGCGCCCCTTGAGCGTCGCATGAATGGGAGCGTCGGTCCATACAACACACTCCCACTCATGCAACGCTCACGAGCCTAAAGTGGGGCACGCACATTTTCTTATTTTCGGCTCTAAGCCGAAAATACTGCGTGCTCGTGCAATGCTCGCAGCACCCTCGTGCATTTGCCTGTGTGCAGTGCGTCGGCGAGCCGGGGTGGTCGCACTTCCTTCCCCCAGCGCAGCCTACAGCTCCCAGACTGCGCTGCGGAAGGAAGGGGCGGGGTGCGAGCGTGACGGTCGCACTACCAGGAAGCGACCTGCGGGACGAAGGAGCGGGGAAGCGGCAGCAATCCAGCTGAGGCTTTTCACGCAAGATGCCCCCCCAGCCGCACAAACGGGTAACGTGCGGAAAGCCTCTTAGAGTTGGAAGAGACCACAGGGGCCATCTAGTCCAACCCTCTGCTATGCAAGAACCCGCATCAAAGCATTCCCAACAGATGGCCGTCCAGCCTCTGCTTAAAAATCTCCAAAGAAGGAGACTCCGCCACACTGTGAGGCAGCATATTCCACTGCCGGACAGCTCTGACCATCAGGAAGTTCATTTCTGATGGTAGAGATTAAATGGAGAGACTGTAAGAGGGAGGAATGGGAGGATGCAGTATAGTACCTTGTCCATATATGGGGCCTATTTGGAGTTCTCTCTATCTTTTTCATTCTTGCTTCAGCAGATTAAGAGAGAGAAAGATCAAAAGTGGTATTTTCTCATTGTCCCTGCCCCCTTCACCTCATTACAAATATGGAAGGCACATTTGCTGTATAGATAATGTGGGGTCTCCCTATCATCTCATAACTTTTTAAGAAACAAATCTGCAAATTAAACACTTAAAAAGATGGAGGTGTCATGGCAACATGAAGCCTTCTTAGTCCTTTTCTAGGACTAAGAACATAGCCCTAAAAAAAAGTCTTCCCTTATCTTATAGAAAGATGCTATGGGAAAGTTGTTTTTGATGGCAATAACAGCTTGCCTTCTGGAGCAAATAGCAGCTGAAAGGGAGTTCTTTCCAAGGCGTGGGGTGGCGTAGAGTGGCATAGAGTGGGGAAGTTAACACCTTTCCTCTCTTACTGAGGTACTGATCTGCATCCTCCTTGGGTTCCTTTTTTGTTTGCTTGCTTGCTTAAGATGCAGCTCTAAACTACAGATTAACCTAGGTTTTAATGTGATCCTGAATCAGAAGAAGGAGGTAGAAGGGAAAAGAAGAGAATAATAGAAGCCCTACCTTTCCATTATATTGCTGTGTATAAAACAAGGGTGACAATATCTAGCCTTATGCGGTTGGACTGCCAAAGGTGAGCAATGAAAGTTTGTTGGTTTGGACCAAAGAACCATCATGGTACTGTTTGGCTTAACTGAATAAAATAAAATAAAATAAAATAAAATAAAATAAAATAAAATAAGGGGGTGTGCAGAGGTAAGAGCAAGATGCATTGCCTCTATATTCTTTACTTTTTAATAGGAAAAAAAAATAAAAGGAACAAAGAGGGATAAAAATCAAAGTCTAATTTCTCACCTTTATAACAATATAATTACTTCCCAGCTGTTCAATATATTTATCTCCTGTGTATTTTCTGGAGTTTCTGCTGTGCTGAACAACAATTTTGAGATCAGCGAGCAAAGGCTGAGCTGCTCTAAAAGCTTTTTCTTTTCTTTTTTTTTTTAAAAAAGGAAAATGTAAAAGCAAGCAAGTTTATAAGATAAGAAGCCATGGAGGGTGACTCAGTGCTGCTGGAGCTCTTGCACTGAATTCCCCTGGCAATTGATCAATAACTGGTGCCATCGGCTGGGTCACCAGTAGTAACCTTGGCAATTAATAAGCTTAAGCTTAATGTACAGAGAAGTGAGAAAGAAGAGATGTTTCAGAGAGACTGGTATTGTTGGGGAAGAGAATTTACCATTTTGCAGTTTTTGTTCATATACTTGTTTTCACAAGTCACCACTATAATGATAGATTTAATAGAGGGGATTTTAGCAGCTTCAGCTCCTGAATCTCAGTGTACTCTTACCCAACTCATAAGGGAACGCAGGTATGAAGCCTACCCATCTTTCTTCAAGACAGAGTGACTTCTCAGGAACATTTTGTGATTACAGTATGCAAGATAGCTCAAGGATAAATCCCACCCTTGTTTTTTCTCTGCATTTCAATTGCTCACATGAGATGTCTGATCACCTGACCACTGTAGAGTACCAGTTCAGTCTCTGTGGCTGGGCTTTCAGTTCTGCAGCATGCAAACACATATGTATTAACTAATTATCCACTACTGAGCTACATTTTTGTGAACACTTGGATATTATAGAAGTAACACAACCAGTTAAACTTGTGAAGCTTGATCCAGACTATAGATGAAATGGATTTATGACAACCAGAATGCACAATTTTGAGTTCGTGAAACACTGTAAAGTAGAAATGTATTGCTGTCTATAACCAAGTGAATTATCGTATACCACAAATAGTTTTTTCTTTCCCCTTTTTTGATTCCTAAGATCTTTTCACATGGCATACATTCTGCATCTTAAATGTGTAGTATCAGGGGAGAGGGCATATTCTTATAAAATCATAGAGCTGAAAGAGACCACAAGGACCATCCAGTCCAACCTCTGCCATCCAGAAATACACAAGCAAAGCACACCCAAAGCACTGGATGGTCATCCAGCTTCTCTTTAAAAACCTCCAAAAAAGTTGACTCCACCACATTCCCTGGCAGCATATTTCACTGTCAAACTGCTCTTACTGTCAGGAAGTTGTTTCTACTGTTTAAGAAGAATCTCTTTTCCTCATGTTTGAAGCCATTGTTCTGTGTCCCAGTCTCTGGAGTAGTAACAAAGAAGCTGCCATATGACATCCTTTCAAAACCCTTCATGGGAAAGGAGACTAAAAGCCCCACAATAAAGATGGATGTTGACCAGAAGTAAGCTAAGGAACACCCTCCAGGAGCAGGAAATGACTTCTTTGTAAGTCAATCCAAATTGAGTGCCCCATATTACGTTTCACCGTATTTCCCCCCACTTTATTATACACTATACAGAACAAATCTTTAGTATAGTGTCTTGTTCCAGGTACCACACTTTAAGGATGAAGTCAAATTAGAATGGATTCAGAAAAGTGCTAAGAAGATGTTTTGGTAGAATGGAAAACAAGTGTGATGAGGAAAAACAAATAAATGGACATGTTTGGGCTGAATAAGATAAGGCTCAGGCAAAAGGTGATAACACTTTCCAAATACCTGGAGGGCTGTTTCGTAGAAGAATAGAAGGAGATAAAGTGTAATTCCCTTGTACCTAAATAGACAGTACTAAATCCAATAAAGTTTGTCTACAGAGTGGTAAATTCTGGTAGTTTACTTTTGAATGGTAAAACTTTGATAGGAAAAAGACAGTTGGAGAGTACAGCCAATTACCTTAGTGGGAGGATCTTTCTTTCTCTGGAGACGCTGTAGTTCCAGGCTTTCTGTGTCAAGCATGGGTTGGAACTAGATGGCCAATGCACTCTATGATTCTATGTTGCAACCCTCCTTGTCTGGAATCCTTGCTGTGAAATAACAGCCTTGTACAGCAGGAGATAAAAAGGGAATATCCCACCCAACACTGCTGTAAAAGGACAAGAAAGCATTCTGTGAAGAGCTGGGTACTTTGAAGATCCAGCCTCATGCATGCAATCCCTTTAACTGTTTATTTTTTGTTTATTTGTCTATTTGTTCAGAGAAGGCTTCTCTCTTTCTTCTCATTTGGAAGCTCAATGCAATGCAATAATATTTATTTATTTATTTCCTCCTTATAGATCTTGAAAAATTCAAAACCAGGACCAGAAGTACCGTGTCTGTCCGACAAGGACAAGGGATGGTATTGTTATGCGGACCACCACCACATTCTGGAGGTGAGTAGTATAAATGCCATCAGCTTCTGTTCCTTTTAGAAACCAAATAATGCGTCATTTCTGTATATTGAAAAAAGAGTATGGGTAAGTCCTATTGGAATGAATGGAATTTATGCAATGGAATTTATATACAGGTACCTGAATTCGTGGTACCTGAATTGTGTCAAATAGATCCTCATGCTAGCACACTGAATCATGACGAATCTACTATATTTAGATTTGTTATTCAAAAGTATGGCTTTATTTTGTAGTATTTTGTGTTTTTGCCTTTGTTAAAAAAAATCATTTTTCATGATTAAAAATTAAAAACAGAAGCAAATAGTCCTTCATATCCATATGTAAACAAAAGGATAATAATTTGTTTTTAGAGGCAGAAACATTACCATGATAAAAAAAAATGGCAAGTAAATTTACTTTAAGCAGTATTTTTCCCCATTTTTTTTCAATATAGTCTAAAGCAATATCACTCAAAGTGGTAGTTCCCCAAGCCATTAGCTTCCAGTCCCTGGTGAATTTCTAGGAAAGAAAGAAACAGATGTAGTCAATTGGCACAAATGTGGTGCCAGTCCCTGGCACGCTGGGAAAAATACTCTGTCATTCCACCACATCAGATAGCTTGAGAAGCACTGATTTAGAGTATCACTAGTGTGCTTTCTAGGCTGCATCATTTATGCTAATAGGGGCACACAGATGTCATGTGATTGAAGGACTTCCTTCCCCTATGCACAGATCCTAGTTTTTGCCTGTATACCTTCTTGAACTAATACAAAATGACAATGTTTTAACTGGCATTAATAACTGTGATTTTTTTTCTTCACATATATAACATTGTGGAGTACAGTATTTCATTTTTATTGCCTTTTGCTGTCTGCTCCAAGCCTTCTGAAAGGGGAAGAATAAAAAGTGAAGATGGTAAAATCACACGGATGAGCTTTTGGGCTACCTCATTCTATTCCCCTCACACACACTTGATGTAGACCAGTGTTTCTCAACCTTCCTAATGCCGTGACCCTTTAATACAGTTCCTCATGTTGTGGTGACCCCCAACCATAAAATTATTTGTTTATTATTTACAATGTTTCCCCGTCCCTGGCAAAGGCCGCCTTACTGGCCAGGAACGGGGGGCGGGCAGGGAGGGAAAGAGGAGCCGCGCATCTCCCCCGGGAAAAAACTCTGAGAACCCCCCCCCCGGGCTCTGCTTCTGCTTCGCTCTCATTTCCGCTGGGGGGAGCAGTGTGGGAAAAGTTTCCAGAGTGTCGACCCTGGCCGGGGGGAGGAATCCTTTGTCTTTTCTGCCGGGCACAGCTCGCCCCCCCCAGAAAAGCACCGCCTTGCACCCCCCGGCCCTTCCTCAGCGGCCACCTCCGTGGCGAATGGGGCAGGGGCCGTGTTGAGGAGGGGACCTGCCCCCCGTGCTGCCGCCACCCCCCCAAGCTGGCCCGTCAGATGGGAGGTTCTCCCAGTAGTGGAGAAGGAGGGTAATTTCAGTCCCTTCTGAACAGGGGGCAGGAGGACGCGAGCGCGTGGCTTGCGCTTGCGCACCACCACCGAGGAGGGAATGGAGCCTAAGACCATTGGAAATACATATTTTCCTATGGTCTTAGGTGACCCCTGTGAAAGGGTCGTTTAACCCCCAAAGGAGTCGCAACCCACAGGTTGAGAACCGCTGATGTAGACGATCCCAAGGTAGAGCACCCATACACCTTGCTTTCCGTATCTGCTCCAACATTCTGCAGAGGTGGAAAACCTTAACATGTGGGCAACACATTCATGGTGGAGGCCAGTAAAGTATGGAATCAGGTTTTCTTATAAGAGAAATATGCATTTCTCTTGAGAGTATGCAAGTGTGGTGTGAAATAACTGAAACAAATAAATGGCTTATATCTTAACATATAATAAGATTCATTATATCTTCTGTTTGATCATGTTAACCTGGTGGATTTTCTTGTACCCAGAGATCTCATTGACTGAGCAGTCTAAAATTTGTGCATTGTGTCTGCAAAAAAATTTCTTCCTAATTTTCCTGTATCTGTAGCTTTTGTTGGGCTGACTCTTCTTCTTTTCTATTTTATATAAGATGTATTAGCGACTACACGCATATATGAAAGCGAAGACATAGATAACTATTTGAATTTTCCTTTAAGAAGAAAAATGAATTATTATTACATCTGTACTCCTTATATGGTAGGGATATAATAATTTTAGACTAATTCAACTGCATAGGTTTTGAGGTCTTCTAACTGTTAAATACAACCTCACAAATAAAAAAATTCTCATGTTTCTTACTCAGTGAAACCAGTCACTTTATTCATTCTTCTCTGGGGACATGGGGTATTTATCAAAGCCCATTCCATAACTGGAGCCATCTTCATTGATGCTACTGTTCAGAAAGTGAAGATAGCAAGGAAATTACATTAGCAACAGTCAGAAAGTCAAGGTTTACTTGGTGGCAGATGTCAAAATTAACAGACAAACAAAATGATCATGTTTCAGGAAGGATTTTCTACAGTAACAACTGTAGTGATGAGCACAACTAAATGTTGTTACCTGTTGTTACCTAAAGACAAGGCAAAATTCTGCCAGTATGTTAAGCATAATTTTAAAGATACATATTGATAGTGCCAAAATATCTAATGGAAATGCTTGAATAAAAAGCTTGGAGAATTGTCAACAATGCCATGTGATTGCCATTTACATATATGGCTAGTAGTAATCAGCCAGAAAAAAAAAATAACCCTACTTTCACCACACGGCAGCAAGTCCATAATTTTAGATAAGCTTTCAGTAAAGAGATGGCCTTCATGCAGTGTGTCAAATAACTCCTGTGCACATGGTATGCATGTGCAGCTCTCCTTAGTTAGAGCCATAAATAACCTTGCATGCCCAAGGGGTGATGACTGCTGTCAATAACACACACACAGACACTGAACTTTACTGACTACAGTTGCCAGTAGAGTTGGCATATGCATGGGTTCAGATACAGGCATCAGTCAACCCGCCTGTTGATTGATAAGGATGACCTTCCAGCCTGATGCGGAACTGCTGGAATAACAGGGAGGCACCCCACCAACCCTCCCCTGCCTCCAGGGAGTGTGGGAGCATCATGCCCCAATGATGCAGTGCACAACCGCATCTCTCTGCACCCCTGAGTTCCCCCGGGAGGAGGGGCTCCCAACAACGAAAGCAGCTTGGATACGAGGAATTGAAATCCCATATCCAGGACCCATGCTACTAACAACGAACAAGTTGTGGCAAAAATAAACCCAGCAAGTTCATACAGCCCCGATATAGCAAACACTCACCCACCCATGAAAGCCTGTCCAAGCACCTCACTGGAAAATGACCACCAGCTGAAACTGCTTGACTGGTAGAAGCCTGGGAGGATGGGTGGGAGATGATCAGGAAAGAACTGGCTGGGTGCCTGGAGACCAGACAAATGAATATAATATCTGGGAACTCTGGCTGGGTCAGCAGGTTCCACCAGCCAGTGAATTCAGACTAGAAATTTGAATTCATTGGCTGCCCATCCCTCCCTTCCCAGAAGGCTGTGCAGTCTGCAGCACCTTCTGGGAAGGGGATGTGAGATCCAGCATGGCCAAACACACCGCGGCAGCATGGACCACCCGAACCACAACGCATCTTGCCTAGTAAGTTGGGCAGCTGCTATACCAACACATGCACACACATGTTAATTGCTTTTTTCAACTATTCTATATAGATATATAAATGTAATGCTCTGTCCATTGATTCAGTATGGGTATTTTATTAGGATCCATGTAAAAGCAGCTATAGTGAAAAATTCACTCTGCTCAACATCCATACCTTTGGCTAGCATTTCATTTTCATATCTTCCAGGAATCTACCAGTAGCTATCTAGAGCTATGATTGAGTAGATGTGAAGATAAATCCAGTACTGATCTATTCACTGTCTGTTTAGCCATTTAATTTGCCAAGGTGAGCTGTAGTGGTTTAAATGCTGGATTAGGACTCCGGGAAACCAGAGTTCAAATCTTTGCTCAGCCCTTGAAACCCAGTAGGTAAGCAAATCACATTCTCTTAGCCTTGGAGGAAGGCAGTGACAAGCTCGCTCTGAGCAAATCTTGCCAAGAAACCCTTTGATAGTTCTCTTTGGGGAACCCATAAGTTGGAAACAGCTTGAAGGCACACAACAAAAACATATCTAACATTAAAAGTTTCAGTGTTTTAGTATTAGTTTTCAGTGAAAAGTCCTTGATCTTGCATTTTACTTTCCCTACCGGACTATTTCTGTATAATCACTATGGCTGTTACGTTGCCACTGCTAAAGATATGCTGATAGCTTTTCTTTTCCTGTTCACATAATCACATTTGAATACGGAAATTAGGTTTAAAAATAAGTGCCCTGAGAGATTCTTAAGAAATACACTTCATTATTAACCTACCAGCAAATAGTCAGCATTTGGTTTCTGGAAAAACTGAGCAAGCATTTATATAAGAGCTTCTTACAAGAGTATAGTACACTAGGAGATTTCCAAGGAATGCAGAGGAGATTCAGTGATGTTGTTTTCCCTGTGCAAGTTATAACAGGCATAATGCAAGATGTGCTGCTCCCTTAACTGCAACCTAGACCCCCACAGTCATGGTTCCCTTGGGTGATAGAAACCCTGCCATAGCTCAGTGTACAACATAGCCATTGCCTTAGAAAGAAATCAGTCATCTATGTAGTACCTGAACTCAGTAGATAAATTTCATCCAAAACAAAACAAAAACATGAGTTGTGTTGATAACAGTACAGTGCACTCTCTTGTGGTGTGATCTCAAATTCGAGGTTGCAAGAAGCATTGCGTCCATTATCATTAGTGGGAACAATAGGTGTTTTCCTGCACTGCCATGGGTTTACACACATCGCATCCACTGAAGATAATAGATGTGAGCATTTGCTTTTTTGTTTTACTGGAATGGAACCCTTGCATATAGGGAGGGTGCACTGGATTCATGCTGCACTCTGTCCGTAAGCTTGAGAGTATTTAAAATATTTTTAAAAAGAAAGACAAAGTATGCACATTGCAATTGCTTTCAGGCCTAGATGCAATTGTTCGTCCTAAATGGTGTAGATCCACCAAATCAGTGAGAACTTGATAGGTCAACATTTATGTAAGTTCTGTTAATTCACTGGCTCTACCTTTAGGTGATTTGTGATGACAGACATATTTTAAAATTCACAGGACCGCAAAATGAAAATCTGCAGCCAAATAACTACAATCTAAATTAAAATTCTACTGAAAACAAAGGCAGATCAAAACACTACTATGCATGTGAGGACTTTTTTTCTTATTTAATATTCTTGATAAGAGTGGAATGAATATTCATTTTCACTCACTTCCCAGCCAGAAAAGGGTTTTCTGACCTTGGTTCCCCAGAAATTCCATTGGGAAGAATGATCCAATGACAAGATTCTTCCTCAGTTTTTTCCTGGTTTGCTTATATCCTGAAGAGTTCTAAGACATCATTGTGTGCAGGAATACACATAACTTTTCTGTATGGGAAGAAGTGTATTTTGGACAGAAATAATATTTTCTATGCAAATTATTTATTTATGTGTTTGTTTAAGGTATACCCTGTCTTATTTCAGAATGGGATCCAAGGTGTCTTGCAAAAATTTAAAACAAGATTGAATTAAAATATGTAATATATAAAAGTCAAAGTTTGTCTGTTTCTCTGTGTCAGGCAAAGAGCTCATATGATTGGCTGCCTGAGAAGGTTCTATGTAATCCTGGGGTTTGCATTTTAGGGAGGGGCCTTTAGAATTCTCAGTCAGACAGCTCTTGGGCCTCAGTCTGTCTGTCTTGAATAGGCTGGTTGCTATGGAGATGAGACCTAGCAGCAAGGAGGAGGACAATGTATTCCCTCGGAAAAGCAACCTCTGTATGTTAATAACTCTGAATTCAGATTGGATTGGGGAATATGGGGAAAAGTTACAGGTACTGGACAAGACAGTTTGGGGAATTAGAGACACAGGAGCTCAAATCTTTCTAACAAGTATTACCTATGAGAAAATAAAATCCTGAGCAATGCCGGTTATATATGCTAGTTATTTTATGAAAGTTAAAAAAAATTAAATAACAATATTAGTAAAAACGTATTTAAAACATAATTAGTTAAAACATATTTAAAACATAATTACTAATAATTAAAAAAGCACACCATTTTATAGAATCATAGAGCAGGAAGAGACCACAGGGGCCATCCAATCCAACCACACACATCAAGGCATTCTGAGCAGATGGCCATCCAGCCTCTGCTTAAAAACCTCCAAAGAAGGAGACTCCACCACACTCCATGGCAGCCTATTCCACTGCCAGACAACTCAGAAAGTTCTTCCTGAGGTTCAGGTGGAGGAGCTGCCTCTACTTACTGAATTACTGTGTTGCAAAATGATGCATGTCTAAAAAGTGTGTCACCAACATGAAAAGTTTGGAAAGCTCTGAGTTAGAACATAATATACCAGATGTAACTGTAGGTAAAAAAAAGAAAGCTTAGGATGAAGATGATGATGATGATGACGACGACGATGATGATGGTTTCTTACTCACCTCTTCCCACGGATTGAGGAGGGAAGCAGATTAACACACAACAAATAACATCAGTTAGAAGGTCAATTAAAAACAACAATTAAAATGCATGATACCAAGGTAAAAGAACAAATAATACAAATGCCTATTAAAACAATCATTACATATTTAAATTTCATAGTTAAAATTCACAGTTTAAAATCATCTAGATAGGCCTTGATATGGATGTGGCAGTCCTAATGGACAGCAGAATCAAGGATGGGGAAAGGGAAAAGATTATGAAATATCAAGACCTACAAATTGAGATTCAGCATCTCTGGAAAAAGAAAATAACTGTGGTTCCAGTAATGATATGTGTTCTGGAAAGCAATTCCAACTGGATGAACAAAACACCTGGATGAAATCACGCTAAGTAATATCACAATGGCACTATTGTAAAAAGCTTGGAATGTGCCACATTCTCAGATAATACCTCTGTGATTCCTAGCCAGACTCCAGCTTGTCCCTCTCGAAACTGCAAACCCCAGGATTCCAGAGGATGTTGAAAGTGGAATCATAGCGCTATAACAGTCTCGTGCAGAAATGAGGAATGTCCTGTGGCATCTTAAAGATTCTTAAATTAATTGTAGCATAAGCTGTAATGAACTCCTGCTCACACATGCTTCTGCTGCAATAAATTTCTTAAATCTTTTAAGGTGTGAAAAACGAACACAGCAATCCTTCTAGATTAACAGGCATGTCATTGTGCGTCAACTGAAAAGTCATTTTACAAAGTGGGAAGAAAATGTTTGAATGCTTCCACAGTTGTTGTGAACGGAGTGCTCTGCATCGGTGGACAAAAAAAAAAAAAAAAGCTGACAGTTTTTAGTTCTTGTGGTTTTCTTGCGGTAGGAAAATGTCTTTCTATTTTTGAAGTTAAAAGCTGTGCAGTGTAAACTGAGCTGGTTGGTTGAGCCCGTGTTGTTGCTCTTGTTGAAGTGTTGCAGGAGGAAATATTAAGTGTAAATTTATTCAGACTGAGGACTTAGTAACACCAGAACAATGTTTCCATTTTTCCCCCCAGTGTGACATGGTGGCTGTGAGATAAGTTACCTATCTTTCCAGCCAGGAAAAGCACTGAATTAGGCTGTCTACCTCTTATCATGCAGTATGTGCAATTAGTTGGTAATCAGTTCTTTCTCAGCTGCAAATAATGGTTTTAGTTGGAACTTAACTGAAGAGTGAAGTGATTACCCCCCCATCCCCCTCCATGTGTTGCATTCAGAATAAGAATTGCTATCCCATATGTACCACTGGTAAATTGCAAAAGATCTCACCGCATGCTATGTGACAACAAGAAGGCAAAACAGCACCAACCAAGTCAGCAAGAAAAAGAAGGCCAGGGGGAAAAAAAGTCTCATGCTGAACAAAAATAGCTCCTTTTAACAGATATTATGGAGTGAAGTAGCCCTCCTTTATGAGCTGAGACTTTTGAGCAATACATCTGTGCAAGTTTCCTGCTGTCTTGTATTTTAAAAAGCTTCTTTCAATAGGTCAAATTGTTTGGGAGAGGGAAGGTTGGGGGATATGATTGATTGATTGGTTTTAGTGACAAGGTTGGGATGTGTTATTTATTTATTTGTTTACTTCAGTGTTAGATATAACAATGAAATCCCACATATTTGATGAATTTCTCAAGACTCTCAGCTCATAAAGTAGTATTTCACTCTGAAATGTATGGATCAAATCCATTTTTTTAATTCAGTATTGGACTTTTTGTCCTCTTTTGTGGGCAGGAGGTTTGCTACACGCTATCTCAGGGATGCCAAACATGAGCCAGAAGGCATTGAGAGTCATGGTTGGACATCACAGACCACCTAGGCACGACAATGGTTTACCTTCTTTTTTTTTTTTGGACATATGACACTAGCTTACTTTTGAAGTCATTGTTACAGTTGAGGATCTGTATGTGCTGCCTCTTTGCCTTCCCTGTACTCAGTCAGCGCTTGAGGAGTCAGGTGAATCCTAAACACAAGACCACGTACGTGATAAGGTAAAAGGGGATCAAATTTGACTGCATGAACATTCCTTTGGCTGCCACAGGGGTGTGGAAAGCTTCACGTTTTCCCTCATTGGGGAGGACATGAAGTAAATGAAGCTAGCCCTAGAACCAAGTTCTGGCTGTAGATAGGTTTCTGCTTCACTTCACGCCTCCATTTTCCTCAGCAGGGAGAGTCAAATGTGACACCAACACTGAGACTCATGTTCCAGATGTTGGAACTGTACTGAGACTGGTATATACCTCTGGGAAACATTGCCATGTGTAAAACAGGAAAACCACCCAGCAGGGATTAGATATCACAGTTCTTCAATTTTGCAGTGGGAGAAGGGAGACATCTACGCAAAAATGTATGCATTTTATCTGTCTTTCTTATGATCCGTTTTTGAGTGAAATTTTCCCTAGAAGACTCATTTTTGCAAGGCATTTCCCATAATATATAGGTTTTTGTGTACATTTTACTCTACTTTCTATTATTTATTTATTTTGCAGAATTTGCAGAGAGATAAGGATAATAGTGTGCTTACTTAGATATTGGTTTAGGATGTACAGATTAAATTGCAAACCAACCAACCAACCAAATATCTCTCCCAGTCATACCTGAGCAACGTTTTTTACTTGTTTCATGTGGTATCCCACCAAATTGCTCAGGAGACGTTCCACTGTCTCAGAAACAATTTTCTCAAGGAACTTTAGCCAAGAGCAACAAGTTTTTCCAAGCCAACTTTGTGGGCCACATCTAAGTTGGCACGGTTTTTGTTAGACCTAGTTTAAGGCACAATGGATCAACATCCCATGAAGCAAAACTGCTTATTTAGATATCTGGGCATTGTTTTCATTGAGTCTCTCTCTCTCTCTTGGAAATGACACAGGAAGTTTGTGAAGCTGAAAGCAAAGAAAACCGTGGGAGGACTGATGAAGTTTTATTTCAACAAAGGTGGTCAGCTGGTTAAATCCACCCTTTAAAAAAATAGTAATAGAGTGATTATTCAGATACAACATGGTGCTAAAATTTGGGGGATTGATACCAGCATAGCCTTAGAAACTTTACAGAACAAATTCATCGGAAAAAAATTAATTCTTTCCCATCTGGAACACCTGTAGCGTTTTTGCTTTCTAAATCTGGCTGGCCAACAAGAGTAGATTGAGCTTACTTACTTATTCAAACACTTTACAACATAAGTAACCTTAATACTACTAAATAATAATACCAGAATGGGATGCATTGAATGTATAGAAGCTAAAGGAAAGAATTTGGCTAAAGTATTAGACGCATTAACAGAAATACTGTATATAACCATGTATACATCTAAAAACTTCAGTCAAAAATAGTCCTAAAAAACCTGGGTTGACTTATCCACAGGTCAATGTAATTACGATACTTTACCTCTTATCAACAAGAGGAACCATCCTCTTCTTTGAGTAAAGTGGAAAAAGATGAGAGCACCCAATCCCTCTCCTTGCTCTGCTGCAGCACAACCTATGGGCTTTTTGAATGCCTGGGTGGGAAAATGGTGCTTCTCTTCAAAGGAGTGCCAAGAGAATAGGGGATTGGCCCCTCCTAAAACTGCAAACCCCAGGATTCCAGAGAATGTTGAAAGTGGAATCATCGCACTATAACTGGCTAGTGCGGAAATGGCCTAAGCTCTCACCTTTTGCCACTCTACTCAGAGAAGAGGATGGTTCCATTTTTGATAAGAGTTAGAAGAGTCCCTTAACTTTTATCAAAAAAAGGAACTGTCTCCTTCTCTGAGTAGAGTGGCAAAGGTCCTTTTTGAATGCATTGGTGGGAAAACAGCAGTGGTGGCAGCCAGGGACAGCTGACTCCTTGAGATGGCGCTGGCACTTTCCCCCTCTGAAGAATAGCCTCAGCTTATCCATGGGTCATATCAAAATCCTTAATTTTGGCTCCCAAACCTCCCCTTGACTTATACATGAGGTCAACTTATACACAAGTATATATGGTAGACAGTTTGTATGATTGTTCTTTTAGAAAGTATGGCAATTTCTGCCCTACACTGTTATAGTACTATTATTCCACTTTGAATATCCTATGGAATTCTGGAGTTTGTAGTTTACTGAGGCCAAAGAGCTCTCTGGGTGAGAACCCCAGGATTCCAAAGGATATTTAAAGTGGAATAATAGCACCATAACAGTATAGTGCAGAAATGGCCTATGGATTGAGGGAAGGGAAAAGAGGAAAAGCTTAGGTTTTGGGATTTTGTTTGTTTGTTTGTTTTTTGGTTGTTGTGTTTTGTTTTGTTTTTGAGGGGCTTGGAATGGGAGACAGTTTTTAATTCTGTCTATATAAGTGGATTCCTTTCTGTTGTTGTTTTTTCTCCCCCGCCCCCTTTTTTCTTTTTCTCTCTGTTATTTTTCAATTTATGTGTTAGTTCATAGGTCTTTTGTGTGTTTATTCTCTTTTTATACATGTTCATTTATGTACCTGTGTTTGTTTTGGAGAATGTTAATAAAATTTAATATTAAAAAAGAATAAATAGAACCTTTAATAATATGAAGATTTTAAAGATACTTTAAACAGATTGGTGCTCTATAAAACGATGATCTTCAAGCATTGTGTTACATGGGAATTGAGTAATGATGAACAATGGAAGCCAAACTTTACAAATCTCTTTGTTACTTTCCTGAGCCAAACTCTGTCTTCCATATGAATAAGCAACAATTAAGGTGCTGGTTATTTTGGATAGATTCTGGAAGAAATATATAATCAATCAGGTTTTTAAGCCCCCCCCCTTTTTTTTAAACTGAACATTTTAGAGCCAGTTATTTGACTAAACTCAAGCCAGTTTCCCTAAGAATTTCCTTCAATGAAGTGTGATTTCAAGTAATTCCGACTGTAGTTTTAGATGGACAATATAATATGGTTCTATCTGAAAATAGACTATGGCCATTTCCACAGGAGGTTGATACATCGTAGCAGCGTCGAATTCTTACCCTCCTGTCTGCACATTAAACCATTTTAGCATCATAGTTTTCCTCGTGGTTCTGCACATTTTCAGCTCCTAGAACAATTCACTGCGGTTCACTGTGATGCAAAACCACGGTATGTGAAAACTGGAAAAACCCCTATGTAGATCTCCCAAATCAGTTCTGCTTTGGTTTTCGCCTACATGCAGAAGCATAGCATTGATTCACATCACAGAAGTAGCCAGCTATGGGTGTTCCCAGGCTGTCCCTTCCGTCATTTCCATCTCTATCTCTCTCCGCCCATCAAAGGACAGGCTGCTGTCATTATTGTCTTTCTGTGTTAAACAGATAGTGGGAAGAGAGCGGATCTGGTAATGGACTGTTAAAGTGTGTTTTTTCCCATGTATCAATGAACATACATTCCTACGCACAAACATAGCAACACAGAAATGTGTTTAAAATGTGTGTGTGTTTTAAAAAACAGACCAATCAGTGATGGTGGGGTGGGGTGAGGGAGGGGAATGGGAGTGGCCAGGGACTTGCTGTTGTGGATGCAACAACTGCTGTTCTCCACAATGGTACGATGTAAATGGTGTGTGTGTGTGCAGACAGCACAGTTTCTGAATTTCTGAATTCAGTTTCCGAATTGGAGTATAAAAACACCGCTCTTGACGCACAGTGAACCAGTACTCCCCTCTCGTGTGGAAATGGCCTAAGTGTTTATGGCCAGTGTTTGGTGGAGAACATTGTCATGACCCAAGAAAGAGATTTTTGAAAGCCTTGCTGATGTGCAAAAATGGGAATTGATTCAGTTTCTTCTGGCAGATACCAGTGGCTACATAACCCATAAACTGGCTGTTTCTTTACTGGCTGCAAAAAGGATTAGAAAGAGATAGATAAAATTGCCACAGATTATCCTGGATACTTGAAATATTAATTTGATCCTCTTACCAGTAATTTAGCAATTTACCTACAGTTTGAATTTTAGATGTTCTTTAATTCTAGCTTTATAACAATTCCTGTTATTGTCTTTAAAATCATTTTGTGCCATTTATATTTTTTAAATATTATATTCTTTGTTTTTAAAATTACTTCTCATGGCCTTCAACTAGCACAATAAATTCATTGACTGACTGATTGATCAATCACTTTTATCTGGTAAACATTGTGACTATATTGATTACACAGTCCTCTCATTTTAAGAAAGTCAAAGCAAATAAATAACATGGTATCTTACCCTGTTGCTGTTACATAAATACAGAAGAGGGTCTGTGTTTTCTTTTCCTTGATAATTAAGGTCCTCATCCATGTCTCCTCACAAAGTCAAATCACTGTGGAGTTACTTTACAAGAGCAGAGTGAAAACAGAATCAACAATTCACCTTCATGTGTGTGGACAAGAGGAAGCAATCACTGAAACTGCTTGAGTTAGCACAGATCAGACAGTTTTAAGCGTCACTTTGGAAAGGCAGACTTTCAGCAAGTGTTGCTGGGGCATGTCGTCACTGAGATGTGTGAAATGGGTAACAGTGGAATTGTTCCAAGTCTCCACTTTATTGAGTAAGAAATAAAATAGGTAAACAGCACACATCTAAATGGGAACTGGATGGATTTTCAGAAAACGCCATGGGAAATGTTTTCTACAGCTGGGACTGAAGCCTAGCTCTTCTTAACCTTGGTAGTTTTATAGCTCTCACACTTCACTCTGGGTCTCTTCTTGGTAGAATTTTCAGAAACATTTCCTCTTCCTCATACAGAAACAGCTAGACTGTCAAGCTTTTAGGGTTATACTGCAGATGAAGGGAGAATGTATGTTTTCCTAGCTGTGGTGAAGCATTTTGTAACTACAGGAGTTCATTGCAAACCATAGAGGAGATGATGATGATGATGGTGATGGTGATGGTGATGATGATGATGATATGGCCAGGAGTAGCTTACTACAGATTTTTAAAAAAACACAGTTGAAACCTCACAAAATAGAAAAGTTAAGAAGAGATTAAACAATAAAAAAATTTATAGCCAGTTAAAACATAAACTAGTAAACACATACATATGAGCACAACAATTAGAAAAACCCAACACATTGTTTAGGTGAGACAGATCCTAGTAATCAAATTGATCCATCCATCCATCACCTTATTTATATCCCATCTTTCTCCCAGGCTGGATCTCAAGGCAGCTTGCAAAAAGACAAAACACAGTAAAACACATATAATATTAACAAAAACATACAAAATCAAGATTAAAACAGTGTTATAGTCTAGAAGGATTCGGAGAGGAGGCAGCTGTGTTAGTCTAAATACATGCTCCCTGGGCAAATCTTTATACCTGCTTCAACTGTTCTTGCCCTGTTAATGGTGACTCCTAGAAGCCCCAGTCAGCATGATGGGAAAGTTGTGTCCAAACATCTGGAGGACCATGTATCTGTCTACTTGTGTAAAAAGTTAAGGACTACTAACTGCTGTTTTTGCTGTAGTGTTTTATCTGCCCCCTTTCCAGGAAGTGAATTTTGCACAGAGTAAGTCCTGAACTGGGAAAAGTCTTGTCAGTCAACAATTCTTCTCATCAGGGGTTGCCAGTATGTGAGAAATGCATTTTTTACTTTTTTTTTTACTTTTAATTTCCAGAAATTCTTTCAATCACTAAAGAACTGGACAATACTGGGATTGGTTGGCCCCAGCTAATATTAACTTAGGTTTTAGTGTCCACTGGTCACCCTGACCTACCAGTCCCAACGAGTGCTAGCTGCCACTTATCGTTAATGTAAAATTGTAAAATTAAATCTAGATGGGTGAACATTGTAATGTTCATTTAAACCGTGTGGTCCATTTATTTTTTATGTGATGCCAGAGTCAATATCTAAATTATTAAGAACACAGTGTTAGAAAGTTCCTCAGAAAGATAAAATCAATGCAATTAAAAGTGAGCTTCCATAATTTTTGCCTTAAAACTATTCTAAGTTTACCAGTGCAGTTAAAGGTTAAGCGATAGTTTTGCTATGTTTGTTTTGTGGTTAGAAATACCTCTTTCTTGAGTACTTTGTTAAATTTCTGCATTTAAAAAAATGCATTATTGATCTTGTACAAGCTAACCATTCTTTTCTAGGGAAATTGTTTGTTAGTACTCCATGTTTGTTGTCTCTTGTAGGCATTAACTGTTATCAGGATCCTGAGGAACTCATCAAAGGAATTTGGAGGGGGGAAACCCCTTTGGGTCTCTCTGACAAAGCAAGATTGCTCTTACCCCCTTGTGTTTACAAGTGCAGAGGTTTACCAGGAGGAGAAATACAAGAGATCAATTAACATCTTTAAAGGACTTGGCCATGGATCCTTCAGTTTTTTCACAGCTTGAACCATGTATAGGTCAGCGGTGTTGCCTTTACATGTCTAGACATGTCCTTTATTAAGAAACATTTCTGAAAGAGAGTAAGACTTAGGCTAGATTTATCACAGTTTCTAAGAAGATATAAAATTATTCAGATTCCCAGGGTGGGGTTTTTTTCCAGTTTATTTATTCTATTTTCTCTAAGTTTAATAAGATATGTCAGTTTTGACAGTGCTACAACATTCTAGTGCCTTTATTTTCCAGCCATCAACTGATGATATGTTATCTTTTCTTCCCAAAAAAATCTTCCATAAGCATATTTTCTCAGCTGCTGATAAGACGGAAATATATTCAAGTTCTTTTTTACCTAGAGAGTCTCTCAAGGGAACAATCAGAAAGCTTGCAGCGTCTCTCCATCAGATTATAACATGCATATTTTATTGGTTTAACATATGTCTGTTTTTAGCATAATAGACTGGGATGGCAGTTGGCGGTAGTGTATGTCACATTCTTTGTTCTGCTTTAAATGCTTTAAAGTTTAAAAGCAAAGTAAGATTATGGCTAAGATTCAACAGTGTGTCCACCACCTTTACTGACCGAATACTTCTGTTGCTCAAGTAAAGGTTACTTCTAACTTAACAGAACTGCAGGTTGGGCAAAAGATCCATACGGAAATACAGAACTGTTCTTCCCACAGAAGCCCTGATAACAACCATTTGCACAAGACTGTTTATTATTTTATTCTTTGGCTTCCGTATCTTTAACGATTTTTAGCTGTAATACTTCTATGTTTGCTAAAAAGAAAGCTGTAATCACTTGGGCCATTTTTGCACTACACTCTTTATAGTGCAATTATTCCACTTTCAACATCCTATGTAATCCTGGGGTTTGCAGTTTGGGGAGGGGCCAGCTGGCCCCTCCCAAACTGCAAACCCCAGGATTACATAGGATGTTGAAAGTGGAATAATCGTGCTATAAGAGCATAGTGCGGAAATGGCCTTGAACTCTTACACAGTTACCTAAGGTAAAGGAAAATGTGATATAATAGCCTTGGTCTTGTTTTCCAATGGGGAACTGTTGTGTTCCTCATTCCTTGCTATCTTTCTGCAGGCAGGTAAAGACTTTTCTTGAAACAGTCTGGTACATCTTTGAAGACTTTATTGCTCAAGGTGAATGGGCTTTGTATAAGGTGCTAGATTGCTTGTTTCTCATTTTCCTTTTAACTGATTTTAATTGGTTTTAATTTTCTTCAGTTCAGTTCAGTGACATTTTTAACCTTTATATGGGAGCTTTTGTTCATTTTAATTGCTATAAAACACCTTTGAACTCAAACTGGGAAAAAGTTGGGATATAAATATAACAGCAACAACAGACAAAACATAGATGCCTAGAAATCTTATGTAGGCAGAAACAGACAATTTCCCGCTGTTTGATGGTGACAAAAAGGATGCTAACAGCAGGATGTCCAGTGAATCTAGATGAACAGATAGTTTCTTATGGGGGCAAATGCCCATTTAGATACTGTATCCTCATATTCCAGAGAAGATGTATATCTGAAAGGCAAGCCCTTACCAGTGCCATAATACAGACAGAAAGATTTCACACAGTAATTTTGTCTGTGCACTGTGAATGTTGACTCAAGATCTGCCTGGCTTAAAAATGAAAAAGAATGTGTATGAAGGCTGCAAATATATAGGAAACTGCCTGTCCACATATGATGTTTACTTAATAAAGGGCATGTCCCTATAGAAAGGATGGAGAAAGTGTCACCCTCTTGGTAATGTTGGTCACTATTGGCTATGTTGGCAGGGGCTGATAGTAGTTACAGTTCAGGAAAATCAAGATGGCTGCATTTTCTTCACCCTTGTGCTTGAGTATACTGTCTTGTAACTTTGCACAAGGCATTAGTTTAGGGTTTTGTAAGTGAGACTTCTGGATCAACAGTGTTTCAGGATTGTCTCAAGTGAGTATATAATTTCACTTCTCTTCTGTGAACCATCACTTCCTTCAGAATGAATGTTGTGGCATTTTATTTATATTGTTGAGGTGCCTGAGTAATTCTACCAATATCTTTCTTAAACTTTTTTCCTACCTTTTCAAATAACGTTTCAAGCGTACAGATGCATATGAAGATATTATGGTACGCTAACCAAACCATATATAATTTATGTACAATTTTTGTCAACTGTTACTTCTTAATCACTCAAGAGCTATGACTCGTCACACCAACTAATGATCTCCATCTGACGGCTTATCCCACTTTCTATTCTGTCTTGAACATATCTGTCACTGTGGCTTTCCCTAGGGACTTACACAAAAGTTTGAAACTCTGACACGTGTGCATTAACTACCCAGAGATTTTTCCCATTAATAACTGACTGACTTTTTGAAAACTGCAAGTTTCCCAGAAAACACTTACTATTTTGCCTTTAGACACCAGTTGGGTTGCCACATGATAGACAGTCAGGGAAAAGACATCTGGCATTTGTAACTCATGCCACATTCATGGAAAACAGAATTTTAATAGTATCCTCACTGTACTGAGTCCCTGGGAATATTGAAAGTATACGGAATGTGCCATAAATTATGTTGCTTTTCTTATGGAGATTTTGCCGCATGCAAATGAAATGTTAAGTAAGGCACGTAGCTTAGCATCATGTGGAATCTACATTTCTGCTTATAATTGTTATTCTTGGAAATGCATCTTTTCTTAGCCAGTTGCAAACATGACATTTCAAGAAAATGAGACTAGACTGAGTGTGCCATAAATGATAACATGTTACGCTTCACAAGTTCTATAACTGTAGAAAGGGTACTCTGCAATTTTCACCATCTCTGTAATGGTGAAAATTTATACAAGTAGGACACACAGAGGGGATGGGAAATATTTATTTATATGCTGTTCCACCTCAAAGGGACATCTTATCCATACTTGGAAATGACTACAATCTTAATGTACTTCAAAGTTCACAGACATCACTTAAAAAAAAAGGTTGATCTGATATCTTTTACATATAGCAAAGAGTTGATAAAAAAAATCATAAAAGCACAGTATTAAAGGATTAGTTGGGTCACATTGAGATGTTTTTTCCAAAAGAATGCAGGGTCTTAAGCTTTACTGAAGGAAACATAATAGAACCTTTTTAGCTTGACTTAGTTTGATTTTTCAGCAGGAAACAAGTGGTTAGGCTAAACCTGGGCTCCCTTCTTAATATGGCATGTGTATCTTTATTAGCGTGCATTAAAATGTTGGTTTTGTAAGTAGTTATTAAATGATGTATATGATATAAATATTTTAAAAGAGAAAATCAATTTCACTATGATATGCATAACTATCTGGAGGCTGGGTACAGGTAATTAGCAGCAATGTCTAGTCAACATGGTATTTTATTCTGTAATTTTTCCCCCACTGTCATGTCGTCTTTTTATTTTCTGCTGACAAGATCTGCCACTGAGGAGCCTTATCTCAGCTGTGCAGTTTGAGCTGAGTAGTTCTTCTAAACCCATCAGTGTTCCTCCTGATAGTGTCAGCCTCTAGTATTTTTGTTTTAAAGAAAACTTTCCACTGCGGTCAATAATGATGGCTGTCCTGAAAACTGAGGGCATAATGTATTTCAAATATTTTAGGAAAGTTTTGTTTGGATTGTTAGACAATAAGGCGAACCTGTCAATAGCTGTGTGAAATGACAAGATTTTTTTTAAAAAATATCTATTTATCAATTTTTAACACAAAATAACAAATGCCAACTGACATTTTTAACATAAACATTACATCAGGTAAGCATCAACTAAAATTAAAACTTAGTACTGAAACAGTAAACTAAAAACACTGAACACTTACTCACTACACCATTACTTCCTAACTAAACACAAACTTACTAGCACACAAAAGGGCTCTGACCTCCCCCAATCAAACTGTAATGCAAAAGAGAAAATAAGAAAAGACAGACAAGCATGCAAACAAAGTTCTATCATTATAGACCCATGTAAGCAAACTTATTAGGATTTCTAGTAACCATATCCACAAATTATTACATCATTTGATTTCTTATTGCTCAAAATGTCCATAAATGGTTTCTAGCCTTTCAAAAAAAAATCTTCAGTTGACTTATAATCTAAAACCTACATCAGTTCAACCATTTGGGATAGCTCAGCAACCTTACAATCCAATTCTGTTGTCCATGTTTTAACTGTTTACAGATTTGATCAAACAATGTTCTTTCCTGTATCATCATATAACAAAGAAGCAGTACATATTTAGTATCCAAAAGCTTGCCAATAATGTCCCCCCCCAAAAAAAAAAAACAGTTCTGGTGACATAATGAAATCTACTTTCAAAAAATTTTGAATTTACATGTAAATCTTAAACCAGTAGCCTTTCACCTTCTTACAAACCCACCACATAAGAAAGAAGGAGTCCCCCTTACCCTGACATTTCCAACAGTGGCTTGAAATATTCTTAGACATTTTGGACAGCTTAATTGAGGTTAAATACCATCTTTATATGAGCTTGTATATATTTTCTTTTAAATTGCTGCACAAAGTACATTTTACATTTTGACCACATCTTTCCTATTCTTCCAATTGTACATGGTGCACAAATTTGAGCCCACCTTGTCATATACTCCTTTATAGATTCATCTTCTGTCTCTAGGTTCAAATAACATTTACACACTTTTTTAATTACATGTTCATCATCTTTACAGACCTCTACATAAAACTCATTTTCTCCAAACTCTATGACAAGATTTCTCTCATCATGATTTAATCTGTCTTTAAGTTGCATATTAGCAAACCAGCTTCGATCTATGCCTTCCTTAAGAAGCATCTTCCTTGCTGTAAACTCCCAGTAACCTTGTTCAGAATACAGGAGGTCCTCATACTGCAGCTATCTCCAATTTTTAACCCCTCCTTTCTTGGGGAAAAAAAAAGCTTCCTTCAGTGAGTGGCTAATATTATCTTAGGAAAAAAACCCTCTACAGTCAGCCCTCCACATTTGTGGATTTCACTTTTGCGGATTTGATTATTCACGGATTACTGCCTGTCACCTCTGCTGCCTCCCTATGTCATTTTTAATAGGGACTTCAAGCCTCATGAGACTGAGAAACTGCAAATGAGGCTTGTAAGTCCCTATTGAAAATGGTGGGGGGCAGCAGTGGAGGTAGCAGTTAGCCCCACCAGCCGCCCAGTTCTGCATTGTGCAGGAACCCTGATGCCTCAAAGGAGTCCACAGGTGGTTGAACATGGTGATCATACTTTGTGTGTGTGTATGTGTGTTAAATATGGTTTGAGAGGGTCTAGAGTTATTCACAGGTTTTCCACTGTCATGGGGGTCCTGTGTCCCTAACCCTAGCGAATGTGGAGGGATGACTGCATTTGTGTTTATGCCACACTCATAGAAGAGCCTTTCTGATACAGTAATTTTTAAGTTCACACATGCCTTGGCTTTATAACATGAGAAATAGCCATGTTGTCCTATTTTTAAATCATGATCTTCAAGTTCCAAGAGGCTCTCATCTCTAAACGTTATCCATTCCTTCAACCATACAAAACAATAGGCCTCACAACACAATTTAATATTAGTCATTGCCAAACCACCTCTCTTCCCCATCATCTTCTGATGTCATTAGAACTTTCTATGCAGGCATGAACTGCACACATACACAGGGCTACTGAGTTAAACAAAACAATTCAAGCTGAGTATCCTCCTTCTGCTGCTGCTGCTAAAAAAACCCACAATGGGTGGAAAGTCCATCTGGGAGCTGGAGGGTTCATTGAGGTTTGCTGGGGTGTTTGCCTGTACAAACGCACATAGGTCCCCTCTGCTTGATGAGACTGTCCCGTCTCACCTCCGGTAATATAGAGCTTTCAGAACACTTCACTTGCAGCAGCTTGCTGCAGCGGCCCTTCCGACAACTGCATCGACTGGGTCAATGTTACCGTTCTCCAGAATGTAGGGATGGCTCATGTGTGAGGCTGAAAAAGAGTGACAAAGTTCAAAGGAGGAATTTTGTTTCATAGCTCAGTTTCTTGGTGTCTATCCAGCAGAGATATTCTTTTTTCTTTTTTTTTCTTTTTCTCTTTTTTTTTTTTTTTTTGCCAGCTTCTTTATTATTGCCAGATAGTCATCTTTTGTTATCCATAACTGACATGCACAAACATCCAGTTGTGATCCAAACTGAGCTCATCTGCCTAATTTTCTTCTGACATTTCTGAGACAGGTTTAGGTTTAAATGACATAAATGCACAAACCAATGGGATTTCAGTCTTGCAGTATCTTCCCTTCTGTTATAGATAGTAACTGTTGCTGATTTTTCTCCCCCAAGGCAATTTAAGAAATGCACTGAAATTCCCAATAGCACGCTGGAGCAATCATTAATGTTTACAGTTGCTATAGCAACTATGATAGCTGGCAATTGACTGGGAAGGGAACCTGTTTGTGGGAGATAAGCTGGGGCAATTATTGAACAACTGTCAAATCTTTAACAGTTTTAAAGATAGAGGATGCACAGAGATAGAGTGGAAAAGATTTCAATACACGTGGTACCATGGTCCAAATACAATAACTCTGCCTCCATTAAATGGAATTAATTTGCAGTGAATGGACTTTTCTTAAGAGTCACTGGTGCAAGAGCGTCTTGTGCAGATTGGGTAGCTTAGGTCAAAGTAAGTTGTGGAAATAGTAATTTTGGTCAGGTATGAGCACCAAAATTGACATATATGTGATGTACATTGTGGGCTAGGCAATGTAAGACTTGTATTGGCTTTCCTGGCCCATGCGAGGTTTTGTGAGACACACCACTGAGAAGAGGGGTGGGGTGTTCCTGTGTAACAGACTGTCCTGTGGGAGAGAGCTCTATCATTAGTCGCCCTTTTAGAGACGCTGGTGGTACATAAACATATTATCGTAGCGTAGTTTGTATGTGTGTGAAAGCAAGATGGGGACTGTTGCTTCTAATCCTCATGCTATAACCTCTTACAATAGCAGCACTACCAGTGGCAGTCACTGTGGTAGCTTCGACACGTTATCAGCTTGATGTGGGAACTGGTATTGTATTTGGTCTAACAGTGAAGATCTCACATAATTTACAGAAAAAGAATGAGAAATTAGATGATTTGTTGCTCCCACCATTTGATATCCATGTTCCTTTTCTTTCTCCCAGTATCCCTGGTATGGATTTCTGTGTGTGCCTTCCAGTGAAACAAATCTCTGAGGGTACAGAGTTGCCACCACAAGCTCTCTAAAGTGGAACAATTTCCCTTCCTGAAACTAAGCAAGACTAAGTTGCAAATACAATTTTTGGAAATAAGAAGACCCTAAGAACATATCTCAGTTAGAAATGCATGAGATCCAGTGTGGTGTAGCTGTTTGAGCTTAGGACTGCAACCCAGTTTGATTCCCTGCTTGGCTATGGGAACACATTAGGTGACCTTTGGCACATCACACACTCTCAACCCCAGAATACCGCCTAATAGGTTCACCTTAGAGATGCCGTAAGTTGGAAATGACTTCAGGACACACAACAACAACAACAAATGCACGACCTCCATGGAGTTTAAAGTATGTTCAAGGAGGTTGCCTCTTTGTCTATAGCACTGAGTTTTATGGCTGAATGAATTACTTGTTTCTAAACAAAAGTAATGGTGTCTGATGTATTTTTGTGAAGCTTATAAAAAGGTTTTCCCCAGTATTTATTTGTGCTGGGAGGAAGTTTTGTCATTAATAAAGATTCAATCATGAACACTAATTATTTGCCTAATTACCTATGGTGAGGGTAGGCAACCTATGGGGGTGCTTTATCACCCTCTCTTGGACCTTGGCAGGCCACACACTGCAAAGGTTGAATTCTTCCACACCAACAAGTGTGAAAAATGATGAGAGGTGTGATAGCCATTTGGAATCATAGAGTTGGAAGAGACCGCAGGGGCCACCCGGTCCAACCCCCTGCCATGCAGGAACCCACATCGAGGCAGTCCCGACTGATGGCCATCCAGCCTCTGCTTAAAAACCTCCGAAGAAGGAGACTCCACCAAACTCTGAGTCAGCATATTTAAATGTTATTTTGAGCCTTCCAGCCAACCTGGATGGAAAAACCATAATTCTAGAAATTGGTAGTGATTGAATGGTCACTTCTCACTTCTTTGAAAAGAGTGTTTGAGGTTCAAACAGACTCAAACAAGCTCAGCAGAATAGCCCTTAGATGGCAGATTACATTACCTGGAGTTTCAGGCACACTTAATTGCCACCATTCCCCCCAGATTGCATGGAAATCAGATAGGAGGATCGCTAGGGTCTCAGTAGGGTGCCTTCATCATAAATAAGGCATGAAACAGTCATTCAGAACTCTATTCAGGAGCATATTAAAACCCTCTCCATGGCCTTCTGTTTTCCAGTTGGGAAGGTACACAGCAGAATCTCCCTACATCCCGGAAGAGGCTTTCAGAATGGCTTCTCTTCACCTTCCACAGGCTACATGGGTATCCTTTGAGGTCAGGCCTTACCCGGGGACTTGAGCCACTGCTTTTTTGCCATCAAACATTAAAGAGTCCAGTTCTTTTGTCAGCACATGCTCACTAGCATCAGGCCTTTGTGGGAAATATGTGGTTTGTGGGTGTTTTCTGTTAGCCTGTCTAAGTGCTGTTTCCATGGTGTAACAAATCTACCCCCTCTTTACATTTTCTGGGAATATATTTGAAGAGAAGTAGTTATAGTCCCCAGTTTGTATTTCCTCTTGAATTTGATTCCAACTTCAAAAAAAGAAAAAAAATCTCCATGGCCAGGTCTCCCAAAGCTATGGGTTGGTCAATTTGAATTTCCCTCTCTGGAAGCTCCCCTGACTTAGGTTGTATATGACTTTCTGTGATAAAACATTTATTTTATATTCACCTGAACAGTCAAGAGGGCCACCAATGCTCAGGGCAGCCCCTTCTCCCAAAAGCTGGAGAAGTTATTACTTAGGATTTTGATCTGTTTGTGGCTTTTTCGCTCGTTATATTTTGAAAGCAACTGGGGGCTTATCCAAAAAAGGGGAAAAAAGTCCCTGGAAGTAAAGAGGCATTCTAGTTCTTTTTGTTTTGGTTTTAGCTGCATATTCATGGTTCTGCATCCAAACTATTTCTTGAAAAATCCTGAGATTCCCTTTCTCTCCTCTTCCCTGTGTTCTTCCTTCTCCCTCTCCCTCTCCCACTGATCACTGTCACGTCTAGACTCAGGCAATGTTTCAGAAATTAACTTTTACCAATTTCCACCAAGCTCCTTTAAATTGTTATTCAGGAGCTATTGTCAATGTTAAAGTGCTTTGGCAATATTACACTAGTTAAGCATTTGGAGCATTTTCTTTTATTGCTAGCATTCCTCTTTCCCTCACTTGATCGCTGTTGAATATGCAGTCGCTTGTGTTTCTTGCCAATTGCCATCTTAGCTAGTTCTTGGATAACACAGACAAACAACCATGCAGCATTTTAGGAAATTTGGAATATTTACACTGACTTGGGGAGTGGGGATAAAAAGTCCTTGCAAGTGCAGGGAATTCCATGAGATTACTTTGAGATGGGAAGAAAGATCATGTAGATCCCCCCAAAAAAAGAAAGGACAGCGACAAAACCAGGGATTTTTCTGTTTCTTTCTACTCCATATGGCATATTTGTAGACTTCATTCTGCTTCATTATTTCATGCAGTGCATTTCAAGCTACCTGATATGGGAGACCAACTTTTTTTTTCTTTCCAAAGGGCAGGGGATCGGTAATATATTTGTTCCCATTGCTTACAGTTGTTTCTTTTTTCCTGGATAGTCACCAAGGACTGGCAGCCAATGACACATTGGCTGACATCAATCCATGAACCACCACTTTGAAGGGTACTGCTTTAATACCTATTTTGGACCTGATGTTTATCTTGTTCTTTGTACCTAACTTGGGATTTGGTGTCATCCATGTACTAGATTGCTTAGTAGAAACTGATAATCTGATTGGACAGTGAAAACAGAGCTTAGGAAAAGCAGCCTATTTTAACAAGCTGTGTGATCATAGGGCATTTTCACACTGCACAGTTATAGTGTTATTATTCCACTTGCAACATCCTGAGGAATCCAGGGGTTTGCAGTTTAGGGAGGGGCATTTAGAATCTCAGCTGGAGAGCTCTTTGGCCTCAGTAAACTGCAAACCCCAGAATTCCACAGGAGGTTGAAAGTGGAATAATACCACTATAACAGCGTAGTGCAGAAAGGCCCTTAGTTTTTTGTACATCCAGGCTGTGAGTGTTATTTAAAACATGAGTGATGATATTGAATGTAAAAATATAATAATCATGGGAGACTGGAATGGTATTATTCAACCAGAACTAGACAGATCTATATCTAAAAGACAGAAAAAGAATAAAGGAAAATTACCTAAAGCCTTCTTTGATCTGATGGAAAATTTAAGTCTAGCAGATGCATGGAGAAGTTTATACGGGGAACAAAAGGAATATACTTATTTCTCTGAAATATATAAAACTTGGTCAAGAATTGACATGATTTGGTGTACAAAAGCAATAGTTAGGAAAATCCTTAAAATGGAAACCTTGCCAAGGTTTAGGTCCGACCATTCGCCCCTGGTACTAATAATGGAAGATCGAAAACAAGATTACAGATGGAGAATAAATGAGAATCTATTAAAAGATGAAAGAATAATAGAAAAAGGCAAAGAAATATTAGAAAGATACTTTCTAGAAAATTTGAATAAGGGTGTACCCATAGAAACGGTGTGGGAGGCCGGTAAAGCGGTAATGCAAGGATATTTAACTCAACAAGATATAAAAATTAAAAAAGAGAAAAGAACAGGTTTTAACAAATGAGATACAGCAGTTAGAAAGTATGTTAAAAACTTCACCCAGAAATTTAAAGATCCTAGATCAAATAAAAGTATTACAAAAGCAAATTTCAATACAGGATACTCAAGAAATAGAAAGGAATTTGAAATTCACAAAACAAAAAAAAATCTCTTCTTTGCAAATAAAATAAATAAATGGTTGGCATATAAAATTGGAAAGGAAAGAGAAAAGTGACTGATATTCCAGATAAATGAAAATAAGAAAATATTAGTCAAACAGGATGAAATAAAGAAAGCCTTTGAAAAATATTATAGAGATTTATATGCGGATTCGGGAACAAGCCAGACAAAAAGAAACAGGGTAAAGAAGTATTTAAGTGAAGGGGGGGTATTGAAAATAATGGATGAGCAGAGGCAGCAATTAAATAAGGTTATAACAAAGGAAGAAATAGTGCAAGCTGTCCAGAAGCAAAAAGCAGGGAAAGCACCAGGGCCTGATGGCTTCACTGCCCTGTATTATAAGATATTTCATGAGCAATTACTAAGCCCACTATACGACATAATGAGTGAGATGAGTAAAAATACTCTACCCACATCATTGGGAGAAACAAACATTACTCTTATTCATAAAGAAGGAAAAGATCCAAGGGAACCAGGTAATTACAGACCAATCTCACTCCTAAATGTAGATTATAAAATATTTGCCACAATTCTAACTGAGAGATTTAAAAAGGTCATGCAGGTAATAATACACATGGACCAGAATGGTTTTCTACCAGGAAAATTATTAAAAGAAATAATATAAGGATGGTACTGAATATAATAGAGTATTTTCATAAACACAATGAAAAGAAAATGGCATTATGTTTTCTCGATGCCGAGAAAGCTTTTGGTAGAGTAAACTGGGCCTTTTTAGAGGAAACAATAAAAACTATAAATTTGGGATCAAAATATATAGAATGGATCATGTCAATAGATAATAATCAAAAAGCTAGTATAATAGTAAATGGGGAGACAACACAAAATATAAGGATAAGTAGAGGAGTCAGACAAGGATATCCATTAGCACCACTCCTATTTATATTAGTCTTAGAAATATTAAATAATAAAATTAGACAAGAAAAACAAATACAAGGGATTAAAATTAGGAAACAGGAGTATAAACTTAAGTGTATATGCAGATGATCTGGCAATCATTTTGGAAGATCCTTTATTAAGTGTAGCGGTATTAATGGACAGATTAACTGAATCTGGTATATTATCAGGTTACAAAATAAATAGACAAAAGACAAAAATAATTATTAAGAATATACAAGAAGAAGAAGAAGAAGAACTAATAAAGAAAACAGGCTTTATGACTGAGAAAATGGTAAAATATCTTGGTATAAATATTGCAAATAATAATGTGGACCTATTTGATAACAACTACAAGAAATTATGGAAGGAATTAAGGGAGGATCTTAGAAGATGGCAAAAATTAGAATGATTATTATTGGGTAGAATATCGGCAGTTAAGATGAATTTACTTCCAAAATAAATTTTTTGTTCCAAAATCTCTCAATAATTATGAACGAAAAACCCTTTAAAGAATGGAATCAGAAGTTATGGAAAGGGAAACGACCAAGAATAAAATTTAAAGTGTTAGAAGATAGTAAGGAAAGAGGGGGAATGGGACTACCAAGTTTAAAATTGTATTACTACGCAAATTGCCTAGAGTGGATGATGGAATGGATAACTTTGAGAAACATTAGAATATTAAATCTAGAAGGTGAGGAGTTATATTTCGGTTGGCACGCTTATGTGTGATACAGCAAATCATCAATAGATAAAGATTTTAGTTCACATTATTTAAGAAAATCCTTACTAACTGCATGGGTAAAATATAAAAGACAACTATATTTAAAAATCCCACTATGGGTCTCAGTGCATGAGGCCTTTTACAAAAGAGAAATCCCTAGGACAAATACTTGGATCACATACAAAGATATACTGAATATACAAGGAGATAATATAACTTTTAAATCTAAAGAGGATTTAATGAAACATGGATTACAGACATATTGGTTATTACTAACACAATTACTAGAGAGATATAAAAAAGACAAGGAAGCAGAGAGTTTTGAGAGAAAAGAAAGAGAATTTGATAGGATATTAAAGCCAGGAGAAAAGCATAGATTAAGTCAAATATATAAAATATTATTGCCCCTACAAAATGAGTCGGAAACCGTTAAAACGACAATGGTAAAATAGGCTCAAAATTTGAATCAGGTAATAACTATGGATCAATGGGAAAGTTCTTGGAGAACCACATGGAAACTTATAAAGCCAGCCAGCTTAAGAGAAAATTACTACAAGATGCTACATAGATGGTACATTATCCCAGTTCAAATACCAAAGATACAAAAAAATTTGAATGACACCTGCTGGAAATGTGAACAGAGAGGTACGTTTTATCATATATGGTGGCAATGTGGAGAAGCGAAAGTCTTTTGGGCAGGAGTACATAACAAAACCCAAGATACAATAAAAATAAAATATTCATTATCCCCTAAAGTATATCTTCTTGATATGATAGAGGAATTATCTGTAAATAATTCACAAAAGAAAAAAATCTTATATATGATAACGGCTGCCAGATTATGCTATGCACAGATGTGGAAACAGAAAAGTTCTTAGAAGATTGGTTACTAAAACTATTTGACTTAGTGGAAGCAGGCATAGTAATAGAGTCTTTGAAGGATAACTTCAAAAAGAAAACTATTGAAGAATGGAAGATAATTTTTCCTCTTTGGGAATCTTACTGGGGTAAGAATGCCACCATGTCTTCAACTTACTGATATCTTTGAAAACTTCCTTAAAATTTAAATGCGAAGATAATGTCGTTTTAAAATTTAAATGTGAGGGTGAATACGAGGGTAATTTCCCTTCTTACTTATCACAGAAAGCTGTGGCTAGAAGATGTGAGAACGCTGTAATGGTTTAAAAATAACATGGCGAGAAGGTATATAAAGATGGAATAGGAAGGTGTAACATACTGGTAGATATTAAAAGTATTATTGATGAATTGTTAAAAATGAAGTTTTAAAAATATGGAAACCATTGAAATTGTGGAATTTCTAAAATGGTTATTTTTTAGAGGGAAAGAGACAGATAAGGATGCATTTGTTTTATGAGTTTCGGCAGGTGGGGAGGGTGGAGGGGGAGGACTAAGTGGGAGGAGGTGGTGGTACAGTTTAACAATAAACATACAGTGTAGAAATATAGAAATTCTTAGTAGATACGATGTATAAATATAAATGTATAAATGATGTATAAATATATCTATACAATAAATATACCTATATAATATTATATAGTATATATTATATATGCCATATAGGTAATATACATGATATATATATATCCAATATAACCAATAGTGGTATCTATGTTTATAATGGAAGGAACTTTTACAAGTAAATTGGATAATTAATATGTAATTGATATAATCATAAATAATACTTTTTTAATATAATGTGTATAGCTAAGTGGATCTAAAATACTTAAAAAAAATTGTGGAGAATTATGGATTTAAGGATGATTTATAGCACCACCTCTACCAAACTGGGGAGTGTTTGTTAAATGTTTTGTTGATGTTCAATACATCCATGTCTATATTTTGTGTTTATTAGATATGTATTGTTCAGTTAAGTATATATGTTGTCTTGTGTATGTTCTTATATTTTTTTCTTTATGTATTGTGCGTTAATAAAAAATATAATTAAAAATTAAATAAATAAATAAATAAATAAATAAATAAAACATGAGTGATGGTGGTGCCTAGGGGTGTAGCGATTATGGATGGGGCAAAATGAAGTCATTGCTACCCAATAAGAATTCTGTCCCTCTCATAAAATGTTTCTTTAGTCCTCAGATTTGTAACATTATAGTCACTTGAAATCTAAAGGAAAGGGACAGGCATCATTATCAAGGCAATGCAAACACAGCAAATAAAAGGGTTGGATTCTACGGGTGAATGAAGTTCAGTGACTCATTCTGCTGCAAAGCTGGAAATTGGGAAACTAAAGGAAAATTTAATGGGAAGGGAATTCTTATTTGTGGAGACAGTAATCTTATTTTGTCTCGTTCCTCCAAAGTTACACCCCTAGTGGTGCTGCCTCTAAAAATCAGACCGAGAGTGTCTTGTAATTTGTTCTACCTCTAGAGTTAGAAGTGCAAACACAGAACCCGTCCACGTGGCCAGTTTATTTAAAAGCCAGACAAGAGTGGATAAGTGGCTCCTACGCAGCTGAAGAATGTCTAAAGTGCCTCTGATTAATCATTGTTTTTAGATAACGAGAAATGAGATGTCTAAAAATATTCTTGCAGATGTTATTATGGTAAGCATAGGAAGCTGTTCTTTGGCCAATGTAATTTCCAGGGTTATTATTCACCATGCCCTTTCAGTCCCATCTCTAAAAGGAATGGGAAATATCTTTTGTGGACTTTTCTGTGTCCCATGTCATATTCTGTAAAACAGAAAGGCAAGGCAAGCAGTATGGGAAATTCGGTTTGTTCCAATAAATTATTAATTGTATATGTAAGAGCAGCCTTTTGTTTTGTGTTTTAAAGTTTCTGGTTGCCAAGAGCAGCTCTTCCATGATTTGTGAAGGGAGAAATAAGCTAAGCAAAATCAGAGTAAATATTATACACGTTGAATTATTTAACATATTATGCATTCCCACCATAATATTCACAGGAGAGACAATAAGAAACTGTGAGGCTCTTGGGATTCTAGAGACAGATATCGCTCAGCTGAGAAGCAGATAGCAAGAGGTGCAGATAAACAGGATAATATACTCCCAGAGCCACATTGATCATAGTGGAAGTATTTCAGCTTATTGGGCAGAAAAGTAACAGGCATTTCGACCAGCCAGTCACCATAGAAAGCATTTCTTAAAGATTGTGCCTTGGTAGCAGTGGTGCCAATAAAATCCTTCATCCCTGCTGGCATCTCATCTGTAAATTGTCATCGAGCTGAGCTATTTTGGGTGATGAATGTGGTGGCAAAACCCACCAATTTTCAGAGACAAAAGGTGAAAACAGACAGACATTCTAAAGCATGGTGGAAGTGGTTTGAACACACATTACACTTCTGCCCTTAAAACGAATGCCTTGGTGCTCTGCCAGCATGTATTCTTCAAACCACTTCCACCACATTTAGAATGGATTCACCCTGAGAAACCTAATGCTCTCTGTGATGAGCTTCCAGTTCAATTTGCTGTCAAAATTGTTGATGTTCAGTTCAATGTGAGGTCTGTTGTTTCATATACATGTTTCTCTGTTTGAAGTATCAGAAGCTCAGTCTTGCCCTGCTTATTTGAATTGCTACCCTATCAGCCTAGCTCATGCTTATGTTGTTCTGCATCGTTTTAGGTATTTATGCATATTCCTAAACAGGTTCAGTTGTTCCCTTGACAAACCAATCAAATGCAGCAAGATCAGTGGCTTAACAGTTATTTTATTTGTGGCTACCCAAGACTTATGAACCTGTTAGCCTGATTTCTGGGGTCCCGGGAGGGACACCTCAATGTGCTCACAATGAGGAATGGGAATTAGCAGAGCACAAGCTAAGCAATACAAGAGGCAGGGCAACCTAGCGAGATCTTGAACCCAATGTCTACGGGTTCAGGCCGAGTCAATGAGCAAACAGAAGTAAATAATAATTGTTTTTCTTTATTTTGATAACACAGTCTCAACGTATGTATGCAAACACACTCACACAAACCTAATGAAAGAAAGGTAGGAGTTGGAAAGAGGGTTTTAAGAGGGGTTTTTGCATGGGATATACTATACCTGTCCTGAAGCCCGGGTAGTCTGAAGAAAAGTCAGTAGAAGCGGAGATTCTCAGCACGTGGAGCTGAGGGGAAGGCTTGTCGAATGAAGCAACAGCAAGGCAGGATGGAAGGCAGGAGCAATCCGAGCGATCTGAAGAAGTGCTCAAAATCAGGGGGTCTTATAGGGGAAAATGTGCCTGTAGGCTAGTCCGTTCCCGGGGAAAACAATGGGTTTCGGGCTGGAGACAAAGCCTCCGAAAGGTCAGTATTTTGCATGATTGAGTTATGACAGCATTGTCAATAGAGTAGACAATATGCAAACACGGAGTGCTTGACAGTTGGATATTCGGCTTGTCAAGCTGCCTGCTCGGGGCAGGGAGTCCTTTGTAAACAGCATGCCTGCATAATGTGATCTTAAAGAGTACTTGCCTGGAGGTCTCCTAAAGCTGCAGCCGGGCTATTGCTGACCTGCCTGGATCTGTTTTGAATGATTCAGCTATTTTCAGCCGTGCCTGTGTGTGTGCTTGTCCGGGGGCCTTGCAAGCACATGGAGAGGAATGGGTAGTGAAGGCCACATTCTTGATATCAAATGATATCTAATATACCACAAGTCCGGACTAGAAACTACAGTAACAAACCAGCTGTTTGTTTGTTTACTCAGGTACAGAATTTGAAAGTAATGTGGTAGAAAGCAACACATACTGTGTTATTTGGGAGGTGGTTAGGTTAAGAAAGGTGTGTCCCCTCCACTTTCTCAAAGATTCAGGTTGCAGAACCCTTGTAAAAGTGGAAAAACCACAAATAACTCCCCCCATGCTCCCCTTCCCCTTCCCTTCTGGGGCTTCCCCTTCCCATTCTCGTGGATTTTGCCTTCATGTGTATGCCCCATCCATGCCAGGGCAAAACGCAAGGAATGGGAAGGGAGACACACAAGTTCCTTCCTTCTCTCCACATGGTGCTTCCCCCTCCCATTCCCTTACCTTTTGCATCAGCATGCATTCATGGTGCCCAGGCAAGACAACAGGATTGGCGGGGGGATGAGTACATGCCACCCCCTCCCATTCCTTTGCCTTTTGCCTTGGCTTACATTCTCCATGCCCTGGCAAAAGTCAATAGAATTGTCGGGGGGGGACAAATGCACCTTCCTTCTCCGCATGTGATGGTCCCCTTCTCATTCCCTTGCCTTTTGCTACAGCACATATCCTCCATGCTGGGAATGGGAGGGAAGGCTCACATACACTTTCCTTATCTGTGTGTGGTGCTCCCTCCTGCCATTTCCTGCCTTTTGCCCAGGCACAGAGAAGGAAGGTATGCGTACCTGGGCAAAAGGCAAGGGAGGGAAGGAAGGCACAGGCACCACCACCCATTCCCTTTCCTTTTGCTCCAGCACATGGTTCTCTGCACCCGGGCAAAAGGCAAGCATATGGGGGGGGTGGAGCGAAGTACACATGCACCTTCCTTTTCTGTGTGTGGTACTCCCTGCTTCCCTTGCCTTTTGCCCAGGCTCAGAGAAGGAAGATATATTTGCCTAGGCAAAAGGCAAGGGAATAAGAGGAGGAGAATGGGGAGAAAGCACTAACTGCCTTGCAAATAATCAACTTCACAAAGGTGAAACTCATGAATATAGAAAGAGGACTGTACTTGCAAAGCATATAGCATTTGGTAACTTAGTTGCTTTTTCCATGCAACATGTAACATTCACTTGTTACTCTTTCATGTTAATTTTGGGAAGCATTTTGAGGAGATTTAATACACACACACACACACACATTTACACACTTTTAGGACATTTTCTCTAGCTTTGCGTGTGTGTAACATAGTAAGCTATATTAAGTAATTTTCCAGGCTCTATTCTGAAATAAGTGTGTTATGTTCAGTGACTCTTCTCCAAAAACATTGAGCACAAGTTTGCACAAATAAGTCCCACTATATTCAATAGGTCTTACTTTTACATGATGATATGATTTTGCTGCCTGATATCTATGCTGAAGATAGTCACAACTCATTCACAGATAATGAAAATCCTGTTTGTATTATTAAGGCTTGCACTGGAAGTGACTGTGGGTAACTTTATTTGCTTTTGCTATCAATTGCTGTGAAATTGACTTCATTCCTATGGCAATCCTACGAATGAGAAAACTCCAAGACACTCTAATATAAATTGTGCAGCTCAGGACCTGCAAACTCAGGGCTGTGGCTTCCTTAAATGAGTCTGTCCACCCATTTTAGTATATGTTATCATCTTTTTTCAATGAGTCATGTTGTCTCATAACATGACCAGAGTGTGATAACCTCAGTCCTGGCATTTTGGCTTCTAGTGAAAGTTCAGCCTGGATTTTATGAGTCATTTTGGTCATCCATGATATCCTTTGAACTCTCCTTCAGCACCACATTTCAGATGAGTTGATCATCTTCCTGTCAGCATTCTTCACTGTCCCGGTTTAACAACCATACATAGAAATTGGAAATACAGTGTCCTTTATCTACTGAATAAAAACAGCAACCTTAAAAGGAGATCTTTGATCCATTCAGTATGTTTTCTCCCTCTCTATTTCCCTTGATTTTTCTTCTTCTACATATATACCATCATCATCTCTTTGACATGTTTGTTATTTTACTTTGAATTATGTGTACGGTTTTCCCAAAATTGTGAAGTGTATGTACTGCAGAAACAGTAAAACCTAACATATCTAGTAATAAACAGCAGGGAAAAGAACTACTGTAAAAAAACAAATATGAGTAATTTTCACCACATTGTACAGCATCATTGAACGCAACCTCAGGGGCCTAAATCCAAATCCCAACAAAAGTAATACCACTGAATCAGTAGGATTTACATGAGAGTTTACTTACCATTGAGTGCTTGATTCAGTGAGCCTGTTCTAGTTGGGAGTAAACAAGGAGACTTACTCCCAAGTAAGCATGCATAGGGATGCAGTCACTGCTGAACCCTCATTTTGTTTCCTGATGACATGTCCTTTTCAGCACACAAATGTAAATTACAGAGCGAATCAGTGCCAGAGTTATCAGAGCCAGAGTTAAAATCTTAACCTCATAAAGGCAGGCTTAGATTAAAATGCTGTTTTGGCTGATCTCAAGGTCTCTACATTAGGAGGAGGGTGACAAAGAAGGGAGAAATAACAGAGATAGTATGTGACTGGAATTTACAATTCTATACTGATGACATTTCTGAAATTGCTCTGCTTGTTACAATATAACCAGGTCCAAGATTTTTAGAATAGCTCAGAACAAAAGAAATCAAATAAGTAATAGTTGCATCATAATTACATAGAAATTATATTTTGTTCTATTTATTTTTTTTAATAAGAATCTAAGGCAAAGGAAGGAAGGGGAAAGAGAGAACAAAAAGGAGAGAGAGACAACGAGAAGGAAAGGCATCTTTATCAGGTTTTGATGGTTGCAGAGCTTCATTTTGACATTATATATGACTTTAGTGTGACTCTTTGAGCTGGGAAAGAATTACGTTCAAGAGTGCAGGATTTTGCTTCAACAAGTTCTGGAGTTTGTCAAGTAGGTTCTCTTCTCTCCCTCACCCTGCCATCACCACATTTTTCTTTGGGCCTGTTGTCACTCTCTTTTTTGTCCTCACTTGATTAGATTGTGGTATAAGGAAATAAAAGTGAAGAACAGCAGTACTGAGAGGGTAAAGGGAAGCGGATGCTGCAAAGTCTATCTAAGACATATATGGTAAGTTTTGGAGAATGCAGAACTTCAGCACTGTTTAATTTGTTCTGCACATCTCCATGGAAATTACTACAGAAATTCACAAGCAGATGTATTATGTGCTATACTAAGAAACTTGTCTTCCTTTTTCTGGAGCTGAAGTCTTGAAAGATAAATCTGATATGCCCGGTACTATTCAGCCTCCTTGAGGCAATGTCCTAACAAACTCTGTGTAGTATATGTTACTTTGCCATGTGCTTTGTAATGTAATAAGAAGTAATATACTTCCACGGGGTTCCTATGGTATAGAAATCTTCACATGATCTGTGCAATTGCTCTCCCAATGCTGCAGTTGTGGGTGGATCTGTATGCTTCATGTTCCAAGTTGTGCCAACTGTAATCAAATTAGAAATGATGTTCAAAACAAATTTGAGTGACAACAAGCGTAGAGCTCCAGAAGCAGAGAGAAGACAGACAAGAATGTACTATTAATCTAGGCTACTATATAGCCCTATGAAATGGGCTGAGCAAACACTAGAATGTTAGTTGTGCCTTTCCCTATTTGGGTTAGTGGGAGTTATAAGTAACTGGTCCTCCAGTAATTTCATTGTGCCCTGTAGCACTACGCTTCTTCCTCATCTTTAGTATATATTCTTCATAGAGAAAAGGGCAAGTGAAATACATTTCCATTCTATTAACAGTAGATAGTAAATGTATATTTTTTTGAAAAATGCACTCTTACATTACTTCTGTCTTTTCCACCCATGTCGTCTAATATGTTTTCTGCATCTTGAATAGCAACTAGAAATCTTTTCTATTGTCTTTCTGTACTAATTTATGGGAACACATCTCCCAAGAAATTGTTATAGTGTATAATACTGACTACATTTTGATGTAGCACTAAATCGTGTTTACATTTATGAGAATGAAGCTACTCTCTTTTCTGCAGCAGGCACAAGAAACAGATAGGAAGTTTTAAAATAACTGCAATATAGTATGTCATCCAAACATGAAACTGTAGTTAATCTTAACCATAGTTAGTGAAAACAAGCCAGCTTTATAGACTGTGATGAAGTTGATTTGTTTCCACTATCATACAGTTTTTCAGGCTCAGATGGCATAGCCATTAATCTAAAATGGGAAAAACGGGTTCCAAATTTCACAGCTGTCCCAGAGGAGAAGGAGACAAAAAGTACATGAAAGACTGCAAAGAGTCTAGGCTTGTCCTTAGAATGTTAAACTGGCCAAGCACTCTATCTGAACTAGCCCATTATGTATTTGCCAGAAAATTCTCCATGGCCGGAATTCTATTGGCTCTACTGAGATAGTTATTCTGCTGGTGGAAGAGGCAGCAGGGACAAGACAAAAAAATGTGATTGGCACAGAGGTTTTAGGGAAGGGAGGAAGATGTGAGCCATGGCAGGGATGGGTCCTTAACTTATCTGTCATTTCATTCATTTCATTACATGTGCATCACTCCAGTTGCATTTTCTCTCAACTCAGTCAAGGTTGAGAGAGCAGCACTAGGAGAAGAAAGTTGTCAGCTCCAAATGACTATTTTCTCCAGGGTATAACTTCAGGGTGCATTGATCTTTGGAAACAAGCTCCCATGGGTAGGGTGGCTTGGACAATTGTCTGTCAAGTGGCATAGGGCATTGTCCAAGCCACTCCTTCAGGTTGCCTTGTCCCTCCCACACACCACGTATTGGAAAAGATGGTGGATTCTGGTCAGCATCCTGCTTCTCCTGCTCAGGGCACAGAAGAATAACTAAACTACTAAGTAGGTGGTGTTCATCAGTGGGATCCTGGTTCAAAAAACTGAAGAAATGTGGAGGTTTGACAGTATTTAATGACAATGTATACTTGAAGATAGTGGATACTCTAACTTAAATGCATCATATATTTTTCTCATAAGAGTATCTCGGAAGATACTTGAGAAGCTCAGAAACATGGATCCTGGTGTTTCTGAAGGTCAGAATAAATTGTTTCCTTAGTCTAGTGAGTGTATCTCATTCTTGAAGTCAGTGCCAGTTATAAAGTAAGAAGTCTTTTGTATGGCACAAAAGAAACTTGAGGTAGCTGTTGCATTTAAAAAGTTACAGTTTCTAGGCTGTATCCAATGTCATGCAGGTGGGTCTCCAGGTGCACACTGGTAGTTTTCCTTGTTTTTTATCCTGCCTGTATCCTGCCCACACATATGCTCCCAAAATGGTATTTTTAAAAAGGAGGTATTTCTAGTGTGTTAAATAGTTTAATAACACATTCTTCTAAAATGTGGCATTGCACAATTTTTTAATTACGTTCAAGAGGAAAATGGAGACGAACTAACTTTGAAGACTCTAATGCATTTAATGGCTGTCAGACATTATTTAAGACAGACAATAGACAACCTACAGAAATTTAATCAATTTACTTTATAACTTATGGTTTTGCTTTGTTTCATCCGTTACGCATTTCTGTGTTTGAGGATGCTGTAAATTATTGGTTTGGGGTTTTTTTTTTTTTGGTTTTTAATGAAGGCAACATATTGCATGATAGTTACCTTCAGATTAAAGCTGTTATTAATGAAATGATATAGCTTTTTTGCTTCAAGAGACCTTATAAACCCCAAAATTGCATATTACAATATTCCATTTTAATGAAAGTTATGAATGTTCCCATTTTCTTGATAATATTAATTTTACCATTTCAGTCTTCCATTTAGCTTTATACTAAATTTAATCATGGCATTTTAATAGCTTTTCCTATAACCATTACACAGTCCTTTTAAATGTGGTTGGTGGAAGGCCTATCGTTGTGGAAAATGTGTTCTTTAACTAGGTGTTATAAAATTCTACTAATAACCACAGGGCCTAAAACTTACATATGTGTGCACTGTTTTTGTTAAGAAGAAAAGAGTAAATGAATGTATGGGACTCAGAAGTTTCCAAAAACATTACTTTGCAAACCATCTAATTAAAGTGAGGATTAGGAGTTTTCCTCACTATTCCCCCAATAGTATTTTCTTTATTGGTTTGTTCTTACTCATTACTTGTCACAAGTTATACTTGTGTGTCAAAATCTTTAAGAAATCTACTTTCCGTAAAGTATTTGGGGGTGGGGGGAAGGTGAACTTAAATAGACCATGTGCCACAGTATTATCTTTAGAATATTTTCATAAGCTTCCGTTGAGTGCAGATTCTCATTTTTTAATTTTTTTAAAGATGAAATCTAATTTATTCCACACAATCAAATCTTTACCTTTCTGTATAAGATTTATAAAAAGGAATGAAACTCCAGAAAGATACATTTAGAATTAAATGAAACATCCAAAAGTAGCCATACTGTTAATTTACTTAGTATGTTGGACTAAGACTTCATGAGAATATGAGTAGACCTGCCTCTTTACCTACTCATACCACTCTCTTTCTCAGTCTCTCTTTTTTTGCAAAGAAAACCATAGAATCACAGAGCTGGAAGAGACCACAAAGGCCATCAGGTCCAACCGCTTTCCACGAGGAATACACAATCTAAGCACACTCAACAGATGGCAATCCAACCTCTGTTTTTAAAAACCTCCAAAGGAGACTCCACCACACTGTGAGGCAGCATATTCCACTGGTGAATTGGTCTTGCCATCAGGAAGTTTTTCCTAATATTTAAGTAGAGTTTCTTTTCCTGTAGTTTGAAGCCATTGTTCCTTGTCCTAGTCTCTGTAGCAACAGAAAACAGATTTGTTCCATCCTCCATATGACTTCCCTTTGAATATTTAAACACAGCTATCATGTCACTTCTTAGCCTTCTCTTTCCAGGCTAAATGTACCCGACTTCCTAAGTTGTCCCTCACAGGGCATGCTTTCCAAGGCTTTTACTATTTTGGTCACCCTTTTGTGACCTTACAGTATAATACATCCTTAGATGGTCAAAGAAAAAAAGTTTGTTTGTTATTTCAGTACAGTCACTCACCCTGAACCTGTGCCATGGATTTGGCTATATACATCTTTCTCTCTCTCTTTTTCTCTTTCTGTCCATCAATCTGTGTGTGTGTGTGTGTGTGTGTGTCTCATGCACACACTCAGACTCACAGTCTCTCTCTGTGTATAAAATTAATGCATACCAGCAAAGTGCTTCTGTTGCTTTCCCAGTCCCCTTCTGCTTTCCACTCCAAACCCTACTGTGTCCATCAAAGACGTGACAGTATCATATCAGTGCAATGTAAACCACCTCAAGTTCATCTTATATTACAGTCTTATGCAACTGTATATGTGATCCTCACTCATATATGAAGGTTATGGTTTGAAGAACTCAGGGCCTGGCCCCCCTTCTTCAGTACTTGGTGAGAAGAAGGAATCTCAGGGCAAGAATACTGCCATGAAAATTGCGTGTACATATATTTTCCCCATTTCTGGACTACACTGTTATAGTGCTATTATGTTCTAGGTTATGGTGCTATTATTCCACTTCCAACATCCTGTAGAATTCTGGGATCTGGAGTTTACTGAGGCTAAAGAGTTCTCTGGCTGAGAATTGCCCATGCCCCTCACAAACTGCAAACACCCAGATTCATAGGATGCTGAAAGTGGAATAATAGCATTATAACAGTGTGATGTGGAAATGGCCTTAGACTTCATGTTTTTCATCTGTGTTACTATGGCTGTTGTCTAATTTATCCTGCTTAATGGCATCCCCATGAGTTAAACCTTGTGTCATCACCCTTGTTAACATCACCAGGGTTCATCCCTTTTGCTTTAGGTGTGGACACTAAACCCAGGGTCTGGGATGGAATTAACCTGGCCACTCTAATGAAGATGCATGTATTTTTTCAAGTTAGAAGAGCCATGGAAGTATCTTCCTCTTTCGCTTGCCTTTAGCCAAATAATTATGCCTGGCAGTGAAAGAAAGGGTTTACTTCCAGACAAGAGTGGGAAAGGTACTTAATCAGCTATTCTGGCATTGCAAAATTGCACTTATCTTCTAAATGAGAGACTTAAGGCTTTAAGCAGTCATTAGGATGCTGTGACTCAGCTACATCAGCTATCAGGTGGGGGTCAGGAGAGTAACGGTGTTGTCTGTGTAACTTAGTATTAAGTGTAATATTCCCTGTACAGATTTATTTATTATTCATATGCTGCTTTTATGTCCCACCTTTTCTCCAGTTAGTTCAGGGTGGCCTTGGTGGCTTTTAACTCTTACCTCTTTATTCTCAGAACAACATTGTATAGTTTGAGAGAAAAAGTGTCCCAAGACCACTCAGTAAATTTCTATGTTCAGTGGCGAGTTAAACCTGAGTCCGCCCACTCCCAGTTCAACTGTAACCATTATTCAAAACTGCCTCTCCTCACTCAGAACTTTTGCTACTCCTTCCAATATTACCAATAAATTATTTCACACTGATTTCCCTTACAGATCAGGGTTTTTCTCCTACCCCAGAGTACGTTTTGTTCTCTGTAAGATCAGAGAACATTTGAAGAGAGTATCTTCCAGAAAGCCAGCATCAAAAAAAGAATCTGTTAACTAACCTCTCTGGAGTTGCACGCATGTTTTTGCACACTTGCATTTCACTATAAATAATGGCTTTTTTGTCTGGGTGAGTTTTCACCAGATTTATCCCCAAAACTCAATGCTTATACTTCCTTGCCAGTAAGCAATGGGTGTGTATGTGTGGGCTTGTACCTGCCAGCTGAGGATATCACCATGCATCTGATATTTTGGAGGTTTTCAGGCAGAGGTGAGCAAAGTAGCCTTTCTAATACAGGACAGTTCCCTGCAATTCCTCAAAACTATAGCTAGTATGACTAAGGGAAGGAATGCTCTATTCCATAAAGATGGATGCCATAGTAAATGTGTTTTTGAGACGTAAGATGTAATAAAACTTTGGGCAACTTTCTTGTGTGTTCCCACCATTCCTTCCTTCTTATTTCTTATCATGATATCCAGTAAGAAGGGAACAAAGAAATAGTTGCACATTATCTTCAATTACTAGCCTTTGGACTCTTCTGTCTAGAAGCACTCTCCTTTTGTTTTTGCTGTTATAACACAGCTACTTTTCTGAAAGTACCTAAAATGCAGCACTGAAAACCAGTTTATCAGTTTCACCACCATTTCACAGGAAACAATTTAGAAAAGCTGCAGTGACCCTCCGCATTACAAATAAATATTGGAGGCCACTTTAAATCATACATGGGGGGTGGGGGGGTGGGAAGGCATTATGATTTAGAGCTTCCATGCAAACTGAATAAAAGACCCAGGGATGTGCTGAACACATTAGCACCACAGCGCAAAAAAGCGGTGGGGGAGTTCCAGCTAAATCAAAATGGAAAGGTATTCTGCCTGGATTTCTCTGTCATGGATACAAATGCTGCTGAAGAAGCTGCATTTTTTTAAATCCAGTCTTTCAAAGGAAAGGAAAAAGGGAGGGAGGAGGGAGGGGAAATATGAAAACCGCTTTGAAGACGTTGTGAGTTGTCAACCAAATAATGGCACAGGGAACCATTTCATATTTTGTGGATAGACGTATATGTATATGTGAAGACCTGTAAAGTCTGTAAGTAACAAATGCTTGTTCTCCACCATAGGAAATACCAGTTTGCTGTGGCATAACAGGGGAAAGTAGTCCTGAGCCATGTGTGCAAAGTATGTGTCCTTGCAAGATCCCAGTCACCAGCCCATGTCTGTTGCAGAAAAATATCTTATACAGCAATTCAGTTGTTGGATATAGTGCTGTGATGTTTGTGTCCAGAAATTTTTGCATGATTCTACAGTCATCTCATCCCTGGTATTTTGCTTTCCTCTGCCTACCTTTTAAAAAAAAAATCCTAGCCTGACAGGCAGCCTGTGCTCTCAAAAGCTTGCACAGACTAATTTTTCACCTTGTGACTGGCCCAAGAAAGGTAATATCACATAATGGTCTGATGATAAACAATGCTCCTGCTATGTTTTGTAAAACTGTGTGATTTTGGGGTTGAGGCTGGGAGAGCTGAACTTCACAGGGTAAGAATCTCACACCTGCATAGGCTGGATAAAGCAGTCCTCCAAAGCACAGAAAGAACACACTTTGGGAATGATGCACATGTAAGGAAAATGGTTTATTTGATATTAATGGAAATAAAGTAACAGTTTATTAAAATTAATTGTTAATGCTAATAGAAATACATCAGCTACAACAGGAGCAGGCAACTGTGTGAGGATCAGTTCTGTTCTAGATCCCCACAGGTTGTACCTTCCCACGGCAAGCCTAAATATCTTTTTTTTTTCTGCAGCTCTTTTTAAAATGACAGCAGGAAATGATGTCACTTCCAGTTGCCATTTTGAGAGGGGTGCAGCAGAAACAAAATGGAGAGTAGTACAAAGTTCTGAGATCTTATTCGTGTGGATGAGATATTTTTGGTTCACAAAATACTTGTTTCACAAAATGTTATTCACTTCTTCTGTCACAATCTGTACAATGCTCTTGCCAATATATACATGTTTATGCTCTAAAGTAGAACCATCCATTTATCTATCTATCTGTCTATCTGTCTATCTATCTATCAATCAATCACTCTGCCTTTCTTCCAGGATAGGATCCAAGGCAGCTTTTGGTTATCTTACAAGGACACAGGAGGATTGGCTGGAAAGGCCTCTCCTAAACAAAATCTTGTGCATTTCTGAAAGAATGTGATTCTTTATGCCACTATTAGATGTGTGCAGCTTATTGGTTTAACTATTGGAACACAGCTTGATGGCCCTCAAATAAGGTTCCCTCTCTCCTATCATGTAGCCCTGCAGCTGGTAAATGATGTGTTATAGACAGGAAATGCCATTGAGAGGAAATGTCACCTTTGAAGCAAGAGTGATTTCTGTGATGTCTTTCCTAAGCGAGTATTTATCCAAGCCATTAACAACTTGGAAAGTAACAGATAATACTGCTCAGAAAATCTAGATAAATCTCCTTCTGTATAAGAAGTTCCTTTGTTTTAGAGAACTTCCTGATGTCCATGGTTACTTTCACTCCAGAAATCCTGTAATAAAAATCCTGTAAAAAAAAAAAAGTTTTCAAAAATCAAAGATGGTTGCTCTGGCGGGGGCATATATATATACCAGGAGCTTGACCTTCCTGCTTTCTGTTTCTGGAGGCTTCTTGCTGAGATTATTGACTAAGATTTGCTCCTCTTTGGCAGAAATGGCTGACTTCATTTTGCTCCTTTCCTGCCTAGACTAAGTGTTGTCCCTTTTAGTTGGAATCAGTCTTTCAGACCATCAGAATCTGGGATTTTGGCCAGAAAATCCTGTTAGCTCATTCTCTTTCTCAAAATCCTGGCTCTGGCAGTGGACTTTGGTTAGCCTGTCTTCCTTATCTTTACATCGTTTTAGTCAGAAATGCCAGTACTGCTACAAGCAGAGTACTCCCTAGCTTCTCACAAGTCTAGCAGGACCAGGGAGAGGTAACTTTGGACATCTCTAAAATCTATCTTTCATTGAATACTTTTCCTGCAGTTTCCCAAAATTTCCCTCCTTTATCTGTGGTCTCTCTGGCCATTTCCACCCCACACTGTGATAGTGCTATAATTCCACTTTCAGTTCCACCTATGGATTCCTGGGAAGGGGCCTTTAGAATTCTCACCCAGAGAGCTCTTTGGACTCAGTAAACTACAAGCCCCAGAAATCCACAGGATGTTGAAAGTGGAATAATAGCACAATAATAGTGAAGTGCAGAAATGCCCCCCACCTCCGTGTATGTTTTAAGGAAAGTATTATATTTTCCCTTCTTTTGAATCTCCTTCTCTCATTTCTCTAATTCCAAACTGGTATGCAAATTTGTTCATCCTAAAGCAGCTGTGCTCTGTTAGACATTTATTAGTATTTTGCATGTACCACTTGCCATTCATGAACTTCCACCATATTAGTTACTATTCCCCAATGCAGCTATTGTGTATATCTTGATTTCTGTGTATTCAGTGAAATTCTCCTGTTATAGTCTCTTGAGCCCAATTTAAATAAAGGCAAGGTCACAAGATCTCTAATAGACATGTGTACTCAGAACATGAGAGAGTTCAGTATTGCATGTTGGAGTTTTGGGGCAAGTTTTCTGGTCCTGCTGGATAGCAGGGCCAAAGCATGCAACAAAAAACACCATCAATCTCCTTTCCCCCTGTTATCTAAGGAATCCCTGAATAATGGAGTCTCTGGCCTCTGAATCTGCCCGCCTGCTCTGATTCCCCAATTCTTTCTCATCCCTGTTAATTTGCTTCATCCTCAACAAGGCTGTTTGTTCTTCTCCTGTTATGCCCCACCACCGTTTCTGGGCTGTTTTTTTCCTACGCTGTGGCTAATATCTCCTACCACTCCCTCATTCTCTTCTTTCTTGACCTGCCTGCCTACTCCAATTCTCAGGAGAGGAGGAGCCTTCCAGGGATAAAGTGAGCTATCAGGGATTAGAAGGAACTGAGGAGTCAGAATAGACAGGCATGGCAAAGAAGAAGGGGAGTGCAGGCTTAGAGCCCAGAGTGTTCCGGAAGCAAGTTGCGAAAAAAACCAACCCAAAATGTCAGGAACAGATTCACTCTTACACGGATCAACAAACTTAATAGAAGATTTATTGTAACATAGTAAGGGATGCTGTCTTCAGACGTTAAAGCTCGAGAATGGAACGTTTTCCCCCACCTTACACTTTAACAGACAGTTTCTCCTAAGATAGTTGTAAAAGAACGAACGTCATCATGCCAAACGGTTCCTTTGAAATTCCAGCCAGAAGGAATGGTTGGCGCCTGGGAATAGCTAACAGCCTACTATCACTATTTCCTCAGTCTACTGCTATCCTAAAACAATAAAACATGGAGGACTCCCGACATCCTGCCCCACTTTTTTAAAAAAATATATACATAAAGATACACAAAATATAGAAAATATCACGGAACAGTAGAAAGACAAGAAAACTAAATAGTAATATGAATGCAGTAGCAAGTCAGCAAGTCAGTAGCAAGTCAGATGTTGAGGAACATCAGCCGGCGAAGAAGTCAGCGAAGGTGCCCTCTTCAGCAAACTGGAATGAAAAACAGGATGAATAGCCTTGAGGGAAGAAGGGAGATCTAGTTCAAAAGAGACATCATTAATAGCCCTTTTCACAGGAAAAGGTCCGAGAAAACGAGGGGAAAGTTTTTTAGACGGAGAAGGAGAGGAAATGTTCTTAGAAGAAAGGAAAACCAAATCCCCGGGCTGGTAAAGGGGATTAGGCTGCCGTTTACGGTCAGCGAAACGTTTGTGGGAAGCTTTAGCGGATGCTATAGCATCTGAGACGGATTGCCAAATGCCAGAAAATTTAGAGACCCAAGCAGAAACAGAAGGAGGAGCGGAGGAAGAGAGGGAGAGGGGGGGGAAAGGAGAAGGAAGGAAGCCGTAAACTATTTCAAAGGGGGGTTTCCCAGTAGAGGTATGAACCGCAGAATTGATGGCAAACTCAGCGAACGGAAGGAGCGGAGCCCAATCATTCTGGTTCTCAGAAACAAAACACCTAAGAAATTGTTCAAGAGATTTGTTAACACGCTCAGATTGGCCATCTGTTTGAGGGTGATAAGCACTGCTGAGTTTCTGAGTGACTCCCAGGGTTTTCAGTAGACAAGTCCAAAACTTGGAAGTGAAAATTGGATCCCTGTCCGAAATGATCACCGAAGGTAGTCCGTGAAGTTTCCATACATGATTAACGAACAGGTCAGCCAGCTGGTCAGCACGGGGTAGTTTCTTTAGAGGCACAAAATGACATTGCTTGGAAAAGTGATCAGTAACAACCCAAATAACATGAAAGCCGTGTGAAGAGGGAAGAGACACGATAAAATCCCATGCGATGACCGACCAGGGGCTAGCAGGCGCAGGCAGAGGTTGCAGGAGCCCTTGAGGTTTAGATGTGGGCGACTTAGAAATGTTGCAAGTGGCACACTGCTTAATGTAAGTTTGCACGGAGGGGTTTAATCCAGGCCACCAAAAAAGGCGGCGAATCGCATGCAATGTCTTCAAAAACCCAAAATGTCCAGCGGGTTTGGAATCATGATAACGATGAAGTACCTGCTCGCGGGCAGCAGGGGGAACGTAGACCTTGGTGCCATAAAAGGGGAGATTGTCAACCCATTCTATTTTATCCTTGTTTGCCGGTAGCCAGGAGTCTGCATGCGCTGCATGAATGATAGCATCGCGGAGAGCGGAGTCACAAAGAGAGGAGGCAGAAAGCCTTGTCTTTGCTAATGCACGAGTAGTCACTTGAGAAGCCAGAGAGGAGGCAGGAAACAAGGTATTGGAGTGGGAGGACGTAGCAGGGGATTCCGCAAAACAGGGAAGTCAAGAGAGAGGGTCTGCCAGTTGGTTAGTTCGGCCAGGTTTGAAAACAATTTTAAATCGGAATCTCTGGAAAAATTCAGCCCATCTCGCCTGCTTAGGGGAGAGTTTCTTAGCAGACTGTAAGACTTGCAAATTCCTATGATCAGTCCAAACTTCAAAGGGGAGTCGAGCCCCTTCAAGCAAATGACGCCAAGAGGACAGCGCAAAATGGATAGCCTTGGCTTCTTTCTCCCAAATAGGCCAATTAGCTTGTTGAGGGGAAAATTTCTTTGAAATGAAAGCACAAGGCCTGAGTGCTCCTGTGGTGTCATGTTGTAAAAGAACGGCTGCCATGGCAAAGTCCGAAGCATCCGTTTGCACAATGAATTGCTTACAACTGTCGGGAAAAAGGAGTAAGGGCTCAGACGTAAATTTAGATTTCAAATGGTCAAACGCCGATTGACACTCAGGCAACCAACAAAGTCTATGCGCCTTGCCCGCAGTGGATCCTTTAGGTTTCCGTAGAAGGTTGGTGAGTGGAAGCGTTATGGCCGCAAAATCCTCAATAAAGTTCCGGTAGAAGTTCGCAAAACCAAGAAATTGCTGCAGTTGCTTCACAGTTTTAGGGACGGGCCATTGCAAAATGGAGTTAATCTTCGAAGGGTCCATTTTAAGTGAACAATCTTGAATCCTATATCCCAAGTAATCAAAAGTTTGGGTGTCAAATTGGCATTTAGATAGATTAACCACGAGGTTGTTATCTATAAGCCTTCGTAACACTTCACGAACCAAGGACACATGAGATTCCATGGAATCTGCGTAAATTAAAATGTCATCCAGATAAATCAGAACCCCCTGATACAACAAGTCATGGAAAATGGTGTTCAAAAACATTTGGAACACAGATGGCCCCGATTGTAAGCCAAAGGGAAGAACCGTCCATTTAAAGTTACCTAGAGGAGTTGCAAAGGTGGTGAGCCACTCAGAGTCCGGGTCCATTCTAATCCTATGAAAAGCCTCTTTAAGATCAAGTTTGGTGAAATATTTTCCTTGAACAAGATGGTCCAAAACAGTCCGTATCAGAGGTATGGGATAACAATTGGAGGAAATAACCTGGTTAATAGCAGAGTAGTTAACTATCAGTCTCGGATCCGCGCTGGGATCTTTTCTCTTTCGGAAGAAGACAGGACTCGCTGTGGGGGCTGTAGAGGGCTTGATAAAGCCGCGAGCCAAGTTTTTATTTAGGAACTTCTTGAGAGCAAGGAGTTCTTTTTGGCTCATGGGATAAATTTTCGGTTTAGGCAGGGTGGCCCCGTCAACTAATTCCAGTTTACAGTCAAAGTCCGTGTGGGGAGGCAATTTGTCAGCCTCCCTTTCGTGGAAAGCCTTTTGGAAGTCTCGGTAGTGTGAAGGAATTTGTTGCAATTCTTCATGGGGAATAGAAAAGTTTTCATCTGAAGAGGACATAGTGCCAGCAGTCCAGTTTATCTGGGGGTTATATTCACGAAGCCAATCGATTCCCAAGACCAATTTGAACTGCATCGCCTTGGGAACTAGAAATCGCATGCTGTAATTGTTTTTGTCCATTTGAAATGAGATGGGCTTAGTGATTTTACTAATTACTCCCCCAGTCATTGAGGTCCCATCCATTTGCGTTAAATTGATGGGGCGTTCCAAGGGCTCATAAAGAGTTTTCAATTTTTTGGCCAATTTGGGGTGTAACAAACTTCTGGAGCAGCCAGAGTCAATTAATGCCCTATGTACATGCAAAGTCCCATCGCTGCCACTAATCGCAACCGTGGCGTAGAAATGGGGAATTTTAGGAGTACTTACAGATGTTCCCGCCGCTTGCCAGTCATCGCAGTCAGGTTTAGAATCTCCATCTATGTCAGATGAGGACGAAGAGGTGGTTTCATCATCGGGATCGGAGTCTCCTGTCGCCGCTGCAGGGTCCTTAGAAGTGCGTCTAAGTGGTTGTTTGGCGGCCGCTGTCTGATGTGTGAATTCTATATTCTTTGGGTCTGCTCGTGCTCCCTTAGTCCCAGTCGGAGCTTGGTTTCCGCGGCAGGTGTTGGCGAGGTGGCCCGGTTTTCCACAGTTAAAGCACATGCCCAAACAGAGACGTTTGTTCCGTTCCTCAGCATTGAGGACGGTGGGACCGCGAGGTTGTCGTTTTGGCACGTCTTGTCTTTGTCGGTTCAGCTGAACAGTCTGGGTTATGCCTTCCATTTCAGTAGCTAGTCTGACCCAACCTAGCAGGGTCTGTGGATTGGCCTGCATTAAGCACCCGTGTAGAATATCAGGATTTAGTCCATCTTTGTATAACTCAATTAGAATTTCATCACTCCACGGGACTTTGGTGGCCAGGTTTCTAAATTCACGGGAATACGTCCCCACATCGTTCCTGCCTTGTTTCATTCGTTTCAGTTGATATTTGGTGTTTTCCAATAAATGGGGGTCTTCAAAGCGTTCCCGCAGATGGTTCATGAAGAGCTGCAGATTTTCAGTTTCGGGGGCGCGGGAGTCATATAGGTTCGCTACCCAGTCTGCTGCCAGTCCTTTCATCCTCTGGCTTAGGTATCGAATTCGGGCCGCATCATCCCGAAATAGATGGCCGTGATCAATCATGAAATTGTTTGCCATAGTCAAAAAAAGGAGAGTTTCTCCCCCTTCCCGTTGAAGGTCGCTTTCAGGTCTCCCACATTTCTGAGTAACAGTGGCGCTGGCGTGTGCCCTGTTGGTTGCTGGGGCGGACCAGGGGTGCCTGCCGCCAAGACAGCCGCTCGTGGTTCTCCTCCTGGTGATCTCCCTGTCTGCGAGGGACGGATGCGCATCTCGCGTAGCATGGTCTTGAGTTCGAGTATCTCCTCATCTTTTCTTTCCAGTTCGGTTTCCATTTGCTTTATCTCCTCCAAAAGGGATAGGTCTTTTGCTGATGTATCCCATCTAGCAGCCCTTCTGCGTTGTCTCAACGACGTATGTGGCTTTTCTCCCCAGACCCAGGTTTGGCCGCTTGTGGGGGTTTCCATAGCCTCGGTCAGGCGCAATTTTGTCTTGGTATCCAGGGGCACTTCAGTTTCTGTAGCTCCATCAGATTCTGCAGATCCTTGCTCTTCTTCAGTAATCGACTGGTCCATCAATTGGTGCATTTTTTGAAAGGATTCTCGAGCTTTCTGTCAGGAACAGATTCACTCTTACACGGATCAACAAACTTAATAGAAGATTTATTGTAACATAGTAAGGGATGCTGTCTTCAGACGTTAAAGCTCGAGAATGGAACGTTTTCCCCCCACCTTACACTTTAACAGACAGTTTCTCCTAAGATAGTTGTAAAAGAACGAACGTCATCATGCCAAACGGTTCCTTTGAAATTCCAGCCAGAAGGAATGGTTGGCGCCTGGGAATAGCTAACAGCCTACTATCACTATTTCCTCAGTCTACTGCTATCCTAAAACAATAAAACATGGAGGACTCCCGACACAAAAGGAGGGGCAACAGGAGAGCAGCAGCCTGGGTGGAGATTAAGAGAATTAGAGGAAAAATTAGAGGAGAAACTAATAGTTTCATAGTTAATGTGTGCAACTTTAGGGCTTAGCATTCAAGGACTGCTCTTTTCTGTTCTCTCTTTTTGTATGCTGAACTATTCAGGGTTAGCTAGTATAGATGTACAACTTCGCTGTATTCCATCTGAGCAATTTTTAAGGCTGTGCAAAGTTGGCAAAATTGCACTGTTTTGTTGTACCGAGAACAAAATAAAATTAAAAGTTCCTGTAACTTTCCAACCACTGTTTTTCTTTCCATCAGTTTTTCCCAAATGGTTGGGAACACCAAATTTCAACGATATTTTAGTGTTGTCAAAAACCCATTCCATCCTTGTACTGTATGTAGTCTTACATAAAAGTCTTCCCCTTCTTAGAAATGAATTTGAAGTACTAAATATGTGAATACCTTATCTTAAACATTTCATTACTCAAAATGAAAATATTCCATAATCCATTTCTTTTCAGTGTTTTTCAATAGAAAAGGGGCTTGGGATTTAAAAAAACAGGGGGGATAAAAGCTGTCTTCCTTGATTCTTTTTAAAAGTATTTTTCCCCTTCCATCATTCAGAGCTCTACTTTTATTCCATCTCATCCCTTGGAATGGCAGCATTTGTGGCCTTCCCTGCTACTGGAATTCAGTATTTGGGCTTTACCATAGTCCTTCCACTGACATATCTTTGACTTGAGTTTCCAGGGATTGAAATGGGGGACAATTTTCATGTGTGGCTCCAGGCCTTTTCCAGAATTACCATCACCATTGGTATGTTTTTGTCTGTAGAATTAATACTGAAGGACTGGAAAAGAGGGTTGACTAAAGCATATGTTCCATTTGCTTGTTCACTGGGCGGATGAGTGTATGACAAAAATCTCTGTGAATAGCAAAGCAATGAGATAAAGCAAGCAGAAGCAAGAGGATAAAGATACATAAATGCTGTCTCAGGAGTGAGACATCTGGTTCTAACAAGCAATCGTTTGATTTGCTAAAATTAAAAAAAAAATGTAAATCTGTATTAGGTTATATTCCCAGACTTCTCAAAGACATTTTGACAGCATAGATGCTGATGCTATCTGAGAAGCCATAAATTGCCCCGCTGCTGTGTATACATCCTCAGTATTGGCAGGCACCTTGTTGTTATAAGTTCTAATAGTATTTCAGTTCCTTGCCAGACTCGCCAAAAGCCATTTTGTGCTGTATTTTAAGTGTCTGTTTACTCAGTTGTTACAAATCGCCTGTGGGACAGGAACTGCCTGTCACTTCCAGAGCAATTAGTATGTGAAGCCTTATCAGAAGAAATCTGTCAAGTCTGAGCAGACACAAATAGCACACAGGATTTCTCTAAGGAAATCAAAATGAGTATTTTACAGTATATATTTACATGCTTCTATTACTGTGTTCACTCATACTTGCACATTTCTGTGTTCCTCTTGATACACAGAACAATATAAATGCCTATAATTTAGAGTGTAATTTTGCATGTCTCCTGATATGTAGAAGACTATAAATGCCTATAATTTGAAGTATATGTATTAGCCAGTATCTAAGAAAATATTAATGGCTGTGTATTGTGTTTACTTTAGATACAGGTTGTTTCTTTCAAAAATTAAATGTAAATAATTAGATTTTTAAGAATATTCAGTTAATGTCTTATAAATTAACAACATTGGTTTCTTGGTTGTTTCTGTGTCTTGTTTAAAAATGCAGCTTGGTGCAATGTTGTTTTCACAGACACAAAGAAAAATAATCTCCAAAATATCTATTCGTACCTAATTATCTCTAAAAGGAGGCTCTGACTTCAACACACACACATACATGTGTGCACACATACACAGATGTTTGCATGGAAATGTTTTGATACAATATGAATCCACACAGCAAGTACACTTATTACATAAAATCTAAAATGACTGCATCAGTCACCCTACTCTGAGTCACCATGAACAGCAGCTCTTGTGTTACTATTTCTTGGGAGGTGATAAAAGAAGACCATGATCTGTGGTGACACATCGTGGGTGGTGAACATGTGAATATCCTCATTCAGCATCTATTCTCCTGGGGCTGGCCCAAGATTTTTTTTTTTATTTATTTTTTTTCTGTTTTCAAAGCAAAGAGGAAGATGGTGCCACCTATACAGAAGTTGACTAGACTGGAAGTTGAATCTTCTTTCAATATTGATGCTAGAGTAGCATTTTCCATCATACCTGAGGGTGACAGACCAGTTTAGAGGATCAGGGCAGGATATATATCTCACAGAGAGAGAGTTCTGTTTTCCAAAAAGAATACCCAATGAGGTGGATGAAAGCATAAATGAGCTACACTGCTGTCCTTCAGCATCTGCTACGTGAGGCAGTTGCCTCATGGCCTGCTGGCAGGGCCTGCTCTGAGCCTCTGTTTTGTACCTTGTGCTCTACTTAACAACACTGCACGGCAAATAATAATATCTCGCTTTGGCATTTCTGAGACATACCGTAACCTTTTTCAAGTGCCTTAAATAAAGAAGGGAGTATTCAAGTGGAACACAGAAGCACATCAGTGGTGCCAGTTGCACAGTTGCATGTTATGTTCCCTTTCAGTGGGATGTTTACTCCATGAGAAAGATCTCTATGATTGGCCCCACCAGAGATTTCAAACAAATTCTTCAGAAACTCCCTTGTGAATATGAACGGGGTGGGGTGGGGGTGAAATGTACTGGTTTTGTGTTGTTACCTAAAAGGTTTCAATGTCCAGGTGCTTGTTACATGTAGGATCTGTAGAGAATAGCTGGAAGATTTTGTTTAAAAAAAAGCTCTCTAAGCATGCTAAAAAAGGCTGCCTAGTGTTGCTGGCATTTATAGGAAACAAGTTAATTGTTTGGCAAGTGTAAATTAAAACAAAAACGAATGCTAATTACTTGCAGAAAAAAAATTAAGCCTGCTGAGAAGTGCTACCTTGTTTACTAGGAGTATCCTCTTGACATCAGCATGGGGTTACTTGTAATTAGATGCATATGTGTAAATACAATGATTAGATAGTCCCACATAAACATAATTATCATATCTTCCAAAAAGTCTATGAAGATGGTCTCCAGCCCTGTGGGGGTTCCGTTATGATAAAAGCCCAACAATTGACGTGCCTTTATCCTTTGTTGGTAAACAGTGAAACGGTAGAACATAATAGGATCCGCGCTGGTGGTGCTTGCGTAACAAATCTGCTTGGTGGACTGAGCCCAGTGTATTTTTAAACATCACAATAGCTGAGGTCAATTACAGTGATTACTCATTAGAGGGTATTAAAATAAGAATATACTTTTCCCCCCACTGTAATTAGCATCCCTCTAATAAAACGGCAACATCTTATGGTTCTTTAATTTCCTGGGTATTTCCAGGATGTTTGGGGTATTATTCTTATATTAATACTGTGAGGTGATAGTAAATTAACCTAAGTGCAAGACTCTGATTGCAAAACTTGTCCCACTTGTCCCTTCTTGGGTAATTTCCAAAGATATGTTACAAATTTGGGAGTATTATCTAATTAGTCATGATGCAATTGATGATTGCTTCATTTTTTCCTTACATTTCTGGGTATATCAAAGCATATCTGTTAAAGAAAACTGGCAGAGGAAAGAAATCTATACTCATAAGACTGTTCATTATTATACTGTCAAGACCTAAGTATTTCAATACTTACGAGCTTTCCACACTATACTTTTATAGTGCTATTATTCCATTTTCAACATCCTGTGGAATCCTCGGGTTTGCAGTTTGGGGGGGGGGCTTTAGAATTCTCAGCCAGAGAGCTGTTTGTCTTCTGTAAACTACAAATCCTAGAATTCCACAGGATTTTGAAAGTGGATTAATAACACTATAACAGTGTAGGTTAGAAAGGCCTTTAGTCTCCTATTTATTCTGACAGGATGACCTACAGTGGATAAACAGTTGGTTCCTGAAAACGTTAATAACAACACATTTTGTGTCTGAATTCTACAGCTTTCCAAAAGTTAAACAAATGTCCATCTGCAAACTGTTATCACTTCTTTGACATAGGTCTGAATTTTATTCTAACCAGAACAAACTTGTTGAATCAATTGTGTTTATAAAAATGTTGACCGCACCCCCCATTAAACAGTTGATTCACCGGATCCACTCTGGTTGGGACTGTCAGTAGGATTCAGGTCCCAGTGAAGAGTTGGCTTTGGAATTAGAAATGAGAAAGTTAGTCACAGAATCATAGAGCTGGAAGAGCCACAAGGGCCATCAAGTCCAACCCCCCACCATGCAGAAATACACTCTGAAAGCATGCCTGACAAATGGCCGTTTGACCTCTGCTTAATAACCTCCAAAGAAGGAGACTGCACCACACTCTGAAGCAGTGTATTCCACTGTTGAACTTCTCTTACTGTCAGGCAGTTCTTCCTAACATGTAGATGACATCTCTTTTCCTGAAGTTTGGATCTACTGCTCCATGTTTTAGTCTCTGGAGCAGCAGCAAACAGGGTTGCTCTATCCTCTATATGACATACCTTCTAATATTTAAACATGGCGATCATCTTAACCTTCTCTTTTCCAGGCTAATATATCCAACTTCCTACACTGCCCCTCATAGGGCATACTTTCTAGACCTACCATTTTGGTTGCCCTCCTCTGCACACATTCTGGCCTGTCAGTATCCTTTCTGAACTATGGTAAAAAAAGAATTAACTGTTTTATTAATTAACTGTTGGTGAACTCAACATCTGTCTCAGTTCACTAACAGTTAATTAAGTTTCCTATCTCTGCTGAGAATGGGGTGTGGCCTGCAGAATTGGTTTCTGGTGCAATATATTTGCCAGGTTGCAATCTAGAGAGAGGCATACCAGCTGAAGTCTCAAGGAATTCTGCTTCTCCAGATCTTCAGGCAAATCTCAAGGCAAGTGGTATTGGAGGAGAAAGTTTATTTTTGTGTGAGAGAGATGACTTTAAAACATGAACATACCTATCTACCTGTGCCTACCTGGCACAGGGTCCTAGCATTTGTATTAGCATTGGACTCACAACATCAGTGACCTAGATGCAAGGAGACAAAGAGAGACAATAGATGCATGCACTTTGATCCATTGTGATGTTTGCAGTAAGGCATGGAGCAGAGCACAGCTTGTGAACATTGTTATATTATTGCAGCTGCTGCTACAATGAAAAAAAAAAACCCTTTTCCTGTGGGCTGGTAGTGAGGTTTCCACAAACTCCACCAGACTATAAGATCCATGTATTATGTGTGCTGTAGGTAAGGTGACACCAGATATACCGTAGGTCTAGCAGGAATGGAAGAAACTCGTACAACTAATGGGTGCGTTTGCAATGTGCCTGTTTGGTGAAATAGTAGATTCCTCCACCACCACTTCATCTTGAGGCTGCCATATTACTTGGATGACTGGATTTTACCCAGCTTGCCCTTATGCCCATTTCAATGATCAGCTGACCCAAAAGTTGCCCACCTGACAACCGTTGCCTGCCCTACCTCTGTAACATTATAATAATCCATCCCTGTGTCGTCACAAGAACCATTCCTTCATCTCAGGTTTTGGCTCTAAGAATAATATGTTGTTGACCAGGCAACATATTATTCTACCTTCTCATTTTAAAATTATTAGGCAATGGGAGATGATGTGCAGAGTTTATCCAGGAATTCATAGTTTATTGTTTAAAGAATGTGGAATGATAAATTAACTAATGGGCAAATTTATTTACTGCACCTTTGTCCCACTCTTCAGCTGAAAGAGCATGCCAATAGCAATAACACAGTTCTTCCTTGCCTTCACACTTAATAGTATAAAATATGTGACACCAAAAGAAAATGCAATTGGGAGGTGGAGGAGGAAGTAGCCAAAAAGTCAGGCAGTGGCTGGTTACTTTCAGATTTTAATAGATGTTGCTTTTGGCAGAGAGAAAGGTGTTTGTGTGGTAGGGATAAAGAAAGCTTCTGGCACCTGCTCTCCCTTGGGCTGATATATAGGGCCTTGTTGTTGTAGACAGAGGTTGCAGCTTTCTTATGTTTCTCAGTTCCCTGGACAGAGATGCGGTCAAAGTGAATTCCAGGGCAGGCGGCAGGTAGTTGAAGGGTACCAGATCGTGAGCGTCTTCCTGAGGAGATATAACCTTCCAAACAAAATGAAAGAAGCCCTTTTTGTCTGACATATGTTAAGAAATTTTTACATGTGCTTCAAAATGTCAGGAGATGGCAATCATTAAAGGCCAAACCCTTAGCAGATTTGTCTTTCAAACAGTGTTGATATATGGTATTCATAGTATGGGACCCTGCATGGTATAGTGGTTTGAGTGTTGGACTAGGACCCTGGAAGCCAGGGTTCAAATCCCTGCTTGGCCATGAAAACTTACTCAGTGACCATGGGCAAGTCACATTCTCTCAGCCCCATGATAGGATCACCTTAGGGTTTACACAAATGACTTGAAGACATACAACACAGAGACAGTCACACAGGAACCTGGGGGCGGGGAGGCAATTTACACCAGGCAATAATGTTTTTGGGGCGTCCCAGCCTGTAGCTATGCCCCCGCACACTCTGGCCACGCTCCTGCATGCCCTGGCCACCCCCCACACACACACTGTAGTTATACCCCCTGCACAGTGGCCACGTCCCTCACACTGTAGCCCGGCCCCTCCTGCCCCCACACACACTCCAAGCTCCACCAGTACACAGAGAGATATAGTACTGTACTGTGTGCTGCAGTTAGTTCCAGCTTCACTTCTGTCTTGAAAGTGGATGGCTGCTAGTGGTAGAACTGGGGTTCCTAGTACCAGATTTGTCTGTTTCCTGGAATAAATACATGCAGTTCATCCAACTGAAACTTACTATTCCACATGACAAATATCCTCCTGGCAAACACTGCTATTCATGACAGAGCTGGAAGCTGGGTAACCAGTCTCCTTGCTCCCCTGGTTACTAGGTGATATGTAATTCTTCCAGCTCATTTTTAATACAGGACTGCAACTGTAGCCCAATAATTAAGCTGAATATCTGCAGAATATGCCATTTTGTCTTGCATACATTTTGTCTTGCATATTGTTGATATAACCAAACCTTTTTGTTCTCTCTATTTCTCTATCTATCTATCTATCTATCTATCTATCTATCTATCTATCTATCTATCTTCTTCGTGGTCTCTGTGACTCCCACATATGGGTTGTCTGCACCTGCACAGTGCAAACTACGGAAACTTCTAGACCTTAGGCCTAGCATTTTGGCGGGAACTCCATCCCCATCCCCTAAGGCTATATATTGACCTTGGCGCAGTTGCCATTAGTTCCTTTTCTTCCTCCGTGTCTGCTGGCTACCAGAGCTTCTGTTGAGTGTCCTTACCAGTTTCTCATCCGATATCAATCTTCTGGCTTCGTCCGACTTCATCTTGACTCACAGTCCAGCTCTTATGTGTGGCATCGTCAGCATTCTTCAAATGTTGTTGTCTTTCTAACGCAAAGATACTGGACTGCGACAGACACTCTAAGTGCTTTGTCTGTCTCAGTCAGACTTACAATGTGGGAGCCTGTGTTCATTGCCAGGCCTTCACCCCTCAAACCAGAAAGAACTGCAAGGCTAGACTTTGGGCTCTCCTTTATGAGCAAGCCCTGAAGCCCCCAATGGCTCCATCGGCGTCAGCAACCTTAGCCTCGACAGACCCTACAGACAGGTCCATGTCACAGGGATCATCCACAATGGATCCCTCAACATTGGCGTCCCAATGACCACCATCAAAAACTGCGTCTTGGAGTTCATTGAAGAAGTCTCAGGGCTCGAAACATCTCTCTCACAAATCAAAGCTCTCAACCTCAAGGCCATCAGAGGTGAATCTGCTGACATCAGGCTGCTCCTTGGACAAGGAGCTGGCTAGATGCCAGAAAAGGAAGGAGAGAGATGAACCCATCTCCCAGTCACTGATTGAACATCTCACTGTGGTGACCATCTCAGAGACTGACACTGCACCACCTGGGGAATCGCCGCAACAAAGCAGCCACACTTGAGTCCCAAGCCCGTTCTCACTCACCACCGACACACTCCCAACCCTTGGAGGGAGAGATTGTTGAGCACACTCCAGCCTGAGAATTTCACAGAGTACCAGGAGATGATACCCAAGGGAAGCTGATACCAGCCCGGGAGGACTCACTAGAGATCTGGCCGCCTCCCCCGCCTCCATGGGGAATCTCCCTTGGCATGACAACTCAAGCCCGTCATCCTCATCCCTCTCGTGACTTGACTCCTGCTACCCAGCCATGCCATCCCTGCAGCTCTCAGAGGCAGAGGTCAGAATACAGGTCTCAATAATTCTCGGATCAATGTCTATACTATCAGTATCGAAGACATACCTACCAAGATAGGTCTCAATTGCATTACTGTCAGGCCTATGTCTACTATTCTCCCTCTGGTTCTTCAGATGAATTCTTGGAGAAAGAGTATGTTCCTCGATATCAGTGCAGATACCGGGAACACTATGAAGAGGCAGCTGCTCAACGCCGACACAGATCCCCAACACCGCCCTCGAGACTTAGGTCCTCACCACCTCTGAAGCACTCTCGCCCTCAGATGACGTACAAAGCACCTGTTCAACAACCGCTTCCTACATCCCCCCAGCACCCAACTAAGGGGACGCAAGCCACTCTCAGAACACAAGAGGGATCTCGAGTGGGGACACCAAGTACACTTGTCCGCCAGTTGTTATCCAGATCTTCCTCTTCCTCCATAGGCACCACAGAGCCCAGGGAAGATTAACCTCCAGAGACTCCTGCCTCTCAGGGAGAAGCGATCTCACCCTCAAGTGACGTCAGGGCATTCTCTGATCTGGTCTCAAGAATGGCAAAGAACTTGAATTTTACCACAGAAGCGTCTAAAGAAACAATAGACAACCCAGTGTACCACCAACCTCAGCAACAAGCTCCGACGGTCACAGTCATTCTACTTCTCCCGTACCTGCTGCATGTCTTAAAGAAGCCTTGCTTGGCACCCTCCTTCACTCCAGCCACTACAAAGAGACTGGAGTCCCTCTATAAGGTGATTGATACTGACAAGTCCTGGCTACAGAACCATCCCAAGGCCAAGTCGATCATCGTTGATGCGGCACAGGCCAAAACCTCCCAAGCACTGCATGCTAACCCTCATGACAAGGAAGGGGGAAAGTTGGATGTGGTGGGCCATAAAAACTACACCAGTGCAGCCCTGATTTTCAGGATAGCTAACTGTTTGTCTGCATATGACCAATGGCTTTGGGACAAGACCAGAGTTTTTGTTACCAGGCTCCCAGAAGAAGAACATCATATGGCTGATGCATTCCTGACCGAGGCTCGATGGCTTACCAACCAACAAATAACGACAACAAGGCATATACTTGGACTGTGATTCCAAGGCCTTTGTCTCTGCAGTATCGCTTTGTCGCCACTCGTGGCTCTGATCCTCTGGGCTCTCCCATCTCTCACAAGCCCTGGTCGAGGACCTCCCGTTTGATTCAGCCAGGCTGTTCAACAGCAGTACCGACAAGAAATTGGAGCACATACATACAATGCACTCCTCCATCAAAAATAGGGATGCAACCGCATGATCAGACTCCACGACATCGTTACCATCGGTACTGATCATCAACTCACCGTGCTTACAGCCCGTACTTACCTCAATGTACCTCTCAGCCAACACCTCCAGGACTGTCCTTCCGACACCCACCACCATGTCCTCCGAAGTCGACCTTCCGAAAAAAGTCCGATCCCACCAAGCAAAGGGTTTGACAGTGTTGAGGACAATCCCAAGATGCCGGATGCCACTTTTTCAGACTCATCCGAATCCAACAGTGCCACAGGCACCATAGCTACTTTGCCCTCTTCACTACCCCCGGGCGAATCCCCTGAGCCTTTCTTCAGATTCACACTCTGGGAGCACCTCAACACCTGGATTGCCATCACATCAGACTCTTGGGTCCTTGACATCATGGCAAGAGGGTACACAATCAAGTTCACTTTAATACCTCAAGTTGGTCGCATCTGTGTGACACCTCCATTGACCCCTCTCTTGGAAGAAATCATGATGCTTTGACAGAAAGGTGTCATAGTATCAATGCCCTTTTCTGCCCTCAGAACGAACTTCACATTGAGGTATTTCCTGATTTATCAGAAAGGGGGCGGAAAATGACCTATCCTGGACCTTAGGGGTGTGAACAAAAACATCAAGCCTCACAAATTCTGGATGGTTTCCCTAAAGTCCATCCTTCTCCTTCTCCATTGGGGAGATTGGTTCGCCACTTTGTACTTAAAGAATGCCTATTTTCATATTGCTATGCATCTTGAACACATGAGGTTCTTCACCTTCGTCATGGACAGAAGGACATTCAGGTTTCGGGTGCTCCCTTTTGGCTTGAACACAGCCCCAAGGGTGTTCACAAAATGCATGTCGGTGGTAGCGGCAGCTCTCCGGAAACATGGGGTCATCCTGTTTTCCTACATAGATGACTGGCTAATCGTCTCCCACTCCAGATCACGTCTCCCTTGCAACATAGACACAACACTCCATCTTCTCAGAATACTAGGCCTCGTGGTCAACCTGGTGAAATCCCATCTCGAGCCTGTTCAGTGCATACAATTCATCGGGGCAGTCCTAGACTCAACACACGAACTCATCTTTCCATCAACAGAGTGAGTCCTCCGTCTATCCAAATTGATATTGACTTTATAGAGGAATCGACGCATATGCACTCATTTGATCCAGGTGCTTCTGGGCCTTATGATGTCAATGACAGGAGTTGTCCCTTTCTCCAGACTTCACATGAGATCACTTCAAAATTGGTTTTTAGCTGTCTTTGATCCTGTAGTTGACGACCCATGTCAGCTTCTCTTGGTACCGAGACATATTATTTGATCTGTCAACTGGTGGAGGGACAGGAGGAACATGTTGGCAGGCAGGCCTTTTCACCTTCCGGACCCCACAATCTCGATTACAACCGATGCATCCCTTGATCGGATGAAGTGCTCACGCTCGACATCTCACAGTTCAAGGTTGATGATCTCGGTTGGTACGAACACTCCGCATCAATGTCCTGGAACTTTTGGCAGTCACCAAGGCTCTCAGGACCTTTGAGGACGTGGTCTTGGGACAGACAGTTCAGATCCTGATGGACAATACCACAGTTGCATACTATATCAACAAGCAAGGGAGTATGCAATCAAAAGCTCTCTTGGATCTGACACTTGAACTGTGGACCTCATGTCTTTCTCTCTGAATCTACCCAGTGGTTCTCCACATGCCCGGAATCCAAAACACAATGGCAGACCAGCTCAGCCGGATGCCGATAATCTCCCATGAATGGAGACTCAAAGAGTTGGTTCTCGAGGAAGTCTTCACAGTGTGGTTGACCCCAAGCATCAATCTGTTCACCTCAACATTCATCTTCCCCTCTTCTGTTTGAGAGGAGAAGAAGGAATAGATTCCGTGGGAGAGGCATTCTTCTTCAATCGGTCCAGTCCAGTACTCTACATTTTCCTCCGATCCCGTTGATAACAAAAGTACTGGAGAAGATCCAGAAGGACAGCACATTGACTATCCTCATTACCCCATGATGGCCCCGCCAGCCCTGGTTCACCCCACTGCTGCTACTGTCAAGGTCTTGGTATCATAGACTTCCACCCAGAGCAGATCTCTTGACCTTGGACAAGGGTTCAGTGCATCACCCAGATATATTCCACTTAAAGTTGACAGCATGGAACCTTCTTTGTTGACTTTTTTACCTCCTACTGTGTGTTGCTTTATCGAGGCAGCACACAAACCATCAACAGTTCGGGCCTATTCTTACAATTCTCAAGGTTTGAAGATTTCCTACGGTGTCAACAGATTGAGATCGACCACTTTGATATGGTGCATATCTTGGAATTTCTTTCTTCGTTGGCAGAGCAAGGTCTCTCCCTTTCATCAGTCAAATGCTATTTGTCAGCGATATCTTTGCACTTGCAGCACAGAGGCCGACCCTCTTGTTTCAGAGACTCCTTGGTATGGGCCTTCCTCAAGGGCTGCAAACATCTCCATCCTCCAGTGACTCCGCCAGCCCTGGGATGGAACCTTTCGCTGGTACTTTCTCAACTTTCGAAATGACCCTTTGAGCCCATGGCTACCTGCGACCTTTGTTTATTATCTTGGAAAATGGCCTTCTTGGTTGCCATTTCTTCTGCATGAAGAGTGAGTGAATTTTGTACACTGAGAATTGATAAGCCATATACTCACTTTCACTGAAACAAGATGGTTCTACGATCAGATATCACCTTTTTTCCAAAGGTGGTTTAAACGTTCCACCTTAACCAGGACATTGTTCTCCCTGTGTTCTTCCAGAACCCGACTTCAGACTTAGAATGCTCCCTGCATGCATTAGATGTTTGCAGGGCTCTGGCCTTTTACACACAGCACACTGCTGAGTTTCACAAGTCCCAGAGACTCGTCCTTTGCTACCCCTCCAGGTGGAAAGTGTTGCCAGTCTCATCACAAAGACTGTCCAAATGGGTGGCATCGGCTATCCACCTGGCATATGAACTAGTGGGGACTGTTCCTCCTGCCCAGGTCAGGAGCCATGCAACCAGAGCCCTTTCCGCCTCTGTCACCTTTCTTAAGGGCGTGTCATTGCAGGACATTTGTAAGGTGGCCATTTGGTTGCAACCCATGACCTTTGTGTCTCGCTACAACATAAAGCTGCTGACACTGCTTTTGAGAGGGCTGTATTTTTTTCTGCTGTCCATTGATATGGTCTATGATATGCCTTTTTATGGTTCTTGTTGTTTACATGTTCTACTGCCGCTTCTATGTATTTATATATATATATATATATATATATCATTTTTTTTGGTGGGCCTCATCACTTGGTACTGGGGGACTGCTGCACATGACACTCCCTCCTCCTGGTTCAGCTTGCTAGTCTCCCATATGTGGGAGTCACAGAGACCACGAAGAAGGACAAGTTGCCTACCTGTAACTGGAGTTCTTTGAGTGGTCATCTGTGACTCACACAATCCCGCCCATCCTCCCCTCTGGAGGTACCATATTCCAGCTGTCAAGTGCATGGCTGCAGTAACGGAACTAATGGCAACTGCACCGAGGGTCAATATATAGCCTCAGGGGAAGGGAGCAGAGTTCCCGCCAAAATGCTAGACCTAAACTCTAGAAGTTTCCATAGTTTGCATTGCAGAGGTGCAGACAACCCATATGTGTGAGTCACAGATGACCACTCGAAGAACTCCAGTTACAGGTAGGCAACTTGTCCATCTATCTATAGATACACACACACACACATACCTACACATATTGGATTTTGGATATGCTCAGAACTAATTCACATGATCATTTGGCAAATGTTAAGTTGTTTAGTTTAGCATGTTAACCAGTTGTTTGCAGCCACTACCAACATTTTTTAAAAAAATACTACAACAAACTACTGGACATTATGTAGAGATATGTAAGGAACAGCCCCCACACTTGACAAGCCATTAATTGAACTCTTTTAAGTAGCCATTTCATTTCTGAAAAGTACATCCTCAAGCTATGTTGTTGTTGTTGTTGTTGTTGTGTGCCTTCAAGTCATTTCCAGTTTGGTGGAAATAGTGACCCTAAGGCTATAATGGGATTTTCTCAGCAAGATCTGTTCAGAAGGAGTTTTCCGCTGCTTTCCTCTGAGACTGAGAAAGTCTGACTAACCCAAAAGTCACCCATTGGTTTTCCAAGGCCAAGCAGGGATTCGAACTGTGGTCTCTCAGGGTCTTTGTCCAATGGTCAAAAAAATACATCTTTAATATTATTTTTTATGCAGTTTTATTTGTGAGGTATTTACCCAAAAAAAGACAATGTTTGAAAAGTAAGATATCAGTAACAATGCATTTTTTGTTTGATGTGTAGCCTCATCTTCTCTCATAATGGAGAAAATGGAAATAGTTTTATTGTACTAACAGTAGTGATATGAATAACAATAATTTTTTTTTTCTTTTCAGAATTGATCTATGCCTGGATCTTTAATGAGTATCCGTCATTTGTGCACCAAGATAATCGTCGTTTTGTTTCTCAAGAGACTGGAAATTTGTACATAGCTAAAGTGGAGAAATCTGATGTGGGGAATTATACATGTGTGGTGACAAACAGTATAACCAACAACAGAGTGCTGGGACCTACTACACCTTTAATCCTGAGAAATGATGGTATGAGTTTCATTAAATTTTGAGCTTTTACTTCCTTGTGGGAAATGAGTGGGAGAGGAGGTAACTGTAAAGGCCAATTTTACTCAATTAATTACAATATATTAGTGTAGACGTTAGAATGGCAGGGTGTATTATTAGAGTTTTGCCCCTGAAACAAGACAATTTAAATTCAAACTCTCACTCACTAAGAAACTTATTGGAATAACTATCTCTCAGATGTAAAACTGTTTGGGCAGGATATAACTGTGAAGAATTTGTTTAATCAAAGTGTCATTAAATGTACTTAAGTAGTGCTGATTAACTTGAGAATTTATTTTCTTTAGAAAGCTATTGCAATTGGCGCTTACACTGATGCATAGAAGTACGGCTTTTTAGTGCTCTCTCAGTGGCAGCGCAGTGCTTGTATATGTTTAGATGGTTATCAGTATTTGTAATATGTAGCATTTCTGTAGCACTTTTGACTATTCAAATAATTTCACAGATTTTATCTTAGTATTCAGGAAAAAATGTATACTCTGGTCATGTATACATGGAATCTTGAATGGTCAGTGGAGTTTCATGTGCATGCTGAAGGAAATGGAAGAGTTCTAACTTTTTGGTGTTGCAAGTGTAGACCTGACATACTTTCTTCCACTAAATCATTGAGACTCTCAGAGTATTTGTTTCATGGAAAGGAACAGTGGGACTCATCTTTGATGGAACTCTTGAAACAATATTGTAATATAATGGTTGACTATGGTGGGAACTACAAAGTATGTTACCTTGAGCTATTCTGCAAAGAATTCTTGTTTTGTATCCATTTTTGCTATATTTGCAATTGCTTTCCTGAACTCATTATCACAATTGTTCTTGAAGTGCAATTTAAGTACATTTTACTTTTTATTAGATACACTGAGAAACTTTGACTTCTGCTGAAAAGTTCAAGTAACATGCATTTCAGCAGAAGGTTATCAGATTTCTCTGGGCCTGAAGTGTTAATACAGTTGAAGATACATTAAATGTAGGTTTCAAAATTAGATGTCATAGAATAGCTTGAGATCTCTATTTTTAATTATCAACTGTCAGATTTGTGCTCCTGATGGTGTTCATGTTTAAATGCAGTTCACAGGACTGTTCCTTCACTTCAGTTTGGTCAGAGGTCAAATGTCTTCACACTCAACTTTCAGGAACACAAAAAACAAAAAGCCAAAGAATTCAAGAGATAAAGTGTATATATAGTATCCTACTGACAGCTACATCTGGATTCCTTCTATTTAAATTAAGTTTGGCATGTCCAGTACATCTCAATATATATGACAGATGATTTTCATTAGAGAACTTCATCATTAAATTAGTAGACTAAGAGGCAAATTTGTCAATGTTTAATGTCCCAATTACATGAATAAGTGTAACACAGAGGAATTTCACAATGTTCCTCTCCCACTATGTGTAAAATATACCGAACTGTGCAATTCATCACTTTGATGTTACACATGCTGCTTAGAACTACTTCCCTCTCTTAATTATGATAAGTATAGGAAGGAAGATTAGTCATAAAAAGATCTGTATATTTTTTGACCGAAATTTGCCATCTGTGGTGAGGGGAGGGAGGCTATTGATCCATTTCCATCTGTGTCTTCCATCCACATAATAATTATTAGGAAAATTATTCAGAATTTAATTATTTTGCACTGATGTGATACCAGATAGGTAAATTTTAGTGAACAAAGTAGATGTATTCCTGGGCTTTACTTCTTTAACAGAAACTTTGGTATCAGAGGTAGAAATAACATGGAAAGAATAGGGAAAAGTTCCTATACCACAAAAAGGAAGAAGCGTTTTACATGTCTCAAGATAATTTTTATTCAGAAACTAACAATATGAATTTGTGAAATGAAACAACCAAGTTAGGTAAGCCTTGTAGAACCAAACAAAAATATTTTGAATGTTCTAGAGTCCATGTGAAAGCTTCTTCCAGAATTCGTCCCAAGAAGACTTTTTGTTTCAGCAGCCTCCACCTTTTTCTTGGTGACAAAACGTATAGATCTGTGTTTTTTCAATACACCAGGGTAGCAATTGAGGCAAGTTGTTTTCCCCTTTTCTTTCTGGTTTGCTTTTCACGCATATTCAATAAGTGATTTTGAAGGCAGCTGTTTACCTTGCCTGTTGTATGTAAGCTATAGTAGGGTCAACACAGAGTAGAATGCCATTCCTTCCCAGGTCAAGGTTTATTGTATCATTTACTGAAGACACAGTGCTACAACCCAACACTGAAAGTCTATCTGTTTGTAGCCTTCTAATGCCAATGCTGCCAAAAACCAAAAAACTTCCAGCTGGACAGAAGTCAAGAAAAGGGGGACTTGGAATAGGCTCCTGTAAATAGACTTTGTAAAAAGTGACTTCTTTGGCAGAGGATTTGTTAACTGAGATATACCTGTATTGCCTTGTTGTATAGTGGATAAGGGTAACAGTACACATTCTTTTACATGACCACTTTACCCTTCTGTGTATATTTTAAAGTTACCATTGAGTAAGCGTCTTAATGAGGTTCAAGGGCCACGTTGTGCAGGGAGGAAGTTTTAACTCTACCTTAGAGTACAGAGGTCCCAAAGCAAATCTTCCTCACCTCCCACAATCTACTATTTGGCATGAATGGGAAGCTGCCATTGGCCCCCAGTGGCAGCTTTTCTCAAATGCATGTTGCACATTTTCACTGGAACTACAGCACTGAGGAAAAGGACACATCCTCCCCCTGCCCCACACAATGCCGGCTTGATTTTGATCCAGCATCCTGTTCTGAAGCTAATATTTCTAATGGGTTGGGGGAGAGAAGTGACATACAAGATAGAACTGCCCATTTAATGCAACATATACGCAGAGCTTAGAAAAGTGACTTGTTTGGACAATGGGCCCCTGATTCACCCAGCCAGCATGTCAATTCCTATTTAAGATATTGACCGTGTTGATAGACTGTTCTGGCTGTTACTGTCCAATCTCTGCATATATTTTGTCCCTAGCATGGACAAAACAGAAATTATAAAGTCTTTAATTGAACCACATTGTGGCGACTTGAGAGTTCACAGATATTTGGGAAACATCGAAATTTCCATCACAGAAAATGGTAATAACCTGAAGAAAACAATGAGAAAAAAAAATGTTTTAAATGACAGTAGCTTAGGTCACTTGCAAAACTATCCTGTACATCATTGACCAGTTTAGTTTAATGAGACTTACTGCCAGGATAGTGGTCATAGCATTGCATACTTAAATGCCTGATCCTTCTTCTCCCCTTTGTCTTTCAGTCTCTGTGCAAAACCGGTCATCTATAAATAGCTGTGTTCCATACCTGGCTGTTCCTTTATGCTTTTAATTCTGCACCCTTGCCTGCCTCTCAGGGCTCCTAAAATGTAAAAACTTTAGATATTACTTCAGTGCTTTTCGGAAGCAATATTTCATTCTCTTGTTGTCTTAAATTGGACTGTTTCCTTCTATTGCAATGAACAATCAGAAAGTGCTCCCTCACCTATTGGTCAGCCATTTTCAATACCAGCTAGCATTTTCTCCACAGGGAACTAAAATATATCAAAAACAAGGACAGCCAAGCAATGGTAAGAATAGAATTTTTTTTGTTGTTTAGATAGTTCCCTGGATCAATATTAGACCCGTTTGTGGCTCCTCTGCAGAGACAGTATTTATTTCATTGTGACAAGAAGAGGATAAAAGGCAATCTAAGTACTATAAAATCTTTTAAAATAGCCTTTGCTTATATCCTTACATAGGAAGACCTACCTTCACATTTGGACTTGTTTTCTACCATTTGTCCTAAGTATACTTGCAGGCAGTCTTTGATTTGCCCATAAGTTCCTCTAGTGATCAGTGTTCAAAGAACTAGCAACAATGGCAGTGGAAAGTCATAGCTGTAAAAACATCTTACACCTGGTAATCTCTTCACTTAAAGTACCTTTATTACTTTTCGCTGCACAGAACTACTTGTTGACCATCTCCCTTCTTTGATTTCCTGTGTGTTTCCACTTGTCGTCTGGAGATAGAAAGGCTGTTAGCTTTCCCTCCATGCTGAGAAGGGAAGAACCTGAGTTATAACTTGAGCTTTTTGCTCTAGGCTCATCTCTTGCAACTTCCAGGCTAGATCACTCTGTTACAAATACCACAGACTTTCCATCTGGAAAAGTGTGTGAGCACCTCAGAAACACACACACACACACATTTATGATTTGCACGTTATCTTGGAACTCAAGAGGGCTAACAATAAAATGACTGAAAATGATATGAATCAAAATATAATACAGATGAATGAAAACAAGTTTTAAAGCAGTTAAAAAGAAATCAGTTGAAATGAAAAAGAACAGAAGCAAAACAAAAGGCAGCAGCAACCTGAATTAAAAGGCCTTTCCCCAGCAATGCAGAAATGGTGCCAAAGGCTTGCCTGAATGAAAAGGTCTTTGCCTGCTGGCAGAAGAACAAAGGCAGAGAGCCTGCTTAGCCTCCATTGTTATGTCTCGAACACAAAAAAACTAGCTGCAGCCCATGTAAAAAAATACCCTGTTGTTCTTACGTGTGGCTGTCTGCATTTATTTATTATTATTGTTGTGTGCCTTCAAGTCATTTCTGACTTACGGAAGACCTAAAGCAGAGCTTTCCAAACTTTTCATGTTGGTGACACACTCTCTAGATGTGTATCATTTCATGACACAGTAATTCAGTAAGTAATTCAGTAAGTGGAGGCAGCCCCTCCAGCCGAACCTGGCCCACCACCACCGCCCTTGCCGAGGTCTTCCTTGGCTCATGGTGGTGGTAGTGGGAAAGGCAACCCCTCCACCTGGACCTGGCCTACCGCTGCTGCTACCACTCTTACCGGGGTCTTCCTCAGACTGGGGTAGCAGCAGACACAGCCGCTTCACCCGGGCCTGGCCCACTGTGACAGTGGAAGAGGCAGCCCCTCCACCCATTACATTCGTGTGAAACACATACTGCAGCTGACGCATTAACATGTCGGAACACACAGTTCGGAAAGCTCTGCCCTAAGGTGAACCTATCATGGGGTTTTCTGGGGCTGAGAATTTGCATCCAGTAGGTTTCCATGGCTGAGTGGGAAGCACTCAAACCATTAGACTACACTGGATCTCTGTATGTTTATATCCTGCCCTTTATCCAAAGATCTCACGATAGTGTTCAGCAATATCTATTTAAGATGATAATAACAACAATTAAAAAGACTAAAATATATTAACTCATTTATCACTTAAAACCATACAATTTAAAATAAAGCTGACTGTGGCACATGTACAAAAAAAAAATCAATTAGTCCCCAAAGGATTTAATAAAAAGCCATTTTTTGACATGGCACTGTCATGACACCAGCACAAGGAGAATATTCCATAAACAGTGTGCTATAACCAAGAAGGCCTTCTCCCATGTCCCCCTGCAATGTGCTGGGTGAGACACAGAGGAGAACCCCTCCAACAGACTTGGGACAGGTGTACATAGAAAGAATCACTCCCTCAAGTATTGCAGATTTTACCTTTTAAAAGAAGTGGAGTCATGTCTGACAGAACCAAGTGTATTTGGGTAATTGTTCTTAAAATACATCCTGGCAAATTTTGTAGGAGAATTAGTGTTTTTGTGTAGTCTGGGTTGGAGTCTAGTGAAAAAGCTGTCAGTTCATGCCTTTTAAAAGTTGGGAATGAGGAGGAAAATGTTCTTCCCTTCTCTTTAGCATATAGCCAGAAAGAAACAAGTGAAAGAAGATAAGCAAGCAAACTCTGGCTAATTTGTATTATGGTTGGCAATCTAATCTTTAAATTCGAGTGAATTATTTAACAAACACAACGGCTTATTTTCCCTTATAAATTACCTCTGGATCAGACCTATTTAGAAAGAACCAAAGAATTTGACTGTAATGGTAAGGGAAGCAGGCTGCCTTCCCTTAAACATGTGCTAATTCTCACATTAGAAGATATAATGGCATTGTTCAGTTCCCATGGTTGTTGTTCCCCACTGCCAGGTTTTACTTTTCAGCTTTCATGTTTCCTATCCATACCTACTTTTATCCCCAGTTTTCATGGGCTTTGTTGCCATTGTGGCTTGGGCCTTCATATGAAAAGATAGCTTAGTGACAGAGACCATTTCTGCACTAGACTATTATTCCACTTTCAACATTCTATGGAATCCTGGAGTTTGCAGAATCCTGGGCCAGACCCCTCCCGAAACTGCAAACCCCAGGATTCCATAACATGTTGAAAGTGTAATAATAGCGCTCTAACAGCCTAGTGCAGAAACAGCCAGAGTTGAATGATTTCTAGAGTAGGCTGAAAGAGAACCTGGAAAGGCTACTTTTTGAACCACAATTCTCAGAGAAGCCACTTAAGCAACTTGGCCCCCTCCAGATGTTCTGGTCTACAACTCCCATTAGTCTCAACCAGTATGGTAAGCTGGTTGAAATACCAGTCCAAAATATCTGGAAGGCATATGCTTGCCTCGCCTAAGGAATAAAAATAGATCTTTGTATTCCTGGAGAGAAGAGAAAGTTCATATTTCTTTAGTGAGGGAAAATTTCCACAAATTAATCAGCAGGTACATAGGCTCAAATGATGCCATCTTTTTGTGACTGACTCAAAAGAGGGCTTAGACCTTGTTAGCTCATGGGTCTCAGAATCCAGTTTTTTCTGGGCTAGCTCAAGTTTTAGTTTGCTTGTCTTTTTTCTTCTTGCTACTTTATAATGCTGAATGATGAAAACGTAGGAAACCATATGCTCTCTTAGGGTAGGTAGTCCTTTGAAAGAAACCATACTGACTCTGACTTGTGTTCCTGTGCTTTTTGGCTCGTGATATTTTTGTTTAGATGACTGACTTTATGTGGCAGTACACTTCATATCAGAACTTTCCAGACTTTTCATGTTGATGACACACTTTTTAGACATGCATCATTTTGTCACACAGTGATTCGATAAGCAATTCAGTAAATGGAGGCAGCCACTCCAGCCAAGCCTGGTCTGCCACCGCCCTCACCAGGGTCTTCAGCCTGGGCGGCAGCAGCAGAAAAGACAGTGACAGTCTTTCCATCCTAGCCTGGCCCGCCACTGCCACCATCCTTGCCAGAGTCTTCCTCAGCCTGGGACGGCAGCAGTGGCAGCAGGAGAGGCAGCCCTCCACTCATTATGATCGTGCAACACACCTATACACTGCAGCCAACACACTAACATGTCACAATGCGCAGTTTGCTTTATATAATATGGGAGGTGGTGCTCTGAAGCAAACAGAATGAAGTAAGATCAGCCTATTGTTCTATTATAGTAGACAAATACAGTAAAGGTAGAATAGATACAAGCATTAACACACATCCATTCTGTGAATTTTTTGTCTGTGAAAGCATTTCCCTAAAAGGAAGTTTATGGAAAGGGGAAAAAATGAAATTGGTCCTTAGATCTTTTTCCTGTTACTTCTCAATCTGAATTATGTCATACCACTTTTTTCTTAGAAAATGTGTTAGATTCTGACGGCCACATGACAATTCTGAAACTGGGTGAAAGGGGTCTTCTTTGGGGAACACTAGACTCCTGAAGTGAGCTGTCCAGATGTCAAGGAAAGAGAAGATCCTGAGAAGACAGAAACATTCAGCCTTCTCCAAGTAGAAAATATCTGGATGAGCTGAATGGACCATTGCAGATAGTCTTCACTGAGGCACATGGAATTTGTGAGGCATCTACATACATTGGTAGTTTCATAAATGAGCACATGTCCTTAAGGGATGTAATTTTGTTCTAAAAAAAAGCAAATAATTTTAGCAATGATCTTCCTGCTTGAAGAAAGTCTATGAAAACTGTGCACTTTTAAAACTTTTCATAGTCAGGACTTACATTTCACAATATTCACCCTTTTTTGTGCGGACATGGCTGACTTCTGCAACCTCCCCCCAAAAAAAAGAAAGAAAGAAAGAAAAAAGCAAGTGTACAATTTTTCACAGAACAAGCACTAAAATGCAAAGTTTTCCATCAGTGCAGGATTGTTCTTGGCAGTTTCCTGATAATCAAGAAACATGCTCTTCAACCATTTTTAAGTATTTTTCAAATATTCCTTCTATTTGTAATGCACAGACACAATGCCAACCAGATCTGAGAATAAGAAACTTCAGAGAAAACTTATGTTTTTGTTCTTATGATAGTTTGCTGCCCATTACTTTAGAAGACTATAAGACATGTGGTGTTTCTTTTCTCATGCTATGGCACTACCTTTCCATGGTGGTGGAATTCTGAGTTCCTGTGAGGCAAGATAGTATCAGTGCTGCTGGTAGGGTCTCCCATGTCAGACAGGGTTTTGCTGAAGAGCCAGATAAAATGTGCAAAATAACTATTGGGCAGCAGCAGCAGTCTGGGGGAGATGACACTGGCAGACTTTCTCAGATACAATGGCTTTTCTTTCTTTTTCTTTTTTTTTCTTTCTTTTTCTTTTTCTTTTGGTGATATATACTAAAGATTGGAGCTTTATTGACTTTTTGTTGTTAAAAAAAGGGAGATGACTTGGTGCCATGGGATTTTGAATATCATAGTTTGCTGTGAAAAGAAGAGTATTGGCTGTTTGGAAAAAAAGCTAAGGAATGATAAATGTATATGTATGTATAACTGTTGAAAGGAAGATTGAAAGTTGCTTTTTTTCCTCTGTATTTCTTTATTTCTTCCCTTTTTTCTTTTTATTTTTTATATTCTTTGCTTTGTTTCTGTAGTTTTGATGTAGTGAAAAATTCTAATAAAAAGAAATGAAAATCTAAGAAGAATAGGGTGGCATTAATAGTGAGTAGAGATGCAGCAAAAGCAATCAAAGGAATAATGCAAAGTCTGACCAAATAATAAGACTACAAGACTACAAATAAAATTAATCTACAAATCCTGGAGTTGCATGCAGCTGTTAATGAGAGTTCCTAAATGGTTACTGAGGAAATGGATTGTTGTAGGTTAGGTTTCAAGTCAAGGTAAATTCAGAAGAGGAGTTTTTCTGTTTCTGTTTACCTTTCTTCTTTGAGTCTCTTCAAGAAAGATAATAATAATCATTCTAGTTTTGGCCATTTCCGTACTAGACTGTTATAGTGCTATCATTCCACTTTCAACATCCTATGGAATCCTGGGGTTTGCAGTTTAGGGAGGGCTTTTAGAATTCTCAGCCAAAGTCCTCTTTGGCCTCAGTAAGGTACAAATCCCAGAATTCCACAAGAAGCTGAAAGTGGAATAATAGCGCTATAAATGTATAGTGCGGAAATGGCCTTCATCTTACTTCCTCGCCTGCTATAACAAATGCGTTAGTCCTTTTTACACTCCTTCTTTTTTCTTGACTATATGCTTTTCTACATTCATTTGAGCTGTATGTCTTTAGTTTTAGTTGAGCATCTATTGTTTTATATATATTGTAGTAGTAGTATAGAAGTAGCAAAAGTAGTATGATAATAGTAACAGTGGTAGATGCCATGTTTGCAGTTGTAGTCACAGCAGACAGAAGAAAGAAAGAAAACTACAAACCACATAGTAGTGCGTCTGAATTTATGTATATTGGAAGTTGAGAAATGTACAACTAGTCATTGCACAATTGGACAATAAGGTAGAGACAAGTAGTTAATGTCCTTTGTTATGTTCCTTCTTTGTAGCATTTGTTCTGTTGCTTCTTTACTGGAGATTAATACTCCCTGGCTTGACTTTACTACCTTATGTGTACTTCCACAGTCTCTCCCACCCTCTTTGTCTTTCTGAAAGTCAGTGGCAGAAAAAATCATCTTTTCTCTCGCTGAGATATACAGCTCATGCTAGTAAACTCTTGCTTAAAGACAGAAGACTTTCTTTTGTTGATGACTCCAAACATCAGCTTCCAAATAAGCTAACACAATGTAGAGTACTCTGTTCTCTGTATATAACAAGGATGTAACTATAAAAACGGCAGACAGGATCTCTTGAGTAATGTGACTGTGATTTAATTCTGAACTTACTGTTGTGTAGTACATGCTTCCACAAGTAATGGAAGCTTCCAGAGACAACATTACTAGATTTAATGTACTTTGGATGCTAGAAGCAAAGCATTAGAGATGTCCTATGTTTTTTTAAGATCTGTTTTATTTACAACCAGAGCAAAGCAAAGGCAAATGTACCTTTGCAGGCTGCAGAATGCCAATATTGTAACCTCCTCTAATTTTAGCTACAACACACTCATTTCTGTCCATGTGGATAGATGTATGCTTACGAGTATTATCTCCATCTGAATGACAAACTGTTTTTGGCTTCTTCTTTTTTTAAACTCACCTTAGCTCATGTAGTTTTCCTTTTTGCAAATGTGAATTGGCATTTCATTCCAAAAGCTGGAAAGCAGTCCTTTAAAATGCTATCCTGAATTAATAAGCCCACCAGCAGGTAAAGACAGGGAGGACCAGGCAGCATAGTATGTAGAAGCCAAGGTGCAGGGTACCCAACTGTTCATGAAACCATATTTCTGGAGTTGAAGGCTTTCACGGACAGAATCCATAGGTTGTTGTGGGTTTTCCAGGCTTTGAGGTCGTGTTCTATTAGTATTTTCTCCTGATGTTTCGCCTGCATCTGTGGCTGGCATCTTCAGAGGATCTGGTGGCATGGAAATGAGACAGAGTATATATACTTGTGTAGTCCCCAGGTGGGAGGAAGCAATTTGCACATGTTAGAGTTGGCCTTTGTGATGGCCTGTTGTTAAGTGGGATATCCCCCAGGGTTGTATTGTTAGTCAGGGGATATGCATAACAGTGTGTTAAGTACATTAGCAATCGTATTGTTTCTTGTAAAGGGACCTCCAGAGTCTGGGTGGTGTTCATTGGCATATTTTGAGTTTTGATTTTAGTGTTCTTCAGTACTGGTAACCAAATTTTGTTTACTTTCCAAGTTTCCTCTTTCCTGTTGAAATTGTCCGCGTGTTTATGGATTGCAATGACCTCTGTATGTAGTCTGACATAGTAGTTGTCAGAATGGTCCAGAATTCCTGTGCTTTCAAAGAGCATTCTGTGTCCAGGTTGGTTTATAACATCTTCTGCTACTGCTGATTTTTCTGGCTGGATCAGTCTGCAGTGTCCTTCATGTTCTTTAATTTGTGTTTGGATGTTGTGTTTTGTAGTCCCTATGTAGACCTGCCCACAACTGCAAGGTATGTGATAAACTCCAGCAGAAGTTAAGGGATTCCTCTTGTCCTTTGCTGAACATAGCATTTGTTGAATTTTCTTGGTCGGTCTGTAGATTATTTGGAGGTTATGTTTCTTCATCAGTTTCCCTATACAGTGAGTGATCCCTTTGATGTATGGTAAAAACACATTCCCTTTGGTTGGCTGCTTATTTTCACTTCTGTGGTTTTTTCTGGGTCTTGAGGCTCTTCTGATATCTGAACTGGAGTAACCATTGGCCTGTAGAGCCCCATTTAGATGGTCCAGTTCGTCTTTCAGGAAGTGGGGTTCACAGATTCTTTTTGCACAGTCTACCAGAGTTTTTATTATGCTCCTTTTTTGTCCTGGGTGATGGTTGGAGTTTTTGTGTAGATATCTGTGAGTGTGTGTAGGTTTTCTGTAAACTGTGTGGCCCAATTGTTGGTTAGGTTTGCAGATGACCAGGACATCCAAAAATAGTAGTCTTCCTTCATTTTCTTTTTCCATGGTAAATTGGATGTTCATGTGGATGTTGTTCAGATGGTCCAGAAACACGGTCAGTTCTTCTCCTCCATGGCTCCAAATGGTGAAGGTGTTATCCACATAACGGAACCATATAGTGGGCTTTTTGGTGTGGTTTCCAAGGCTTGTTTCTCAAAATATTCCATGTAAAAATATGCTTTCACTGGGCTGAGTAGGCTTCCCATGGCAACCCCATCTCTCTGCTCATAGAACTCATTGTCCCACTGGAAGTAGCTTGTAGTGAGGCAATGTTGAAACAGGGCTGTGATGTCTTTGGGAAAGCCCACTATATCCCATTTAACAATAGGCCATCACACAGGCCAACTGTAACACATGCAAATTGCTTCCTCCCACTGGGGGACTACACAAGTATATATACTCTGTCTCACTTCCATGCCACCAGATCCTCTGAAGATGCCAGCCACAGATGCAGGCGAAACGTCAGGAGAAAATACTAATAGAACACGGCCTCAACGCCTGGAAAACCCACAACAACCTACATATTTCTGAAGTTTGTAGTTTTAAATTTTAAATTTAATCCACAACACAATTTCTACTTTATTCTAACTACAGGCTTTCCCAGTGACAACTATATTTAACCCTTTACTCCTACTGTACCTGGACAAAAAGCATTGAAAAGGATTACAATGTGATAACATTTTCATGGCTTTAACTGTGATTGCTCTCCAGGCAATCATATTGAACTGAGTTTACAATCATATTGAACTGCTCACTTTGTAAGAAATGTGCTGATGTCTCTTAAATATAGAAGTTTTTTAAATGTAGTTTTTAATGCAGTTAATTTTTAAAAAATGCTGATAAGGTGGCTGATTTACTAAGACACTAAAATTTAAAGAAATGACACAACCAGCGCAGCTCCTCAGAGGATATGCTTCCTTAATATTCATAGACACTTTGATAACCCCACAGTGCTTTATCAACCGTTTTTGCAACAGTTGTTTGCTCTGCATTACTTTTTCCAAAAGGCATTGATTAGGCTTTATTAGCAGTTTCCTTTTCAGAAAAAGAATATACAGAAATGAAAAAGCAAGGAGCTATGATGAGATGTAATCTCAGGCAGATGGCTGAATGCTGCAAAACAAATTTCCCTCTGGCAGTAAAAGGGAGAGGGAGCCTGTGGCGTGCGACTGTCGGAGACAAGGTCCTGTTTGAAACGAACAGATTAATTGGACCCATAATGATGTATAAAACAGCCCCAGGTTAACTCAGGAGTACTTGAGGTTGTGTGGTACAAAATTCAAGCCAATTTAGCATCTATTATATGTTCACAGGAGTGATGGGTGAATATGAGCCAAAAATTGAAGTTCAGTTTCCAGAAATAGTACCGTCTGCAAAAGGAACAACTGTGAGACTGGAATGTTTTGCACTGGGAAAGTAAGTTCTTTGCCTTTCTCTCATTCAAAAATACTGAAGTAGTTTGCAGAGGCAGCACCATGAACCACATTGTGGATTTCCTGCTTTGCACCATCTCCACCCATTCTGGTGCTGTTGGCCTCCTGGGCTTTTCAAAAAAATTAATGTCTATGTGCTGTGACTGTTGATTTAGCAGTGTAATATAGATGTATATAGATATATAGAGATGTATATAGAGATGTATATATGGATATGCATTATTAGTTCGTAGTTTCCTTTGGTTATATTTTTCTCCTTTATGATCACTAAGGAAAGTTGTTGATACAGTTTGGTTCATGAATGTGGTGGCCACTGGCAAAAGTCACATACACTCCAGCTTTTAACATAGGAATAGAAACTGCGAGTTCCTTCAGATGTTGCTGAACTGCTCATCCCAGCAGTCGTCACCATTGTCTGTGCTGACTAGGGCTGCTGGGAGTTGTAGCTAAACAGCATCTGGAGGTCTGCACAGTTCTTAGACTTGTTTTAGTCTATTAATTTATATTGTCCAAGCTGGCTGTTTGAAATAAATCTTGAGGCTATAGTGGATTGTATGCCAATATATAATGCTACAGCTGTGAAAAGGGAAAATCAAATATTAGGAATTGGTACAGAAGTGATTTAATATTAAGGAGGTATCATAATGCCATTGTAAAGTCCTTTCATATAAATTTGGAACACAGCAGGCTATTCTGGTAAACTAATCCAAAAAGCATGTCTTTGAGCACCAGGTGCTATAAAAAAATATGACAGGTAAGTGCATCACCTTAATATCCTACCTGAGGCTTTGAGAAACATTCAGGTGGTTGCTGTTTGCAATGCTCCAGGTAGACTTTGGTTTGGAGATAGCATTCCTTCCCATTCTGCTAACCGTAGCGGTTCCATCACTAGAATCATCTCACTGGATCCTTGCCTTGCTATCATGTGCCTAATTTGTAATTCTAAAAATTACAACTTTTTATTAAAAAATCCTGAAATTAGAAAATGGAGCATGATGGTAGCAAAGTATATTTGTACTTGCTTTTTCAATGGATAGGAAAGGCACAGATAAAGTGACATTCCCAAATACCTTTAGCACCATTTCTGAGCCACCACATTGTCCAACTCTGGAAGCTACTTACTTGCTTATTACTCTGGCCATTTCTGCACCTTACCTTGCTCTGTTGTCATCTGGGCATCATCCCAGCAACGTTCGTGAGGGTGGGAACATGTCCCCAATGCTTTCCTCCACATCTCCTTCCTTCCACATGCTCTTTCGTTCGCACTGCAGCCGGCCTTCTTCCCATGCTGCAGTGGGGAAGAAAGCATGTCATTGCCCTACAGGCCCTTCTGCATGGCCGGTGGCCACAGGAGCCTTGTGTGATTGGGTGCCATTGATAGAGTTTTTCCGTCAATGATATACCCCGCAGTCACACCAGCTGGGGATGTGAGAAAGGCAGGACTGTGACAATGTCATGAGGAAGCATCATCGTGGTCCTGCTCCTCTGACATCCCCATGCCAGGATGCCACCATCCTGCGGAAAGGGCCTCTGTTACATTGAACTACCATTTTACTCTGCTAGGACTGCTGGTCTCCCTTGGAGCAACGAACAGCATTCCACATGCTGTAGTTTTTGTATCAGGCCAGTGGTAGCTTAGTAACAAATTATTACGGGAAAAAATAAGAAATTGGTATTTTCATTGTAAAGAAAAGTACTTCTTTTCGAATTATGGAAAAGATGTCTAAATCCCAGGGACAGAACTGTCAAAATACACCCAGCTTCTAATTATGAGAAGTCTTTGCTTAAAGGAAGATTGAAGTAACTCTAAGGGCAACAGTTTGGAAAAGCAAGGAATCAATATAAAAATGAATCTGTAACTGACAGATGTTCCCTTATTTTAAATAAATGTTTACTCTTGTGGAGTATCCCAGCCTCCTAAAACATGCCTCAGGATCTGCTGAAATCTTAGCTGCATTTCAGACAATAAACAGCACAGACTTTCTTTGAAGGATCATCGCAACCATAGGCAATGATGGTCTGAATTTGGAGGTGTTAATTGAGTATGTATCTGTTGATGGATGAATTGCAGTGCAATTACAAGAACAAAGACTTCTCTTTCCCTTTTGTTGTTAAAAAACAGCCCAGTTCCAACAATCAGCTGGAGAAGAGCAGATGGAAAACAAATCCCCAAAAAAGCTCGGAGGCAAAAATCGAGCAGCATTCTTGAAATCCCAAATTTTCAACAGGAAGATGCTGGCTTATACGAGTGTGTGGCTGAAAATGTGAGAGGAAGAAACGTGGCCCGAGGCCAGCTGACGTTTTATGGTACCCAGATTATTTATTCACCTGTTTTTCATTTCAACTGAGGCCAAAATGTGGTAAATGCTTTGTTGCAATGTCAATGTTGATTTTTCTTTTCAAATTTTGTCTTGCAAATTGGACTGCTCAGCAAGTGTAATTTTATATAAATTATAAACCTCTGAGACAGGCATATTGATTGAGGCTGTGAAGTGAGAGAGAAATGAAAATGTATGTTGTCAGAAGGTGATTGGTCCAGTAAAATGTAAAAGATGTTGTAAAGCAATTTGTCTATCTTTCTTTTGCATTTTGCAGAAAACAACATGCTCCTCTGCTTAGTCTTGGCTTATTTTGGTCCATGTATTAATTTTGGGAGCAATTGCTCATTAATAGAGTCCTCATTTTTGGCTAGTTTTTAATATGGTTAACGTGTTTATATCAGTGTCCAGTTACACTCAGTTCAGGAAAGCTAAGTTTAAAACTAGCTGTTGCCCAAAACTGGTGATAGCTGTGCCTGTCTGTCTGAAAATTAGCCCTCAGCCAAGATCAGGAACAACTTTCATAGTCATTTCTGTACTCTTTTGGATGCCACACACATAGATGTGACAAATGTTTGGGTTGCTTGGAATTCAGATCATTTGGAGAATGCACCTTCCTCTCTCTTAGTGAAAGAGGAAGAATCTTGTGAGACAGACAGACAGATACATGCATTCATAGATACACAGATGGATTGATGGATGGTAGTGGTGAGAGGTTCTGAAAGATCAGAGTTTGAATCGACTCTGAATCATGAAAACCCGCTGGGTGGCTTTGGGCAAGTTAAAAACAAAAACAACAATCGTAGCAGCCCTACTACACTGTGAACATTTTGTCTTTCTGTATGTGACACTTCCAGTGTCCATTTCACCACCACCACAACTAGTAATTGCAATGAACAGGCAAAAAGTTATATCTGCCAAGTGGCTGCACTCTAGATGCCCCTGGTTGTGGCAATTCTGAGTTTATATGAAGTATACTCAGAGCCACCGGTCCCTTCCTGAACATCAGATAGCTAGATGAGAGAGAGCAGATCCCTAGAGCTGATCAAAATGTCCAGACTCCATGGACTAAATCCATTTACTACCCTTAGCTACAAAAGACCCACAGAGTTAGTGATTACTGCTTGTGTAAAACTTACTGAATCTCCTTCAGCTGGGATAAGGAATTGCATGTAATGCCATGTTCCTGTATTGCAAACTTACTTACAGCAGAGTTTTGAAAATGTATTCCACTTCTCATGAGAAGAGCTTATGCTTAACTGTTCTGAAATGATCAAGACATCTTCCCCACCCTGAGCTTTGAAGTTAAGGGTATGGGACTGCAAAGATCTGTCTAACCTGCTCCCTTTGTTCATCACAGCTGAATTTAATCCTTTTCCTCCAGCTTAGAGTCCACCACCCATGTGCCAGTGCCAATCCCATTTTTCACCTTTTAAACCCCCAAAGACATGGGACGTTCTTTCCTATGGTTTATTTTCTAGTCTCTCCCATTTTCCCTAGAGAGAGATCAGATTGTTCTTTGCAATGAACACAGTAATAACTTTCCCAGCCTATTAGTAACCAGTAGCCAGGCAACTGGACATAAGCCTCTTTTGCATCTGCAAGGGCATATTCCTTGGTCTGCATTGGTTACAAGAAGGAATATATTGGCATACCATAGGAATCAAAAGAAAAAAGAAAAGCAGTCACTTGATCACAACAAAGGACCTTTCCACACTACACTGTTAAAGTGCTATTATTCCACTTTCAGCATACTGTGGAATTCTGGGGGTATGTAGTTTACTGAGGCCGAGGAATTATCTGGCTGTGAATTCTAAATGTCTCTCCCTAAACTGCAAACCCCAAGATTCCACAGGATGTTGACAGTGGAATAATAACACTATAAACAGTGTAGTGTGGAAATGGCCTCTCCTCCCCCCGCCCCCCGCCCCTGTGTATTGAGTGTGTGTAGAGAAATGAAACTTTAAAACCATGAATCCTGTTTTGGAGTTTGGACTGAAAGGCTGTAAGGCTGCAAGGGCAATCCTGCCACAGAGGAGAGGGCATCAACTTGCTTCAAGTGGAACATGAAATGTGGATACATGAAGACAGGAAATAGCAAAGGAATGAAACAACAAGATATTTGGAAAAGTTGTCTCTGTTCTAGCTCCGCTTCTGATAGCAAAATGGCTTGGGGCAAGAACATTAAGGAGGATTGGTATTCTGGGTCTACCTCCATCCTGTTGGCAGCCCTGCACAGACTTGACTGCTTTGAATTCGAAGAAAGAAGCTAATACCGTTAAGCCTAAAGAGCCTTAGCTTCAGCATCACCTCTTCACAGGGGCATCACAAAGACCCATTTGCCTTGGATTTTAGTAGCAGACTGTAACACACCAAGGCTAAAGGGCCTCCATCTCTTCAGAAACATTATAAAACTTCTCTTGCCACTATTGGATTTTTTTCTTCTTTCATAGCAATCACACCATTTGTTCTTTTTATCTCCTAACTTCTAATTATTGCTCCAGATCCTGGCCTCATACTGTTCCTTTAAAGTGTCTTCCTTGTTGTTCTGGCTGTGTTTGGCTTGTTTAGTAGCAGCATTTACAAAATCTGCTGTGATTCAAGACAGTCTCCTTTTTGTTGTTTTTCATTATCCACCTTAACAGAAATCTGGACAATTCTGCTCAGTTTCTCAAATGGTTCTCTTACTTTTTTCTATCCTATTGTGGATCAGCACCTTTTTTTTAAAAAAAAAAGCAAGCATATATACTAAAAGTGAATCAACATCTGTTCAAAGAACAACATCTATCATTTTTTCCCTCTTATGTATGCTTACTTTATCTATAATTGTTGTGCATTTAATTTGTATTATTTATTGTTGCCATGGTTCCAGCTTTTTTCACAAATGTTTCCTTTTCCTTCTAACCTAGTCTTAATAAGTAGTGTAATCCTATGCATGTTTAGTCAAAAGTAAGCCCCACTGTATCTGATATGTGCAGATAAATTAACACAGGAGTGCTAATTTAGTCTTCATAACTTATAGTGCAATTCTATGTGTGTTGGTTCACACTTCCCATTATACATGGTGAAATTTATGTCCTGGCAAGTACACCTAGGAATGCAATCTTTGTCCTTTATATTTATTATTGTTTTCTGTAGTGTAGTTTGTTCTCTTCTTGATTTTTTTTTTCTCTTACTTTCTGATCTAATTCAGCATTTCAGTATTTTGAATATCAGCATTGATTTTAGATGATCCTTGTCTAAGCTAGATGTATTTATTTATTTACAGCATTTAATTCGCCCTTTCACTGAATGTATTAGGGCAGTTTTGTTCTCTTTTTTATGATTTTCTCCAAATAATTAGGTATGGTTGATGTAATCCATTTATAACTTTCTCTGTTCCTCCCTGTGACTATCCTTCCTTCCTTTTTCTATCTCCTTCCCCACTGGTGCCTTCTGTTTCTCTTTTGTTTTCAGGTTTCTCCTATTAATATATTATCCATCTTTTCTTAAACTTTCCATCTGTGCCTTTGACCCATTTCATGTAAGCCAGAACAGAATTCTGTTGGCTGTGTCTTTTTACACTGGCCAAGTAGGCAGATAAGTTTTCGATGACATCTCAATCCAAACAACATCTCTGAAGTTTTTTTTTAAGTTAACATTGTCTAAAGGCATAGATATTTTTCAAGATTGTAAATGCATATTTTGTAGTGTCCTTCCTCATGAATAACTTTACTTTGTCTGCCTTTCAAATCTGAAGTACCCATTCACTTTGAACCCATAAAACCACAAAAATGGTCTTCTCGTTTCATCAAAACGATCTTTGTGAATCTGTCACTGTGAAAGCAACTTGTCATCTCATTAGTATCTTAAATAAAATCATATAATATATAAGTAATAAAACTGAATGGTAACTTTCTCAATACTTTCTTTCATTTTTTTTGATATAGAAAGTATAACTTGGTTGTGGATTAGAACCGGCAAACATGGCATGGGTTTTTTTCCCCCCAAGTACTTTCTACTCAGTCAAAAGTTTGCATCCAAAGAAAGGAACACTCCGAAATATTTGATATGTAAAATCAACTTGTCGCTTACTTGCAGCCTTTCTCTGTGAAATGTTCTATCATAATGCATCCCTAGAGATTAAAATCTGACTCTAACAGTGTTACTCCTTTAAACTAAGTTATCTGCCTCTGTGGATAGTGAGGAAGGAGATGGAAGATGAAATTCAAATTTGCCTGCTTGCTGCAGATAAACCAGACAATCTCCTTTTTGTCAACTATATTATTCTGCACATGGCAAAGTTGTTTAAAGAGATTTATATATTTGTTAAATTTTGAGACTATGCTGACACTGGTTTTCTTCTGTTCTTTTTTTTAACAAATCCTCAACTGTAACATCAGTGGCATGAAAATGCTTCATGTTCAATGTAGTTAAACCAGCTAATTCAAGGGTAACAATTTAGCTTATCTTTCTCACCTCACTTGTAGAGTTCTCATACTGTAGCCAACCAAGAAAACGCTGCTGACAGCAACAGAGACTCTATGCAAAGAGACCCTCTATGTGATTCCCTTGAAAGTCTCTACACGTAGAGGAAGCAGTCCTCTTCAAAAAGTCACTTGCCATGTAAGGACAGTGACAGAAATGTAGTAGGTCCTCCTCAGTATAATAGCTCCTCTCTTCACATTTGTTTATTTATCTATTTATAATATTTATTATATTATAAATAGTGTGGTGTGGTATATATACTACCTCTGTATGTGTGTTTGTGCATGTGTGTTGCTTTAGAAAGTATAAAAGGACCTGGAATTTCAAGACCCATTTGTTTGATTCCCTTATGAATAGGTTATCTAGATATAATATAATATAGTTGCGTGGCTCTCTTGAAAGCCAAGGCGGGTTCAGATACCTGATATATATCAGATCTCTTTAATGTCCTCTATAAGCTCCATAAAGGCATTAATCTTGGGCAAAGGTGGTTATTGTTATGTACCTATGTACCTATGTTATGTACCTACATAGGTACATAAGTCATTTCCCACTTTTGGTGATCCTCAGGTGAACCTATCACAGGGGTTTCATGGAAGGATTTGCTCAGAGGAGGTTTGCTTTTTCCTTCCTTTGCAGCTGAGAAAGTGTAACTTGCCCAAGGGGGTCAAACCTTGTTCACTCAAACCACAACACCATTCCGGCTTTCATTGGCAAAGGTATCATTTCAGATTTGAGTTGTGGAAAATAGGCCTCACTTGGAGAAGTGAAATTCTCCCCAAGGCTGGAAGGTCTACCTTTGGTGTATCCAAAATAAAACTACAAAAGAAAATTTGCTGCAGTTCCTTCTTCTGCGCAGTTTATGAGAACCAGCAGTGTTATCAACATTAGTCAGACAGTTAAAGAAGAGCCTGCTGAACCAGACCAGAAGGTCTATCAGGGCTCGTATCCTCTTTGGCAGCAGAGCTTGGTAATGCGGTCATTTGATTGGACTACAGGACTCCTGCAGTCAGCATAGTCACTGATCCTTCTGGCAGAAGGTTTTTTTGGGAGATTGTACTTGAAAACCAACTTTTCCAACTTTGATATCTCACAGTAACCAACAGGTTTCCTGAAGGAAACATCTACCTCTCTTGCATGCTGTTCAATAAACTGCTTCTAGACATGATAGTCCAGTAGTTGTGCCTATAGCCAAAGTGGGGGAGAGCAGTGGAAATGGGGGATTCGTTTGGGATTAAAGTCTGCATCTGCCTGCCTCTGGTTTTGTTTTGTTTCCAGTGGAGCAAACAAAGGCCATCTCAGCACAACAATGCTCTTCCGTATCGTCTTGCTGCAGTCCTGGGTGCAGAAGGGAGCGTATCAGCAATGCTCCCTTCTGCACCCGCTCAGTCCATGCAGAAGAGAACACAATGACGCCGTGTCTTTCTTCCACAGTACAGCTGGGCTTTTTCCATTGCTGCCCTATGGAAGGAAGTGTAGCCAATGCACTTCTGCAGCTTCCTCATGGTCAGAAGTGATGGGAGCTCCGCACAATCACAAACACAAAATGGATTTTTTCCGTTTTGTGAAAACTGGGCCACCACGACATTCTGCAACAGGATGGCATTAGGACAGCAATGACATCATGTGGAAGCACGACCTGCTGGCCAGTGCCATCCTGTGGCAGAAACGAGACAGCCACGTTGCGCAGAAAGGGCCAAAGAGATATGAAAAGCAGAGAAAGAACCATATGAAAATGAAATCAAGTAGGAAAAAGTAGCAGAAATGCCTAGGATCTGAGATTAGCTTCTGCCTGAGCGAATAAAAAAGAAGGGTAAAGGGGAAGGATAAGACACAGTTCCCAGTACTACTACCAGTACAGCAGGCCACATCTCCCAAAGGAATGGGCTGTAGAGAAGGGGTGAGGATGCTGCAGAACAGCAACTCAGTACCATTTGCTGTGTCGGCTAGGGCTTATAAAAGCTGAGTCAGAAGAGGCACAGAGCCAGGAAGAATAAGGTTTGATGGTCAGGGAGCAATTTATCAGGTCGTTAATGCAAAATGAAGTATAGGTTGATTCATTTAGTCAAAGTGCACTCCTCATTATTTTCAACAAAGCTCATAAAAGCCCTTAATATTATCTATCTATCTATCTATCTATCTATCTATCTATCTATCTATCTATCTATCTAAACATTCCTATCCCACTCTATATCACAAGATTACAAGGTAGTGTAAAAAACACAGATCATTTCAAGCATTTCCAGATTGAAAGTGTAACAAATTTGAACAATATAAAACATATTAAACATAACAACAATTAAAACTAGTTTGAAAGTAACAGTTAAAAACTGCTTTAAATTCTACAACAGCTTGGAAATCATGCACTTTAATTAGTCTCCAAAAGCTAAAGCCATGTTTTGTGTTGATGCTGGAAAGAAATCAGCCTTGGCTCCAGTCAGATCTCTAAGCCGATCAGACTTTTTAACACCTAAAATTGTATAAACTGACTGAATATGCATTGATTCCTTGGTAGTACATGGTTCTCAAGGTGAGCACAACTCTTCAACATATATGCAGTAAAGTGAGCTGTGTACATTTTTTATTTCTTTGGAGTGAATAGAACCTATCCCACTCACAAGTAGCCACATGACACACAGCAAATGGCAAATAATTGCGTAATGTCACACCGTACCTGTAGGCAAACCAATGCCAGCCATTATGGTAGTCAGTATTTATTTCCAAGGTTAATGCAAAGGTAGTGCTTGTTTTCCTTCTACATGCAGCTCTTTGAGGGAAAGGAGGATTTCCAAAACCTTTGGATGATAATTGGTGAAATGTTGTATGGAGTTTTTTAAAAGTTTGTATTGTCATGCATAGACAGGCAGGTTCTACTAGATGTTACTTCTTATGAGTAGGACCTCCAACTATCTTTATCTTTAAAAGAAGTGTTGTAACCATCCAGTCAACTGGCCATGCTCTAGGAGCTACTTTTTAAAATAGCTCAAAAGAGCTACTTTTCTTCACCTTGTCTCCCCTGCTACCATTTTATGTTTCTCTTTTTGAATTGATGTTGAAAAACTGATCCTACATGTAATCTTTCTCCTCCCTCCCTTCTTATTTAGACTATTTCTTTTGAATAAAAGATACCCTTCAGTGATTATGGTTCAGCCATGAGTCTAATCCCACCAAGAAGGGATATTTTGAATTCTCAACCCAAGAGCTATAGAGCCTCTCCAGACTACAAATTGCAGGATTCCATAGGATTTAATTGAAGTGGAGTCAAGACATAAGTATTTCAGTACTTAGGGCCTTTCCACACTGCACTGTTATAGTGCTATTATTCCACTTTCAACATCCTATGGAATTCTGGGATTTGTAGTTTAAGGAGGGGCATTTAAGAATTCTCAGCCAGAGAGCTCTTTGGCCTCAGTAAACTACAAACCCCAGAATTCCACAGGATGTTGAATGTGGACTAATAGCACTGTAACAGTGTAGTGCAGAAAGGCCCTTAGTAATTGTGATGTTGTTGTTGTGTGCCTTCAAGTTGTTTCCAATTTATGGCAACCCTAAGGCAAAACTATCATGGAGTTTTCTGGAGCTGAGAGTGTCTAACATGCCCAAGATCACCCGATGTTTTTTCATGGCCAAACAAGGAATCAAGCTCTGCTCTTCAGTATCATAGACAACCACTCAAACGACCATACCACATTGGCTCTCAATTGTGACCTTACGACTTACAATACCTGAGTTATTTACTCTAGGTGTTCAAATATATGTGTGATTCCTATGGATTAAATTTTAACTCTAGCAGGCTTTAAAAAGTGGCTTTTTTTTTCTGAATAGACATGTAGCTTTTTGTTACAATTGTTCTGGATTGTCCTTTCCAGATTAAAAATTGAACAAAAAAATTGTAGGTTACATGACTGAAAAACATTTGTGTTGTCATGATTTGTGAGAACTTTTATTAAGACTGAGAGAGTATTTTTTAAAAGAGTTCTGACACATCCAAAGACATGGCAGAATAGTGTTCTTCTCATTATAGACTGCTTAGGTAAATAGTGTACACTTAGCAATAGGTAAAAGATAGCCTTGAAGTTAGGAATGCGTCCTTTACCAACTATCTTCAGACAAAACTTTGATTCCATTGTGTGCTTTCTTTACTATGGCTCTTCTCTCATAAGATTTCTTCTTTTTATATTACTGAGGAACTTATGTGATGCTAAATGTTGCAGTCTTGACAAAATAATAAGAAAAATGATGGTGATCTTATCCACCCTCTTCACTTGCAGTATTTCTCATTCCATTTTCTTTTCTAAATCCTATCAGCTGCAATCCAATACACTGTTACTGAATTAAATCAGTGAGGTTTACTTTCAAGTAAACACATACAGAATTAACGCTGTATTTTCTTTGACATATTTTTCAGATGCTAAACCAAAATACCCTTTCTATGATTTCTTTTTGTTGCTGCTCTGTGTAGGGGAACCTGTGATGTTCAGGTCAATAATATTAACCCCTGTTAGGATTAATTCTGCCAAACAGAGCTATTCAAATATATCCTGGCTGTTTGAACATTGTTGAGTTTTATCAGCAGAAAATGCTGATAGCAGAGATGGATTTAAAAGCAGCAACATCATGTTGGTATTCAACCTGACACTTCTTGTTTATCAAGCTTTTTCTTCTTAATTCCATCCTTGCAAGCCTTCTTCTGATCTCATCTAAGCCCCTGGGGAATTTTTTATAGTAAATGTCCTTTGTTGAAGAAATTTGAAATTGTTTTATTTGATTATCGAAAGGCAAGCTATTTTAAAATATCCTGGTTCATGGAGACCTCTGCTGGTACAATACATTCTTTAAATGTTTGGACAATTGTGTTTGTTATTTTTTTGTCAATATTAGTTATACTCAGTGTTCTTATATGGGTCTCCCAAAGGTCTCCTATGTAAAAGACTGTTTAACAGTTTCTCCAGTATGGCAGTCTGAGATGTCTCCAGACTGTACACAGGGACTTGAATTTGTTATTTATAAAGAAGGTAATACTTTTCTTCTTAAACCTGAAATGTATATTCCTGGGGGCTAACATAAAATATCTTTCTGGGATACTTCTGAGGACCTCATCCCACAGCCTATAAGTTAAGCAAGTAGTTAAATCTCTCAAAAGTACAAACTTAAACTGATCAAATTTGTCTGTAAAATGCTCCCATGCATGTTCACACCAGATTCCTGTCTGTTCTTTATTCTGCCCTTCTGGTTTAAACGACAAGACCAGGCAAACTGAGGCAAAATGGAAAATGATTCTCTCTGGCCAACACACATCAGTGAAGACAGAGGGGCAGAGCTAGCCAGATTATTTTGGTGGATGAGTCAGAGAATCTCACAAGTTTCTCTCAGCATCCATAACAGTTAAAAACAAAAACAAACCACTATCATCACCATCACCGTCATTATTTCCTGCTTTTTTCCCATTCCGACACTGAAAGCAGCTAACAAAGTTTAAAAGAGACACAGTTCTTTATATCGTATAAAAAAATATAAATACAGGTAAATTAACAGTAGAATTAAAAACAGTTAAAAGCTAGACCATAAAAAGAAAAAAACAACTTGTTCTGAAATGCCCTTATAAGCCTGAGCAGTCAGCATCAAAGGCTTTTACAAAAAGTCTTCAACTAACAAAGAAAGGATAGCAGAGAGGCATCAGTGTAACCTCTCTAGGAAGGAAATTCCAGAATCTGGGAACAACCATTGAGAAGGCCCTCTCCCATGTTCCCACCAGAGGTAACTGTGAAGGTGATGGGTCACAAAGAAGGGCTTCCACAGAAGATCTCAAAGTACAGGTAGGCTGATATGGCTAACATATAACAATAACAAGCTCAAATATAATTTACTGTATCTTTTGAGAGAGCACTGGCTTTAAAGAATTCTGTCATATCCAAGTACCTCTGTTCATGACACATTGTCCAATGGTAGGGCCAGCTGTGGATGGAAGTCAGTGGTAATTGTAGTAGTGTAAGACTAATACTAATAGCCCCTCTTGTGTGATACACTGCAGCATCTTTCTAAACAGAACATGTTTTTTGCTTCAGGCTCTTCTTCTTGAAGCTTCCTTCTGACTAGCTCTGCCCCCATTCTTCCCCTGGGTGCTGTGGATTAGGCATAGACAACGCTTCCAAAAAAAGATACCAAGTGAGGCAAAAGTAACTGTTTGGCAAGTGGTATATAAATATCATGCAATGTTAAGCCTGGAGAAAACTCCTTCCATATTTTTTTTCTGAAGCAGGGGCAGAAAAGATCTCAATACCTATAGTCTCCAAGGGGAAATTGGGTGTTTGAAGCAAAGAAGTACTGCCAGCTCTGGAGACCAGCCAGTAGCACCAGATCTCTAGGGTAGCCTATTTTCTCCATACTGGACACAGCTGGACAGTGGCCAGTCTACCAGTTCTTGCACCTGCCATTCTAGACAACTACCTCACCCAGTGTCATAGTGGGCATGGTCTAGCTGAATAACTACAATGCCTTGGACTTGATTACCAAATTTCTGATTCTGACAGTTTGCAAGTTAATATCTTCCATGTTATAAGCTGGAGCACCATAGAAGAAAAGCTGTGAAAAAACTATGGGTTAAAAAAAAGCCCTGCCACAAACTGTGCAGTGCAATCCTATGTATTTCTATTAAAGACTAAACCACATTAGGAAGGATTCACCTCCAGGTTAATGAGCATAAGACGGCAGACATTGGCCATTTCCACACTAGACTGTTATAGCGCTGATTATTCCACCTGCAACATCCTATGGAATCCTGGGGTTTGCAGTTTCGGGAGGGGCCAGTCAGCCCCTCCCAAAACTGCAAACCCCAGGATTCCATAGGATGTTGCAGGTGGAATAATAGCGCTATAACAGTGTAGTGCGGAAATGGCCATTGTTTTGCTCACTTGGATTTCAGGTCAGTAGTACATTTCACGACCACTCCTTCCTCATCCTGACTTCTTTTTTCATTTTATTTTATTTAAATATCTGAGATAGCAACTTGTGATGCAACAGATATTGTCTGTATTGTCAGACATTTCCAGCGAATAAGCCCTTGCCAGCATAGCCTGCATTGATAGGAGATGCAGTCCAACATTTTGAAGACCCAAGTTGTCCCTGCTTTATAGCATTAAATTGGCTTTAACTAGCTTTTCCCCCACATGAACATTTCTTTCTTAAAACTTATCCTCTTGACTTCAAATTAATCCTATACCTTTCTGATATAGATACTACTATTCACCGGAGGGTGACCATAAAGCTGTTTAGGGTGATGAATGCAATATGCATAATAGTTGTGATACTTTATAAGTTCAATGGATTATAGTATTAAAAAAATAAATTAGTCACTTCTGTTTTATGTATTCTGTTTCAACTACAGCTTGAAACTCTTCTGGAATCCATGTCACATAGATTGCAACCCTTTTTGATTTCTGGGACTTATAGATGTTATAAATATATAACAAATATATATATATTTATACAACACGCGCGTGCACACACACACACACACACATATAACATATATACCATAACATATAAATATAACATATTTAATATCTGGACTGTAAATCTTGTTCTGCACGCCATTCTGTCAAATCAAGAGTCACAGTAAGCATATATACTTTGTAGACTTCTCCATGTTAACAGACATGGCTTTTCCAAAGGATCTTGTAAAATATAAATTGCTGAAGACAGAAAGATTTCATTCTTGGTGAATACAGTAACGCAGTCCTCAGGCTGAACTTTCTTGTGTCTGATGCAAATAAACTCTGCCCCAAAAGGTTGCTGTTGTTGTTGATGTTAACATTTGCAGACACTCTGTTTTATTCTCAGAAACGTGTTTATTTTATGAATGCATTTAAAGGTTAATGGCACGCAGAAATTCTTGCTTAGAAATTGTTACTGTTCTCATTGCAGCTCCTCCCAACTGGAGTCAGAAAATAAGTGATGCTCATGTGGCTATAGAGGAAAACATCTACTGGGAGTGTAAGGCAAATGGGAGACCAAAGCCTTCTTACAGCTGGTTGAAGGATGGTGAATTGCTTCTCCCTCAGGTATGAGCAATGTTTTGGTTTGGTGTCCTTAGTGCTTTGAGTTTAAGGACTGACTTGAAAGGATTTGCTCTGATGTTGTGACCTTTTCATGTCTGTATAGTTTATTGCTGTTGAAAAAGAAATTGATGAAATCATGTGGCCTTAAAATTCCATCTGTCCCATTGCAGACTTCCTTCCCTGCTGAGTGAATGTCACCGAATCACCTTGAGCTTTCCTTGTAGTTAAAACAATGACACTTCAAGCCACACTTTTCAAAGGCAGAAATTACCCTCAGGCACTTAATTCCCTACCAACATTCAATAAAAGTTAGGCATTTAAGTGCCATTTTCTGCCTTTGACAAGCATTTCTCTGAATCAAGTGGAACTTGGAAGCTGTGGGACTCATTTCCAGCGGATATATTCGTGATGAGATAAAGAGTTCATAAAATGGCTGCATATTTTTCAACAAAAACCAAGTTATAACAAAAACAATGAACTATGAAAAGGCTGAATAGGTGATTTAGGCTATAAAACACCTCAATTCCACTCCTATTTTTGAGCTTATATTTTGTTTTTACCTTTCCGCTTTATGGTATGTAAACACACCCTCTGGTCTGTATCAGTAACCTCATTCCACTTCTCCAGACCTCTGCAAGCATCAGCAACAAGGGAACTGACCTACTATTAGCAGTGGCAGAATGAATTGCCTAAAGATTAATGATCTATGCAAAGGAAGGCAGTATCTCATTGGTACCTGCTCTATTTTAGTCTTACCAGAGGGGATCCTTTCAGGTCTTGATTGTCTCAATTATGTAGGCAAAAAAACTAAACAAATTATTCACCATTTTCAGGGTAAGCAGCATTTTTCACCTGCACTTTGAAAAAAAGGGAGTACTGAAGTCTAGATTTGATCAAGCTCTGATGACAATTGTGGAAACATTGCCTTGCAACCCTGCAGCCAAGGAGAAAACGAATCACATTTTAGATTATATTAGTTATATGTTTGGTTGTTAAAATATAGTCAAACTCCTGTCGAGTTGGGAAATGCATTGCTGTACTTTTTAAAATGGATAACATGAGTTCCATATCCTTAGGCTGACAAATGATTGCTGGGTCTATTGTTCCACATGCTAATTCCACTTGCTTCATGCTGGTCACTAGCAGATGGTCTTGAACTTAAATCACATTAGACTAAAGTAAGGATCGTTAAATGATTAACATTTACATCTTTAGGGTGTTTTATTCTGGTGGGGTGAACTGCATACAATTGCTTTGCACCACTGAATGCGATTACTTTCCCCATTAACCTTCAAGGGAGCTGAAAGCTAATAGTTCTACTGTTGCAAATGTTCTGAACAACTTGTCTGGCTGTGTTAGGCCAGAATGCAGCATAGAACAAAAGCAGTTTGGGATTCTAGTTAATCTCCTTGAAGGGGTTATTAATCTGAATGGTTCAGATGTTCAGTCAATGAGAACTCAAGCAAGAGAGCTCCAATTTAAATGGCATTTACCAACCATTGCATTGTGGTTTTATTTTAAAATTTAAGAGGATATAAATTTAGATGACAAATAAAATGTGTCATATATTGCATTCTTTTGCAACTTTGCTTTTGATCTCCTTCCCCCCACCCCCTTTTTAAAATAACGATATATTTGCAGGAATGTATACATTCTGAGCCAAGTTTCTTTTATGTATTAGCATTTATTAATTTGTCATTTTGCAGGAAAGAATTCAGATAGAACACGGCACACTCACCATAACCAATGTGAGCCTGTCAGACACCGGCATGTATCAGTGTGTAGCAGAAAACAGATATGGTGCCATCTATGTCAGCGCGGAACTGAGCGTAATCGGTGGGCTTTTACTTTAATTTAACAACTTGTGAAAAATCTCTATTAGCCTATGTTCTTTCGATGTCCTCAATGAATTCTACAAATACTTTATATTTCATTCTACTGAAATGTACATTCTTCTCTCTTATAACATGTCTGTTCAAAAGTGGTCAAGCCCTTCCAGTGTCCATTTTATAACGGTTGTCCACATACATGAAAAAATGACAAGATACCCCATATATTCAGGGATGTAGACAAGTCTAGTTACAGATGCCTTTGGCAGGGAGTGAAGTTGCTTTGGTGGGTCCCACGCTGGGAGAAAGTCGATGCAAATAAGAAAGGGGAAGTTGGTGAATCTGTTGCTATCAGAGTGATGAATACACTCTCAGTTTTATGACTCTACCTTCTGAAGATGCTTTGAGTTTTACAGGAGCATCCCTGGGGTGAACGCCTGTCACTGTCCAGCATTAGCAGGGCTCTCAGATGATTTAGATCTGCTGTGGGAGGAGCAACTATAAAACTAAAAGTGGATTCAACATCTCAGCCGCAACAAATCCACTCTTCATCTTGCTTCAGTGATCCCACATTGCCCTGTATTTTACAAAGGATTCTGCAGAAGTGTTTTAGGATAGAGCTGGACAGACTTGAGGTTCTTAAGGTAGCCTCTTTTTTTTCTTCTTCTTTACTAGAAGTCTGTGGTGCATCAGACAGATACAGCCATGAGAGTAGCTGGAAGCTAGTAGACAGTCCAGAATTTCTTTGAGTCCAGGAAGCTGTTTTTGTTTCACATCTGAGTTCACAGTCCTTTCATGCAAACAATTTGCTCTGGTTCATTTCAGCAGTTAAATTTATGGTGCTGTTATTGTTGCTGCAATTAAACAATCAGAAGCCAGAAACTCCTGCAGTTCCACTGCAATTCACCCTGAGGTCAGCTGTGAATCACACACTTCTCACAGGGTGCTGCCTAGGCGTGCTGGGCTAGGAAATGATTCAGTTTTACTTCCTCCTGAACTCATTTCTTAAAATATTAATCTCAAGTACTTTCAATCCAAAATATTAAAAATGAGATGAAGTGAAATACTCATCCATCTACATTAGAAAACTCAATTGATACATTTGTTCCCAATACAAAAAAAGATACAAAAATCGTGTTGGAAAAGCCAGCTGTATAGCTCTTGACGGTAAGGAGTCTGGCATAACGTAACATAATGTAGCGTAACATAACGTAACATAGAGGTATCAACCCCAATTCAGCATGAACATAGTTGAATACACAGGGATTCAGATCTGAATTTTTAGAAACTAAATACTCAGAGCTGTGGACCTACCTCAGAAACTTGGGTCCACAGAAATTGTTGGACAATGCTTCCCAGAATCCCTTACCCAGCAGTTACTGGGTAGAACATCTGGGAGTTAAAGTTCAAAGACTGCAGAGCCAGGTTTGGGAACAACTAGGTGGACAAACTGATTGGGGTTTTTTTTCCCATATCTGATTTTAAAATTTAACTCTCACATTTTTTTTTCATAGTTTGAACGCACTTAAATTATTTTTGGTAAATTCTTATCAAAAATAAAATTATTTTATCCCTATCCCTGTTCTGGGACCAACTTTTAACTTGTATGATGGAATTATATGTGGTATTATACAGTTAGAATATTGCTGGAGCTTATAGATAATGAGAAACAAACTGTTGTTCAAGAATGCTTGCCTGGTAATATGGTTCTTCTTCTGAGGATGTAGGAATGGATAGGCCCTTCCTTTCCTTCCTGTCTTTGTGCATTTCACAAGTCTATATTCGTAAGCCTATTCTATCCCATGTCTGCAGCAATGCACATCTTAAAAAATTATATGTACATGCCATCTAAAATGAACATGTTAATACTCACTCATTTTTCAGTTGAATGCACATTTTAGTCTGAAATACGCATTTGTGTACACTTTGGTACATTTTTAAAAAGGAAGGCATGCAGAATTGGAAGGATAGCTATATTCCAGTCTACACATTTCTTAGGAAGTACAAATCAGGTCAGTTTGTTTCCAAATAAGGACCAAATTAAATTCTCAACATTTATATTTGAGGAACCCCTGATAAATGTCTATGAAGTTCATAGAACACAGAACACAGTTTGAAAACCACTGATTAAAAAACCATCTGTGGAAAAAGGTTGACAGTTTTGTCGAATATGGACAGTCCTCATTAATAAGCTTTTATGTATAAATAGAACATGGTTCCTAAAGTGACTAAGATCTCCTAACTTTGTGGAGTCACTGTCCCTATTGGCATGGACAACTTTGGAAACCCTAGAGGAAGGCTCTTTTTTTAACCAGGACATGTGCCACTGGGCACACGTAGGCTGCACAAATGGAAAATTAAAAGCTAAAAGTTCCTGTCCTGATTTGATGGGATTTAGGGCTTCATAGAGTAGATCTGGGTTGGCTGGTTTTGAAATTACTAGTACGAAAGCCAAGAAAAGCATTTTTTTCAAGGTTTTGTGTATGTGTGTGTATGTAGGCATGCATGCAGGGGGAAGTACAGGGGTAGCTAAGGAATGGCCTGGATGGGCTCGTGTGGCATTTTTGCCCACTTCTGATCTATATGTAATCTGCTTGTCCAACTTCAGATGCAGTTGGAACTTTCCCATATGACCATTTCTTCATGAAGTAATTTGAGTTTATCCATTGCTTGCACAGTATTCCCACAATGTAGTGATTTAGGAGGTGGAGGAATATAACTTTTGTTTTAAATTCTGGGAAGTGTCATATCTTGCACCACAGACTATTGCTTTACAAACATAGCCAGTGCTGTTGCAACTGCGAGAAGACCATAATTCTTCTCTTCTCCCATTTACCACTGTCACCGCTTTTCTGTAAAAGTTGTGATTTTTTTTATGTGAGAAAATAAAAGAATATCTGGTAGCTGAGTGCAGTGCAATTGTGGGTGCGTTGACTAAATAGTTCTTCAAAAATGAGTGATGAAAACAGCAAGATTATAATACTATTTACTCTGCAAGTGATAAATGCCCCACCTCAAATCTGTTCACCATTATGGATTTTGTTTATCTTTTGGGACCAAATGAAGAGGCATCCCTCTTTTTCTAGATGATGAATAATAGTGTGTCCTCTTACAGCCACTGATTGCTGACCACTGACCTGTAATAGTACATAAGCCACATATGGAAATATAGTGGGAGTTAAAAGAAGCTGTCCATGAATTGCTGAATAATGAAAAAAATGTTATGGTTTCTACAATGTCTCCTAGGGAGGAGTCACTGAAGACTGCTAGTGTGCTGTTGTTTGTGGAACTGTGCTTGACATTGCCTGCCTACACATCTGCTTGATTCACTCCAAGCTTATCTGATAAATAAACAGATATTAAAAGGCAGGTGAACGTTCCAGTAGCCATTCCTCACAAGGAAACTGATTTTTGGAAGCTTGGAAAAGAGGGGGATTTTGTATAAGCTAAACACACATTAGGACACTCTTACTCAACCTGTAGTGCTTTAGGTGTTTTGAACTTCATTGCCATCAGCCTTAACTTTCTGGAAATTATCAGAGTGGAAGTTCACAATTTGTGAAGAGTATTATCTTGGGGAAGGCTGTATCACTGTGGCCCTTTTCGCACAGCAGTTTGCAAAGGAAAGGGCCCCTTAAGCATCATGTAAATGTGAGGAGTGGTCTGCATGACACATGCCATTTACGCGACACTCAAGGCTCTCACGCGCAGCAAACAAGCATTTTTTTTATTTTCGGCTTATAGCCGAAAATGACCCACGCTTCCGCAACGCTCACGGGCCTGGACTGCACATACCTGCTATGCGGAGCCTCTGGAGCTGGGCCGGTCGCACGTCCTCTCCTCAGTGCAGCCTTCAACTCCCAGGCTGCACTGCGGAAGGAAGGGGCAGGGTGCAGGCGGGGCTCTCACGTGATCAAGAAGGAGCTGCAATGCTGAAGCAGGAGGCTTGCGAGAGCCTTCCTGCCCAGGCTTCTCATGTGAGGACCCCAACCCAGCAGTGTTAAAAGGTAAGGTGTGAAAAGGGCCTGTGTCTTAGAACTGGTGTTTTCCAAAATGTTACTCAGTGGTGAAAAACGTAGTTGTGATGGGTGCATGTTTGTAGTGATGCGTGCATGTTTCCATGGGCTTTATGAAATGTACAATTTGATGAATTCTCAAGAGTATCTGATGTAAAAATCAGCTTCTGTGGGTTCAGTTCAATAATACATCTAACAAGGGCAGTGAGTCACAATAACTAAATGAAGTGACCTTGTCCAGAAGCTGAATACATCTGATTACCAGAGGCTGGGAACAAGCAATTGGTTTGTCTGTCACAGTCGTCCCTTGCTTCTGGATTTCCCAGTGGATCAATTACAACTTATGCCAACTAAGATCTAGACTAAGTAGCCTTCTGCATCAATCCTTCCATATTTTAAAACATTCTCATCTTTTATATAGCTATGTAAAAAACCCATGATATATGACTGTCAGAAATCTATAAAAATTTAGCATGAAGTCTGCCAAAATGTGATTTACTCTATAATCACCTCTTTACATCCTGAAATATGTGATGTCTTCTGTCATTGCTTTGTGTATTCCCCAGTGGATTACTTCCAAATACTATAAGCAATAAACAAAATGCTTTGGTTGTCTCAAATTCTCTTTATCCTTCTTGCCATCACATCAGAAAGTAAAGTTAACATTGTAGATCGTTTCACCATAGTCACAGAAATGTAAGAATAAGTACTAAAATTAGAGCAGTTTGTAGATGTTATTGTTTAGTAATAGGAGTAATAGTAATAGAAGCAGTAGTAATAGTGGTAGTAGTAGTACATCCTCCCCCTGCAAAAGCTTCATACGATCTTTTGAAATGTGGGGCAAGAACCAACCCGGGTCTTTCCAGCCATTGTGAACTTTTCCAGTTGCCAGATCTTTTTTTGCTGGTGCAAAGGCCTTCTCTGCATCAGGAGCATAGTGAGAGGCAGGGGGTTAAAACCCCACTACTTCCCATAGTGGGAGCATCTTCGAGATTGGGGGCCCCACTCTGACTTTTAAAAAAGCTGTTCTTTCAGGGCTGGAATTACACAACAATGATAATTTGTCATTGGCAGGAAGTTGTCAAGATATCATGGGATCTTCTCAAAGATTCTAATTGCTGAGAGCTACATTATCAGTATAATAACGTTAAGTACATAATGACAGGTACACTGGTAGTAAGAAGGGGTTCCAAGGAGAGTAAAAAGTAATAGAATTAAAATATACCCACTACCATAATTCTTTATGGAAATTTTGCCGTGTATCTACATTTGTTACGTAATTAACAATTATATTAAATACTATGCTGCAGTACCCTGTGAATATTTATTTCAAAGAACTGTTTGTCACAGACAAATAAGGATAATTAGTTTATATAAATGACTGTCATTAAGATTACTTCTAACATTAGCCACCACTTAGATTAACCAACCAGATTGATACCTTTTGGTGTAATCTTATGTTATTTCATTTTTTGAGAATTTTAAATTTTCTGAAGATTATTAATCAAATGGATAATTAAAATAATTAGTATGTTGTAATAGGCAACTTGTTCAGACTAGTTTTTATTTTATTATATATTTAATGCCTACTGCCTGCATTAAATAGCTAAAGTTGATTCCACCCATTAAAGGAGAGGATTAGTATCTGTCATCACCATCTAACATACATCTGTTGAGAATCGATGTCTGTAGAGGGGAAGTCTCTGCATGTGGGTTTCAATGGAAGTCAGATTTCCATTTGTGTAGAGTTCCATCTTGCCTAGAAGCCACGGATGGAAGGAATATCAAAAATATTTTTTTAAAAATGGTCAAAAAACCATGTTTTGCGAGCGTTGGGAAACTGACAAGAAGAATCCTGGACTGATAAGAATCTTTACAGTTAGGTATTTATTCAGCACAAAATTCACACATGGTTGTTTTACACAGAAAACAGTATGTTCTATGCTGAAAAATGCATGGAAAATATTTCAGCACTGAAACATTAATTCCTATGTAGAAAATTATGTTTTCTGAACAGAAAGCTGTAATTCAGGATTTGTTCTCACGTAGTTGATTTGTATAGCAACATTCTCACATAGTTGATTTGTATAGAAAACAGCATATTCATCACAGAAAACAGTGTTTTCTGTGCAGGAAGTTGAAATATTATTTTCCATGCACTGAATGCTTTTTCCTGACAGATGGTGCTGTTTTATGTACAAATCATCCATGTGTGAAGCTTCTATTTTGTGCAGTAAGCAACATTGTCTGCACAGGAATTAATATTTCTGTGTTGAAATACTTTGCACGCAGAAAGTGTTGTTTCCTATGCAAAGGGCTGGTACACTACTAAGATCTTTTATACAATAGGGATGTAAGCATGACCAGTGACAGAGATGCCATGTTAGGAAATTGCCTAGGACTTAATGGCCAAGGCAGAATCCAACTTATATAACTTAACCAAACTCAACAGGAAGTTGGAGAACATGAGAAACTATATTAGGGAGCAATGGAATATAACAGTAGCAACAGGAATAAAAGATTTAAAATGGCAGGTGAGAATATTAGATGACCCTACTCCATTTGAACCACTTCAATGGCACTGAGGAAATCCCCATCAGAGCTTCTTTAAAACATGCCCCTGCATCTTCTAGACTCACAGAGAGCTTTGAATTTAATTACGTTTTGGATTACTACTTTCAGAATGCTCAGAAATAGGCTTTCTGACTGGAAGATTCACCATGTTGTTACCAGGCCATACCTGCCCCCCCACATTTTGACATGGTTTAATTGGCAAAATATGATTTAATTGGCAAGGTATATTAATTGGTCTTGATATCAAATGTGTCCTGCTATGGCTGTATGGTCAAGCTGGATAAGAGGAAAAGACTGACCAAACATGTGTGTTCGGATTAGATCAGAAGGTACCTCTAAGCATAGCCAGCTCATAGCCCAGAAATCACCAGGAAACTCCAGAGATAATAGACTTGCAGCTAGCCTTAACTGCTCAACCTTTTAGAGAATAGCATCTGGGAGATTCCCACAAGACTGCTGATTTTCTTAACTCTTTTTCCTCCAACTAAACAAACCTTTCCTTTGCCCAAAACCTGCCTGACAAACACCGAGTCACCATGGTGATCATTACCCCTTTGATACCTAATGCTAAGACTATTAGCCCCTTCCAGACCTCATTGTCCACTCTGCAAACTCCATTGATTACTTGGCTGGAGAGCCATTAGCACCCTTCCCCTCCAAGCAGAAATTGCATATATAAACCCCCAGTTTTGGCCAGTCAACTTGCAGTACACAAATTGCTGGTCACCACTCTTCTGCTCCAGTTTCTGATTCTGTATTGTCCTTGGACATGAGTCTAAGCCACATTGCTACTTCTTTGCTGCTCTTTGAGACCAGTAAATATCACTCGCTATGCCCTGAAATCTCTCTATCTGAAACTTTCCTCCCTTTTTCTTCAGTTAGCCTTATGTGATTGTGTGATTGTTTTGATCTTGTGTGTGTGATTAATTCCCCCAATAAAACACAATTAAGCTTATTTTTTTGGATTTCTGGCTGGTTCTTCCCTTGAAAAGTACTGGTAAACACTGGTGTAAAAGATCTCGTTTGGTTACCCCCTCCCCTTGCAGACCTCCCAGTTTTGGCTAATAATTCCTCATCTTTACACAGAGGTACTGGCATCATGGGTGGACCCCTGAGTCATGTAAGTTTCGGGGTAACAATATTTTCATTTAAAAAGCGATTTTTCTAAGCCCTCCACTACCATAACTATTCAGGTAGGAGAGTATGTGTGTGAATGACTATGTGCACATGAGAGAGAAAAAAAGATTGTTATATTGGATCTTGGCAGTACAGTGATACTTCTGCAAGTTGGGATAAAAGCACAACTCATTCTCGCAAGGAGTTTGTTGCCTTTTATGGTTACTGATGTTTGATCAATCCAGTTACATGCATATAGTTCAGGATGTCAAGGCTGCTTCACACACTGCCCTGGCATATCTGTTTTATATACAGTGGGACACAAATGCAAATCCTGGGCTTGCAGTTTTATGGTACATAGGAATTTTCATATAAATGAGTATCTACATACAACTTACATGCAAGCTTTAGCTGTGCAACACACAAACACACTTAAGTCCTATTATCTAAGTACAATTCTTTGTCACCTTCCATATGTAGAACAAAACACACTGAAGTTGTTTGCAAGACCACTCTTAAATAATCCCCCACAAAACTGTTGCCAATACCATGTTTTCAGACCAAGATATAAACGCTCCAAAAATGTGCAGAACTCAAAATGACCCCCATTCCCACCTTTCTTTACTGTGCTATCATTCTTTGGGCTTTTAGCAGAAGCTAGTGAAGGATTGTTTTGCTCAGTTGTGCTGCCTTAAGAAAGCTTTTATGTGAAACAAACCTGGGAATCAATAGAGAGTTTTCTTTTTTCAAAAGAATGAATGCAATTTGTGATTAGATAATATTGTTTTTGATATGTTTCAAAGAGAATGTTCAATAACATAATTGCCATCTGAAGAAGATGGTTCAAGATATTTTTCTGAGCATTTTTATTTGTTGGTCATTTTTATCAATAAGGATAGATGCTTGCAGAGGGGAAAAGTCCCATCCTTTGAGTGCTACTGCTGGAGGAAAGAACAATGCAGTTCAAGAAACTGGAATTCAAAGTGGCAAGATTTATTATACATGTTACTTTTTGCAAAAAAAGTTTTAAAAAAACCACAAAGATTCTTTGGTCTATTCAGCAGCTACTGTGCAAGTCTGCTGAGAATGACAAATCAAGGTCCTTAAGTTTTTCCTCCTGTGCTTGGATTGACCTGAGGCCGTGCAAGGACTGCAGTCTTGCCTGGCTCAACACAGTGTAGTAGTTCCACATACAGACATACGGTAAGCTGAGCCATATCCTACTCCTCTGAACTAACCATGCAGCCTCTGGCAGGGGGTTGGACTGGATGGCCTGTGTGGTCTCTTCCAACTCTACTTTTCTATGATTCTGTGAAGCCTCTGAATAGCCCTTAGCTATTCTATGCCTCATGGGCAGTGGGCAGGGTTGGAGAAATAGCTGGCTATGTTCCTGTGGCTGGATGAAAATGATTACATCAACACTAAGATTTGCAGGAGTCCCTCAGAGGTCTCAGCACCACCACGAGGACATAGCCAGATGCTTCTCTGACCCTGCCCATTTCCCATGAGGCACAGAATGGCTGGAGGTAACACCTTCAGAGGTTGTACAGTGAGTCTGTGGTGGCACTGGGCATACCTGTGCATATTTTACTAATGGTTTTATTGCCAAAAAGTGTTATCTAAAGCAACTACACTTTTGTTTATTTCTATTTATTAAAATATTCATATTGTGAGATGGCATCAAAGGAAAATAAATGTAAATAGATTGAGACAATTTAAATGAATAAAATAAGTTAAGCAGACTACAAACATATTAACCAATTTAATACATTAAAACAGGCTAAAGGATTATAACATTTTAAAATCGTGTATATCTATATTTTGGGAGAGATCCACAAGGCCCCGAAGGCTTTCTTATTTAACTTGGTGCCTTCTTGCTAATTAGACTTCCAAGAGTAGGGCTTTGCACCAGAGATGACTCTGTCCCATGTCTTTCATAAGTGTATTATTTCTGCTAGTGGGAGAGAGAGGAGGGCCCCTTCAGCAAACCTCACTTCTCAGAAGTGTATAAACAACCAGTGCAATTCCTTTAGGACTGGTGTGACATGTTTTCTTATATGATACTCTTGCTGCTGCATCATATTCAAAGGCAGCCCCATATAGAGAACATTATACAGAGCAAATTGAGAAGTTACCATTGCATTGACTATTATGGCTAGGTTACTATTGTACAAGAAATGCTATAGCTGGTGGACCAGTTGAAGTGGCTCTAAGCAATCTGAGCCACATTTGGGCCTCTGATAATACAGATCCTTTTAAGAATATTGTGCAAGTATTCTCCCAGGATGGGTGCAACACCATCCAGGACAGGTTGCTTACTCAGTGCCCAAACTATGGAACCAGCAATACACAGAGCCCCTGTCTTCAGCCTCAGATTTTTGGCCCTCGTTGTCATGTCCTGCCTTCATGACTTAGGCATAGACTCTGACTCAGAGACTGAAACAGTAGAACCTGCTGAACAGGAGGAGACAGTACCACCCACCCCAAAAACAGAACAGGGGGCAGTGCCAGCTCTAGCAGAGAGCCCGGCCCCTTCAGACACAGAAGACAACTCACCTATACCCACCTTTGCCAAGCGTAGACATCAGAAGGAACGTGTACACAGATCTGAATGAATTTATAGGAAATAACAGTTAATTAGGCAATAGCTAGGTTAACCTGTGAACCTATAAAAGCCCAGCCATTCCCCTCCAGAGTTTGTCAGTGATTAACTGACTGTTTCTCCTTCTGTGTCTCTGAACTCTGATTTAGAATTGTATTGATTGTGCTTTGATTTATGGATATTGCTGGGAATGTTGATATGCTTTGTATTTGTTTCAAGTTTGTTTTCTCACTAGATTAAAATAAGGAACCACATTTTGGAACTGTTGCTTACTGCTGGCCCTTATCAGCTGCTCGTTGGTCAACTGCCCAGACTGAGAGTTGACACTCATCCTGGCCAGATTCTCTGGATAGGTCTCTGAATAAGCAGAATGTTCACTCAGTTGCATGCTTTGAGAGAAAATGATATTCAATATAGCTCTCATTTCCATAAAACAAAGAAATATTAAATACTGAATGGATGTAAAGCATGATGTTTCTTACAGATGGCAGCACTAAGGATATGGTTCTTGAAATAATTTATTTTGAGGGGGGAGAGAGAGAGAGAGAGAAATGTATGACCATAACAAATCAGGAACAAATAATGTATCCATTGTGCACGAAGACAGCAAAACCATAGCTTATATAAAACACATCTGTAAAAAGAAAGACACCAAAAGGACAAAAAGATTGCAATTTCAAACAACATTTTTTTAAAATTAAAGAATCATTTGTCTGTAAAAACAAATGGAAAAAAAATCAACAAAAACCTTTTATTGGTTTTTGTTTTGCTTTGTTTTTGGCAGACAAGCTGTTTGCTGATCAAGAAACATTTTTTTAAAAAGAAGCACTGCTAATCTATGCTACTCTCTTGTTATTCTTTTCTCTTTGTGTGGCTTCTATTAGAGTCTCTGTGATCATTTCCATACTCTGGCTTAAATCCAACATTGTTGTTGCATGCCTTCAAGTCACTTGCTAATTATGGTGACCTTAAGGCAAACTTATTCATGGGGTTTTCTGAGGCTGAGAAAGTGATGTACCCAAGGTCATCCACTGAGTTTCCATGGCTGAGTGGGGAATCAAACTCTGGTCTCGAGGGTCATGGGTGCAATGCTCAAACCACTACATGTGCTGGTTACAAATCCAACATTGCCCTAGCAGATATCCACTCTGCCCTACCCCAAGCTGTATTGTCCAAAATCTGCTGCAAAAAGGAAGGTAATCATCTCTCTGTTGATTCTGCTGAGGGAGAAGATAAGTAGAATCATCAGCAGAACAAGAGTTTTGAGATCACCCTGTATGTTTGTTTGAAGCATTCTATAATGTGTGAGAGTGATAAGCTGAAAGAAGAACATTTTTCACGTAATTTGAGGTAAGTCCTTTTCATGTATGATAAAGAAGATTGTGCTCATGAGAGCAGGGATATCATTTAAAAAATGAAAATTTCTTGGCTTGATATTGTTTTGAAAAGGCCACCTCTTCAGTAAATGACCAGTTAAGCAAACTGAAATGTGGTAAAACAAACCAAGAAACTAACAAAAGTAATCATATGCTCAGCATGTATAAGGGAAAGTATAATTTTTGATACCAGTTTTATCTGTTTGCCAGAACAGAGAAAAGATGCAGTGAAGCAGTAACATTATTTTTGGAGAAATGCTTCTCATCATTATTTGATCTTTGGCCTTACGTCTCTGTTTAATCTTTGAGCAAGATTACAGTCTTCACAGAAATAACATTTAAAAGAGTGTATAAGAGCCTCTTAACCATTAGACTAGTTAAGAAGCTAGTCTTTATGGCACTTTTTTTCAGGAGTTCAAATCTCTCATGGTAAACTTGGTTTTGACAGCCAGTGTGGTATGGTGGTTTGAGCGTTGAACTACGACCTGAGAGGCCAGGATTTGATTCTCTGCCCAGCCATGAAACCCACTGGGTGACCTTGGGTGTGTCACACTCTTTCAGCCCCAGAGATCCCTGTGATAGGTTCACCTTAGCATCACCATAAGTCAAAGCAACTTGAAGGCACACCACACAACAACAATGAAAGGAAAATTCAAGTGTATTCATTGTGATCCTACATCAGTTTCTTTAGCTGTTTCTAGAAGAGTGATCTTTCTTAAGATTTTTTTTCCTTCCCTAATCACTGATCTATCACTTACAGTTCTGTTTCCACCTTGGCAGTAGCAGTGTTGTTTATTATGGCACTGCCATAATAAAAAGTCAACCATGTTGAAGTCTTGTTCAGTATCACATTAGAATTATCAATAGAAATCAGAGATAGACAACTGTTAGACTATTCCTCGGATCTCCATGTCTCCGTAACTCCATTTCATGGAGAAATAATTTTCCAATGGTTTTAAACCATAGAGTGATCTGACTGACAGCTGAATCTCAGATGGAAGATTCAGGGATTCTTCATATAATAAAGAGCCCACCTCTACACAACACATTATGGCAACAAATCAGAGGTGCATATAGAAGTTGCAGAGCAGCTCAGTGGATCAACATGAATCTGAATAAATATAACACCTACCAGAAACTATCTGCTAAGGACTGTGTTTGCAACTAATTTGGATCTTATTACTGTGCCATAAACAGTTGCAAATGTGTAACTACGTGATCTTACGCTTCTAGAGTGTGCCAGTCATCTAATCAGCTACAGACTTGTGACTATCAGATCTTATGCATGGAATTTATTCCAGAGTGTCATGTACCATGTTAAAGATCACACCTTCTCTGAACAGTCTTTACTCACATCCTTTAACACTGCTTCAGTCCATAGTTGGGATGAAATTGTTCTAAGTTTACTTTTGAGGCGTTCATACATCTACAAGACACATTTGGACATCAGAAGTTTTTACAGCTCTCTGTCAAGAGACTTATGAGAAAAATTTAAGGCTTTTTTTGGTAGCCTGAAATAGATTATAAGAAAGTAGATCCACAAGATGGTTTAAGATTATCTAAGACAATGTTTCACAAGGCATATGCAAAGACTGCAGTGTGTCTCAATAAACTGACCACACAAGCTAAATATCTCCATCACTTTAATCTCTTTTAAGCAGAAATAGAGCATCAGTTCTACCCCCATTAACTCTCTCAGTGTAGTTGCAGGAAGATGGAGTACAGATGCAGCTCAACGCCTTAACACAGTCAGTACTACATTCTTACAGACATGGAGTAATCCCAGAGTACCATCACTGCCCATAAAGCAAAGTCCTGTTCCTGAGCCCTGATTAGCAGGCTTGTTAAAAAGGATGTTGGGAAGCCATGTTAACTGGCTAGTTGGATAGAAAGTATTTATCCATTGATCTGGTGGCTGTTTGAAAAATTACATGTATACTTGTGTGAGTTAATCGGAAGGAAATCCACTCATGGAACAATCTCTCTGAAGGGAGTGATACTCGGTTTTTGCAAGCTTCACCCTGCTAAGCTCATTGTGCTGCTGAAAATGTACACATATCCAGGAATACTCTTCAGCAATATGGAAGCAGGATAGGGTGGCCAATTGTGAAGGAACGGGAAATAATTATAAATCATGTCCATCTCTTCTATCGTCTAGAAGCACCAATAGATTAAAAGCCTCAACAAATCGAGCCTGAAGTCTCACTAGAAGCTAACATAAGTAAACAGGGACTACTGTGTTTTGGACGTATCATGAGATGATGTGACATACTGGAAAAGATAAGAATGCTCAGTAACAGAAGGCAGAAAGATAGGTGGATTGATTCAATCATGGAAGCCAGAGGCCTAAGTTTGCAAGACCTGACCTTTGGCTTCCCTGAAATGCCTAACTTTGCTCATGGAGGTCTTTCATAGAGTTGCCATTAGTGAAAATTGACTTGACAGCAAATATGACAACAAACTGCAATAGTGAAAGAAGACCCAGTTCTTTTCATGTAGATGGTGGTGTTGAAGAGCTTGGAAGTACTACTTCTTTGAAAGACTACCTCCTACATCTACAGCAACTGAAATAACCAGAACAAAGCAGAAATACATTTTCTTCCTCAAAGAGTTGCAGAAGTGCCAGGACACATAAAACTGAACCTGAAATGAATGTATGCCCTAAATGTATTAAAAGGTAATTACAAAGCTGAAACTCTGCTGTCCAGCAAATGTGGTGCAGCAAATAAAGTTGCTACAGTCACTATGTTATTAAAAGCTGTATATTAATTATAACACATGTACAATAATGCATTCTACTTTGGATCAAGCAGATAAATTCTCTAGCAATGCATCTGCTTTTTAATGATAATTTTTAATGCAGGAAGGAGGTGGAAAGGCTCAGTTATAATGCTTTTGAATCGTATCTTTCTGTCCAGCTACCTGCAGTCCCAGTGTTTGCCATTTGATGTTGAATTGCTACATTTTTCCAGTCTACCAAGTGATTTTGTGTTCTTAGATGGGTCACTTACACTAGGTATAAGTATGGGAAGCTGATGAGAAACAGAAGTGATTTAAAGTTCTGAAATTTGTGATAAAATATAAATTATTATTTATTATTATAATGGATGGGTTCATATTATGGTTTCCTTCTCATTAGATCCTGAGGGACTTGTGCTAATTGACCATTCACTAATATGGGACCTGCAACTTCTGAGAACTTAGTTGAACCTCCTTGTTGCCATGCCCCCATTCTTACAATTGTTCTGGCCACTACCCACTTTTGAGGACACTTACCATTTTCTTCCCCTGCACGCTCTATGTGACCCCTTGAGGAAGATAGCATGATAGAAGTCTGTGTCATCTTTTCTTTCTAACTCCATACCCCATACAGCTGTCCTCTTCACTCACCACTTCTATATAACTGAGGCAAGCCATTTATTGTTTTATCTTCTTTCCTTTTCCTGCTCCTCCATCAGGTTCACAGTCCGTCCTGTCTCTACTCATGCTAAACAGAGTATATTCTCCAAACATGTAGTAATTTTCTGAGAGGTATCCATCTTAGTCTCTTTCAGGATAAAAAAGGAAGGAAAAAAATAGTCTTGTGGCACCTTTAAGACTAACCAATTTATTTCGGTGTAAGATTTTGCATTCTACAAATGCATGGCTGGAGCCCACAAAAACTTAGGTTGGAGTAAATTTGTTGTTGTGTGTCTTCAGGTTGTTTCCAATTTATGGGGACCCTAAGGTGGAGCTATCATGGCAACATGATAGTTTTTCTCTGAGGCTGAGAAAGTGTGACTAGCCCAAGGTCACACAAGAGGTTTCCATGGCTGAGCAGGGAATAAAACCGTGGTCTCCAGAGTTCTTGTCCAGTGCTCAAACCATCACACCGTACTGGCTCTCCAGCTCTTTCCGCTCCACCCACCCACCCCGCCATAGGAAGGAGGGAAGGACAGAACCGCAACAACACTTATGGATGACATTGTCATGGTCCTGTCCTTCTCCCATCTCCAGGCAATGCGATTGCATTGCAAATCATTGACAAGCTTTCCTTGTCAATGACCAGTGATCACACCACCCTCCCACTGCACATCTGCATTTGCCTTCTCTGTGGCTGCACTACAGCAAGGAGAGGCATGGCCATTGCACTTCCTGGATCCTGCAGGCAGCCGGTGTGGAGTGGAGCATTCCATCACACTCTCCTCCCAGGAGAGCCACTGCCACCATCATCACTGGACACTGCCTGAACAAAGGTAAGCTGCGGAAAGGGTCTCATTGATTAGTCTTAAAGATGCCTTCATTTTTTATCTCCAACTATGGTGTTACAAACAGAATGTCCTTTTTACCTGCTACTACGGGGGGAAAGATATGTACATGGAACTTTGCAGCAGCAATAACTGTACTGACTGAGGTGGGTTACAAATGGCCACACCTTGAGTGTACAGGTCGCAGAGCTTGGTGTGCTTTGGGACAAGGATCCAGTAATCTGGCAGCTTGATTACTGGCCAATATAGTCATCTCAGTCAGTTCTGGTTTCTAGCTGGGTTAATGGAGGATGCAATGTAGTGAGCACTTGCTAGATTGCAAACTCCAAAGTGTTGTACCTGACGGAGTGGCTCCTCCTGTCAAGTTTGTGGACTCTCTGATACATGGAGAGTCCAAAGACTCTGAACAAGACAAGACTGGGATCGGCAGGATGTCCTCTCAGGAACAGAGCATCCACAGTGGATCCTGAGGCTGAGGAGACAATTGCACATTTCAGAGAAGCTGAGTAGTGTGAGTGATTTCTACCCTCCATAAGGATGTTACATTAACTCTTGTCTGGACTTCTTGTATGTATATACTTTGATTTTATTAACATTGTTGCTTAAGGAAGACAAACCCCCTCGATTGCAAAAGTGGATTCCTGAAGGACATGACTACTAGCTAAAGCAAATAACAGGAGAATTTCTACATGGGACAGGTGAAGTTATAAAAACTCAACAGATGCCTGAAAAATATCTGCAAGTTCAAGAGAATGAGGATGCAACAGGAATCCTGCAAGAAATAATTCAAGACTCTGAAATCAAGGTTACTCAAACTGAGATAAATATACAGCATGAATTGGGGAGAACCAGTACAGCAAGAAATGAAGATTCCAAGTGATGTTATAACTCAATTTTCAGCTAAAAAGTGGAAAGATCAGTTTGACCAGAAGACATTATGGAAAATCATGGCAACTTGTGTATACTTTTTGACAATCTCAGGAAAAGGGAAAAGTACAGATCTTTGGTGGATAAATTTATCAGCAAGGTTATTTCTTCCAGGTGGGACCAACTTCAAGATTTTATTTTTACTTATAAGAATGAAAGTTATAGGCTGAGCATGACTGATCTGATAAATGGCCTTCTAGGAATATTTAAAAGTGATGTTGTTTCTGTAAAGAAGAGAGAGAAAGAAAGAAAGAAAGAAAGAAAGAAAGAAAGAAAGAAAGAAAGAAAAGAAAAGAAAAGAAAAGAAAAGACTGACTGATTGATTGATTTTGATGAAGAAAAGAACTGGCAAGAATCAGGAAAAGAGCCCAAGGATGCTGAGATTATTTGGAAAGGAATGGGGTTGATTTGATGTTTATGACGTTAGACTAATCTTTACTACTACATGAGAAGCATAACTGGAATTAGAAGTGTTATTCTATTTGTTGCTTTAAAATGTTATTTTGTTAGTTTAAACTAATTTAGTATATAGAATAAGTTTATTAATGATTACAACTGATTATAAGTGATTTTTACTAGTTAAGTTTATATAATTAGGATGATAAGTGATTAGCAACAAGTATTAATTTCTGGTACAATTTAGGATTTAATAGTTAGCTGTAACTGCTTGCTTAACATGTATTGTTCTCAACAAGGGCAGGAACCACTTTTTAGGTATTCATAGTTTTTTTTAGTTGTAGTTTTGTTAGATATTTGTCGCTTTATGTATTGTTTGTTTTTTCATTCGTATTATATTGTTGTATGTTTTTAGTTTGTTTTATTGTTTTGTAGTGTTTTCATTTGTTTTTATTAAATAAAAAATACCATCATCCCAGTCCACATGGAGGGATAACGGTGAAGGAGAAATGTACACTCTCCAAACAGTGCAAATCAATAATAATGGATCTGTGGTATAGCCAGGTTTATGGGAGGAATATCCACCACTGAACTGAGCCAAGAGCTTGAACTGGTAATCTGACATTGCTTATTGTGGATCCTCAATGACAAGCAGGGAGCCCAATTCAGTTTAGCTCAGCTACAGATTCAGTCCATTCCCTCCAATCATGACAGAAACATGGAACTATGCAACTGACACCATACTACTAGGGACAGAAAAAAAACAGTCACAATTATTCATTTCCAAGGCAAGGCAAAACAAAACAAACGCTGAAAGTTTTCCACATATTTCTCTTAGTAATCGAAGATGTTTTCTTTGCATAAAAAATTATTCTGCAGCACTTTGAGAGGTTCAAACACAGAGAAAATACTGCTGAGAAATATTTGTTTACTCCCACAGCACAGAAAAAAACTGCAGCAATTATTTGTACTTGCAGAAGAAGAGAAAATAGTCTGGGATTTTACATCCCAACAAAGTGTAATATTGCCATGAAGGGGAAAAAAACCCACATCCTTGAGACCAGTTGTTAGTGCTGGTAAAGTTCCATAAACTAGTTGCTAACTTTTGTCCAAGGCAAGTTAACCATTACCAAAATAGGGAGAGTGGGCAGGGATGTTGGTAGTGATAGCATCCATAATGCAGTCTGTGGCTCCTACTTATGTTCTAGTGAGAGAATGTTTCTCCCAGGTCCATCCTAAAGTCGTGTGGGTACAGGTTGATTTCTAGGGTAGGGACCAAAGTGAACTGCAGCCAGTCCATGAACTGGATTAGTAAACCACTGGCCACATACTGAAGAGAAGGACTGCTGTTAATCCATTGCCACATACTATGCACAGCTTCAGAAAAAGAAGGCGGCAGTAAGTAGGGACGCAAAGCAACAGTAACAAAAATACTGTCTTGAAGTTTCTTCTGTAGAGATAACATAAGATTGCTGAGTTGTGAGTCCAACTAAGATGTCAAGGTGAATGAAGTGTCACTGTGCTCATGCTAGCCAGGTGTGGATGAGGAACACAAAGGGCTATGTCATACTTGGATATACCAAAGAGTTTTGTCAAGTGGAACAGGATGTAGAAGATCTGTTCACTATAAATGACTGGTGCAATTCCACTCCTACTCTGTACTAAGCTTCTTCAGGTTGCAGTGTACCAACATGTAAATCCTGTGGTGACACATTCTAGATTTGGAAAGGCTTAAACCTTATCCACAAATGATGGCATTTCAGAGTTAATTTTAATTTACATTGACACATATGTCCTTTGTTAGGATATCATCTAAAGTCTTGTTCACTAATACTCAGTGGCACTTGTACAAACTGTCTTTGTTGAAAAATAGATTGTATGTGGAGATGTCAGGTGATATAAATAGTGGCCTCTATATTGGTGGTGTAGCAAAATCATTCCAGGTTTTAGTCTGAACTTCATGTGAGCTGTCTAAGCTTCTGTATGCTATTCCCCAAATAGTTTGGACAGCTCTTTTAGAAAGCCAGTGTGGTGTACTGGTTCAAGCATTGCACTGGAGATCAGGGTTCAAATCCTTACTTGCCAGTGGAAACCAACTAGATGACATTGGACAAGTCACACTCTCAGCCTAAGAGGAAGGCAGTGGCAAAACCCCTCTGAACAAACCTTACCAAGAAAACTCCATGATGTGGTTGCCTTAGGGTCATCATAAGTCAGAAATGATTTAAAGGTACACAACACACACATAGCTTCTTTGAAGTTCAATCTAAAATCTGGAGTGGATTCACTGATCAGCTGACATGGGATCTACAGGCTGCCACTGTATAAAACAGATTTGGGATTTGTGGTAGGTTAGGAGGCAAATTTTCTGTCCTGGGGATCCTCTGGAAGCCTCACAGACTGCCAAAAACAAGAAAGGAAGTGATCTGAAGTCCACTTCTGATTTTGAAAAGGAGGTATCTTTAAAATTTTAAACAGTGTAGAGGGATCCTGTAACCTATTTAGGAGAGGCAGTTTGTTGTGAGGGAGGGCAGAAGGAAGATATTCCAGACAGTCTAGAGGGACTGAAGGGCACAAAAGCAGCCTTGGAAGGGTCACATGTAGCCCTAGAGTCATACTTTGTTGTCTCCTCATAGAGAAAGTCTTGTTTATGCTAGTTATGTTACACATATAAGTTATCACATGTTTCAGTCACAGAATGATGACCATGTACGCTGTTCGTGAAGAGATTAGAAGTTCATATTTGCTTTCTTAAAATGAGTTATTTTCAGGAAGCTTATGGTGCCTTGATGCAGCATCCAAGAGCTTTTGAACCTAATTGTCCAGAATGAAGGTTGGTAGTAATAGTGGCAAATTATTCTGGATACGAGATTTTACAAAGCACGTACAGTATTTGTGGCATCATTGAAATCGTAGTGTGCGTGTGTGCACCTTCAGGATGCCTGTCAAATTATAGCAACCCTTTGAATATAGTATAGAAAATATTTAACAATTTTATTGGTTTGACTCCAAAGGTGTTTGGATCTAAAGGAGCCTCACAGCAGAAAAGACTGCTTCATGTGTAAGGTATAGGGCCCACGGTTTTCAGTGATTATTAATGCCTGTTCCATGAGTAATTTTAATAGTGAGTTGTGTTTAGAAAGTCTCGTGCCATCTACAGACTTCTTTAAGGTGCCATAAAACGTTCTGTTGGTTTTTCTTTACTACAACAAATATAGCTGTCTCTCCAAGTTATAATTAATTCTTCTTTTCAACAATAGATACTTAAGTTACAGTAATAATGTTACATAACAAAGGATAACTATAGTTGTTTTTGAAGTGATCAAAGAGACAATCATTTTAATCTTGGATAACGAGAAAATAAAATGGTACATTTAAAACATAGCACCTACAACAGTAACTAACCCCTATGGGAGATTTAGAACTGTAGTGCAACTGCTTTCAAAAGGTAATTTTTACAAAGGAATCAGTTCTCCAGTTCGTCCACTTCTTAGGCCCTTTCTGCACCCTACCTGTTCCTGGCGGCATCCAGCAGGGATCTCAGTAGAAGTTCTTCTGGAAGGGGAACATGGCAGGAGTGCTCCCCTCTGTACCAGCTGCCTGTGGGAATGCAGGAAGAGTGATGACCACACCTCTTGCTTCCACAGTGCAGTCAGGTACTGTCCCAGGCTGTGCCTGCACAGGAAGTGCAGCCATTGTGCTTCCTGACCTGAATCTCAAGTAAGCGTGGGTGGGCAGCAGGAGGGCAGTGCAATCACCAGTCATCGACGGGGGAAACCCGTCAATTATTTGTGGCGTGATCGCACTGCCTAGAGACGGGAGAAGGATGGGACCTGGACAACATCATGCATAAGTGTCATCTGGGTCCCATCTTTCTCCTATCCCACTGTGGGATGATGATATCCTGTGGAAAGGGCCTTAGGAATTGCATTTCAGAGGAGGGAGTTGCAACAGATAGGGGATTTGGCAAAAATCAAGGTCTCATCATGCTCAGAAGTGCTTTCTAGCTTTGTGGAGACATATTTGTAGCCAATCAGTTTTTTAGTTTATGTGTTTACTTAGCATATTTGTGCTAATTATGGGGAGGGGACACTAAGAAGTCTAGTTTCATGAACTCTACATGATCAATAATAAGCAAATGTAGCTTAAAAACTACTTTTTTAAAAAAATGATGATGGTTCTCATTGACTGTAAGCCCTCTCCCATGTTGTCTTTCAGCTGTGGGTCCAGATTTTTCCAAAAACTACTTGAAAAGGTTAACTCTTGTTAAAGTTGGTGGTGACGCAACCATCGAGTGTAAGCCTAAAGCTTCCCCAAGGCCTACCTTTACTTGGAAGAAAGGAAGAGAGATCCTAAGAGAAAATGAGAGGTAATATTCGATAAGTAATAAGTATTGCTTGTATTAAATGACTGCTAACGTTCTTGATGACCCCCATGCGAATCGGCTTGAAAATAAATGTGAGCAGCTGTTCAGCTGGAAGACAGAACATAACAGTATTAATTCCTGAAATCATGACATTCTGTTGTTTTCTTTTTCACATAATTTGAAGTTCAGTACTTTTATTCTGAATAGCCTCAAGAAAACAGCTATCAGAGTATACCAACTTAGGGAGACCTTGAAGCTACACAACACTTATTCAGATTTGTTGTATCTTTTGAGGTTTCTGGTAAATACAAATTATTGAGAAATTAATTGGGCAGTTGACATATTTAATTTAGGGATTATCACTTTGAATATGGCCGGAGTAGGATGAGTGGGTTGGTTTGCTTTCAGCTAGATATGTCAGTAGAGATAACAAGAGAAAATGACTTTATTTATTCTATATAAAGGGCCTAGTCTGTTTAATTAAACAGCTGAAAGTAAATGGGAGGCTTGGTAATCTCATCGTAGCTTGTGCACCAGCACGCTTGAATTGATAGAACATGCTTTTTGTGGCACATTTTATATTCATGCACCAGTAAGTCTTGTGATACCGTAAATATTTGATTTTGGCATGGGCTTTCAACAGCACTATTCACTTCATTAGATGAATGTAGTGTTTCCTTGATTTGCAGATTATTATACACATGTGGTGGGGAGGGGGGGCATAGGCGAGTCAGAGGAAAATGAAATCTGAAAAGAATAGTGAAAATGAAGAACAGTGGGTCCTCAGTGCCTGTGAGGGATAGGTTCCAGGACTTCCTGCAGATAGCAAAAAAATGGAGGTGATCAAGCCCCTTATATAAAAGAAAAAGAAGGGAGCTCAGGTATCACCCATTTCTTCCACCTCATGCACTCCACGAAGGCAGCTTCGCTATGCATGTAAGCCCTTTGCCATCCCAACAACCAGTCTTCCCTCTGACAGCCTGTTTCGCCATCTGATCTCTTCCACCCTCTATGCACACTGCCAAGGCAGCCGTTGCCGCACACGCAAGCCCGAGCTTTCCCTCACCACATTGACAACCAGTCTTCCTCTCTCTCATTCTCTCCTCCACAACCTAGTCTCTGCAGCCTCCATGCACCCTGTGAACCCCAGCTTTCTTTCCCCCACCAACAACCAGTCTCCTTCCTTCTCACTCTCTCCCCAACCCCCCAATTTATTCCACCTCCATGTGCCCCACAAAGTTAGCCACTGCAGTGCATGTGAACCCCGATTATCCCTCTCTATCCAGCAGCCAGGCTTCCTCCCTCTCACTCTTCCCCCTCACCAGCTGATCAGCTTCTTCAACCTCAATAGGAGACTCTTGCAAGGCCACCAGGCAAGAGATGAGATGTGCCACACTGCTTTTCTTAAATTTTGATTTATTTGAATAGTTGATTTTTTAATTATTATTTTCAGTCCATGTTTGGTTGATCCAGAGCCCTCAGAATAGAGGCCCCACGGTATCTTTACCATGATCATTAACACAAAGCAGTAATTGGATGGTAACACAAACATCCTGGTATTGTTCATCCAGTTGTTTACCTGAAATGAATTTTGCACTCACAGCGCTCAAGGTCTTTTGTGGAAAGTATTCTTTGCAATAAAAAGAAAAGTCACTCATGTCTTTCAGTGCTGTGCGTGCTTACATGTAGTTGTTTCATAAAAGACTTGTCAGGAGCGTAGTTGGGATACATGTAGTGGTATTTCAATTTTGGATTGACTGCCAAGAGAAAGGAGTAGAATGAATCTTACTGTGCTGCTGGAAATCTTGCACCAGGGGCATCCATAAACAGTGAAGCAGAACCAAGTGTGATGTTAGATGTTCACCCAGGAGGCAGAGCCGATCTTGAAAAGAGAACTTTATTGCTTTAGGTTTCTTATGCTTCTCATGAAGCAGAGCTACTGTATGCTACAGCCTTAATGAATAACCTGCCTTGAAGGTGTCTCTTATTGGTGCTTGAAAGCTATACAATTGCATTATTAGGAATTTTGCCCTGGGGTACAATTACATTATTGCAGTCATTAAAGGTACTTCATCTTCATAATAATGGAAATCTCTCTTGGAGGCATAACTGCATCAAAGTAAAGCTTAGAAGCCACACTCTAGCAGGTAAATTACATATTACCATGGAACAGATTATAAGGTGTAAATTCAGTTCTGGAAATAAAGAGCTGTCTCACATTGCCATTGATCTGGATCTCAGAATCAGTTTCTGGAGTTTCAGGAACATCAGTGTCAAGTAAAATTCAAAGATATAGCCATATTAGCCTTGACTGGTATGCAAATAGTTATTGTAGCACCTTTGAGACTGAGAGAAAGAAATACATGGCATAAGCTTTCATAGACTGAGTCTACTTCTGCATCTGATGGACTAGACTCAGTCTATGAAAGCTTATGCTACAAACTTCTTTTTTAAGTTAGGGCCTTTCCATACTACACTGTTATAGTGCTATTATTCCATTTTCAACATCCTACGGAATCCTGGGGTTTGCAGTTTAAGGAGGGGCCTTTAGAATTCTCAGCCAGAGAGCTCTTGGTCCTCAGTAAACAACAAACCCCAGAATTCCGCAGAATGATGAAAGTGGAATAGTAGCACTATAACAGGTTAGTGCAAAAAGGCCCTTAGTCTCAAAGGTGCTACAATAACTTTTTGTATAGCAGTATCCAATATTTACTTTCAAGAGCATACAGCTATTGAGCAATTGATTGATTGAACTTTACAGGTGATTTAAAAAAAACACCAAGTTTGTTCTGGACCCCAAAGTGTTTGAGTCCCCCCCCCCGCAGTCTCACCACAGACACACACACACACCTTAGCAAAATGTTTTGATTTCTGTCTTCATCAGCTGCCCAAAATAAAGTACAGTCATCTCTTCACATTCACAGGGGTTAGGAGTGTAGAACCCCCATGAAAGTGGGAAAATTGTAACTATCTCTAGACCACCCCAGATCATATTTAATGCCAAAAAAAAAGTCCAATCCACAGATTCAACCCACTGTGGATTCAAACATACAGTATACAATGCATTTGAATCCACAGTGGGGAGCACAACAGCTGCCTGGTTCTGCTTTCAAGGCAGCAAGGTTCCTTCACCAAGCAGAAGTCAGTGGTTGGCAGAACTGCTGCCCTATCCCATTTTTAATAGGGACCTATAAGCCTGACCTTACATTTGCATTCTCTCACAGTCTCACTCAGTCTCATGACGTTTTCAGGGTGCAATGCAAGGTAAGACATAAGTTCCTGTTAAAAATGGAGTAGGGCTGTACTGGCCAAAATATAGCAGAGATTGCTCCCACAGCTTTGGAAGTGTGCCCAGCAGCAGAGAATAACTTAGCGGCAATGCACTGTAGCCAGGACAAACTCACCCACACCAATTGTTCTCTTCCATCAAGGAGACAATTTATTCCTGAGTTACAATGTGTACATATTTACAAGAATCTCCAAAAGGCATTCTAGCATTCTTCTGCTTGCTCTTTCTGACAAAGCCTCCAGCAGACACATCAGGCACCATGTGCACCTTATTGGCTAGCTCTCAGCTACATTTATACTCACACTAGCTGATGCAATCCTGCCAGCCTTTGTATTCTCCCCACACCTGATACAATCTTCTCTGCTGATTGCTCATCAGCATGACTCGGCTCTCCACAGGTACACTTAACAACCCACATCACAAAATATTTTCTACAGGTTTGGTCCAACCTTTTCTGACAAGGGCAGCAGTAGAGATGTGGCAGACAATCTGCAAATAATCAAATCCATGAAAGTTAAATGTATAGAGATGACTATAAACTGCATTCAAGGTGGCACCTTAGAACATTCCATCATTCACATTCTTAAGAGTATGATGATACTGATTATTATCCTCTAGATGTATGAATCCAGAAATTTTTCCTTTTTCCCCCCAAAGTCCTTGAAAAAAAATGGCATTTCCAACCACATGCAAAATAGGGAGGCTGTCTTGTTCCAAGTTAAATGTCTATCCACTGGTTGCTCAAGCTTCCTGATCAGGATTGCATATTTGTGATTCTTGGAAGATATATACAGATTTGTGGTTGTTTTCCCTATGTACAGATGGCTTTTTTTGTATGTTCAGTTGCATAAGATTGTTGGACTGTCAGGTGAATTTTCATTTAATGTAGTAGTTCCTGCCAGTCACTAGGCTCCTAAAAAGAACTGTCTTCTTGAGATACACATGATATAGTGCTTGGAATCACAACAGTGCAGAGTGGTGATTGCAAGACAGCTTTTATCAGCCATCTCCATAGATTTGGTGGCTGATGAAAAATTCTAACATGAGGCTTGCTGATCATTGTCCCAAAATGTTCAGAACTTTCTAATATAGGATAGCTCAACTACAATGTAGGAGCTTCCACCCAGCATCTTGTAGTAGTTAGGAAATGCTAAGTGGAAATCCACCACAAATGGAATGTGCTGTGGACTTTTTCTTGCTACATGTCTTCTGTATAGTTTTTCTCTCCCTCAAAATGACAGTTACTCTCTCGAGATTGTAATTACTTATATCAGGAGGATATTTTCTTTGAAGGAGGTGTTGCTTATGTTTTGTTGACCCATTACAGTGATTTTCTCCAGTGTTACAGATGTGTAATTCAAGCTGCAGATAATAGCTCTTTTAACAGGCTTGGCAAGCCAGGATCTCTGGCCAGATAAGTATGGGCATCAGTAGGCATCTTATGAAGTTCAGTAACAATTTTGTTGTTGAGGAGGACATCAAGGAAAGGGATATAGAATCAGAGAGCTGGAAGGAGCCTGGTGAATCATCACATCCATCTCCATGCTCAATGCAGGATCTCCAGCTAGAACATCCCCAGCAAGTAGTTGTTTAACGTCTTTTTGAAGACATCCAGAGAAGGAGACCTCACCACTTCTTAATTCCATTGCCAAACTGTTCTCACTGTCAAGAAGCTCCTTTTAATGTTCAGTAGAAATCTACCCCTCCTGTAACTTAAAACTATTAGACCTGGTTCTACCCTCTGAGGCAGCAGAGAACAAGCCTGCACTCTCCTCTTTTTGGCAGCCCTTGAGGTATTTAAAGAGTGCAGTCATGTTACCCCTCAGTCTTCTCTTTACCAAGCTGAACATGCCCATATCCTTTAACCTCTTCCCATATGTTTTGTTCTCCATACCTCCTATCATCCTCGTATTATTCACATAACAACTCTTTGAGCATGGTTTTCCACTCAATTGTGGATCCATCTGATGGTGTTCCTATCTATTCCATATTTAATTGGTTTGTTAAAGTATCATGGGGGACTTTATGAAATGTTCTGCTGATATCCAAACAAATGACATCCACAGCATTCCCATCATCTACTAAATTAGTGGTCCGATCAAAAAAATATATAAGAGTTTGGCAGTTTGGCCATGCTGCCTCCTACTAATCACTACATTGTCATCAAGATAATTTCAGATTCCTGTATAAAGTGTTCTAATATTTTTCCTGGTATTGATGTCAGGCTGACTGGCCTGTAGTTTCGTGGATCTTATTTTTGCCTTTTTTTTTTGGATGAAAAAGACAATGTTTGCTTATCCCTGGTCCTCTGGTACTTCTCCAAGATTTCTTAAAAATGATGGCAAGTGATTCTGGGAGGATGTCAGCAAGTTCTTTCGATACTCGGGATACAGTTCATCTGACTCTGCACATTTGAACTCATTCCTATCTCCTTCTCAATCTTGATTTACAACCTAGATTCCTTGCCAAGGTCTCTGTTGATGCATGGAAGCACACAATCATCTTTTGGGGGAGAAAAAAAAAACCCCAAAGCAAAATAGGTATTGAGCAGTTCTGCCTTTTCATTGTGATCTGTTAGCATTTTAGCGTGCTTTCTGAGCAGCAACTCCACCATTTCCTTTGTTGTTCTCTTGCTTCAAACATATCTGAAAAAAACCATTTTGTTGCTCTTTGCTTGCCTAGCTAGCCTTAGTTCATTTTGAGCTTTAGCTTTCCTTACTCTGTTCCTCTGGATGTGGATGTTCAGTTGTGTTGCTACACATAAACCTGATAACTAGAGGGACTAAATTGATAATACTTTCCAAGCATTTCCCCCCCGCCCATCTATACCATGAAGATATTATCAATATACCGCCATAGGAAACGTTTGCTGCTGGCTTCTTTAAGGATATTACAAGTGGTTTGCCTATTAACAGATTTGCGTAAGAAGGATCCATGTAAGTTTTCATTGATGTGCCCATTGGTGTACCCTGGAGTTGCAAGTAGAGTTGTAATGTAAAATTATTTCAAGTGAAGTCCAGGCCCATTTAACTGATAATAACATGTGTGGAAGAATCATTTGAACTCCTGGTATTAAACAATTCATATAAAACACAAATTCCATCCATTTGCAATGTGCTAGTGTAAGGAAATATAACTCTAGTATAACCAGTACTGTATCATTATCAAATTGAAACTATTTTTTTAACAACTCAGTTCTGTGTGAGAAATGACTGGTATATTTGATATGTAATGAGAGGTTTTTTAAAAAAACATACTCTGTACATTTGAGTTCATATGTTCTCTGTGTCTATGTTATTCCCTAAGATGATGATGATGATGATGATGATGATGATGATGATGATGATGATGATACAACCTCCTGATTGGTTGACTTTGTGGATTTTTGGTAAAATTTAAAAAATAGTTGGCTTTATGATTTGAATTCATAAGGAAATTAGTAGTCTCATTTTCTCAGTTTTTTGTTTGTAAGGTTTTAATTTTTTTTAATGGCATGATCACTGATATCTTTGTAAAAGAGTTTGTTTTTCATCCTTCAATTGTCTTTGGCCTTCTCCTGTGTAATCTGCAGTGTTAAGCATTACAGTAGCATCCTCTTTGTCAGCAGGTTTTCAACACTATCTGTTTGTACCTGCGAATTCTTTAGGGCATTGCTCTCTTTTTTCAAAAGGTTACTATAGGTACGTGTTTGTCTGGGATTGCTAATGATTCTGTTATTTGGTATGAAAAAGGCTTTATAAGGCTGTGACCAAGATCCTGCAGCTGAAGAAATAGCTATGTTTCCCTGTGTCACCCCATCCTATTTTGTAAGCATTGTAGCCTCCCCAGTAGCCATAAAACCATAAAAGTGAATTCATATAATTACAATGTCATTAAGTCAGCCTTACAACATTGTAATTACTCAATAGGATCCCAGTCTCGGTTTCTCCTGTATTTTGTGTCCAAGTCTGTGGTGGTTGAAAATGAAGTAGACAATCTCTATTACAGATGTTTATATGATCTCTGGAGTTATTGGGTTAATATCTATCTCCTTTCAAATGCTTTCAGGACATTTATCATTTGTGCTATATTGTGTTCCTTTGGTATTGGTCAGAAGTTAAGTCATCAGGATAGCAGCTTGATTTCAGTGTGTGATCTGTTTTCCTGAGTAGGCACCATACCCCATTTGATTTCAGAAGCTAATCAGAATCAGGCCTTGGAAAACAGATCACTATGAAGTACCCAATGCTTTAGGTTATCTTCCAGGAAAGGCAATGACAAATCTCCTTGAAGAACTATTGCTAAGAAACCCCAATGATAGGGGCACCAGAAGGTGAAGGCACATAACAACAACAGCAACAACAAAGAACTACTACTGTTTCAGAGTCACTCTTTCAGTTCATTTAAACTTATTTCCAGTATATGTGATTTGTTAGTAAGTTTTTTTAACTTTGTATTCATATTGTGTTTATGCTATCATTATTAAGTGAAGAGGAGAAAGTTTGCTTGTAAATAGAGCCCTGTAGAATGGAGATGAATGGGTGGATTGATATGGGATGAAATCTATATCCATATCTTCATTCTCTCTGTGTAACAGGCAAATTAAGAGCCAAATATTTAACTAGCATAGTCTTGTGAAGCTGTTATTTTTTGTTTCTTAGACACGGATCTTAAAAAAACCCTCAGTTGCACAAGCTCCTGGACATTTCAACTACTTATGGAAGGAAGTGTCCAAGACCTTTGTGTGCCAGAGGCATATGTGACAAGGATGGACAATGGTGGGCAGAGAGAGAGGGAGGAAAGGAGGGAGGGAGAAAAAGGCTGTCTGACATGTGCTTTTTAAGAGAGGTTGACTTCACAGTCTGGCTATCATTTCAGTGCCAGACCTGAAGAAGATCAGAGCCATAGGACTATGTGATTGGTGGCTTGGAACATCACCTGCCAAAAAGACACCATTTCCTAAGCCATTCTTGCTTTTATACCTTGTTCACATTTACAGTTGTGAGGCAACCAAATGTGAGACCAAAAATCTTCCTTCACAGCCTTTCGTCACACCCAGACCAAAGCATTTCCAAGGTGCTGGAGATTGAAACACTGGGAAATTATGTCTGCAAAGTGCTCCCAGTTGCAAGATACCTGGGGAGAAGCAATTGTGGCAGGACTCTGAGAAGTATCTCCAGCAGCCTGTTCTCAAGGCATCTCACAACCGGGAACATGCTGCATATGCCATTTTCCAGTACCTCAAAAATGTTTCATTCTGGCTGTGGCCAGGCTGCAAAGGTGGGTGTGGGGGGTCATGGTCTGTCATCATAGTTAACAATGAAAGCTTTGAAAATAAGACAGTCAAAATATGAGACAATAGCTGCCAAAGACTTTAGGGCAAGAGAGGCTCTTGATGGCTTCCAGGTTTGCAGATGAATTGTTTCACCCTTCACCTCAGTCCCTTTGCTTTGCTGTTGTCATTGGTGTACCACAAGAGTCAGCTGTTTTTCACTTACTTTTCACTTAGTAAGTTACAGTACCAAATGTCTCAAGAGAAACAGAAACTGTTCTTGCTAATATGTCAGATTATATATCCCTTTACCTATGTGGGATTGGGGAGTTGCATTGCTACCTTGGAGCCTTGGGAGGCCACACCACTTAGAGTTATGCCTTCAACATTCCCATTTGGAGGTCTATTTTTTTTTCCACACACCCCTCCCAAGAAATAGTCAATAACCCCTCCAAAACTTCTTGGAAGTGCCATTTTGTCATTTGGCTGCATTTGCAATGGTAGCTTCCCCCCCCCAGGTTGGAAGTAGCCAGTCAATCAATTCCAATTTGAAAAAAGGCACTATCTGAGCCAAAAAAAGGAGGAGAGGGGATTGTAAAAAGCCTTCTAAACACATTGCTATGGTAAGGTCCTCCTCTACATGCTTTGGGAGAGCTACTCACTATTTCTGTTCAAAATTCAGGTCTATTTTGGGGAAGGCTGGGAACATTTTGAGGCTACAAGAACAGCCTCGGGGAACTACATGTTTCCTATATCCCATATATTCATTGTTAAAGAAAGTGATAGAAAACATATGTAAGGCCCAAGCTTTACAGGACTTCTACTTTTTTTCCTGATTGAGTTGAACATTTTTCATTTCCCAAAGGAATAATTTTGCTTTATTTCCCATTGCTGTGTAGCGGTATCTCTTATTAGGACTCTTCCTACAGCTTGTATTCTTGTGAAAGGGTCAGACAGGAGCAAGTAGTGAGGCTCATTGTATTCCATCAGTCTTGTTCAGCTATACAATGGAAATAGGTGCCATAGAACATATATACAATATCACAGTCTACACTTAATTGGGGAAGTCTTCCTGAAGTGTTGCTCTCATGTGATGGTGTCGAAAATATATGGAAAGTGTCAGCACCCATTCTCCATTTGAAGAATTTTCTTCCTCTTAAAAAATGAACACAGTCTGTTAAAAATGAGCATAGTCTGTTCAAATTGTTCCATTGTTGACCTTTCTTTATATTTTGCTTTTTGTCTGATTTAGGCCTGGTTCCGCTTATCCTCTCTTCGGGAGAACTGGTGAATAATTCTTCTATTTTTTTATTTTTTTATTTTTTAAACCCTTTTTTTAACATATTGGCCATATATATTTCCCTTAATGAGACCCTTACATTATTACTGGGAAAATAAGCTGGCTCTCGTGCCTCTTACCAAGTTTCTTACTACTTTTAACTTTTAGAGCATATGTCAATAGAGACAGAGATTAAAGGATAGATAAGTAGGTCTGTCTTCCAATAAATATACTTGGGGCGAAATCTGAATTCAGATATAGGCTGATCTGATCCTCACTTTCCAAACTAATGTGGTAATTGCAAATAAATTATCAGCTCCTTTTCATACCTATAAAATGCATCTTTTTAGCAAAATATATTTTAAAAGCTTATTTTGAAGGGTGATGGCTTTCAGAAATGTACATTGTAAAAGAAAATTAAGATAGATAATAAAATACAAAATTTTGTACATTTTCTAAAAAAAAAAAGCACAAATGTGAAAAAAATGGATTCACAAATGAATGGATGTGAAGGTGACATGGATTAGAAACAGGTCAAAATTCCTGATCTCTTTCTGTAGAATGAAGCCTTCTAATGATTTCTCAGTATGGGTGTTGTGCACAAAGAAATTAATGATCATGTCAGATATAGTCTCATTTTCATACCCTGAAAATTTGGTGATTTTATGGTCTCCTGAAAAGTACTGCAAAAATTGTGTATAAAAGCAGACTTAGCTTCAGATAAAACACCTTTGTGCAAGTGCAAGCAAGTGAAAAAACATTGACTTCATTTTTAGAATATCCTGCTGTGCATTATATGGAAGAAGTGACAAGACCTCATGCTAAGACTTTCCTCAACATTGTCATTCATCTTTTTCCTCCTAACATCACGTAGTTTCTATTAAGCCCTAGAATTTCCGATCAGTTATCTTGTTTGCTACCAAAATCATGGCTTCGTCTAGTTCAGGGCAGTTCATTTTCATAAAATAATAAAGGTTTAGAATACACACACCAAAGAACCCCTTTTCCTCATGATTCTTCCATTGCTTCATCTTCAGAGCTTGTACTGTTGGTACTGATTCTTCTTTAACCTGCACACACGCATCTTTGTTTTCTTTGACTTTTTAAAAAAATGTGCAGCAAAGACTGGAAGTGTAAGCAATTAAACACCACTCAGAGACTGTATAATCACAGCATCTGTTATTATGATTATCAAGTTCCTGTATAAAGAACTCTTTATTAACACTCTTTTTTACAAGGTGGCTTGACCCAGATACATGAGATGCTCTCACTGACTTTCTGAGTATTATTTCCCCCGTTATAGTGTGCTTCTAGCAAGCTTCAAATTAAGCTGTCTGCCTTAAGCTGAAATTATTTTGAGCCTAGAAGAGTTACAAATGAAAACCAATAAAAAAGAAGCCTTGTAGGGCTGTGGCCTCCTTTTATTCCAGCTAACTAACAATTAAATTAAAAGTGTGCTCATTTTACTTCTCTAACTGTGAAGGCAAGAAACCATATTTGAACTTCTCATACGGAATAGGCTGGCGCATGAAACAGACTTTCTCTCAGTTTGTGACTTAGAAGCTTGCTTTGCATGGCAATGATCTCACAATAAACTTATGTGATTTTACATCTGTCTGTCCACCCACCTCATCCAGTGACTTGTGCCAAACCCTCAGAGGGGAGAGGGGCAATGGGCCTTCCCATGTTTTCAAGTTTTGGGATTTCTATAATTTGATTGATTGCTTGTATTTCTAGGCCACCTTTCTCTAGAAACTGGGACCCAAGGCAACAGATCCCATCTGATCTTGGAAGCTATGCAAGATCAGCACTAATTAGTACTTGGATGTGAGACTGCCAACAAATATCAAGTGATGTTGGCCATCTTTCAGAGGAAGGAACTGGCAAAGCCACCTCTGAGTATTCCTTGCCTAAGAAAAACATGAAATTCATGGAATTGCCATAGGTCAATTGGTGACTTGAAGGCAAACACGCACACACACACACACACGTATACACACACACACACACACATAACACACAACCAAATATCTAAAAGGAAGTGACCAAAGTACTTATAGTGCTCTTGAAAAGCTCCTGTATATATTCATGAAAGTCTTATCCAGTACATAACAGAGTCTGAAGAGTTATATTTCCATTGTTCATTTGTAAATTCATTTATTCCACTATGCCCTGAATTGGATAATATTCCTAATACCTTAGATTATTAATCCTAACAACAGTAGTTTTACTAAAAGGATATAACTCATAGCTATAGCCATCTTTATAGTAATTTGTGGTATATGGCTTCTTATCTGCACATATTTAAAATAACAAAAGTGAAGAATGGCAGTTAACAGCATAGGAAATAATAACACCATCAGAGAAACAATCTTATGTTTTCCCTTAATCAAACAGGTTATCTTCCTAGTTCTTTGCAAACCAACATTATTAACTACTGGAGTCAGACAGGATATTTGAGGTTATAAAATGCTACATTTCCCTCATTTTTTTAATAATTGAGTTTGCATGTTCAGGGGCAAGCTCCACTGTGCAAAACATAACACACTGATACACCAAGATGAATGGGAAACAATAGGCCATAATTTTTTATTGGTTACAGCAGTAGCTAGTGTTGGCATATGCATGGCTCAGGATCCACCGTGCCTGTTGATCGATTAACCCACCCTTCCTTGGGATGACAGGAACGGATCCATCCAAGGGGAAGCCCCATGTAGTCTCCCCTGCCACCAGGGAGTGCAGGAAGGGTATCCATCTCTGAGCTAGACCTCCCCCTGAGTCTCCTAAGGAGATTCCCCCAATGCTATCAATGCCTGGGAAACACTGGTAACATCTGTCCCAGGACCTATGCTAGCACCCCAAAAAGTTGTGAGAATTGACATGCTAACAAGTAGGAAAACAAGCACAAATGCCGAAGAACTACTGCAGTATAGGGTATGTAGATGAGACAACGCTCAACAAGCCACTGGCAAGCAGCTTGGGAGCAAGGCAAGTATATACCCCACCACCATCTAACTGGGGTTAAGAATGCAAGCAGCTCACTCCAGCCAACTACGCCAGCCAGTGAATTCTAACCATGTTTTAAATTCATTGGCTGGTGGGTCCCGCTTCCTCCCAAGGCTGCACTGAACCGCACAGGCCTCTAAGAGGAAAAAGTTGGCTGGCCACCATTTTTCCAGAGGGCAGCAGCACTCTGCTTCCTGCCCTGACCTTCAAATTCACCATGCAGGTAAGTGCACAGCATTCTTGCATTCTTTTGTAAACACATTTTGCTCTTCTTTCCCTCTTTCTTAATGACTGAATCAGTCATCCAATCTGCTAACATTTGATAGTACGTTGTATTATTTGTGTGTGTGTGTGTGTGTGTGTGTGTGTGTGTGTCTAGGCTGCTAACAATGTATTAATCTTGGTTTATTCTCCAAAACAGGGTAGAGTGCTTTCCAATACGTGGAACCATTGCATCTCAACAACAGAGATGGCTGCCCTATACTAGTACAGTATTGTACCATATGAGGAACAAAAAGTTTGCTCTTTTAGAAAGTAGTTCTCTTTTTAAAACACAGGGCTTGGTTGTTTCACTTCTTTCTTGCAGAAATATAGCCAAATCATCAAAATGTCATTTTCATCATTATATCCTGTCTTGGTAAAATGAGTGATGACACAATGTAAACTGCTGTCTGAAGTATGAACTGGCATTGCTTCATTTATCTTTAGAAATGCTTTGAACAAGGTATTTTTACTTTGTTTCCACTTTTGAGACAATAATGTGAATATCAACTTATTTTGATTATTTTAGACCAATGCAACATAGAAGACTGTGATTCTACTGAGCACAGAGTAGGTCTTACCTCTGAGCAAACGTTCATGGGATTGTGCTGTAATTTCAGTTAAGTTCAGTCTGTCCATATACAAGAAATGGACATGTGAAAGTGAAATAGCGCTTTGAGAATATACTAGGAGGAATTAATCAGCCTATCCTTTTACTTGTTTAGTAGCAACAAACTGGGAGTACATCTTAGGCCCTTTCTGCATCCTACCTTTTCTCGGTGCTGGGGTGTGGTGATCACGCAAGCAGCCTCTTGTGAGAGGCTCTCACTTCACTGCTTCTTCAGCTCCTCACGAGCTTCTTGCTCGTGCAAGAGCGCCGCCTCTTCCTTTCGCAGTGCAGCCTGGGACACCAGGAAGCGTGACTGGCCCAGCTCCTGAGGCTCCGCACACCAGGTAAGTGCGCGCAGGGCCCGGGAGCAATGTGCGATCTCGCAGCATTGTCGGCTGAAAGCCTAAAATGCAAATGTGTGCGATCATTGCCTGCCAGCCCCTGGAGCCTTGCGCAATTGCGAGAGTGTCATACAGATTGCTCCTCGCAATCGCGCGAGTCTCCAGGCCCTCTTTCACATGGCAGATGCCGTGCGAAAAGGGCCTTAGACTGTCACAGTGATGCAGGGTTATTTTTTCCCCCTATGGAATATTTTTGCAGTTTAGTTTATGTTATACAGTACAGTATAAGGATTATATTTTTGTAGTTTAACTATAAGGATTAGTTAGATTACACCATAACAGTGTTGTGTGGAAATGACCTAAGAGTTACAAGGTCTTATTCTGGTGGTTTGTCAACTATACTGGTCCACTTCTAGGACCACTTCAGAGTGCTCTTCTGTTTGCCCATACTTTGAAATTTTATTTATTGTATTTCTATCCCATCTTTCTTCTGAGTTGGGTTTCAAAGCAGCTCACAATAATTTAAAAAGATTGAGCCAAAATATTAATTTACAAATGTTGAAAAAGAAATAAATAATAATAATATTTTAAAAAATGGTTAAAACAGTTAAAAATATTTAAAGCATAATTACCAGCAAAAAAATAAAAATATAGCAAGCCACTTCTCACATACACACACACTACTGCTCTATTATCAGATTTCAAAGGGCTACCTGAATAAAAATGACTTCATCTGCTGGCAGAAAAAGAAGAGGGAGGGGGCCAACTGGGTCTCCCATGGAAGGGAGTTCCACAGCCTGGGGGCAGCTACTGAGAAGGCTGTCTTCCAAGTCCTCACCAAACACACCTTCGAAAGTCGTGGGAATGAGAGAATGCCCTGCTCTGTAGATCTTAAATCTTGAACTGGATCATATAAGGAGCTAAGGTCTTTCATCCAAGTACCTTTTTGAAGTTCTCCTCACATAGACTTTTGTCTGTGGGTACCAAGGAGAAGTCCTCTTCTCTGGTGGCACCATAGATATTGGAAGCTCTCCCACAAGATGACTTTTTAGTATTCCATTCTGATACCTCTCAGAACCAGACAACAACCTTAAAAAAAATAAAATTTCAAAGCTTTCTGGCTGTACATGTTTTGTTGAGTTTTATTTTATGCTTCTTTTAAAAGATTTTCCCCCATTTAGCTTAATACATTCATTGTTTCATGTTATTTAAAAAATATTTTTATATAACATTAAGATAATGGATTTGAAGATATGGCACCTATATCTAAGCAACAGATTTTTAAAAAAATCTGAACTTGAAATCAAATATGGTCATTACAGATTTTTTTTCTTCGAGTCAAATGCCTCCTTATGTTGATCAAGTAAATAGTGGTGACAGAGAACAATGTCCTGCATGTAGGTCCCTATAAACCAATCTTAATTGTTTTTATGTGGAACTAACTTAAATTTGTAGCATATCTGAATCATCTCTAGTTCTTTAGCCTCCATGACTACAGATCTTTGGAAGTCCAAATGTTCAGTCTGCTTCAGGTTTCTAAAGCAAATGGAACACACGGCAAAGTATTAGTTTGTAAGGGTGGAGAGCTGAATTGGTTTCTCTAAGCTGTCACTTAGCAATGCAAAGTTTGTTTATGAATAATATGAATCACAAAGAATCAGATTAGGAAAAGATCACTTATAGCTCATCTGATTTGTTTTTTGTTTTGTTTTGTTTTATCTCTTCACTGAATCCCTAAAGTAATTGCTGGTATAGAGGCCTTCTAATGACTGAGCCACAAGAAGAATATTCCTTTCCCTTCGAGACCCTCCTTAATTTGAATCCAAGCTTTTGTAGACAAGTATTAAGGCTTGCATGGTTTGAGTTGACCTCCCTAAAAACTAGTAAAAACTAGAATGTTTACCATGAAGAAAAAGGATCTGAAACCTTAAATGTGGTGTTTCCATTTTCTTACTAGTTCAATGAAAGAAGAATGTTTGACCTATTATCACATTTAATTTGTAGATTTCTCTTAGCTGTCTTTCACAACGGCTATGAGTAACTAGTGATTGCAACTCTCCACATTAATAGCATTGTCATGGAATTAAGGGATTGGGGATTACAAGCATAAACTCCTTTTTAATATTACCATTTCCTAGATAGAAATCAGTACTTGAAAACACATGTTGTAATTGCAGCTTCATTTTTCAGGCAAGTCAAATGCCTGCCTGTATTGTATGGCAAATGGTAGAGGTCAGTACCATACAGCTGTGGAGAAGCAGAAAAGATATAATTAATGTGGAATAGAGGGGGGAACCAGTCTTATTGTTGCAAAAATGTGGAATAATAAGATCACACACTGAGCTAAGTGATGAAAGTAATCAATAGGAGACCTACCATTCAATGTTTTATTAGTTATAATTTCATATGATAAATGCTTTCATTTGCAGAAAGTGTTGTGACTTAGTACTAAAATGGGCAAAAATATATGAAGTTGAAAATGACATTCTTTTATTAATAATCCATTAATAACAACTTTTAGTATTATATTTAGACAAAGCGGAATGAACACCAAGCAACAAACTTCTTTTCAGTGCATATGATTCATGATATTCTGCCAGTATCAGAGATACTGTGCTGGGAAACATAAGCAACATGATGCTATTCTGCACATGTCCTACATATGAACCTCCCATAGGCATCTGGTTGTCACTGTGGAACACCGTGCTGACCTAAATAGGCTTTTATTCAAAAATGTTCTGATGAGAGGTTACTGCGTCTGGACAGACTCTTGCTTATACTTGAGGACTTTCCAGATGACCAAGAAATCTCTCCTGTTGAGTTTCGTGTTGATTATGGGAACTCTGAATTGAATGTTGCTGTTACTATAGTTGTCAGCACAGTTGCTCATGAGTGTTCTTTTCCACCAAATAGATCCAGATCGACTTCCCCAATTTTTCAGGGTGCTACTGGAAATGAAATAGTTGGATGCAATCTAGAACATAGGTGGCCAAAATAAATAAATAAAAATAGCAAGAACAAAAATAACAATAATATGTAACAATAAATGAAGATAGTTTTAAAAACATTCTAGCTGTGGCAGTGTTGAAAACCAAAATTTCCTTTTTCAAAATTTGCTTCTACAGAAATCTACTCAACTGAGCTGTTTAGGGTAATCAGAACCCTGATACAGTCAGCTGGTGTGAACATTGCTGCCTACTGTTACATATTAGCAAATCATTTTTAGGTTATGGCCATTGACATCTGCCCTGGTTTGGGTCTATGTTGATAAGATAATCTGCACATGAAGACTTATTAATGCCTACCTACTGTAGTTTCTCAGTTTTAGTTCATTCAGTTCTTGTCCTGCATGCAGATGAGATAGTTGGAGAAGTCCAGGCAACAATGTGCCCCCTCTGGAGTTGTCCAGTTAGTGTTGGTCATCTAGGAAGCTTTAGCTCTTTTTGTACATTTGTTAATTAATTCAGCTTTTCAAGAAGGTCATCTCCCAGTCATCTTGAAGAGCTTTCTCTTTAAAACACACACATAATGAAAGATTGATGGTAAAAACAATACCAACACAATAGATATACCTGACTTGATCAGTTTCCAATTTTTAAGGTGCTCAGGAAGGTGTTGGCTGGTCAACTTCAAATTATCTTAGATGAAGCTGATTACCTAGATCCATTTCAGCTTAGCTTCAGATGTTGCTTAAGAACCAAAACTGTTTTGTTCACATTCCTTGACACTGTTCATAGAGGATTCTGCAAATCATCCAGAATCTAGGCCAGAAACAGCCTGGATCTCAAGGGAAGTTACTTTTCTGTTGCTAATAGAGTTTAAATTTTACTGCCTGGATTGTACGACTCTTTGTCTCCCAGAACCAACATGGCCAAAGAGTGGAGCGGCCTCTGCCTGCATGGATATATCCCTCAGTCCATCTTAACCGGCAACAACAAAACAAGATATTGACAAAATGTGGCCATGTGACTCTGACATCATCTTTTTTCCCCTTCTCTTGTATGATTCTTAACATGTTTGCCTGATGAAGAAGCCAGTGGAGTTTGAAAGCTTCCATGATATATTTTTGTGCATTTTTGGTTGGTCCAATATGATATCACTGTATTGTGGATTTTGGATGTTATTGTATCTGGAAAGTCTCCATTGGCTTTTGATCATGGAATCCTTCTAAATCATGTCTCAGAACTGCAGGTCAGGAGCACTCTTTCTCTAGAGTGTAGGTTTCAGAAAGGAATGCTGGCAGAATGCCATTGCTTCCTGTGAATATTATTTTTTGGGCTTCATCAGGGATTAGTTTTGTTTCCCATGCCATTTTATGGCTACATGAAACCAAGAGGTTGTCACATCAGGTCCAGTGAAAATGACAGATGGATAATTCAACTCTTTTTTTCATTAAATCCATGTGAGAGAGTTAGCTCCACAAGTGCTTGTCTTTAATGAAGGTTAATGAACAAGTTAAATCCATGTAACGCAGCATTGGTAACAATGGGGACTCTAGCGTACTAGATTGTGGCTGTGAACTATGATGCCATTATCAGTTTGGGCTAATACACCAGCCATGTAGAGGTGACCTGTCATTTATGATCCATTAATTTCTGGACATGTCTACTACAGTGTACTCAGTATGAGGCTGCACTTGAAAATTGGAACTTCCAGTAAGAGCAGTATGTGCGCAGCTTCCTCTTGAAAATCTGTGGGGCAGGATGCTAATTCACTTCTGGGCCCATTTCAAAGTGCTATTTTCACCGTGGAAGAAACTGAGTAGATTCACTTCTGATTATCTCAGAAATGTCTCTTCCCCAGCACTGGAGATACTGTGAGAGAGTTCAGATTCCCTTTATGGACAGGCTAGCTTGCCCACCCTTTCTGTGCAGGGTGCATTGGGAACACTCTTCCAAGGCAGGCTCATATAGCCTCATTCCCTGCTTTCTATCTGAAGATATTTCAGGTAGTAGGACTGGATCTTGGGGTTATCATAGAATTATAGAGTTGGAAGGGACCACAAGGACCATTCAGTCCAACCCCTGCCATGCAAGAAAACCCATTCAGAGGGTTCAAGGGCTCACAGCCTAGAAGTCCTTATATGAAAACCCAGAGAACAGTAGCAAATTTTCTTGGTATCTGGATCTGAGCTGGCATCAACATAGGAGTGCTGGGCCCCTTGGGGGCAGAAGTGACTCAGTGGGTCAACCTAATTTATTTATTTTGTAATTGGGTAGGGAAGGAAACTGGGTAAGCACACAGATGGATACAGTTTCTTACTGTAGTATTTTTCCTTTTGAAATATATCATGTTTTTTCTGTAACCAAATGGTACTTGCCAGGGCTATGGAGTAAGTTATGGAGAATTTGAATTTGGGATATTTTCAGCCAAAGCTTCCAGTTTTAACCACTGTACTATACCAGAGCTCTGAAAGGAGAAAATAAAAATAATAATAAAAAAAACCCTAGGTTTTATGCGTGTTATGAGTATCTTTGATCGGAATGCAAGAGAAAGTGATTCTCAGAAAGTGACTCCCAGACTTTCAGAGCTGCTCTTTGCATTCTCTTATTTACTGCATGAATGCTGATTGATGCAAACTAGGGAAATTTGTAGTACTGTCTATAGTTTTTTATATGGTAAACTGGAAGCAGTTGCAAGGAGTAACATCATGTATAAAGAATCTACTTTTGGCAGCACACACATGAATCCAACTTCACAAAAAGATGAAAATATAATATATACATCCCTCTTTTTTTAGATTGGGCACATGCGTAAGAGATTATGCTCAGATATGCACATGAGCACAACTTACAGATGATCCAAAGGAAGTGATTACATAAATCATAACCATTTTGTAGGATGAAGTTGTGAATTATTTTTTGAGTTCTTTTCATCATTAGAACAAGAAGATAATCATTTTACATTCAGAGCTGAGCTCTGAGAAATTCATGTAATGAGTTTTAAATGCAAGGCAATAATTATATGCCTTAAGGGAAAAAAGTATGTATGTGGGGGAGGGCAGGAGATCCAATAGGAGGGAAACATTCCTAAAGACTTTTTTTTTTCTCATTCTGCTTTTTGATATTTGTGATCAGTATTTCATAATTTTTATCTCCGGTGATTTTAAATATTTCTTAAGATATTTAAGAACTGCGTAAGTATCAATTACAAGTGAGTAATCTGTGTTTTTACAATGGGCAGCTTTTGTTGAAACCAAGGGGAAAAAAAGTCTTTTCTCTAAGATAGTGCCTCTGGGTTTCTATTCAGATGGCATCAGCTAGAACAAATAAGCTGAGAATGCACATACTGCTTATGTTCTAATCTCACAAAATGGGCATAAAAACGGTTTATGTCAGCACTATATTCACATAGAGAAATGTGTTGTGCGTTACATTTTTTTTCCTAATTTAAAAGAAGAGTATTTTAAGTTGTGCTTCTCAGAGATGTTAATGTTAATGATTGTATGTTCTTTATATCACCTCCCAGAAGAACTTGTCTTTTCAGTGGCAGAGTTATGAAAACAGACATACAAAACGGAGGTTTAATAACATAACTGTCGTCTTCTCTGTGTGACCTTTCTTTACACCCTTCAGGAATGCCGTTAGCCTCTTGGTGCCTTTAGTTGCAATTATTACAGTGTAGAAACAAGCTTAATGATATCTAAATTATCTCAGTGGACTCTAGGCAGACAAAGAGAATTAAGTAAAGTGCTCTGAGATCATTGTATGAAATGAACTTTCTCTTTGGAAAAAATGAACTATTGGGAGCAAGAATATATGCATATTGGACATATCAGTACTTTAGGGGAGGGAGTGCTAATGTTTAACTCATTGGTGAGATGCCGAAATGTTCACTGTCCATGTTTTGCCCTTGATAATGGTCATAAAAGCTTCAACCACTAATACCTTCTGATAGAGATATTGTGCTGCAGATCTTGTAACAGCATTCCGTTGTTGCCCTCTGTATCCTTCCATGCAAAATTTACTTTGACCTTCAATGTCCAAAATAGCTTGCCTTAGAAACCTCTTAGCCTAAATACCCAGAAGACACCTGATCTTAGAAGCTAATCAAGATGAGGCCTGCTGAGCGCTTAGATGAGATACCACCAAAGAATACCAGGTGGTGTAGGCTATATTTCAGAGGAAGGTAATGGCAAATATTACCTCTGAATATTCCTTGCCTAAGAAATACCTATAAAATTCATGGGTCACTGTAAGTCAACAGATGACTGGAAGGCAAATACACACACAGAGGGAAGAATGTCTTCGTTTGTACTTTGTCACCAGGACTACATTGCTTCCTTGCCATGGAGACTTACCAAAAATGTTAATCATGTGCTAGTGCCAACTGAAAGTATCTTAGACAGGTTTTGGTTTGCTTTAGAGATTATTTTTTAAGTCTCCAGTGTCCAGGACAATTCTGGCCAGTAAAAATCAAACAGATATCTTTTAAAGTGTATGAAGATATATTTTTATAAAGATATTTTATGTAGACAAAATAGTGAAATTCCTAGGAAAAATAATTTCTTAGGTTTATTCCACTAACCAGGCAGGGGAGGTATGGTGAGTTCTTTGATTCCAGCATTTTGGCTTACCTGGACCCCTGCGTCCTGACGCTGCAAGGAGTGGTGAGATTTGATGCCCTCCCCAAGAGAGATCGCCATCCTTAGCAGCCGGTGCACATGCACCAGGGTGCATTACATGATTGGGATGGGGAGCAGGGCTATTTAAACCTGGCTCACCCTACACATGGCCACACTTTGCTTGACAGTTTTATCAGCAATACAGTGGCCATATCTCTGCTTCACAGAGACTAGTGTAAATACACTACATTTCCTTTTTCATACTGCAACCCGCCTCCTAGCTCCCTGAGCCCATTCCCTCCTTTATTGACTGATGGAGAGCAGGCGGCATCAGAAAAGCATGTAGCTATGTCCTATCATCCACTGAGTTGCAGGGCTGCATAGCCAGGTGCTTCTCCAATGCTTCCTGCTATCCACCAGTCACTACATGGATATGAAGAGGAGCTGATTAGATGGGATAGGGGGATTTTGGTCACTGCACGAAGTCAGTTCAGAATTCACACTTCCACCATGACCAGAAAGTAACTTTGTTGTTAATTGCTTTTGAGTCAACTTCGACTTACGGCAATCGTATGAAAGGTGGTTCTCAAAAGTAGCCTTGTTCTCAACAGCTTTGCTCAAGTCTTGTAAACTCAGGGCTGTGGCTTCTTTGATTGAGTCCATCTACTTTTAATATAGTCTTCCTTTTTTTCTACTTTTTCTATTGATAATCATTATTGTTTTTTCTCTAATGAGTCATATCTTCTCAAGATTAAAAAAGAAATAACTTTCAGTAGCATGTCCAACTTAATGCCACTTTGAGTCACTAAGAGGAGCCAACATATGTTTTAAAACTCATTGTTTTTTGTCTTTGTTGATGTTATTGGTGTTACTGCCTTTTACTTTTACTATTATTTCCAAAGGTAAAATCTGCAGCAATATAACCAATGGCATCTGCTACATAGAACTAGTAGGCTGGGTTTTACCAATTTGAACATGACAGTAGGACCCCATGAAGGAGTGTCAGAAGATGATCTGTAGCCAATTTCCACAAAACTGAATTGCTTTCTTTTAATTTGTACACCACAATGTCTGAGCAAAGGCAACAGGGCTATTCTGTTCTATCTTTTTCTCTTTCTTTTTCTTTTACTCCAGTCACAGAATCCATTTATTTTCCTTTGGCGCTCCCAGCATCATTTGACCTGTTTTTAACTTTGTTATCAGTAGCCCTTAAGAATTGTATCTTTGCAGTTATTTTGTCCTCCTTGATAACCTAGATATATTTTTATGCTTACACTTGACCTCAATAATCTTGTAACTACATGAAAATCATTAATAACTTTAAATACTTTCCTTCAGCCCTATCAGGATGATATTCCATCAGTTTTATGCTTGCCTTGAAAATGTGAAATTGTACTTCAGGGGGAAAGTTCATATGAAGATCAAACTTAGCTTTCTTGTGTACACAGATATGAATAAATGCCATTATGGAGCATATTCACTTGACTAAATGCAAAAGACAGTACATTAAAACTCCCTTTTAGTAGAACAAATTATGCATTTTATTTTATGGTAGTTATTAGCATTTGTAACCTGCCAAAAATCTAGCTCATGTCTATTCCAGACTTGGCTCCAGGGTCCCTGGTGAGAATACTAGAAATAGGTTGTAGGCAGCAATTTGCTTCTTTGAATAAAGTGCATTTAACATTGTGTATGAGATTAATATTAAGAATTAGCTATGAACTGGTGAGACGAAAAAATCTAATTGCCCATTTTTCAAATGCAATAGGCTCAGTGTGATTGGCAATTATAAAGACCTCCTGAAGTTTCATTTTATTTTAACTTTGTTCTTCTCCTGTGGCTGTGGTGCATTCCCAAAGCCACCTTCCTCCCAATCACACAAGATTCCATTTACCTCTGAGTTTTCTAAGCAATTTACCTCATACAAAATTGAATCGCTCTTCTGAGTGATTGTGGCTCACAGTTGCTAATTATACAAGACCAGTTCTTCCCATAGATTGTCTTTTAAGAATGCTTCTCTATCATAAATTATATTTTATCAGAATGAGTCCTCCTCCTCTGAAATGGAGGAAAGCGGCATTATTTTATTTTTATTTTTATTTTCTCACAGGTGCTCTATAGCTCTTTAAGCAGTCCAGTTTTCAGGACAGGAGGCAGACAGTCCAATGGAGAATGCGCAGCAGAATGCTCATACTGCCCGACAACCACATATTTCCATGCACTGGTTCACATGTGGTTTCACCCACTCCCCAGACATAAGAGAGGTGCTCACTACTGCACTGAAATATTTGCATTTGCTCCAGCCTAAATACTAGAAATGAAGTATCAAGTTAAACACCTTTTGTTGCTCTTCTGTGATGTCCATTTCCCCGCACAACTGATACTGTGATGTCAGCTCCAAATTCCTATAACTTACATGCTGAAAAGGAGAGTGCCTTTAATTTGTGTTGTATTCCTGTACTCTTTTAGCTAGGAGTAAGCTGCCAGGTAAGTGAGAGTCAGTGGTGTATGCATTGGACTACTGGTTGAAAATTGGAGTATGACCCTGGAGACTCCCTGCTCAGCCATGGAAACCCACTGGGTAACCTTGGGTGCATCAGGCACTTTTAGGTCCAGAAAGCCCCATTACAGGATTGCCTTAGGGTCCCCCTAAGTCAGAAATAACTTGAAGACATCCAACACAACAGTCTCCACTGAACACAAAAGAACTAACTTTTGAGGACACAAGTGCAGAACTTTGCTATTGGCGAGAAAGCACTATTGCCTTGTGTGTTGTGCACCAACACTTCCTCCAAACCTTCCTTTATGATAGACGGGTTTGCAGTACATTTTTATATATATTTCTGAGGAAATTCCTCAATGAAACATGTTTCTGCTCATAAGTTTCACTTCATTTTCCTCTCTCATACAGAGTTGGTATGTATTTTACACTTCTCAAATGATAAGAACAACAAGTCTCAAATGGATCACCACTTTTTCTTTCCTCCACCAACCATGTGGAACCTAAAAAGTTAAATTCATTTTTCCCCCATACTAAAAGGCACATATCAAAAAGTAAAGGAAAAAGAGAAGCAGCAGGGGATAGAAGCTTCAGAAAGAGTTTGGTGTATATTCAGCATTTATTCCTTTTGTTCTGAAAACACCTTTGGCGTTTTAAAAGTTCTCATCTTCATAGATCAAAGATTTTAGTAATGCTAATTTGGTTTCATGACTTGTCTGGAAAAGGAAGAAAGAATGAGCCATTAAACCCAATAAATTTGGGAGTATAGGAAGAAAGGGTCCAAATAAACAAAAGGTTTGGATTTATGAGTCCTCCAAACACCGGTAATTTCTTTATAATAATCAGAATTGCATCTAGCATTCCACTCTTCCCTTAAACATTTGTCATTTAAAAACATTTACATTCATTCAGAAGATTAATCTCTTGAGCAAAAAGTTCCATCAGTTCCTGCAGATGAATTAGTCATTAGAGCATATTACCTGGCTGATTTCACAGCTGTCTCCAGCTTGTTTGCCAATCACTGAATAAGATTGTGCATTACGGAAAGATAACTGTCCATTATCTGGAAAAGAGATTAGAAGAAATGATCCATTAAACATTGGCATTTTTCCATATTGTGCTTAGGTGTCTTTTTAAAGAAAGAGCACATTGTTATAAGTAGTAAGAAGTACAGTTAACCTGCGTCTTTCTATGGACAGCAAGTTATCTCTCATCAGGAAACTTTATCCCTGCACCCTCTTTTGACCAACCATATAAACAAGGAAACTTGTTTCATCTAGGAAGTATTTGTTTATTTGTTTTACAGTTCCCCTTTCTCTCAGTGTGGGAGCCAATGTGGTTTACTGTGTACAATGAAAAGAAAAAAAAAACTAGCTCGAACAGTATATAATACAGAAGCTTTAAAAAAAAATCCGACAATCCAATTAAAACATTGAAAAATTTTGAACACAAAGTTAAAAAAATGTAGCACAACCAGTTAAAAGATCCTTCTGCCCTCACCAATTAAAAGCTGAAGCCCTGTTTAAACAAAAAATGTATCTGCCTGATAATGAAATGGAAGCAGTGGTGTAGGGGGGGACAATGGGAAGGAGTTCCATAACCTGGGATGAGTTACCAGAAAGGCTCTCTGTGTCCTCCTGGGATGCACCTATCAGGGGCCATTTCCGCACTACACTCTTATAGCGCAATTATTCCACTCCGGCCCCTCCCGAAATTGCAAACCCCAGGATTCCATAGGATGTTGAAAGTGGAATAATCGCACTATAAGAGTGTAGTGCGGAAATGGCCCCAGGGTGATGGGACAGAGAGAAATTGCTCCCCTAAATATCTTAAGTCTTATCTAGATGCTTTATTTGGAATTTCTGAAAATACTCAGAGGTGACATTTCTTAAGACTTCTTGCTTAAAAACATTTTGCTACATGCCTAAAATTAGACTTTAAAGTTGAGGTGGGGAAAGTGTGACACACGCACTCAGGCATGTGTGGCAATTTTGAGATTTAATTTTTTTAAAAAAGAGTGGTGACCACAGTGGTGTGGTAGTTCAGCCCTCTGAGCAGTCACTAATGCAGTTCCCACCATCTGGCAGCTGCTCACCCCTGCAATCAGACTTATTGCATGGGAATTCACTATGTAAAATTCATCAATTTGATTAATCTATTTCACTTGGACCTGGCATTTGGATTTAGGACTAAGACACTGTCTTAGAGACTGAAAATTCAGCACAATTTGCTTGGTTAGAATGAAATATTTTTTTATAATGCACAATCAAGTTACATGTTTAATCACTGAACATACGTCTGTGTGATATGCTTGTACATAGCATTCATAATATCAAGCAGATGGCAGATTGTTGTGTGCCTTCAAGTCATTTCTGACATATGGAAACACTAAGGCAACCTTATCACGGGGTTTTCTTGGCTAGATTTGTTCAGCAGGGGCCTTCTTCTGCCTCGCTTCAAGGATGAGACAGTGTGACTTTCCCAAGATTACCCAGTGGATTTCCATGGCTGAGTGAGAATTTGAACCCTGGTTTCTCTAGAGTTCTAGTCCAACACTCAACCCATTATACTACACTGGCTCTCCTCAGGAATATATGCAGCAGAAACAAATGAGAAAGCTAAGTATCCTAGCTCCAATACACACTAGATGCCTGAGCATGTACCCCCTAGCAAAGCAGGACTTGAGATCGTCGTATCATCAATACAGACAAAGTGGAGAATTCCAAAGGATTCCAGAGGGACAAAGGAGCTAAGAAGCTATGTTTAATTTAATAGAAAAAGCCAGCACACAACTTAGGCCCTTTTTGCATGGCATTTTCCATGTGAAAGGGCACATAGCTCAGGGGCCAAAAAGGCAAATAAATGGGTCCAAGAGTAAACCAAGCCTGAACTTTCGCAAAAAGATAGACAAGTCTCTTGTTTTGACCAACAAAATAAATAAATAAATAAATACTGAATGAGAGAATATGCCCTCATCACTTAAATACAAGTATTAGGTGTGTACACTGAAAATGTCTACTATCAAAATTTAGTTTTAACCTTAATGAGAAGTCAGAGAGAGAGACCTCGTGAACAAAATGCCATGTGTATACCTCAGTGTGTTTCAAGGCATTTAATATTTCATCAGGAACAACTAGTTTGATCAATTCAGCTGAAGTCTTCTACAATACTTTCTTTTGCTCTGAATCTCCAATGATACACAAGAAGGTTGCCTCTGTCCTATATTGTAGTTCCAAGCTGAATGGGTAATCCATATGTTTCTGCTCTGGGGCCACATCATAGTGGGGTTCTGGCAAAGATAACTGGTGACAGTGTGGAATCTGCCGAAGTCTTTATTGTAAAATTAATGTAATATACATATTAAAAGTACACAGCTTTTTTTAAAGTTTGTCTCAAATAGAAATTCTCCTCATCTCCACTGTTGGAATGGCTGCCTTCAGATTTGTAAAAGGTGAATCAAAGTACAGATCTCTTAAAAGCTTTCAAAGAGACTAAGGCCTTTTCTGCACCTTACCTTCTTCCAGCACTGGGGTGCGAGGATTGCACGAGCAGCCTCTGGCAAGATGCTCTCGCGTCCGGGGTCCTTTGGCTCCACACGAGCTGCCTGCTCGCCCAAGGGCCCCACCTCTTCCTTCCACAGTGCAGCCTGGTACCTTCACAGGCTGTGTTGGGGCAGGAAGCGCAACTCTGGAGGCTCTGCATGCCAGGTAAGTGCGCGCAGGGCCCGGGAGCAATGCACGATTGTGCACCATTTTTGGCTTCTAGCCGAAAATGAAAAGCTGTGTGATTGGCCCCTGCCAGCCCCTGGAGCATCGCTCGATTGTGAGTGCATCGTGCAGATCACTCCTCACAATCGCGCAATGCTCCAAGTGCCCTTTCACATGGAAAATGCCATGCAAAAAGGGCCTAAGTTGTGTGCTGGCTTCTTACCTTGACAACAAAAACACTAAGAATTAATCAACAAGATAGCTAAAGAAAGAAAGATTTACAGAATCCCAGCTAATTCTGGAAAGGCAAACAGGAGGCTCAGGTCTTATGTGCATTCTTTTCTCCAGGCAGTGGCTCCTGTTCCAAATCTGATATACCCAAATCTTAAAATGCTGAGCAGGATAGGCCATGAAGATCAAAAAGGGGAGAGGTCAGCTTGTTTCCCACTAACTGCAGGGACCAGCATTCCTACAGAGTTGTGCTATACTGTGTGTGTTTTGCTTATTTAGTGTTTTTAAGAATTATGTTAACTATCAAATTATTATGCATAATTTTAAATTAAATTAATTAAACTATTAATTAAATTAAACTATTAAATTATTATGCATAATTTATTTGTGTTTTTCACTTTTGTGTTTGGTTTATTTTTAGCTGTGTCTCCTTTAACTGTTGTAAGTGGTCTTTAGTCCTAAACTGGAGAAAAGGCAGGAAACAACAACAACAACAAAACAACATGTCATAGCAAAATTTTAACTCTACAGACCATCAAATAGACTCTTTCACTGTAGAAAATGTATGCCTGAATTAAATGTGATGAACCTACTTACAAACTATTCCACATTTTGTAAAGTCTACAGTGATCTTTCCTCCTTAAGTATGAATTACCAGGATATTTCCATTAGATCAGTACAGGAATCATGCAAACTTCCAGATATTGCTGGATCGCAAGTCCTAGTGTAATAGCAAACTCCTTGTTAATGATTAGTCAATAACACCTGGATCGTAACAAATTTATTTTATTTGCGCAAGTGGAGAGTAGCTGTGCTCATGCACCCAAGACAAACCACTCCAAAGAAATGGCTGCACATAGGCAGCTATATACCCTGTCAAGCATGATTACAGAAGCAGAAAATACCAGTTAATTGGCTACTCCAAATACATATGTATATGAACCATGTCATGAATACATTATTATGTCAGCATTCCAGCATTATGCATGCCCAGATAGGTGGTCCCAAATTATAATACCAGATCCCACCTTGGGGGGGTGTAAATTTAAGCTGTAGGTAACTAAAGTTCATGGCTAGCTGTTCCCCTTCCCTTCAATCTGGTTTCAGCTGCTTCTTGCTTACAAAGTTGCCAAGACACCTGCAATTCTATTTCTTTAAATTAACTTTTACATTTTCTTATCTTAGTTGACTACAAAGGAATGCTGTCTCTAATGTCCAAAGATTTTCACATCTGTCTATGGCAGACAGACTTACACATTACGTTCAATGTAACTTTTATCTGTGCCTGCATTCCAAGGCCCACTTCCCAGGACGAGGGCAGAAAACAAGGCCTTCAAGGACTGGATTTAGCATGCATTTTCAAAGAGTATTTGATTGCATAACCCATCATGTTTTAACTACAACTTAACATATTTCCCCTCACAAAATCCATATTTGTATTTCATGCCATCACTAGCAGCCTTAGGCAGCATAGTAAATTGTGAGAAATACTGAGCATTGCAGCCCAACATCATCTCTTGGACAAAATTAGTCCCACCCCAGCAACAGATATTAGAGAAATACTGTCCTCATCAGAGTTTGGAGAGTTACTTTTATGAAGGATAGATATAATGAAATGCTGAAAGCGTCCATATCTGAGTGGTGATAGGATTATGTTCTGCATTTAGGATTCAAGTGATAGAAATCATTTGATTTATAATGTGTTTGCGAGCTAATTTACAAGGTTACTGACTTACGAATATGTGGCTCTGCTATTGGCAGAAGGGTAACCCTTACCTGTTATCATTCCAGGTGCCAACAGATGTTGCCTCTTGTAATATATGCCATGATATCACACACAGCTATTTTTTCAGATTTCCAAAACGTATAAATTACATAGGAAGTGGCATTTTACAAATTGTCTTAGCGCTAATTTGCACATTTATAACGGAATTATTTTTCACAACAGTGTGTGGGTACTGCTTGAATAGCACTTTATTTTATGTGTTAAAATATTTTGCCTTGCCTTTTGTCCAGTAGGTCTTAGATCTGTGTTACAAATCTAACACACGCACACAAGCAAAAACCATCCAATGAGTACTAAAGGAACAGTCAAAAGCAGGAACTAATCTAAAAGCAGTTCTTATATAAGGGACACCTTTTTGAAGGAAATCACCTTAAATAATCATCTGAAAAATCAAAATAGGAGTCAATGGCCTTATATAGGTAAAGCTGAATCTTAAGACTGAAGTCTACAACAGTTTAAGATCCAAAATCTAGACCCTGAAGTTCCATTAGTTTCTGAAGGAATCCTTTGTTTTTCTGAGAAGGCTCTTGTGGAAACCCCTCACTCATTATTTCTAACATAATTATGACCTGAGGGTAGGTAGAAACACATTCTAGGTCTCCTATGCTATCTTCTTCTTAAGTAGCTCATTTTGGGCTGTGGGTTGGTTGTTTTGGTGCTGTTTCTGAGTAGGGGCAGATTCTTTGGTAACTATATATGGCTTTGGTTGTCTTGATAGAAAGATGATATAGAAATAAACAAGTTGGGCCCAGAAATGAACAAAAAAGTAATGTTGTTTTGAAACTGGTATTATGTTGTCCATGTAATCAACCCATTCTCAGACAAAATTCTAGTACTGCCTTTTTAAGGGCTTTATCACGTAAGGCAGTTAAATTGCAATTGCAGCAGGGTAATAGTATCTTTGGCTAGGACTTATCACATGATATTGTTCCTCTTCTGTTCTCCCAGTGTGAGACCATTTGAATAGGGTTTGTTTTATTAACACACACACACAAAAAAAAACCTGTTAATGACCTCCTTTGTAAAAGAAATGCTTTCCAAATGGTCTCCCACCAGGAGACAGAAGTGGAATGTGGCAGTGTGATAAATCCCAGTAAAAATATGCCATTATCTTCCTGTAATTGCAATTTTCTTGCCTTTTGTGAAAAAGCCCCAAGTGGGAAATCCAGAATGACTCCATGCTAGCAGGTCCTATGAGAGGAATAGTGGAGTCAGATATTCTTCTGTATTCCAGGAGGTTTTAATAAATAATGTCAGCTGAGGATGTGTATATATAGTGCTGTCTCCCATATTCAAATGTTCTTTTACTGGATGGAAGACTTGCAACCCCTTGGATGGATTTGTTTTTTAAAACATCTCAGTACATCCTAAAAGGTGTTTTGTTTTCAGTGTTCTGGTGGTAGCTGCATAGTTACAGGCAAAACTCATAATTTAGATCATTTGCCAAAGCTGAAAAAGATGACATGACAGTAGCCATGGTTGATTATGGAGGTTTCATAGGCAGAGTGACTCTGTGACCCAAATTCACAGTTGCTTCATGAAATCATTTTTGCAGATATTTATGGATGATAAATTTAAAAGCTCAATTATTTTTTCCATTTAAGCTGCTGACAAACCAACAGGTGCCTCATATATTCCATTTTGCAAATAACAAATCAAAGTGCTGAACAACCAACAAATGTTTTTGTGCAAGAGTGACTGGTTATTAAATAGTTTTAGATTTTTTTCCCCAAAATAACTTCACAGTCGGGCCCCATTCACACTGGACAATTATTGCACTATGATTCCACTTTAACTGCCGTGGTTTCATCCTATGGAATCTTGGGATTTACAGTTTAGAGAGGGGCATTTAGAATTCTCATACGGAGAGCAGGGTTTATCCTAGACTATAAATTCCAGGACTCCACAGGGAGTAGCCATGCTAGTTAACATAGAACCGTAGTGCCATAGCCAGGGAGTCTGAAAGGATTTTTAAATCAGCATGTTATTTGCTACTGTGCTAGCAAAAGAGTTGTGACATGGTGAATAAGCTGACAGACTGATATTTTTTAAAGTGAATAAAAAATTGCTAATGTCTGCTTCATTTGGATTTTTATGCCAAAGAAGACATTGGTGCAGAAATATGAGGAGGAATGTTCAGACTGAGTCTTAAAAACTAGAAATTATAATGTATCTGATTTAACCATATTTTGGAACAAGGAAGCACACTTCCTAAACTTCTGTAGTATCACCATTGCTCTGAGTCACTAGCGCCACTGGAAAGTTTTGCTTCTGTTTGATTGTGTATGTATATGTGTGTGAGAGAGGGAGACACAGAGAGGGAGAGACAGAGACAGAGGCCATTTCCACACTAGACTGTTATAGTGCTGTTATTCCACTTTCAACATCCTATGGAATCCTGGAGTTAACAGTTTAGGGAGGGGCCGGCCGGCCCCTCCTTAAACTGCCGGAAATGACCGGAAATGGCCAGAGAGAATGCTTAACTTTTGCTCTTGCTGTGTCCATCAGTGCTACCTCAGCCCACTATTGGCTGCCATGTCATCTGTCCCACTAGCCTTAATGAGTACCGTCCACCACTGCTTTCAGTGGTGGATGCTTTCATGCATTTCATTTTTAACTGGAAAAGGTTTCTTTCTTCTGCCAAATAAGACATGTTTTAGTCACAATTATATATATTACATTCCTTTCTAAAAGCCAGATTTACTGACACAAATCTCTAAGAAGCCCATCAGTTTTTGAAGATCAGAATTTCTAAAAAGGAAAGCTTCTAATAAAAAAAAAAAGGAGGTTTATCTCTGAAACCCAGTGGTGTTCTACGTTTCTGTACATCCGAAATCTCTAGTTCATTGCACAGATCAACAGCTGTATTTTATAGATAATGTAATACGTGGTAGATAAGATGACCTATCTCTGTAAGAGAGGGAGAAACTACTTGTATTACCCTTATTCCTCCATCTCCATGTAAAATTATATTTTATTGCTGGTAAAAACTCTGACCAAAGCAGCCTTGACATAGCTCATTTGTGCTAGCGTGCTATTAGATTCAACAGATTTACATCTTAAGTTTTTAATCCAGTATTGTCAAAATTAATGGATATTAGCAGAAAAGCCATTGCTCAATAATAGATTAATGGCTGACATAAGTAAACTGAGGAGCATTTTGAGCTGAGAAAAGCCAGACTATGAAGTTTACTTCAAAAGAAAAAAGACTTACTAGAGGCTGCTTTGCATATTACTGTAGTGACAAGCAGCGGAAGTCTAAGTGAACTTAAGCATCTGTTTCTGCCACATTTGATATTATGCTAAGTCACTCTTTATATGTGCTGAACCAGCTTTGTGCTAGTTGGAATATGCTGAGAAGAGGGGTTCAAACAGATTCCATCTTAAGATGAAGAGGGTATATGAGTCTTCATCCTGAAACAGTTAGCAGGTGCATGCAGCCTAGCTTTTGGAAAATTTCAGATGGCTGAAAGAAAATTGCCAAATATCATCATGTGAATTGGCTTGAAGGCCTCCTGATAAGATATTTATAGTTTCTCATGCCTGTTCTTTGAAAAGCTTGTTCAGGTGACCAGAGTGTTCTGGCATGAACTATACCAAAATATAAGAGAAGACTGCATTTTTTTCTTTTGTAATTACAAGTATATTTTTTGTTAAGTGCCATCAAGTTGACTTCAACTTATGGCAACCCTATGGATGAGAGACCTCCAGTCACCGTATTATCAACTGCCCTGCTGAGATTTTGCAGATTCAAGGACATGTCTTCTTTACTTGAGCGCATCCCTCTGTAATGCAGTCTTCCTCTTTTCCTACTGTCTTCTACTTATGCAAGCATTATTGTGTTATCTGGTGAGTCACATCTTCTCATTATATGGCCAAAGTACAATAGCCTCAGTTGAGTCATCTTGGCTTCTAGGGAGAGTTCAGGCTTGACTTGCTCTGGGACCCATTCATTCATCTTTTTAGCAGTCCAGACTGTCTGTAGAAGTCTTATCCAGCAACACATTTCGAATGAATTGATTCTCTTCTTATTAGCTTTCTTCACTGTCCAGCTTTCACAACCATCAACCATACATAGAAATTGGAAATGCGATGGCATGGACAATCTTAACTTTCGTATCCAATGATATATATTTATACTTCAGGACTTGTCTAGCTCCTTCACAGCTGCCCTTCCAAGCCGTAGTCTTTTACTAATTTCTTGACTGCAGACTCTATTCTGATTAATGACTGAGCCACGGTGTGGAAAATCTTGAACTATTTCAATGTCTTCATTGTCTGCTATAAGAGTATGTAAATCATCAGTGGTCATTATTTTTGTTTTCTTAATGTTCAGTTGCAAACCTGCCTTTGCACTTTCTACCCTGATTATCTTAAGTATATAGATTTGTTTTAAAAAAACCTGATGCTTCTTCTCTCAGCTCTTAAATTTTGTAACAGGCATAGCCTCCTACATTTCAAAGAGAAGAACTGGGACAAATGTGGCCAAGCAACATTATAACATGGTCAAGATGCCAAAAGTTATTAATGAGGAATAATATACAACCGAGGAGAGGCTGCAGCAGTTTGTCTCTGCCTGAATCTACAAGGAAGGACGAGATTCGGCTCTTTCCCCTTCTCTCCACCCTGCTGAGCTAACTGAATGCAAACTACTTTTGCATGTTGAACATGGGTTGTAGCAAATAAAATAAACCAAGAATGAAGGGGGAAGGTTGGGAGAAGAGAGAGACTGAAACATTTTAAAAGTATCTGAGAAAGCTGGATGGTAGAAGATTAATAGGAGCTGTTCTTATCAGGACAGTTGAAGAGTTGGAAAGTATGTAGCAGGACTGGGCTATAAGTAGGCCACCCTAACAGTTTTTGTGGCTTTGCTGCCATATTTGCCGCCATTCTAATGCAGTGGCAGCAACCTTCTGTTTTAAAACAAGCATGCATGGATTGCATACCTGGTTTTGAAACTGAAATTGTACTCCAAGAAACTTGTTGGCAGTATGGTTTGGCCTCACAACCCTGCACACTTTCACCTGTACCTTGTTTTAAAGTAAAAGTGTTGAAGTAAAACTACCTTGTCTTTGTTGCTACCATAGCACTGAAACAGTGACCAGAGGTAGCAGCTCCTGCTAGGCCAGGCATGCGCGTGTAAACATCTGACTTCCAGATGTTGACCTTGGCTATGAACTCCTTGGCCACCAGTTTACTTAGAGTCCTTAGGTTCTTAACAGAGTAACACAGATGCACGCACACACACACAGATGCAGATTTTCATCTTTTTGCTGAATAAATGGCTTCCTTTTTCTTTTTTCTATTTTGAGTTAGCAGAGATGCATTTTTAGTTTATTGTGAAGAAATGATTCTGAAAAAGGTTTCTAGTTTAAGCATTTATCACTCAATCTCTTCCTGTAAAAATATGTTATTTCTAAAGCCTTAGTTGTCAGTGCCACAAAGCTATTCACTTTTCATGTGACCAAAACAAAAAATAATTAATATGCTTTGCTTTGATTCCAAATGCTATTGTATCCAATTCAGCATAAAATGTTCCAGCAGGTATCCTTATGGATTCAAAATATCATTTCAGGGGTGAGACAGTTTCATATTTTCATATTTTGAAAACATTGAGCCAGAAAATAAATGAGCCATATTTTTAAAATACTTATTTTCTGAGCCATGTATTGATTATACTTGGCAATAGATATGAATTCAGATAACCAAGTATTTATTTCTAAAGAGATTCTATTGCAATTGGTTAGTCTGATGTGAGAGCAGCAAATAAATAATCTCTTTTTCATTCAGGCTGTTGTCTTGTGAGAAAGACATATGAGCAAGCATACAAGTAAATGTGTATTTTTAACTTTTCTCAATTCCTCTAAAAGTCATGCTGCTTGGAAGAGGTGTGATTTTATGTTTCTGTGAAGGTGTGGCTTTATCTTTCTATGAAGATTTGTTACCTTTTTGTAAGTTTATTTGTATCTAGCTAGAATATTTACTTGTTTACTGCAAGCAGCCTTCCTGGTGGTTTGTCCCAGCTTGTGGATCTCCCACTCATGGGAGGTTTGCTTGGCCACCTCCTCTGCTCCCTCTTAGCCAGCAAGCAAAGACCTTTTTTATTTAAATAGGCCTTTGGCTGTTAACTTGTTCTGGAAGAAGGAGTTTTCGATGGGATATGTTGCGCTTTTATCTTTTTAAAATATGTGTTAAATGTGTTCTAAACTGTTTTAGCTTTGTGTTTTTAATGGAATTAATCTTTAATTTGTTTTTGTTTTTAACTTTTGAGAGTCTTTTTAGCTGTACCTCATTTTAATTTGATTCCTCTGCTGGGAGAAAGATGAGATATGAAGTTTGTTATCAGCAGTATTGTCCAGTAGGCAGGCTAATGTCAACACTCCCCTTAAGAATCTCATAGGTTTTTAAATTCCAGAATAATTTATAATGGGAGAACAAGCAGGTGAATTTGTAATCTTTCTTGCTGTTTGTTGAATGAAATATGTATGTACTCCCCTTAGGAAGGATCATTATGTAGACACCTCAGTCTAGGCACGTTCACATAGCGGCTTCACAGTGTCTAAGCAAATTCTCTTATCATAGACATTTTATAGTTAACAACATAGGCCATTTCCACACTATGGCCCCATCCCAGCATAGAGACACATTGAAGCTGCTCCATGACACGTGCTGCCAGACACAACATCATCATGGTCCCGCTCCTGTCACATCCCCATCCGTCATGATTTCAAGGGATACTATTACCAGGGAAAAAATCCAGTAATAAGCCCCTTTCGTGCAAGTACTATCAAGGCACTTCCTTCCTCAGTGCAGCACAGCAAGAGGTCGGACGTACTGCAGAAGGAAGGAGTGTGTCTAGAATGCTACCATCCACCAGCAGCCAGCCTGGTGCAGAGGGGAGCATTGGGGACACGCTCTCATCCTGGCAAAGGCACTGCTGGGATGATGCCAGGACATTTGCGGGATGCCGGTAAGGTGCAGAGAGGGCCCTAGTCTCTATAGACTAGTTATATTTTCACCAATATATGTTATATCATATTGGAAACACATCCTATATTAATATAGCATAACTATAGCCGTTTGGGGGGATAATATTCTCTAAAATATGATTCACACCTTAGAAACAGCATAGGCAGCAACTGCAATAAAACCATTGGAATCAGTCATGAGACTGCTTCATTTTATCAGCTTAATGTGGCTTTTACACACTGGCTGGGGTCCTCCAATCCAATATTTAACAAAACAGTTTACTGGATGTTTATTATTTATCTGTCTGTTCAGATCATTGGAATTAAAAAGTCTTCCGGCCACTAAACTCTCTGTTTGGTTCTCTGCTAGGGATTTTTAACTGTGTGTACAAGGGGCCAAGAATTAGTGACCACTAACTTTCCATCTGGCTCTCTGCCTGGCTTTCCTCATTTGTCTGTGTTTGTTTTTATTCTGCACCTGTTAATATTATCTTTTACCAATCAAAGGGAGTTTCACTGGGATTTTGAAAAGCAGCACTACTAATCTCTTGATCTGGCTATCTGCCATCAACTGTGACTAAGGTAATAGTGTTGCTGGTTTGCTTCTCCCTTTTTTTTTTTTCCTTTTGCACGGTGGCCTTCTCTTGCTACTATTACTGTTATTTTATTTACATTTACATGATCACCATATCCAAGCAGCAGTAGAGCACAATTGTTTCAGTTAGAACTGACAATTTAAACTCCATACAGTCCACTAGTCAGTGTATGTATATTCTAACTTTTATACTGTGTACTAATAACACAGGTTTTAGGACCTGAAGCTGACAATCCTCCACTTTTGCCAGTTTAAGGTATTGAATCACTACTTATCTGTATTTTCTTCCTATACAATATCAGAGCATTTTAAATACTACAGTCTTTTAAACTTCTCTTCTTGAAGCAAGAACCTTGCATGCTTCTCTTTTCAACAGATGCAATTGCAGTTTGGATTTCGATTGTTGCTTGGAGAGTTAACTCTCTGGAATCAAAATGGACTGCTTCAGTCAAAGCCTGATCTGGCAGGGATTTCTTTTCTCCATTTGGCCCAAAGCATTGTCACAACATAAGCTGGAGATTATACCTTTCTTTCTTTTCTTGGCAAAATAGATTGTCTGGCCTATGGCATGCTGTATGATAGATTAAATTACTAAAAACATTCATATAAATATCATTATTAATCTAAGCTTCAGAAATTATATCTAAATTATAAGCTCTCTACACATATTCTTAGAATGAAAGGACATAAATTAAACTACCAGGTTTCTGGTACAAACCCTTCTTTTAATTCACCTCTTGATGACTATCAGCACATGTCACAGTTTTGGTTTGATTTGATATAGTTATGATTTGAATCTTCTGTCAGCCCGTACAAGCTTCTTTTACTATCTATTCATATATTGAAATATTCAGAAGAGAGCTATGTTTGTGTATTTGCTTTGTGGAGAAATGTTTATAAGACTGTTGCATAGAAATTGTGCTGATATTGTATAGATATACACTGATATATGAGGGAAAGAGGGAGAAATAGTAGTGAAAAAATGCTGGAGACTGTACTTTGTATCCTACCTTTTTTTTTCAAGGAAATGAGGTTATGGTTGGGATGAAAAACTTTTCTAGAAATAGAATTTAATTTTGTCAAGCATCAGTTTATGCCTTGGAAATGAGTAAAGAGTGGAAGATAATTAGTAACAATACAAATGTGTTTTAGTTTAGATTGTTTAGATTTTCTGCAAAATATGGCAGCATTTGAGGAATGGTGTGTTTTCTTTTCCATGTAACTGTTTGTATCACTTTGGAAATTATAATTTCTGGCAAGAAAAAAATTTCACTAAATTGATCTGTGAAAAATAAGAAATCATTTTCTAATGCTATTGCTGTGGACTTGGCATCATTACTAAGAATTAAATCCATGGTGGAAACCATAGGAGAGAGAATTAATAGTAACATCATTGTGGAGGTCCTCTGTAGACCACCGAACCAGACTGAAGACTCGGTTGACGCTTTCCTAGAACACATTATCAAACATTCAAAAAGCAAATATATAGTAGCAGTGAGAGAGTTCAACTACACTGATGTCTGTTGGAAGTCAAACTCTTTCAAGACTGTGAGGTCCACTAAATTCCTCACTTTCCTTCGTGGTAATTTCATCTACAAGAAGTTGGAAAAAATGATAAGAGGACTGATTATCTTTTAATTGAACACAGAAGAACTGATCAATGATGTTGAGGTGAGATTGTTGGGTAAAAGTGAAGAATCCTATGTCTTCTTAGGATTCAGTATACAGAGGAATGAGAAAGCCAAGTGTGTTTGGATGTGCACTCTGGAGTTTAGGAAAACCAGTTTCAATCAATTTAATAAAATATTAGGTGATATCCTATGGTCAGAAGAAAATCAAAGAGAAAGGAGTTCATGACAGATGAGTGTTTTTTTAAAGATGGGATAGTGACAGTATAACAGAGGACAATTCCATTGTGAAAGAAAAGTGCGTGATATGGAGTTTTATAGAGTTTTAGGCTTGGTGATTGGGGAAATGCTGTGATTTTACTGAATCTTGATTTCAGTAAGGCTTTTGATACAGTCTCCCATGAAATTCTTGCAAATAGTGTAGTATATGTGGCATAGCTGATATTTAATGGATTTGTAGCTGGCTCATGCAGCAGTCAGGGGTGCTCATTAATGATTCCACATCATCCTGGAATAAATAATAATTGGAGTGCTTCAGGGTTCTCTCCTTGGACCAGTATAGTTCAGTATCTATCAATGATTTGGATGAATGAATAGAAGATATGTTCATCAGATCTGCAAAGGTTACCAAGTGGGAGGAATAGCTGGTAGCTTGAAAGACAAAAACAGGATTCAACATGATCAGAACAGGTCAGAGACCTGTACCAAAACTAGCAAAATTAATTTTAAAACAGATAAATGTAATGTATTACATCTAGGCAGGAAAAATCAAATGCACAAAAATAAAGTGAGTAACACCTGGCTAGACAGCAGTTTGTTATAAAAAGAATCTAAAGAACTGAGACCACAAGCTAAACATGAATCAAGATGGTGCAGAAAATGGTGGGCAGGGGGAAGACAAGCAATTTTAGGTTATATCATATCAAGGAAAGTCATAGCACTATGGTATGTGAAGTACTATTCTGTGATCACAACTCCCTTCCTCATTGTGTCTACTTGTGAGAGGACAACAGTTTAAGGATGTCAGCAATTTGGAAAACGTCCAGACAAGGTGAATAAAGTATGGTAGAGGGTCTAATCCAAACTGTATGAGGAACAGTTATTGTAGTTGGCTGTGTTTATCCTTGAAAAGACTGAGAGGTGATAGAATAATCACCTTTAAATATCTGACAGGCTATCAGGTAGAAGATAAAGTGAGCTTGTTTTCTGCTGCTCCAGAGGTAGAACCTGAAGCAATGGATTCAAATTACAGGAACTGTGATTCCAGCTAAACATAAAGAACTCTTGGTGGCAAAAAATAGTCTGCCTTGGAAAGTGATGGATTCTCTTCTATTGGAGGTTTTTAAACAGAGTTTGGATAGCCACTTCTCAAGTTTGTTTTAGGTGTGGATTCCTGGACAAACAGGGCATATACTAGGTAGTCCTTGGCATCGTTTCCAACTCTTTGCTTCTTTGAGTTTATAGTGTTTTAATTTGATGAATTTTATAGTCCTTATCAATTTTATTCTGAAATTCAGCTGGGTGGAACAATTGGGGAAACTCTGCTGGAATGGCAACTACTCACCGACAGTTGAGGGAAGGAAGTCAAGGTATCCTTTTCTAGCAATGCATGTTTTCCTCACAGCTACACTATGTCTCAACTGTCAGATGTCAGAAGACTTTCCCAAACTGCTATGTCAGAAAAGAGCTGGACTGTTGTTTGCCCTCCTGAGACATGTAGCTGGCACTCCTGTGTCCTACTGGTTGCTCATCTCAATTGCAATTTGTGGAGCCCTTGTGCATCTGCAGTTAATAGTTCTTGGGAGGTTGGCCCTCAGCAGCATCTGGGTCCTAGCATCATGGAGATGTGTCTGGCTGCTACTCTTCCCTCTCTGTGGCTAGAACAATAGCAGACATGTGCCACTGTCTCTAGGATCTCAGTAAAGGGAACTATATTTCTAGAAAAGGAGACCACAGCCTATTTAGTTTAGTCAATCACTGCACTGGACTGTTGCTCTATTTGTATTCAGCTTGAATTGTCCAATTAATGGATTAAAATCCATGCTACTTGTGAGCTGACAAGTCTGCTCTGATCAGAAGTAAGTTCCACTGAGTTAAATATGTATAAAAGAAGACCCAGTGTGATGTAGCGGTTTGAACATTGGACTAAGATTCTGGAGAGCGGGGTTCGAATCCCCACCCGACCAGGGAAACATATTGGTAACCTTGGACAAATCACACACTCTCAACCTCAGAGGAGGATTAAAGCAGACCCCTTCTGACAAATCTTGTCAAGCAAACCCTATGATAGGGTCACATTTGAGTCACCATAAGTTGGAAACAACTTGAAGGCACACAACAACAACAACAACAACAACAACAGATGTGTATAAACTTATAGCCTTAATAAGGTGAAAAGACTAATTTTGAAAATATTGCAGTATAATACCATTTCTGAATAAAACTCCCCATGTCCCTTTGTCGGTATCTTCCATTTAGTCCAGTATGACCAGTTTGGGAGTTTCATACAAACTCCTACAGAATCACTGCTGCTTTTATTGCTTCTTGGACAGAAAGTACTTGCAAAATTTGTCAGCTGAAGCTAAACAATGCTTAACTTGATTTGAACTTCACTTCTTCAAAAACCATTATTCAAAAACCCACTTGATGTGATAGATCAAGAGATGCTCTGTTCAACCCACGTAAAAAATTCAACTGCCTTGAATGCCGCCCCCCTCCTATCGACAAAGGAATTTTCTGAGATTCCTGTTTCCTATTTCCTGACTTCCTCTTAACAAATGTGAATTAAAAAAATTACTTAGGTTAATATCTGTTCCATCAGCTACAAAAAATATATATTACTGAGAAAAGCAACTTCCAAAAATTAATGCCTTTGACCATGAAGCCCTTTCATCTGTGAATCACAGTTCAAAGAAGAGTATTAAGTCTCTCTCTCTCTCTCTCTCTCTCTCTCTACACACACACACACACACACACACACACACATTCTCTAGCTTTGTCTTAAGCAGGTATTTGCCAGTTTTATTGCAAATCCTTTGGATCAAATGAATGGGATTATGGCTTCCAAGGGTAATGGTTCCAGAACATACTTGCACATATTTGTGATATGATTCGGCTGCCTGTTCACAGTTTTAACGTATGCCATAAATGATACATCCTGTCATCCCCTTGATATTGAGAACATGTCTGAAACATCCATTTTACAGAGACAAGCAGTATGGATTTGATTCAAAATGTAATACCAATCGCTTAAGGCACACATTGCTGAGGCAGGAATTACCAGTGTAACCTCCTTGGAACTGAAAATCCTGAAATCCTTTTGACTAATCAGCAGCCTAATGTTACCCTACAAAGTGAAAATTATATTTTTAAAATGTAGTGGTATTTTGATGTTGCAGAAAAAAACATGTCAGGAAATATTTCAGATCAAACTTGTGTAAAATAAATTTTAATTGTGCTACAGGTGCTGTCAAAATTTTGAAACAGGGATCTTCTTGGGTGTCGTTTTTTTTAAAAAAATTACATATTGATCCATCTCAATCTGTAAAACAGAGTACCACTGATTTTAATGGAACTCGGTGCTGAATTATTGATCTTAGTATTGCAACCTAAGACTGTGTGTGTAAAGCACCCACCATGGGGTCATTTTTGCTAATCAGCCTTGCAGAAGTATACAGGAACTCCACTGAAAATAATGGCAATTGCACAAAAACAGTGTCTGGAGAGTATTTTCTTCTTCTTCAGGCAAGTGAATCATTAAAGTGAAGAATTAAAATAATAATAATAATAATAATAATAATAATAATAATAATAATAATAATAATAATAATAGCCCAAGTTTCAGCATTCGGCATCTTGGAAGGGGAAGAGATATTCATGTAGACACATAACAGAAATAACAAAAACTTGTACAGCATTTACAAGATTTGTCCATATACGCACTGGAAGGCAACATCATGTTACCTCATGAACAACTAGGATGGCTTCTTTGATTGTTGTTGTGTTACTTCAAGTCATTCCCGACTTACAGAGACCCTAAGGTGAACCTATCAGGGGGTTTTCTGGGTCTGAGAGTGTGCGATATGCCCAAAGTCACCCGGTGGTTTCCATGGCTGAGTGGGGAACCAAACTTTGATCTCCAGGGTCGTAGTCCAGTGCTCAAAGCTCTACACCTACACCATGCAGTGTTTGTCCATTCAAGACATTATTAATACATTTTTAAAGCCTTTCCTTCTTTCCTTTTCATATCTATATATCTATAGGAATATGAAGTAAATGGCTTTAATTTGACAGAGATGGCCTCAAGCTGGGTGCCGTTGGCTTCTGAGCAATCTTTTCTGCAACAATAAAATCACATGATCTCTATAACATGTCACAAGGTTCAATGACTCTGTATCTATATATATAGATATATCTTTAAGTATTTGAAGTACTTAAGGTTACGGTTCTGTACGTACTTCCCTGGGAAAAAAGGCCCATGAACAGAGTAGGAGTTAGTTAGAACCAACAGACATAGACTCATGCTATTAATGAAGTACTCTTCAGGCATTCTGAATGTTTCTTCTGAAAGTATATGAAGAGGAAGGGCAAGGAGCTTTTTCTGTTTATGGAGGCTTTTGACACAAGAGATACTTCAAAACATTTTAGAAGACATGATATATATATAGGAATATGAAGTGAATGGCTTTAATTTGGCAGAGATAGTCTCAAGCTGGGTGCCATTGGCTTCTGAGCAATCTTTTCTGCAACAATAAAATCACATGATCTCTACAACGCATCACAAGGTTCAATGACTCTGTAAATCTATTGACAAAGACAAAAATCTGCTAAAATATATCCTCATTTGTATATGCAATTTATCTCTGCAAGGACAGTCCAGTGGTGAAGTTATATGTAATTGGAGAAGAATGATAGAATGATAGACAACTGGTTGATAGTTTGGTTTTCATACATGCTTTAACTTCAAGACTGTAGAGACTTCCTTCTTTTTTTAGTCTCTGTTTTATAACACTTGATAAATAAATAAATAAATAAAGAAGAAGAAGAAGAAGAAAAGACTCTGTAAATCAACCAATAAGATGTAGCCATCCCGCTCACCACAAGCCTGAATCACCCACGTACTGTTAATGCAAATGGAAATGAACAGCCCTTGATCAACAGATGACAGCACAAAAGCAAGAGGATTAATTAGATTGAATTACTCTAAGTAAATTATGCAGGTTTTCTACAATTTAATGCACAGGATAAAAAAAAAGTAAAAGTAAGTTTTTAGGGTCAGTAATGATTACCTCATAATCTAATCCTGCAGTGGGGCACCAAGGAAGTCTGTTTGTGCTGGGTACCAATATTAAACAGCTTCTCTTTGCCTAGACAGGTGGTGGGATTTCTTTCTCTGGGTATCTTTAAAAAGAGGCTGAACTACCACCTGCTTGGGATGCTTTAGCTAGAGATCCTGAGCAGAAGATTGGACCTGATGGCTCATAGAGTCCCTTCCAGTTCTATGATTCTATCACTGTATGACTCTAAGTTATAGCACAGTGTCTTCAGGATCTAGAAGTGCATTGAAATATTTCTACTGCCATCTTCCTTATTCGTGAAACATCATATCATTGGAGAATTTGCAAATAAATTATTCAGAAATAGTGTAACTTGGCTTCCCAGAAAAACAAACAGCAAATGAACAGGTCGATTCTCTGTTTGTGTGTTTCCTGTGGTGGATCTGGTTGGCCATTCTTAAAGACAAGAGATGAAATTTTGACCCACCACAGTCATTGTGTCATGATATGCTCCATCCATGCTCAACTACCATGTATCACCTAAGGTAAAATTCAGATATGATTAATTTAGCTTAGTTGTTTGCAAGACAAAACTTTCAAAAATATATTCAAAACATCTTGAATGAATAAGCACTGCATGGTGTAGTGTTTTAAATGTTGGACTACAACCCTGGAGTCCAGGATCCAATTCCCTGCTCGCCCATAGAAACCACTGAGTGACCTTGAGCACATCACACACTCTCAGCTCCAGAGAACCTCAGAAAACTCCATGATGGGTTCAGCTTATGGATGCCATAAGTTGGAAATAGCTTGAAGCCACACAACAACAACAATCAAAGAAGTCTTCCTGGTTGCTTATAGGGTAACGTGTTGTTGCCTTCCAGTACATACGTGGAGAAATCATATAAATGGTGTACATGGTATTAACACATTTGAAACTCCTGAGTATCAAATCAACATTGGATGCATCTAGTAATGATTTCTCAACTGTTCAAATTGTAAATAATTGATGGTGAGTGTTGTATTTATTTTAATTTAAAATCCTACTTGTGTTTTTCTGTTGTTTTCGTAGATACACTATCTTGGAAGATGGAACTCTGAGGATTGCCAATGTCACTAAAGCAGATGCTGGCAGTTACACATGCATTGCAACAAATCATTTTGGAGTAGCCAGCAGCACTGGAAACCTGGTGGTAAAAGGTAATTCATTTCTTCCCGCACAATTCTGAAGTTTCAACAGCAGTTGGGCAGCATTTTTGTATTTCTAGATATGCTAAACTATTAAATGATTGCTGCTGAAAGAAACAGGCAGTTTAGATTGCAGCCATGTATGCATTTACCTAGGAGTGAGGCCCTTAGAATTCAGTGGAACTTGTTTTGAGAAAATATGTCAAAGATTGTGCATTAAGAGCAGAATCTTAGATCTTTGTAAAGAAATAGTTCAAAAACTGTATGTTTAAAGCTACTGCCTGCAAAACATAGTCATTAGATATTTTTAAAAAAATCTAATCTCAGATATATACCGTATATTTTTAATATTCTTTCCTGTTTTAAAATCCGAGTTCACACTTACCATCAAGCATACTAATTTCTTCCCCTGGAAATTAACATATGCAGTTGTGAAATTCCCTTCTGACCCCCAACATAAGAAAGTGCTGAAATGAAAAATGAACTGCTAAAATTAATCACTAAATTCAAACCTGTTCTCAAAATGGCTTCAGGGCTTGCAAAGTTTGGCGGCAAAGTTCTATTTGGTGATATATGATGCTCTTTTTGCAAACTACCAAATGCAAAATGTGCATTTTGAGACATGGAATCTGTAATTCAAAGAATCATATTTTCTGTGCATATCAGAGATTTTGGATTGATAGTTCTTCTGCAAGTCTTACTATATTTACTTTAGTTATTATATGTTTAGAACATAAAACTACTTTTTTACTAAATGCTCTTAAAGCCCACCCCCCTTTTTTGCCTAAAATGGCAGGAAACTGTACACTCACAGTCCAGATTTACCTAGTCCAGAATGTTTCCTTTAAAGCTGAAACAGAGACTTGTTGTGTATTGCCTAGCTGGCAGTGTCAGGGTGGATTGGGGTCTAGGTCTTCCTAGGCCCAGGTAGTAACATGATGACCTTGCTTTCTCCTTCGTCAGCATTAGGTGGAGCATTGCAGTGGAGATTTTCTAGAAGGACTAGTTGTGTGTTCTCAATATTTCACAGATGAAAACTGGAACATGTGTGGTCAAGCAGCATTAGAGTATCTTCAGAAAAGATTGAGCTAGGAGAGGATGAAGCATTTCACTTTTGTCAGAGTGGGAAGCGAAACATTCTAATCCCTTCTCATTCCACCCCTCTGCTGAGTTCATTGAGTGAAAACCACTTTCACACTTTGAACTCGGTTTGCAGCAATTTATGTAAGTTGAAGACAAAGGGGGAAAGCGGGAGGAGTAGAGAGAAAATGAGACTTTTTAAAAGCAGCTGAAAAGTGGAACAACAGAGGATTAATCAGGACTGTCCCTGCCAAATCAAGACAGTTGGAGGAGATGTAGTTGTCACACTTTTCTATGGCATGTCCAAAAGCAATAAAATACAATATAAAATTGGTGTCAGCCGCAGTCCTCAAGAAGCCCTTCCCCATCTACAAGCCATGATGATTCAAATTCGTGTCTTTTGTTTTCTTCCACTGCGATGACTTAAACCTTTAAGACCCCTGGTCATCAGCAGCCTTATTCAGGTCTTGCAAACTCAGAGCTGTAGCTTCCTTGATCAATTTACCTGTAACGCAGTCTTCCTAGGCCCTTTTCGCACTGCGTTTTGGAAGCGATAGGGCCCCTTGAGCGTCGCATAAATGTGAGGAGCAGTCTGCATGACGCACTCACATTTATGCGACGCTCAAAAGCCTGATGCAAAGCGGGCACAGATTTTTTCATTTTCAGTTCAAGCCGAAAATGCTCCGTGCTCACGTATTGCTCAGGGGCCTGGTTCATACTCATCTGCCATGCGAAGCCTCCTGAGCCTCACTGGCCACGCTTCCTGCCCCAGTGCAGCCTACAACTCCCAGGCTGCACTGCAGAAGGAAGGGACAGGGGTGCTCGCGCGAGCAGGAAGGAGCTGTGGAGCTGAAGCAGGAGGCTTGGAAGAGCGTTCCTTCCAAGTCTTCTCATACAAAAACCCCAACCCAGCAGTGTTAAAAGGTAAGGTGCAGAATGGGCCCTAGTTTTCTACAGTCTTGAACTTCATTGAGTATTTTAATCTATTCTGATGACTCACATTGTCTCATAGTGTGTTTAAAGTATGACAGCCTCAGTTTAGTCATTTTGGTTTCTAGACAGAGTTCAAGCTTGATTTGTTCTCATGCCCATTTAATTATATTTCTGACTATCCGTGGTATCCATAAAAAATCTCCTTCAGTATCACATTTGAAATAAGTTGATTTTCCTTCTGTCAGCTTTCTAGTTTTCACAACCATGCATACAAACTGGAAACACTGTGTCGTAGATGATTTTAACTTTGCTATATAATCATATATTTTTTACACTTGATGATCTTATCTAGTTCCTTCATAGCTGCCTTTCAAAGTGTTAACTTTCTGATTTTTTTTACTACAATCCCTATTTTGAATAATAACTGAGCAAAGGTATAGAAAATCTTTTAACTTTTTGATACCTTCAACACTCCCTTTAAAGTTATAAAAATTATCTGTGGTCATTATTTTTATTTTTTAAATATTCAGTTATAGCCTTTCTTTCTTGACTTTCAGCATTATTTGTATGAGATTTTTGCTATTTTCAGCTAGTAATATGGTGTCATCTGCGTACCTAAAATATTGCTATTCCTTCCACCAATTTTCACACCACCTTCATCCAACACTAACGCAGCTGATTGGTTCTTTTAACCTTTGCTGTAATGTACCTTGGGAGATTTGTTTAAGTAGCACACACTCATATCAGCTCTTTATCTCAAGGATTTTTTTGGTATGGCACAAGATTAAAACATGCATCCAAATTGGTCATTGTGGAAGGTCACATAATTTGAAATAACTATCCAGTTACAAATACTATATGAACTCTAGTAATTAATTCATATGCAGTGATCAGTCTTATGCATGTTAAACACAGAAAAAGAAAGATAGATGAAATACATGTGCCAGACTTTTATGGAAACATTTGCTTTGGGAGTATGCATAATCTCTAAATTGAGGAACATAGGGCTTGGAGAGTTAGGCCATGACAACATGTGTATCTTTTGTGGGTCTGGAGAAGCAAGTTTATGATTGCTTGAGCCCTACCAGCCTCTTCTAGAGATGCCTGGTATTACAGAAGAACCAACAGTGTGGAAGACACGCAACAGCTCACCAAAACAGAGCAAATATCTCCCTACCTTTAAGGAGAGAGAAAGCAAATCCATAAAAGTGCAGCAAAATGTGCCTCAGGTCCTTATGGTATCTGTTCTTAAGCTTTTATGGTGTATGGATCCCACTGAAAATCTGATGAAATCTTTGGGCCACTCCCCACATAAATACATTTTTCACATTTTTTCCCAAACAGATACACTTTTTAAATAGTTTTTTTTTCCTCTTGCATCGAGCTCAAAACCCTCTGACCTTCATAGACCTTTTAGGGTTCCTCGAAGTGCACCTTCAGAACCCATGCCTTACAACAGCAGTTTGCTGGGGTGTTGCAAATGACACTTTGTTTTAGGCAACAGTTTGGCCTTCAGAGTGAGTGAAATAGGAAGCCTATATTTAAACCACATTCTCATTGAGACACTGGTTGTGGGTAAATGGTTCATTCTAAAGGGGGAATAGGGTCTAATTAAAACAGTTCAATTCTGTTTTAATATACGCTTATTTATATGCTTTTAAATTGTATCATTTTAATATGTAAGCTGCTTTGAAGCCTAAGGTTGGACAAAAAGGATATAAATAAAGAGGAGGAGGAGGAAGAGGACAGGTAATATTTAATAATAATGGGGTATATCAGTATACCAGCCATTTGGCTGGGGTCACTGCCTTCCAACAGTGGAAGGGCTTGTGTCCATATACACTAGTGGTATATTCAGGGCTGGATGCAGTAGAATGAGCAAAAGAACCCAAAATGCAGTAAGGATTGTACTGCATTTGGAACTAAGTGAAGAAATACAGTAATGCACAATGCCAACTAAATATATGTCGTAATAGCCCTAATTCTGGGTGGTGGGGGGAACCCATAAGACTCTTAAGTCCAGATTCTAAAATGTCTTATAAAGTTAATGTCACTTTGGCCTGTTGATTCAAACAGCTCTGTTGGATTGGCTTAGTTATCTCTCTGCAATACACAGTTGCATACATATATATTTAGTGGGTGTTGAAGGCACAAAGGGAGTACTTTCCGCGCCAAAGAACTATCTTGCCATCTTTCCCCAACAATCAGCTTCAGAGCTTTTGTTTCAATTACATACTGGCACCCAAAAAGATTGATGCAAAGGTCTGATTTTATTTTGTTTTTATTGCACTTACCTCATAGACTAGTTTTCCTCCAAAGAGCACATAATGGCTTTGGTCTTTTATCCAGGCAGTTAGTTTCCAGAGCCAGGCCCTCAGCAAAAGAATTTCATCATGTGGCTTCTGTCTCCAGGCACATATGTGCTGATGGAGCACTTTCTGAACAAAAGGGTAACATTTCCTTTGTAAGAGTCATAAACGAGAGCTGCATGGGGTTTAATCAGTTTCACCAATTCATTGATTTTTATGGAGAAAGGGGAAATGGCTGCAGTTAAGAAAATGGAGCGGATGTGGTTTGGGTTTAGGTTTTCTTTTTCTTACCTGCTGTGGCACTTCCCCTGTTCTCCCTTTCTCTATGCATTGCTACCTTCATGAAGTTACTGCTATTGGGGTAAGCCTAGTGCCCCTGCAAGCTATGTATAACAAGTTGGACATAGCTTATGGTACTGTTTGGAAGAAGTTGCAATAACCAGAAGGTATAGTTCTGTACACAATTGAACTGGTTTTCAGTTGTGACTGTAGGAGGTGAAAGTAGTCTGATTTAATCATTACATCAGCCTCGTAAGATGGGTTTGGAATTCCCAGAAAAAAGTGAAATATTCTGTATATTCTATAGAGATTCTCAGAATATCTGATATTCTGCTGAGCAATACCAATTCTCTGATTTCCATCACACAGTAGTTTTCTTAGTCTCCAAGATTAAGTGTCTGTTTTTATAAATCTTCCAAAGTGTTTCAGGATCCTACATCTTGTTCATAAGCCATTTCTGCACTACACCCTTATAGTGCGATTATTCTACTTTCAACATCACTCCATAAACTGTAAGCCCCAGGATTCCATAGGATGTTGAAAGTGGAATAATCGTGCCATAAGAGTGTAGTGCAGAAATGGCCGTAGAATATTACTAACTTACTTTTGCTCTTGGAACACCAGTTTTATTTTTCCCAGTATATAATCTATGCATATGCAATGCTTTTAGCCACTATTATTATTATTTAAAAAAAAAAAGGAGTTCAAAGCTATGAAATGCAACCCAGGGAAATCTGTATCGCCAAATTAAACAAAACAGGAAAATGTTGGCAATAACATCTGGTGTTGTAATTTGTTAGAATCTGCTGACAGTGAGAAATGTTTTAAATTACATTACATACTTTTTATAGGTAGTATTGCTTCTGATGAATTCTTTTGCACAACAGACGTATAGATTATAACACCCACAAATGCTTTCTTTCTCCCTTCAGTGGAAAGGGGGGAGCTGTATTGGACTTTAGAGAAAAAAAGATCGATCTAGTGTTTTGCAATCAATCACAGCATTCTAATGCTGTCAGTTTAATTCTGCCAACAGTAGGGTAAATTGATGGCCTTCCCTAACTGTTTCCTAGTCACCATTTGTACAGAGACTTCTTCAAGTGCTGTACTGCATATTCTAATGACAGTTTTTTTTAAAAAAATAAACTGTAAGAATCAGGCAAACAATGGAGTTCAAATACGTAATAAAGAATGCAGGCCCCATGAGGCATAATCCAATACTAATTGTTTTTTTGTGTGTGAATCTATGCCTTAATTTACCTGTGCAGATATGCATTTTAGGCTAAAGTTGTGGTCCTACATTAAGGCTAGGTCAAATGGAGCCCATTCCACCATTATAACTAGAAAATAAGGGTGGGATAGTTTCAACATTTCCTAGAAAATAATGTAAGGGAATAATCTGAAAATTTGCAGGATAGGAGAGGTCATTGTGACGATGGTCTAAGCCAGTTTTGAGATAGAAAGAGTAAGGATATTGTATCTATACGAACTGACACATTTTGACAGGGATCCCCCACCAGCTGGAATTAGATATGTCAACGGATGTCTCCATTGGTACAGCACCTTTCAGGGAATGGTTTATTGTTTTAGGTCAAGGAGGAAGCTGACTATATCACCTTGTAGCATTATGAGGTGTTTGTAGTTTTAATAGGCTGCAGGTTATCAGTTATAGGTTTGTAGGTTGTATTCATGCTCATATTAAGCTATAAAGCTAACAGGGTTTTCCAAAAGCAATTTCTGTACACCTAAAGCCCTCCATCCTCCTCCTTTTCTTGAAAAACCAGAACTGTGCTTTCAAAAATATTTGAGGATGGGATATGATCCTCAAATAAGGTCCCACCACATCTCGCTGGGAGGGTATTAAAATAAACAGAGATTAAACGAGATTTTAAAAATCACTTCTGAGATTGCTATTAAGGTTTGAATTGTCTGATAGTAGGTCCTTTGGCTGATAGGTTCAAAGTTCTCCCACCTCTACTAAAACTTATGTAGATCAGAGAGGAAATGTGTAAACACAATCTTCATATAATTGAATGTATACATTCAATGCACATTGAATGCATACATCCATGTCACTAAATAACCAATATAGAAATGAAATAGATTATACAAGTGGAAGCAGAAGATGAAGAATATCCATTTTCTCTGCTAAAACAAGACAAGGAGCAAATTGTGTCAAAGATCATGGATTGCTAATATAAAAACTAAGAATAAAGCTGAAGGAATGCGCTAAAATAATCATGGTGCCAAAATACAAACTAAAGAACATCCCTGTAGAACTAAAAGACCAAGTAAAGAATAGATTTGCACTACTAAGTTATTTGACTGAGAGGAAGAAGAACTCTGGACCAAAACCAAGGACATTGTCAAGGAAGAATGCAAAAGTACTTTATCCACAGCCAGGAAGAAGAAAAATGTCATTGCATGACAAATGAAATTCTTCAAACACTTAAGGATACGTGAAAAGTAAAAGTAAATGGTAAAAGAAAGGGTTACAATCCTGAGCACAATTGTTCAGTGACTTGTGCTTTAGGACAAAGAGAACTATTTTAATAATCAGTATAAAGAACTAAGAAAACAAAAAGGCAGACTCTTCCATAAGATCCAAAATCATAAGGAGATTCAAACCAACATCAGGGATGCCACATGACCAACAAGGAAACACCTTATATGGACAAAATTAAATGACAATAGAAGCAATACACAGAAGAACTATATAAAGTGAAGAAACCATGATAGATTCCTTCAAGGAAGAACTGATTAAAAAGGGGGCCCACAGTTTTAGAAAGTGAAGTGAAAAAAGCTGTCAAAGCACCTGGGAGAAATAAATCACCAGGAAGAAGAGGTATACCAGTAGAACTGTTTCAAGCTATAGATTGTGAATCCGTGCAAAATCTAAAAAATCTGCCAGCAAAATAACAAAAACAAAAAGTCCACACACTGAAAGAGCTCATTTCCCAAGAAAAAAGAAAGCAATGATTGTAGTAAACATCAGATCATGTTCCACACAAGCAAAGTGATGCTCAAGATTTTATGTGTATTTTTACCATATATAGACTAAGAAATGCCAGATGTCCAAGCTGAATTCCAAAAAAGAAGCAGCACATATTGCAAGCATATGGTAGTCTAATGGAATACCCCAAAGAAGATCAGGGGGGCTGGAATCATCATATATTTTATAGATTATAACAAAACCTTTGATTATGTAGATGGTGAAAAACTATGGCTCACTCCAAAAGAAATGGATGTGTTACCATGTTTTATTGCCCTGATGTGTAGCCTATACTGTGGATAAGAGGCTACCGTCAGGACAGAATAGGCAGAAACAGAATGGTTTCCAGTTGACAAGAGAGGCAAACAAGACTGCATTTATCACATTCTTTGTTTAATACAGAACATGTCAAACAGATAGCAGGTGAGACTCTGAGGAAGGAGGCATCAGGTTTGTGAGAGAAGGATCAACCATATAAGATATACAGGTGACACCATTTAAAAGCAGAAATTAATAAAGCTAGGAATGTCGATTGAGGAAGGTCAAGGAAGAAGGTAAGCCTATAGCTGAATATTAAGAAAACAAAAATAATGATCAGAGATGGTTTACATAACTTTAAAGTGGATAGTGAATATAATGAAATAGTTAAGGATTTTCTGTACCTTGCCTTAGTCGTTAATCAAAATAGAGAGTGCAATCAAGAAATCAGACTGAAGGCGTTTCCGCACTACACTGTTAGAGTGGTATTATTCCACTTTCAATATCCTGTGGAATTCTGAGTTTGTAGTAATCTGCAAACCCCAGGATTCCATAGGATGTTCAAAGCGGAATAATAGCACTATAACAGTGTAGTGTGAAAAGGCCCTAAAACTTCGAAGAGCAGCTATGAAACAACTAGGTAAGAACTTCAAGTGTAAATATATCATTAAATACCAAAGTGAGAATCATGTGTGCTGTAATATTTCTGATCTCTATGTAACGGTTATGAAAGCTGGACAGTGAAGAAAGCTTATAGGTAGAGATTCAAGTAATTTAAAATGCAGTGCTGGGGAATAGTTCTGTGGATACCGTATGCTGCTGAAAAGACAAATTATTGTTTCCAAAGGCAAATGAAACCTGAACTCTCCTTAGAAGCCAAAACAACTAAACTGAGGCTATTGTACTTTGCACATGTTGTAAGATAATATGACTCATTAGTGCTGGGAAAGTAGACAGCAGTAGGAAAGGAGAAAAACTGTATTACCGGTACATAGACTCAATCAAGAAAGATACCACTGTGAGTTTGTAAGACCATAGCCAACTTGCTAACAAGGTCTGTTGGTGGTTTCTGATTCATAGAGTGTTGAAGCTGAATTGGTGGAAATTAACAATAATAAAAAGGACAGAGAGATGACTGGAAGTGTGGCTGATTACCAAGAAGGAATAAGAGAATGTAAGCTAGGATGCTCAGTCAATTCTATCTCAGATAAAAATAGGAGTTTTTGGAAGAAATTCCACACACACCGCCTTCAAAGGAAAAATATCTTGATAATGAAGGAAAAGACTGTCATTGAGTGATTTAATTCAGTCATGCTTTCTTTGTTATATTGGGCTGTCTAACTATTTGTTATTCTCTGTAAACGTCTGGATCCGATTATTAGTTAAATAATTTCTGTTCCTTCAATCCATGTACATATACTTACTCATGTGCATAGTAGAAAGGTGAGCTTGTCTTCTCCAGCTGGAAACACTTTGAAGTTTTTTGTTATTTTTCCTCTGTGACTCATATTATATTCAGGATGCAATTGTGAATTGCAATATTAGGACTAGATGGACTGGGGTAAGGAAGTGGCTTCCAGTTCAATCCCAAAAATAGGGAGAGAAAGAATTTTTTGCCTCCCATGGCAAACAGTGGCTCTCTCACACTCTTAGTGGCAGGCTACATTTTACAGAACACAATGAGAAATAATGTTAAAGAGGAAAGGTGACTTTGAGCATTTAGAGAGTGTCTTTGTCTGATCATTGCAGTCACTACAACTTTCAGTGCCACAAAGTCATTAAAGCAAATGTAGACTCACTGCTTTTTCTTACCTATTTCCCAAATCCTTTTCTGAATTAATGGGATCAGAAGGGTATTCCAGACAGTGTTCAACTGCAGGTCTTATCCTTGACAGTAAGTCTTGAAGTCCTTAGTTCATGTCTGTGTTCAAGTCAGTTTGTTGTTGAAATGGGAAGAAACTCAACGAAGCAGAAAAGATTTCAGTAGAAATGGGAGGGAACCAGCACGTCTGCTGCTAAATTTATAGGCCCCAGAAGATTTGTGAGTAAATAAGCTTTTCCTAATTTGCAAGTTTATAAACCTAGCAGAGATTTATGCCAGCAGGATTTTCTTATCAAAATCCTTTCAGAAATCTGGACATTTTTAAAGTAGTGCTAAATTTCCTGAAAATAAGAATCACCGTTTCACATTAAACTACGTGCATCAGCATCTTATTCTTTCCTTACTGGAATAAATCTGCCTTTCAAAAATATAAAATATAAAAATCACCCTTTGAGATAAAAGTACCCTCTAAGGCCATTCTCCAGCTAAAATTAGTTTTGGAAAAGAAAAAAAAAAAGGGTGCTGCCTTCTCCTCATTCTGACAGCCCACAGTAGTCCTCAGAGACCCATCAGTGCAACACTCCATGCTGCAAAATTCTGCAGCCCTCACACATACCTTCTCAAAATGCCATTACAAATACACCTTTTCAGTGTGGGCTTTCTATGGCCACACAATCTCCACAATCACACAAGAAAATGCAGTTGCAAACATATGCATGTTAGGCAGTGTCAATGTTCTATGCTGTTAGATCTACCTTCACTACTACCATGGAGTTGTGTTATTCTCAGAAGCAGACTGATGGCCTGTTTTCAAAAAGAGATACATGGAGTCTATGCAGCTAAAGCTATTTTACAATTGAAATGTCTGCTCTATATTATAAGTTCTCAATAAGGAACTAGTACTATTCACTGGAACAGTGGTGGGCAACTGTAGAAGACGAGGGGGATTTCTCCATGCGCCCACTGGGCAGCCATACCATCATGTTTCAGTGTCATAATGTCAATTTGAGACACATTTTGTCCAATTTTCAGCTGCTTCTTTCCTGGCATGATGGGGCTTGGAGGGTGGAGGGAATAAAATGCCATATTTTTGGCTGAGTTTGGGTGGTTTGGGCTGGTGTAGAGTGAGAAATCACCTAAAAAATAGCACAATCAATCAATCAATAAAAATTGGGAGTTTGCATGTGGCTCACAGCCACACTTCTCCAGGCTCTACCTAGAATGATAATAGTTGAAAGAGGTGCTGGAGATTAGGATGGGGCACGATGCTATCCAGCATAGAATATCATAATATATCCATATTGACTAAATGATGCATGAGTTTGATGTAATCCTTAATAGCTAAAATTTCTTGACAGTTTTAATAATACAAAGTTATACTCTCATGCATGGGCATATACCTATTATGTTCATTTGGAGTGAATTAATTAGGAAGGAAACTCTTTAGATCAGGGTTGACGTGACTTTCAGAAGTGCCCTGTAAAAATTGCTCTGGCAAATCTGATAAACATTGTAAATATCCACATGTTGACCAATTTCTAGCTGACATTAGATAACCATGTGTATAGAAAGGATGTTTCCTAGCAAGTGCATTAGTTGATATATACTTCCCTTCCTGGTTTGTTCACATGGCTTAGGAATTACTTCATTTTTCAGTAAGGTCAGGGGATATAAGAAAGTACTTTTATTTCCCCCAATGGTTAGTTCTGACTCAATCTCATTAGCATTAATGGGAGTTACACATGTGCATGAAGCGGAGAATATACCCCGAGGGCAGAGGCATGGATATGAACTGCAACCTGAGAATCACTGTGTTGAAATCTGTCCCATAATGAAAGATATAAAACGCAAAAAAACTGTTGTGAACTCTAAATGAACTGTGAAAGTACTCTGTTTTACATGGATATGTCTGAATATCAATGTCCTAAGCAAGATGTATATTAGTCTGGATAAAATCATTCAGTGAAGACTGGGTGTTTCATTCTAATTCAGTTTTGTGGCCCACAAAAGGACTCATTTATCACGTAATGGTATGTCTGATGATACAGTGATATAATCTCATTGTATTTCATTGATTACAATGCTATGAAGATAATTTATCAGGAGACTGTTTTTTGCATCCCAATTTCCAGTGTTCTTCCATTAACAATATGATCATTTCCTGTCCAGCTGTTGCTTTTATTTTCACTTGCTATTTTAACATGAGACGTCAACACTACACCAAAAGATGAGAGATTAAGAAGATATCATAGCTTCTTCTAAGTATGAAGAAGCTGAAAACAAGTCATTTTCTGACAAAAGCCGTTTCCACATGATGACACTCTCCCAAGTCATCCCATTGCAATCCCAGTAGCGCCTCTGCTGGGATGAGAGCATATCCCCAACACTCCCCTCCATGCCCAACCGGCTGCCTGCAGAAGGGAGCTCAAGGGACATGCTTCTTCCTTCTGCACTGCAGCCGGCCTTCTTCCCATGCTGCAATGGGTAAGAAAGCAAGAGATCATGCTTCTAGCCCTTCTGCAAGGCTGGCAGTGGCAGAATCCTTGTGTGATGGGGGGCCATTGACTCAGTTTTTCCATCAATAATATTCCACTTGATCGCACTGACTGGGGACGCAAGGAGGACAGACTATGACAACATCATGCAGAAGAATTATCGTGGTCCCACTCCTCTTGTGTCCCCATGCCAGGAGGATACCGTCCTGCAGAAAGGGCCAAAGTCTCTGAAGTATAAGTGTCTGTGTTCTGTACAATGTCTTAAAAGAATCTCCTGGAGTGTTTTTACTATGATCCTTTCTGGAACTGTGAAATTCAGTTCTTTGTCTAATCCTGTCTTGCGATTGTTCCTAAATTTTGCATGAAATGAAAAGCTTATACAAATCACACATATATTTACCTATTAAATTACGAGACAATTACAATATTACAATACAATTACAGTGTCTGCATTCAGTCTACAAAAACAATTTGTCAGTCCTATTCCTAAGGCAAAGTGTTCCTGTTCTTCTATGACAAGATCCCTAGTAAAGCATGGTTTACATGAAAAATAATGTAAAATAACTGATGTGCACTGCTAAATGCTTGCTAAGCTGTGATTTATAAAGTTATATGTATAGTGTCAGATGGGAAGAATTTGCCTAATTTATATTTATCTATACACATTACTTGGTAGAGGCTGTTTTTTTTTTTATAAAAAAAGTAAGATGGGCTAAACTAATAGCTCATTTTTTTTTCTGCATAACAGATAAAAAAAAAGATGTCCATTTCAGGATTTTCATAATCATGATTTGCTGTGGGGGGAGCTGTCAGTACGACCTCATCAATTTCTTTTATGACAGCTTTTGCTTAAGAGAAATAAAAGAGCAGCATGGTTTCCACCCCTTGGTCTTCATGCATCTGATGAAATGGACTACCTCCATGAAAGTTTATGCCAGGAACTTCATCTTCCCAGTTAGTCTCAAATGCACTGCTGGATTCCCTTAGGTCTTTTAACCATGAGTCTCTTCCAGTTTCTCCCCCAGGACTGTCCTGATGTGCTTTTAGTTCCACAGGCAGTCTCTGGCCCTTTTCACACGAGGTTAAAAAAACGGTGTAGAGCGACCTCTGACGGAGGTCGTCTACACCGTAACGTGGATTGGGGCAGACTACTTTTATGTAGTTCCACACCCCAATCTGCACAGGGGCGACCGGAAGTTGCGCCGCCATGTGCTTTTTGAAAACCACTTTTCAAGTGGTTTTTAAAAAGCACGGGGCATGCAGCCCTCTGCAGCCCTATCACAGCACCCGCTGTGGATCTGCAGGCGCATGCAAGTGCGCGCCTGCAGACTGGCTGGGGGGCGGGCTTCCGGCTGGTGAGCTTCTCCGGTTGGTGGAGAGCCTCCGCCAGCCGGAAGCCGCCATTTTGGATGCTGCGGAATGCCGCAGGATGCCGCCGCGTGTGGAGCAGCGAACTCGTGCTGCTCCATGTTGCAACGGCTCTCAGGTAAGCTCCGTTTTGGCGTGTTTTCGGGCGTGGCTTCCTCCGCGTGTGGAAAGGGCCTCTGTTTGTTTGAGGAGGGCTGTTTGGTCCTCAGACTGATACTGCTTTTGTTTAACTATCTGTCCAGATCCATCCATGTTACATTCTCTGGACAGCCACCATCTTCTCCTTAAATCTAGTCTGGTCAAATCCTCCCTCTTGTCAGTCAATGTCTGCTGTTACACTCCATTGCCTGAATTTCCTGAAAATCGCTTTTTCACATTTTCTGGACAGTTCTTGCAGATTGATTTTTCTTGTGCCCCCCTTGATCAACTGTTGCACCTCCAGGTGCTGCCCCCAGTTTGAGAACCACTGGCCTAAAAAATTAACAGCCTCCTCTTTCTCACATATAAATTGCATGCAGTTCCAAGACATAAGAGTGCTTAAGTTGAATGCTATGCTAACTCTCCCTGTTTGGACTTTATAGTAATTCATGAGTTGAAAGACCAGATGACCAGATGGTGGTAAAAGGGACTTCCAAAGAGATACCGATTAGCTGACAAACAGGAAGAACCCTCAATCCCCAGTCTAAAGAGACAGGGGTAAGGAACCAGACCCGTTTCATTTTTCTGGATCCTTGCCAATAATCTCAATATTTACTCTTTTCATTTCTTGTACTGAGTTGTGTGTTTTCCCTGCTGCATACACATGGTATTTCAGCAGAACTTTCAGTGAAGAGATTTGAAGTACCCACTGACCATCTAAGGCATGCCAGTGACTGAAGGCCTTTTATTTATTTTTAATTTATTTATATCCTACCCTTCTCTCAATATGAGACCCAAAGTGACTTGTTGTTACCTCTCCTTGTTCTCAAAATTGCTGGATTGAGAGACAAAATCTAAATGGATTCTACAAATGTCTACAAGCAAAACATCATGATTACTATCAGCAGGCATGCTACAAGTTACCTGTGGTTACTTTGGAAACTAAGATGCATTGTGGGAATAGTACATCGTGTTGCAGCTGCAAGGAGATGATGGGCCTAAATCCAGTTTTTAACACCAAGTATGGTATGTGTGTCCTGTTGGCTTCGACTTACAGTGACCCTATGAATGAAAGACCACAAAGAGTCCTGTTAAGAAGTTGTAGACTCAGGGCCATGGCTTCCTTGATTTGAGTCTATCTATCTGGAATGCAGTCTTTGTCTTAGGCTTGAACTTTGCCAAGCATCATTGTCTTTTCTTATGAGTCCAGATGTCTCATGATATGTCCAAAGTACAATAACTTTGGTTTCATCAGTTTGGATTCTAGGGAGACTACAGACTTGATTCGCTCTCAAACCCATTTATTTGCATTTTTAGCAGTCCGTGCTATCCATAGATGTCTCCTCCACCAGCTCATTTCAAATAAACTGAATCTGTTCGTGTCAGCTTTCCTCATAGCCCAGCATTCATATCCATACATAGAAATCAGAAATACTATGGCATGGGCAAGCCTGACTTTTGTATTCAGTGATACATCTTTACCCTTCAGGATCTCCCTAACTGCCCTTCCAGTTCCTAGTCCTCTTCTGCTTTCTTGTCTGCAATCTCTGTTTTGATTAACGGCTGAACCAGGGTATAGAAAATCTTTAACTATTTTGTTGTCTTCATCTACTTTAAAGTTTTCTTTTAGGGCAATTCATAGTTTTTTATGTTCTACACAGTTAAAGGCTTCATTATCATTTATATATCACAGGCTGATTTTTTTCTGAAATTCTTTGCTGCATTCCATATTCCAGCATGTGCTGCAATATGATACCCCGTTCTTTTCTGACTGCAGCTTGGGCATCTGCCACTTGCTATATATATAGTAAAAGTGTTTTAACATCACTTGCTTGAATGAGAGATTAATGTAGTGGTCCAATGGTTCCTTCAATTCATGGTTTTTCCTTTCTTGGGGACTGGAATATACTTTGTTTCCAATCTGTAGGCCACTGTTTTGTTTTCCATATTTGTTTGCAGGTTTTAGTTAGAATTTAAATGTATTCTCCCTTTGTAGCTTGAATCAGTTCTATTGATATGTTATCTCTTCCTGATGATTTATTTCTCTCAAGTGTTTTCAGAGCATCTTCAACTCTACTTTCTAAAATGGTAGATTCATGAACAAAATGAATGAATGTGTCATCCTTTCATCTCTTTTATATAGTTTTTCAATGTATTGCTTCCATCACTTTTTTTTTTTTTTTGACCACACAGTATCTTCTTCTGTTAGTCATATATCATCTCTTCCCACGGTTTAAACGTTCCCTTGATTTTTTGGATCCTGTGAAAAAGGTCTCTTTTCTACCGTTTTGCTATGTTCTTCCAGTTCATGCAGTGAGGCTTTTCTTTTGGCTGCAGATAATATATTTTTGCATTTTCCCCCCTGATTTTGATCCAGAATTATTTTGGCTCCTGATCAGCTAGGCTTAATAGAGCAATTCTATTCTTTATCCTGTCTTTAAATTCTACAAATTCCTTCAGGTTGCATTTTTTTCATGATTGATGTAGTGCACATCTTTAGCTTTACTCTAATTTCCAGTGTTACAGTTCACAGTCTGTTAATGTTACATTGTTTTGTCTTAGATTTTCATTTCCTAAGTAAAACACATAATAATTATCTGAATGAAAATGTCTCATTCCTATCCACTTTCGCTCACTCATCGCGAGTATTGCATTGTTTATATATTTCATTTCTTATTTTAGCTTCTCATTCATGCTTCGCACATTCCATGTTGCTGTTATGTGTGTTGTGCTGCTTCAGACTTTGCTTTCATGTCAAAGCACATCAGCAGGTGAACATCCTTTCAGTCTGAATTGCATCATTAGTCACAGCACTTATTGTCCTTTGCTCTTTCCTGATTGTTTATTGTCTGCCTTTGGCCTAGGAGTCTCATCTTCCAGCACTATCTCTTGATTCACTTTATGTTGTCTCATCATAAGGATTTCTTGGCAAACAACATTCAGAAGTGGTTTACTGATGCCTCCCTCTAATGAAGGAGTACTAACTCAAGCAGAGTTATCTGAAGCACCACTGCCATTGTCTCTGAAAAATCCTCCACCAGAGTCAACCACCTCTACTGCTACTGGCAAGTAGCCATTTTGCACATCTAGGCCAGAATTATGATAGGGGCATCTGCACATATAAGTTTCCCTTGCAGATGTCCTTTTTGGGGTGCTGCAGTGGTTGGTATTCCCTTCTTGTCTCTCTAGTGCCCAAACCCCACCCCAAAGCTCCTGCCATCACTTCTCACTGATGTTCGGTGTTTCTTGGCAAGCAGACAGGCTTGGAGAACTGTCTGGCTGTATCCCCTTAGCCAGATGTAGAATGATGACATCAGTGAGAACTGCTGTGGGTATCCTGAGGTTTCAGTGCTGCCGTAAATCCGTCCCATCAGTCTATGGGGATGTAGCGAGATGCTCTTCTGAGCCTATCTCCTTGCTCCAAATCAAAGAATGACCATGAAGGGCAGTGTCATGCTATTGGTATTAGTACCTTAGAAGTGGGGGGGGGTATATGGCTCAGTGTGATGTACATCCACATACAGCTATTTATGCTATGTTGTGGAGATGTTGGATTGAGGCCTTAGTCTGTCTCCTCAGCAAAAGTCTGCCTGATGTGGGAAACCCTACCAGCAGCACTACTAATTTCAGCATCGTCTCTTGCCTTACTGGAGCCTGCAAGGCCACAACAATGGAAAAGTAATGCTCTGGTGAGCCAAGCAGAGTAGTTCCATTGAATAATTTGGAATTTGGTAAGCTAAGACCATTGATGCAATAGTTTTGCTTTAATTGAGACTAGCAATTGGTTTTTGACAAATAAGTGAAAGGCGTAAGCATGTTCCTCCAGTATATTACTTCTTTGCTCTCAGCACCATGGAAAAGATGTGACCTCACTTGTCTAACACAAGATTCTGTACAAGTCCTTCCTTATAAATGCCTTTTGCAGGGGGAAGAGGCACTGATGTACAAGTGCATTGAACTAATTAAGCAACCTATTTTATTCTCAGAATCAGCATCTCCAGCCACAGTGCCAAGGTCCACAGTTCCTGGTGCCTCTTAGCATACTGTGAAATAGGTACAGGAAGCCCCCACCTTTTAACGCCCCATCATATGATGACTTTCTTTTTTGATGTTTCCAAATTTGTTGTTGTTGTTGTTGTTGTTGTTATTTCTATGCCGCCTCTCCCCATGGATCGAGGCGGCGAACAACAATAATACATTAATTACATTAAAAAACATTTTAAAAACCTTAAGGACAAGTTCTATTAGTTTGATGGGGTTTTCAATCTTTCATCAGTTCTTCTTACCTACGGAGGCACATTTGGAACCGCTTGCACACATGCTGTGCTTGCAAAAGCAAGCTGAGAGGGGAGGGGGAAGGCACTGGCCAAGAGACTTTGCAAGAAGCACATGCACAGCTGGTGCCAAGTGAGCCTTCATAAGTCTTTCCTGATGGCTATACTACAATATATCGATTCCACTTTTTAACCAATTCCATTTTCTGACAGTGCCCCAGTCCATAACCTGTCAGATAAGTAGGGGAAGCCTGCAAATTATTCTCAAAATCCAGTTCGACATTTTTCTCATTGTTGGGAGCATAATCAACCTGTGATAATTAAAAAAAATAATCCTGAAAAGCAGTTGTCGTTACTACTTACCATGTACCAGTCCTATCCATACCATATCAGAGGAAATCCCATCACTCAATCCATCTTGTCACCTATTTGTTTATTCCAGCAAATATATTGTTGTTTATTATAATGGAGATGCTCTTTTGGAACAAGATCTTTCTTCCATTTATTTCTCTGCTTTTTCATTTAATTGCTTGATCTTTCAGAATACTTAATTTCAGTTAAAATTTTTGAAATATCGAGCAGAAAATGGTCCAGTGGGGTACTAATAGGTAGTGCTCAGAGAAGTCTAAATGAGACCTCAGACCTATGCATCCTTAACTTGAGAGTATGTTTTGTTGAACACAATGGGACTTACTTCTGACTAAAGATTTAAAGGATTGTGCTGCCTATAAATTAATTTGATAGCTCTCCACTCTAATTATCACCAACAGAATACATTTCTAATATGGCTATATAGCTTCTGGAAGTTTGGAACAGACAGTCTTGGTTTTGTTGTTTTTATTAGCCAATTCAAATCATCTTCTTGAGCGCTGATTCAGTGTATCTTAGCATAATGCTACAAGCAGATAACAAGAAATATATTGAAGATATCCATCTGGTTTACGTTGAAAGCCTTGTTCATTTCATTCTCCATGGTTGTCAGTGGCCTTACTAATTGCCTCATTACAACTGCTTTACAATCAGTATGACTTAGTCATTAATGTGATGAAAGGCTTAGTGAAGAGCAGCTAGATATTAAAAAGCATAGATCTCTGACCTACAATTCAAGAGGTTTCAGAGTGTACCTCTAGCTTTATTAAAGTTAGTTTTACAAACACACACAGAGAGAATGAGAGAGAAATGAAAATGGATCTTCAGCCTCTGAGCATCTACTGCGGTGGCATTTGTTATCCTGCCTATGGAAAACTGATTTAATGAGAAACTGGATACTCCAAAATACTCCATAAAATGCTAAATTCAACATGTTTTATTTCCCTTGCTGTTGACTATTTCAGTCACTTAAGTGGTTTTAAAAGATAAAATTGCTCACATAAATAAGAAATGTATGACAGGAGCAAGTGTCTGGTGTTCCTAAGTATTTGTTTGTTTGACTCAGTAAAAACATGACAAACCATATGCTCTTTAAAAAAGAACTGAACCATCATAACTAATATTCTGCAGAAAAAGAGAAGCATTTTAGTCTTTGGATTTCCTGTGTTTGTTCCTTCTCACCCACCCTCTTCTGCACACAAGAGACAAGCTCAGGGGTTTTTACTAGCATTTGGAGTCTCTGGTTTTATCACCTCCCACATTTTCAAGGCTCAATTGTGTGTGTTTTTAAGTGATTCACAAATTATTCTTAATTTCACTTTAGACATGGCATTAAATTTACAAAGAGAATAGAAAAAGTATAACAGCACTTCTGAGTCAGACAAAATGTCTATTTGCTTCAGATCCTGTTTTCAACAGCAGCCAACCAGAGGACTCTGAGATGCCCAGAAGCAAAATATTAAAGCAAAAGCTCTCCCTTGTTGGTTGTTCTAGGCATGATATATATTATAGCTGGGGGCTTCACAGTGATTGTCCCAAGGCTCTGAAACTCGCTTCCTGGAAAGGCTGGAATGGCTCCCTTCTTTCTGTCTAAGCCACAGTTAGCACATATTCTCAACATTTGTAGTCATATTGGAAATATGGACACAGGCGTAGGCTAAATTTGAACTGAATGAATAGGAGACAAGGGCTTGAAATAAAGATACACATCAACGAGCATGTAGAAGGGATATCAAGTGGGAAAGAGGTTAGGACATTTACCAGTCCACCAAACTACAATCCATATTTCTAGTCATATTTCCATACAAGTACCCATCATGTGGCTGGCATTATTCTAATACAGTGGTTCTCACACTGTGGGGAGAGACCGTAAGAGGGATGTCATAAATGCTCAAGAAGAGTGCAAGAAAAGTCAGCGTGCAAGCAAATATGAAAAAAAAAGTGTGTATATGCATGTGTATATGTGCATGTGCACCACTGAGAACTGACTGGTTTTTGTGAAAGAGTGATGCAAAGCATCTTCCATTCTTATGTCTTCTTCCAAACTCAGACATAGCAATAATCAGTTTCCCTTTTTTATGCTTTCTTGCTCAGCTTCTCTAAATGTTCCATTGTTGGCACAGCAGGTGCATGCCCCTTATCAACCATGAGAATTCAGCGATAAGGAGGAGAGAGGTAGCACAAGGGGCCTGTGAAAAGAGAGACGTAGGATAGTACATGTGAAAGTGATGTGGAACGGGGAGTGAAACATCCTTGTGTAGATGTAAAGGGGCTCGCAGGGGTAAAAAGTATGAGAACTGCTGCCCGAGTACATTCTGTATAAAACGGCTGCTGCTCAGTTGTTGTTGTTGTTGTTGTTTTTCAAAACTTGGAAGGGTTTTGGCTTGCTTCATACATCTACTGAATCTCTTCACTCTTTTAGTAACTGCAGTGTGTTGCCCCACTATTCTTTTTCTTGCCTGCTTAGCAGTGGGGGAGAATTTATACTTTTTTTAAAAAAACAAAAGAACGCCTAATTTAAAATTCAGGAACTGACACGTTTGTAGGAGATCTTTTTCATCCATTTCAGATCTGACAACCTTGCTGTGAGAAAGAATATAAGCAAAGCTGATGGAAGAAGATAACATTTATAACCTTCCATACTTTATACTAATTCAAAGCAATACACTCTTAAGTTTATCCAGCCCAAGCTTTCAGTATGGGCAAGATTTGACAAATATGGTGTGTTCCTTATAGCTGGGGTCATTGCGGATGATATGCCCAGGTTGACCACATACCATTCTTTTCCAATGGATTCAAAATCTTTTGTCCTATCACTGAGCACAGTGAGCCAGCCTCTTTGTGTGTAGCATCAAAGCAGCCTAGATTCTTTCACAATTGCTTCTAAAATGCTGGAGGGGCATGGACTTATTGTATCACTGTCATAGAGTTCTCTCTCCGAGGGAATTTTTAACTAACATATCTAATACTTCCGTCCTAATTATAAAATAGTGGGGCAGATGTTACTTTGCTTACGGAGCACCAGTGGAAATTCTCCATCTACTCAGACAGTAGGCAAACTGTCCCACTAGACAGCAAGACTGTTGACTCTCTGTGGTAAAAACAAAGATGGTCATTTGCTCCCTTGAAGAGAAATAACTGTGGGCTCCCTTGTTTGTTAAGCAGTTTGATTTCTCCTTCTTTTACATTCCATCTGGTGTGTTTCTTTGTAGCTTCAAGCTGTTTAACAACATAGAGAATTTGGTTTGCAGTAAAAATCAATGAAACCTAATTGTCCACTTACCATTTGAAGAGTGTTTTAGAAACACTTCCAAAAAAACCCCAGAATGTTCAGTTTTGTATAAATTTCTTTTAAAGCTGCAAATCATAATAACATAATGTCCCTCATTCTTGATTTATCTTGTAAGATATTACAGATGTCCCCTATTGATAGCCATTGGTCTTTCTTAGTGGTCAACTCTTGTTACAAGGAATGCTGTTAACTGGCATTTGCAATAGGGTAGGTAATTTAGTAAGGGGGCGAATTTGATCTTGTAGTTATGGTCAGACTTGCCACATGTTGAAGTTTGGATTGGCTGTAATCCAAGCTTCCTTGCAGGGATAACAGACTCTTTAGGATGTTCTACCTTTAGAGTTGTATGAGGTCCAAACAATTCCTTAATGTTGTGAGCAATCCAGACTGAGCTGGACAGCAGAAGCATTTCAAGTCTTTGGGGAGTTGATAGTACAGTGTCACCAAGACTATGCATCCCATCTGAATGACACCCAGACTATGCATCCCATCTGAATCTGGAGAGGCTTTGCAAGTGCTTGTCCTTTGCCTGGAAGCAGAGGTAGTCTGGATGAGGAGCACGACACTGAAGCTGGTTACTCATAAGATGGGGACTAAGTGGTTAGATGCTTTCTGGGCCTAGGAATTAGACACAGCCTTTTCTGGATTGGCTGGGAGTACTTAGGAGCAAGACTATTTAGTTTTAAAGCCTATCACTTTAAACTTTTATGAAGAATGCTTAGGACCAGCTGCAGGTGATCTACCACCTGAGGCTTTTCCTGGACTGAGATAGTATGAGGACTGTGCTCTGATAATGTACTAATTGGAGTGGTGAAATTTTCTTTACTTGGGTCACCCCTTGAAGACAGTCTAGTGGGTCCTGCTAATGCTCAGTGTTGTTGTTAATAGGCACACTAAGCACATCACACCAGTTTAAAAAATTTGCACTGGCTGCCACTGATTGACCAAGCCTTTGAGGTGTTGATACGAATACACAAATCCAAAAATAAAGGGCAGCAGAGTGCAAACTGCATGTGTCCTGCTGAGGCTGCACTGCAGTTCATCCCCAAGGCCCCCTCCCATTTAAAAAATTACAGAAAAAAGTGCCTCATACCCTCCATAATATATAGGAGGAAATTTTGAGCTGTTTAAGGTTCTAGACAGAGCTTATTTCTTTTTTCCAAAAGTGACTTCCACTAATTGCCTTTTTTTTGGGGGGGGGAAGACCCTTCTGAACCTAAAACTTCTCAGGAGGAGTGGCTGAGAAATTTGTTCCTATGCACCTGAGTGTGTATGAAGGGCTTTTCCCACTAAAAAGAAAAAAAAAGGAAATTTGGGTGGTGAAAAATATGTTGGGAGATGCAGCCCAACAAGTGAGAGTTCTTTAGGACCTTGGGAATTAGGAGCCATATACATGAAGGATCACTTTTCTATTAATTAACAACCCAAGATTTAACACTGTCTGGGTAGAAGCTCCTTGTGGTGCCCTTGAGAAGCATGGCCTTTTGAACTACCACACATGGCAGAGATTTCTTGGTGGTAGCACTATGATTGTAAAATTTGGAGTATTGGTCTAAATCCTATTGTTAGTCCTAACTAGAGTGAATCCATTGAAATCTAGTGAATCAATTGGATTTACCAATTACTCTTCCTTCATCAGTTGATTCAGTGGGTCTATTCTAGTTGAGGCAAATCAACAGGATTCCAGCCATTGTTTCAGTAGAGATTCAGCTTTCCCTCATATGTTATTCAGGTAACTGTAAAAACCATACTGATTCATGGGGGCTTTTGAAATATAGGAAAGTTACACATAGAGCAGGAACAAAGGACATGGGTGGGCTATTTGGAGAAGTGGACTGCCTACCTTAAGTTTGTTTTCTAGGCCACCACTTTGCTGCCCCAATATTTCTTCCACAACATTATTCCTGCAAGGCAGCATAGAATATTTTTCGTACGTATGTTGGGAGCTTATATCCAAACCTGGGAGGTCCAGCCGAACGATTTCATGTCAAGCACAGAGACATAGTTACAGTGCTATAACACTTTGCTTTTCATAGGAGTAGTAATGAATGGAGGAAAAACCAAATATTCATTTGAGAACCCCACAACAATGGAATTAAACCTACTTTCTTTCCTTGGAAAATCAAAAAAGATCAAGCCTGCTATAGTAGTGCAGCTCCTTCTTGGTTTTTGTTTCTAGTGTCTAGCAGTTGGTTCAATTTCTCCAGTTTCCTCACTGACTCACTAGTATTGAAGTACTGAAGGGTAATGGGTATAGCTTGCCACCTCTTCTTTATTAATCATTTCCTGAATCTCCTAAGTTTCTGCCATCATCAATGTTGTATGCATTGTCTGAGCAATGGAATAACAGTGCATGAGATCAGACAATCAGCTTTGCTATTTCAGCAAGGCTAAAAATATTCACACACGAAGACTTCAAAGAAGTAGTCATGTTAGTCTTTTGTGGCATAAAAAGCAGGAAGTGGGAGGAAAGAATATGGTAGCATCCTTAAGACTAACTAGTTTTTATTTTAGCATGAGCCTTCATGGATATAAATCCACTACTTCAGATGCAGTGCAGAGTGATATTAAAGCCTCAGGTTGTAAAGAATACAATTGTGGAAGTGGGATAGAATGTAATGCAAGTCATGGCTGGAATCCTGTTGAAGACTTAAGTCTTTGCAAGTGGATTTACACTTGCAGGAATTAGAAATGTGCAGTTGCATTGCATCCATATCCAGTAGAGGGCTGCTGTTACATTACTATGTAGGAGAGCCAGAAAAGTGCCCAATGCGCATTGATGTCCCATGCACAACAGCACCTGGCCTTGAGAGTAAAGAAGAAATAGATGGGCAGGGGGGTGGTAAAATAAATATTGTGTGAATGGTTTGTATCGTGAATTATAATTTTTTATGCCGTAAGCTACGATTTTGATTCTGTACCCAATGAAGAATATCTGTTTTTAATTCTGTGCTGTTGACTCCTTTTTGTTCTGTCCACCCAATGGATATAACACAACCCTTGAGAACGGCAGAAGTGGGATCAGTCCCCCTGAACAACTACTTAAAAGCTCAAAAATGCATTCACTTTAATCCTTGCAGTAGGAACTATTGTATTGGTCTTATTTTTTATATCTTTTCTTAATTTTTAAAAATAACATCTTAGCAACATACGTCTTAAACAAAAGCAGATTGTATATTGGCTCCTATTTGTATTGAAGTGAATGGGCATAGATTCCTTAAAATCTGCACATTCAACATTGGAATGTAGTGAACAAGGAGGGTGGGTATAGGCACGTGGGGAAAGACACAGGTTTTCACCTAGGTGGATGTTTTCTGTTCAGACGTAATGGACTGTGCTAAATACAATGTAGATAAAGGACACTGTTGAGCAAGTTGCATTGAAATTAGTGGCCCTTAGCTGTGCAATGTATTCATTTTAAGAAGATCTAAATACACACTTAGCTTTCTCTACATTGGATACCATAGATTTAGAAATTTAATTGAAAATTACTCTATTCTAGCTCAGTGCTGAGATGAATGCAGATGTTTTCCTTCTTTTGAGCATGATACTTCAGAGTTCTAAAGTAATTTCAAACAATAAAAGAAGACTAACAATAGGTGCTACGTAAAATTGTCCTTTAAAAGACTTGTAGTTTGATGGCTGTCATAATTTCTGGGGCCTCTGTTATCTTTGGATACCAGTAAGGTGAAAAATGCTGAAGAGAGGGAAACATGACCCTGAGCTGAGAAGATTAATAGCTGATGAATAACTAAAGTCACTTGTGATACTTTGCAGTCCTAATTTCTAGAGCTCTCCTTTTAATGCATTGTTTGAGTAGTTTATGGGCCATAACCAAAACTCATTTGAGTAAGGAATGGGTGAGAAGGCCAGAACAAAGTTCAGTGAGACTGCTTGGTTTTGTTTTTAGAAAGAGCCGCTTTTGAATATCACAGACAAAATAGATTTGTAACGAGTAGACTGTTCTTACTTAAAAGCCATGTGAATTAATCCTGTATCGTGGCTCCCTTAGAACCATTCAGGCTTGTTCAGATGTTCAACAGATGAAGCTGGCAGACACAGGGATGCTGAGTGCCAAGCTGGTGTGCACAGCCCCAGAGCCCATTTACTTCCCAAAGAGTGCTCGCCAATGCCACTATAGTAATGGGTTGTATGAATGTGTCCCTTCATCTTTGTTTTGTAAATATGATTTCAGGACTCATGTGATAGGCACTGCCGTAGAGATTTGAAACACAAATCTAGCAGAATATCTAAAATCTGTTTTAATTTTGTTAATAAGGAGCTCTTTTAGGAAGAGTGCATCCAAATGAGGAACCTGCACTGAAGCTACAAATTGAGTCTCTCCAATTATTATCCAAATTAACAAAAACCTGTCTGTAAAGCAGAGTCAAATGCTTTCTGGCCAAACAACAATGTCAAAATTCACAGCAAGCAGCACTTCCATCAATTGCTGCATATTTGACCCAAGAAGTAAAATACAACAGTGTGTTCTATGTGGGGCTGCCCTTTGAAAAATGTCCAGAAGTTAGAGCTAGTTAGTGTACAGTGTGATGGCCTGGTGTGGAGTACGCTTTAGAAACCACATACAACTAGTCATGAGCTAGCTGCACTGGGTTCTAGTTGGCTTCCAAGCTCAATGCAAAATGCTGCTTTTCATATACAAAACCCTATAATAGCTAGGGTGGAAAATATCTGAAAGGCCTGCCTAGAATTTGAGATTCTCAGCTAAGGCCCCATTGCATCTCACAACCCTGAGAGGTTAAGAGTAAGGAGTACACAGGACAGGGCCTTCTCTGTTGTGGCATCCTGGCTGGAGAACTCCCATGCAAGCAAGTCAGTCTGCTTTCTTTTCAGTTGCTGAACGGTAGCCAAGACTGCACTCTTTCATATGATCCTTTGTCCTTAAAATAAGGAGTGGCTTTTCTGACCATGTTTTAGCATCTCTTTTAAAATGATTTAATCTTTATTTTTTAAAGTTTTATCAGTATTTAGAACGAGGCAATTCCATATTTCAGAGATATACTATGTTAAGCCGTCTTGTTGTTGTTGTTGTTGTTGTTGTTGTTGTTTTTGTGCCTTCGTGTCATTTCTCACCTATGATGAGCCTAAGATGAATCTTTCACTGGGTTTTCTGGGGCTGAGAATGTGTGACATTCCCAAGATCACCCAGTGGGTTTCTGTGGCCAAGCAGGGAATCCTGGTCTCTAGGACTGTAGTGCAACATCCAAATCACTACACCACACTGGCTGTATTTAAATCTACTTTTATATAATTTTGTCTATATGCGTATGACTGTCTTTAATGTTCTTAAAGCATAAGAAACAAGAGTGATTGAAAATGGTTTGGGAAGAATTAGCAACGTTTTCTATACCAACACGGACTTTGAGATTTTCTGGTTTGAATGAGATGTTTCACAATTCTGGCTATTCAGGTTTGCGTATGGTTTGCACTAGACTGGGACAAGGAGAAATAAGTTCTAGCATTCCTTCCAAAATCCCCTAGCTATTATAGGGCCACAGTCGCAGACCTGTGATAACGCCTAGATGGATAAATTTCATTCTACCATTATAAGCAAAGCTGGGAAACTGTGGCTTTATCAGTTATGCTCAGAGAATGGTTCAGTTGCTCTGTGATTTTGTAGAATAGGCATGGAAGAGAAAGTCATTTGGTTTCTATTTTAATGCAAGCTGACATAATTGGCAGTTCCTTACCTCACCAACAAACTCATCTGCAATTATCCTTTAGTCTTCACATTTCCCACAGTGTTCTGCTATGTACAAACATATGAGCATCAAGTAAAATCATGTACGAAATGCACAATGAGAAAATAGCTTGCAAAAATATCAGACAACATGTTTTGTTTTTTTTAAAAGTGTGTGTTTGGTGAAACATGTATGAAAATATGCACAGATTTTCATGCAGGCTGTTTAGCCAGGGGGAAAAATCACAAACTAATGCAAAACCAGAACCAAATGAACTTGTGGATCAAAAAGTTCAGATGTTGTGGGAAGCAAAAGAGACAGATTTGCCCAAATGTGCTCTGTTTTCAAAAAGACAGCTGGGCATTTGGACAGCCCTGGGTTTGCAGCACCTTGGCATGACGGTTGATGACTAGGGCTGTTCAGAGGTCTCTCATTCAGAGGGTCACCATATGTTGAAACTGACTTGTCAACGAGTAGCATCAACGCATCTGAACAAGACCACATTCAACTACCTTTTGTGCTGCTTTAACCAAACACACAAACCAAATGTATTGGTTTTTAATTTTTTTTTCATTTTGAAATAGTTTTTGTCCAATTATTAAGAGTTGTTTGGAGTAGCTATCTCAGCTGTAAATATTTAAGTTGTCAGGCAAACTTTTTTTTGATTCAAAACAGGTTTAATTGCTACAACCATGACACGCAGCAACAGGCAGATTAGTCAATGTATTTGAAAGGCTTCACATTAATCATCCAAACAACCACTGTTGAAATATGTTGTTAATGACACTGCAACACTTTCATAGTGCCTGCCTCGTACAACATACATTCAGTGTTCAGTGCTGCTGTCTAAAAGACATGATCTACTTTCTGGGAGCTTTTTTTTTTTTTTTAGCTGTGTATTATAAGAAAGACTGGAAGATCTAAAGTCATTTCTGCTGAAATGGGATTGGGGAAACTACAGAACTAATAGTGCCTTCTGACAGTGAATTGGACGAAGGAAAGCAGTCAGCTGCTAAGGTCATCTCGGTCTGCATATATTTAGCTAGATCATGTTTGGTGCCTACATAAACAGGCATAAGAAAGATACGTTCAGATATTCAGTCGTACTCTGAACATCTGCAGCCTGGGTTAAGCTAACATCAGCCTGCTGACAAACAGGGAATGATGGATTGCCATTTACCAAAATACCCTACAGTACACTTCTGTGCTAGAAAAGATGCAGCTATTTTGCAGGTAAAAGGAAAGCATGACAGGTCAGGATATCCCATATGCTTGTTGGATGAACTTTTAAAGCTATCAGCCTGAAGATGTGGCACCTTTGCTTTCAGCAATAAACTTATCTTCCAGTATATAGTAAAGACTTTGAGCGACAAACACCAATCCTGTGTGTGCTGTCTCTATGACCAAATAATAAATTTAACTTAATTTAAACCTGCAACATATTTGGATATGGCTTGGCATCAGGAAAGGATGCTTATAGAGAGCATCATAAAGGCTCAATAAATGAAAGCCTATCAGCTCTTAGATAAAAGGAAGTCTGTGATTTCTCCCCCCTCTCTGTACATAACAGTGGAACAACGTTTTGTTTTACATGCCATTTTGTATAATGTATTGCAGTCTTATTAAATCAAACTTTCTCCATAGAAACATGACAAAAAGAATCATATGAAATGAAGTCTGGGAATGACAATAAAATCTGTCATTCGACAAAACTTTTATTTCTTCTTTTATAGCAACTGCACTGCTGCCTGATTATCCTATAAAAACAAAGCATACAGTTTTACTGTTCTCTATGTTGCTCTGTATTTAGCAGCAAAAGAGAGCACTCATCATTTCAGGGCTGTCTTAAATGAAACTGGCACGATGAGAAAACATAGCAGTGTCTGGTACAGGCTTTATGGATAACCAAGTGAATTCAAGGTGTCATCCTTTACGGACTATTGATTAAAGTTAGCCAATATCCATCTCTTCAGGAAGGAATAATCTACTGCCATTACAAAAATGATCACCTTCCTACAGAGAAGGTTAATCAGATACCGAAGAAATCATACCTGGTCTTTGATAAATTATGGGACCCTTTAAGGTTCTGTCACTGGCTCCTTAAAATGGGAAATAGCAGTGCAAGCTATTTCCACACCATGCCATTATTTCCTCCTCCATTTCCTTTTTCTGTCATGGTAATATGACATGGAAAACAGCATCACTTTGAACCACTGACTCTCCCTGTGTTTGGGGAAATAAAAGGAAAGTGCTACTTCACTGTAGCCAGAAGTAATATCTATTTTGTCACTTTCTTTGCTTTTGCATTCTCTGTGCCAATATATTCAGTTCATTAGTTTTCATTCGGCTCATAATTTGTCAGAAGGGCCAAATGGTTTTCCCCAATCCATTTCCTTTCTTCTTGATCTCAGTAAAGGTTCTACATTGGGGATGTGGGGAGGGGGACTGTACTAAATAACAAAATCTGGGGACAGCGGGCATTATTTTGGCTTCAGTCCTTTATACAAACTAAGCAATAGTTTCTTGCTATATTACATAACATTATGGTGAGAAAAAAGCAGTTGGCAACTGTTTGTTGTCTGTGGGCCATAGATGCACTCAAGCATGCCAGAATACCAGCGTTTCCCTCCATTTTTCCATCAGAATGGTGACAAGAAGTGACATAATGGAGAAACAGAGGGAACAAAAGTATTTAAAAGGAAGTGAGGTTGCACAGGTTTGTATGTATGCATGTGTACACACGCACATACACACAGGCATGCGTGCACACATACATATGCACACATGGGTGGGACTTTAGAGGGGACTAGCAGGGGGCATCAGGGGCTTCAGATGTGTGATCCATGGCTACAGGTGTCCTGTTGGCCACATTTTGCCCACCGCTGCTGTAAAGCTTCTTTTTTTTAATCTAAAATTCCTTGAGATGCTGATCCACTTCAGTCTGTATCATGTACTTGAGCCAGCAGTCCCCCTGGATCACAACTGTTTGTACTGAACATATGCTTAAAGTAATTAGAATGTTTTTCAAATACTCATATTGTACTTGGTGCTGTTACACAGAATTTACAATGACTTTCCTGTAACCTGATTTTCTGTTATCGTATGTGGAATGAAGACATACACTGTGGTCTATTCTGTAGATGTTAAAATATATGCCAGATGTGAAATTTAAATTGCCATTTTTTTAAAAAAAAAATGAAATTCATATTTTAAAACTGTGGTCTGTTCCATAGATGTTAAAATATATGAAGTTTAAAGATATGAAGTTTAAATTGCCTGTTTTTTAAAAAAAAAAATCATAATTGAACCTTGCTCTTTCAACTTGTACTAATTAGGTGTATTCTTATACCACTTCCCTAGGAGTAAGTTACTTTCAATTCAGTGAGGATTACATCTGAGTAGACATGCATAAGATTGCAGTTACTAATTTTACTTACCTCTTACAAACATTCACAGTTACATGTATTGTGCAACTGTCACTATTTTGATTTGCAATATTCCAATTCTTAACTGCAAGTAAATGTAGATACAGTAGCAGACTTGAATTCAGGGTAATATCATTCTCTCATCCTTACTGATGATACTGACTTCAGTTGTGTTACACAGAACAGATAATCACACACACACACACACACACACATTCTGCATTGGCTTCGTAAATCTCTCTTTTCAGTTCAAAACAAATTGACATTACACTGTGTTTGGCAGTTGAATGTCTTCCCATTTTATTTCCAAATGCTGTTTAACCTGCTATTACTTAAATCTATTGGATCAATCTACATTCTAAACATACTGAAAATTAACAGGAAAACACAGTTTTTTTCTGTACAGACCACTCTGTGAAAAGAGATTTATTCTACTTTAAACTGAAATTTTCATTGGGAATCAGAATGGTATTGAAAATCTCAATTTCTGTGACAAAGACGATGATCCAAAGGAATACATAATAGCACTATTTCACAAAAATACTTAAATTGTTGATATGTTTCATTATTTCAACTCTGTTTGGTGCTCTTACTTCTCCCATTGTCTGGTAGTTTCCTGTAATTGCTATTTCCTATTCCTAGATTTGAGACTTACACAATCCCAGTATGCAGAGATGGGCAACTTTGGCCAGTTATTCCCCTAGACCGATTGCAGGCCACAGTTCACTGCTGGTGTAGTTCAGTGCCTAATCACACTGCTAAATTTCAAGCAACCAAGAAAGAAAAGCCAATAGGATAAGTAAGAAATGCCAAATTTCAGCTGCAAACAATGGAAATACATTTCAAGCAAACATATTCTGCTTGCTTTAGTGGCTTTTAGTGATTTGCTGCTGAAATTTGGAAGAGTCTTCTTAGGGACCACAAAAACAGTAAGTGATCAAAAAGACACTAGGATAACATTGCAACATTGTGTAGCCAATCAGATTTTGCAACATGATGAGAGTTATCATTCACAAATGAGTGCAGTTGCTTCCTGGATTGATTACACAAGTGATTCCAGCCAATTACTGATAATCATGACACTAGTGCATCATACGACAATGTCACTGAGGCCTTCTGAAGGTAAAGACATGAACAGAAAGAAGAATGCCCATGCAAAAGAGGACAATGGGAATGAATGAGCAATCTGATTTTTGCAGCCACTGCTAAACTAATAGCTGAAGTGGAAGGTACTTTGTCAATGTCAAATCCACATACACACCCGACCATAGCTATAGCTCCCTCTTTCCAGGTGCTTCCTCTTCCATATAAGTTCTTCTTTCCACAGGCTGAAAGGTTTATCTATATATATTCAATTCTAAGTCTTGCATAATCCACAAAAATGTGTCGTATTTTTTTTCTTCCAGTTGCTGAGACAGGCCATTATGCTCCCCACCTGACAATTAGCTTTGCCTTGCTGTTACTCCCTCTAGTCATACACATACTTAGAGTGCTTTGTTAGAGCAAATTTGGAAATAAACCCATTTTTAGCAATACTGTTAACTTCTATTAACAAAATATTTGATAGCAACACAAAATTCTTTAACAAGGAGAAATTGATAGGGTTGCAAGAAAGAGGAGAGAAAGGCATCTGCACATCCTCTAGCTATTTTTATTTTATTGTTAGCATAAAACTGTCAAATACTACAGCAGTGTTAAGCATTTTTAAATGAACACATTGCCTTAAAATATGATCTCTTATTTCTCATACTTAATATACTGTTTGCAGTAACTTTGTCTTTTTTGTCCACATGTTTTCCCCATCCTTGAACCTTTTTCTGCTTCTCTGCTAAAATAACAACTGACATCCTTCCCACTATGTCAGGAATGCTGATTCCAGTAGCAAAGGCTTAAGGCAGGGATCAGTGGTTTTGGATAACCTGAGAATGAATAGGTTATTTTCTGAAAGCAACCCTGGATGCTACAGTTGTTGTGGATGGATCCCCTCCCTGTCCTGCTTCTGAAGCATCTGGCTGGCCACAGTTGAAACAAGATGCTGAACTAAACAGGTCTTTTGTCTGATCAAGCATGCCTCTTATATTCCAAAAAGCATTTTCCATGTACAGGCTCCTTCCTCCTTCAGTAACACCACCCTTGAAAACATCTTTTGCAGCTCGAACATTCTTAGGAGGTTGGGAGACGCAGGGATTGTTACCCAATTGTAAAAGTATCTCAATTGCATTTAATACAGAAAGCTTTGAAAAAAGAAAGTGGTGGTGGAAGGAATTACCAAATGCAATTGAAACCATAAATCTGATGCTTTGCTTTTTTGGTTGCCTCAGTTTACAGAAATGAAGTTATAGTATTGACCTCATTGCAACTAACGGGGTTGTACTATATATGTGACTTTGGTGGGTGGCTTGTGCCTGATACCCTGGGCTTCAATCTAACAAGTGTTTAACTGCTCTGTTATTATGCCTCAAATACATTTTAGGTATAGTGTTTAAATACAAACCTGCAGTACGAATTGCAGTAATCACTGCCTATATCTGTTGGTCCCAACTAGAGTAGATCCATTAAATCAATGAGAAGTTAATAAGTCAGCACTTGTGTGGGTTCTAGTGATTCAGTGGATGTACTCTAGTTGGGAAGATTAATTAAGGGAAAAAACTGAAATAAATCAAAAGTCTATTTATGTTCAGTCAGCTTTGCATACCTGGGCAATGAACTGAGAGGCAGATCATCGCTTGATAGGAACTTTTATTTGGTATATTTTATATCTTAAAAGTCTACAGCAATTTCACTGTTGAATCTTCAAGGTTCTCTGAAGTTACCTAATTGTTTCTTTTTCTGTTTTTGCTCCTTCATTCATTCTTTCTTGTCATTCTTCAGCTTTTCTTATTACTTCTGAAGCCTGAGTTAAAAAATAAGGCATCTGCCTTCTGACTGTCAGGCTGTAATTTATTTTCTGGTGCTTGGTTTCAGTCCACAGCAGATAGTGTCCTACTGTGTCATGTATTCTAGATTAACATGACAGAGCACAGCACTGCATGATCTACAACAAGCAAATAAGACAACGAAGAGCTGCTTATTCTAAACAATGCATCTTAATAGACACACAATCAATATAAAAGCAGGGTGGTTTTTGTTTTCAGATTGGATAATTTGTTACTCACAGACTTATGCAGCTGGGTGGCTTGTAATTCTAAAAAATTCATTACAGCTTTGTGACAACTGCAACATTCGTACTGATAGCAAATGTCACCAACTCCAACTCTTTTAACTTGCGGAGGGGGCGGGGGAAGGAACCTTTGCCAAATCAACTTAGTCAGTCCAAATAGAATTGTATCTTCATCCTTTGCATAAATCACTCTCATTTGCTGCTGTATTCTTCCTCAAGAAAAAGCTCAAAAAATCAGAGCAATGTGGTGTGCTATGATTCAGGGTACCTAGCCTATTGTGAAATATGAGACATAGCAGTGGAACTCTCTAGCAGAGTAATCAAATTGGCAAGGCAGAAGCTGTTCAAAGAACTGGTCCCATATCCACACACACCCAGACTCCTGTTTGTCTATGCTACCCTCAAATGCTGCCTGATCCTCTCTGCTTCATCTTTCTCCTCCAGGATTGGTAGCTATCACCCTTTCCTACAATTTCTTTCTCTTTCACACCTTACTTTTTTGACAGCTTTGTATGGTTCTTACAGTGTCTGATTTCCTGTGTGTTTGTTGATTCCAAATAAAATACTTTATTTTTAACTGGAGTCTCTCTGCAGTTAGTATTAGTATACATAGGTGAAAAGATCCTGCAATTACCCTCCTCTCGCAGGCCTCCTTTGACTTATAGTTTCCCCAATTTTAATGAGACGCTGGCATTGTGGGTGGACCCCAACGTCCACCACCTGTTAGGGTAACAGCTTTTCCCCCCTAGCCTTTTCTCTGGGTCCAGAATATACACAGCCAGTACATATTCACTGCTCTCTTCCTACATACAGCCAAACAAAAGTGAAAGTAACGTGGAGGATGTGCCTCCATCTTCTGACTGGTAATAGGCTCTCATTTTGCAAGTGAAGAGGCCATGGCAGGAAGAACAGCTAGCAGCACAACCAGGATAGCATCTTGCAGGGATGTTTGTCCCAGCAGGTGTCCAAAAATGCTATAGCTCTGCCCAAATACACGAGCAGTTTGCATCCCTTCTTTTAATGTCTTTAGGAACAGCTCTGAGGCTCCTGATGTAACAACTTGACTGCAGGTGCAGTTTGAGTGAAGCATGCATTTGGGGAGAACTGGTGCAGGCACAGAACATTATCTTGACTTGAGCAATGCTCAAGTGTGTTGGGAAAGAAGTAAAGGAGGACCATGGGTCACTCAGTCTCATGGGACAGAAGCTACAAAGGCAGAATTATCTGTTTCATTTATCATGTACATTACCCTGTATAGATCAGCAAATGAATTGCACTTTTGCTGCTAAATGAACCTGTTTTGTCTGCTAGAATAGAAAGAAGATCTCTGATTTAAAAAAAATACAACTGCAGATTCCCTGTTAGAGTTTTTGCTGCCATGCAGAGCAATAACCCTTTGCTTAGTCAGAAGCACTGCTTCGTACAGCTGCAGTACAGGAAACTGCTGACAGGCAGAAATAAAACTCATCTGATCTTCCAGTGACACCTAGAGTTAAGAGCTCTAAGCACTCTCCTCGAGAAAGGAAGTTGTCAGGTCCTCTGCTAAATCCATTTAATTGTAGCAGATATAATGAATTATTCTCTTGCCTTGACATGTTGTTTTATTCTTATCAGTGAAAACTAAGGAATTACCAGCATGAATATAATGTGAGGTGTATGATCTATTCTGCAAGAGGAGTTCCCTATATAGGTATTTTCCTAAGTGTACACAAGTTGTAATTTAAAAGAAAGAAGGGAAGGAAGGAAGGAAGGAAGGAAGGAAGCACACACATGCACAAACAATAAACTTACTGTGCACAGACATGCACAAACAATAAACTTACCGGCTACTTACTGTTCTAAAAAAAAACATTTTGCCAACATTCACAAGGAATTCGAGGGTAGTTCAAACACTCACAGCTTTGTTGACTTTGAGATCACTTGCAATTCCATGCCTGCCTAACTAACTAACTATTATTGTTTGGATAACTATTATTGTATTTAAGCTGAAAGGTAGGTGAATCAAGAGTCTCTGTTTTAGCCAGGAGCTGTTGACTTTCTTTCAGCTTGCTTCTTGAATACTTGCTTTATAGACTGAAATGAACTAAAGAGTTGGTATCCCAAGGTAACCAGTTGTGTAAACATGCTCTGCACCTCATCATCATTAGGAACAGGTGGAATGCTACTTTGCCAGCTGCAAGGACTGCTTAAATTACAGTTTGATAGATTATAACTCCAGCTGGCAATGCAATCCCACTTGCCAGAATTGCCACTTGCAAAGAAAAAGGAGGTAGAAAAGGGTATTTGTTCTTTCCTTTGTAATATGGATGGCTTCAGACTGCTGAGGGATAGAAGGAGGATTTCCAGCAAAGTCCTATGTGCAAGTAAAGATAAAAAGCAAATGTTGATTGGTTTAATTTATGTGTTCATATTTCTTTGAATGGGTAGAATGGAACTTTTCAAAATGAAGAATATATTCAAAAGAGAATGCATACCAATAGTGCTGTCAAAAATGTTTTTTGAGGTGATCAGTGTTTCATTAAATGAGAAGTTAATCTGTGTTCACCCTCTCACCCACCCAAAGATTCTTTCAAATTTATTGGATCAATAGAGTGGTGGTGAAGGAATGGAAGAAGATCAAGACCTCCTGATAGATCTTTGAGTGATTTTGCCATAGATAAGCATGAGTTGGAGAGCCAGTGTAGTGTAGTGCTTCGAGTGCTGGATAAGGGTACTAGAAGATCATGATTTGAATCCCCATTCAACCATGGAAACCCAATAGGTGACCTTGTGTCATACTGGAATTTCATTTCCAGCTCTCCCAAGTCAGACTTCCACCCTTGAGAGGGTCTGGAAATTATCCCAGCGTTATTCATTTTAGCTGCCACCACCCACTGAATTCTGAATTAACTGAACAGCACAGTGGGACTCTGCTCAGTAGATTGTCAATCCCTAGGCTTAAGGACCTTCCCTTCTCCCCCCTTTGGGTGAGGAAGTTCTATCTAGCGTATGGCGTGGGGATGGAGAGGAAACAGAAGTTTTACAGAAAGCATTTATTCAAGGCATGCAAATAAACAAGGCGATCATACACATGAGAGGCTTCCCTCCTCCCAGGCACGCTTAAGTTACAAGTAGTTACAAAAACAGATATAAAACACAGATACATTCTTTAGATCAGCCAACCTCCAAAATAACAAACAGCCTTAACGCAACCTAACTAGCTAGTAATCTAGTTACTCACATTTGGATTCTCAGGCTTAGCTGGTCCAAGAGAGGAATGTGGCCAGGAGGCGAGGCCAGAGCCTGCAGCCTGCAACTGGCACCGATCCCATCTCTAGGAGGTTCCTTTGTTGACTCTCTTTGTTGTCTCTGTGCCACATGGCCTCCCAAGGAGTTTTATAACTTCTCCCTGGAAGCATCTTGAAGATGCTCACCTCTTTCCTTTTTGATTGGGCAATTCTCACCCTGTGATCTGTGATGCTGACCCACAGTAAAATGTAATCTAATCCCAACACCTCATTAACCCTTGGTTTACCTGAAGAGGGAAGTATCCCCCTTTAGCCAAGTCTAGATAATGGGAAGCCCCATTATCACACCTTGGGCCAGTCATACATTCTTAGCTGAGATGAAGGCAATGACAGATCCCTTCTGAATAAATCTTGCTGAGGAAGCCCTGTGATAGGGTCGCTTTAGGTTATCCATAAGTTGGAAATGACTTGAATGCACACAAGTACAACAAGGCAGGAATTTCCATTCTGACTAGCCACAACTAAATGCCATAATTTTCCTTTTAAAAAAATAGATTGGATTAATTAATTTAAGGTAGCATATGAAAAGGGGTTTTTGTTGTTGTTGTTTAAACAGATAGTGAAAGTTCTAGTACCTGGCCATGAGGTCAGAGGCACCCAAATTTTCAAGCCTATGTTTGGCACAGAGCCACTGTTTTGTACTTAGCTTTGGCTGGCAGAGTTTGGGGTTCTAATAAAAAGCAAAAAAGATCCTACAAGCCTGAAGTCTGTCCAGTGCTGCAGTATTATCTAAGTGGATGATCAAGGCGTATTGAGCCAATCTATAATTTCATGGACAGCTCGTTTATTTAAAAAAAAATCCTTGATTGATATTTCTAACCAGTGTTAGAATATGGAAGATAGCCAGAACAATATTGGGTTCAGTGAAGGCAGACTTCATAATTAAATAGACAGTTCTCACCATGGATCTTCATGTTGCAAATCTAGTATGTCTGATTGCCATGTGGCTTCTTAATACTCAGGCACACTTGGCTAGCCTTATTTGGCTTCTCCACTTTTCATTTGCTGCTACAGTAAGGTCAATAAATGGATCTTTTCACTTTTTCAAGTCCTTGAAAACAGATTGGTAAGCTTTCTCCTTGGGGGTGATTTGTAAATTGCTTTGCAGAAGGCTTAAGCTCATGATGAATATGGCTAGAAAAAGTTTCATCAGAGTTACGCTTGGGTGTCATTTTTCATCAGGTCGTTTCAGCCACTCATAGAAATGCAATGTGTCAAACTATATCCCTGCCTGGCTTCTACAAAACATTAATGGGTTTTAAAAATTGACGCCTTTGCAGACATTGGGCATTTGTGGAGTTCAAGTGGATGACATGTTCAAAACTCATTCATAAAAGTTTTTTTTTAACAAACGCAGTTGTTTAAAAAAAGGAAAAATTAGATAGGACAGTGCTAGCAAGTTCTACTTTGATTGGTTTCTCTGTTTCAAGACTGGATTCTACACAGTCAATATGACTTCTGTGAGTATTAAGGTGGTCTTACTGGCACTATTTCTAAACAAGGCCATATATACAATACAGGTAAATGAGTAGTGACATTTGTGCTAATATTTTCAAATGGAGAGGAAAGTTGGGGGGAAAATACAAGAGAGTACTTAAACCTCACCCCCAGTGACTGCACAGAATGGTAGATACCCCCTCTCCTAATTATCAGTTTTTCTAACTCGTAAGTATGGAGATTTAACTAAGAAACACAGTTGGCCTTATCCTTGAAAGACTACCTCATTACTTTTTGGAATTAGTTCCATTTCCATGGCCTCTGGTTACCCACTGAGTAGCAAAGAATAGAAAGCTGCAGATTGCTGCTGGTTTTTGTGAATGGGGGAAGAAATGGCTTGAACTCCTCCTGCTTTGTGCCCCCTCCCTAGGCATGGTAATATTCAATCTTGTGTATCTACACAAGTGCAAGTGGTGTGATGATGTTACACTTGTAGGGCTTTGTAGTTCAGTTGAAATAGGAAGCTAGTCATTTGTGGTGAGTAACGAGCAAAGGCTTTCCTCACAGCTTCCTTCCCATGGAAATGATGTCTTAGGTGAAGGTTGTTGGGATGAGAAGACTGAATCAATGCTTGCAATCATTCTTCAAAATACTATAGTTTGGAGCAGAGAAAAAGAGCAAAAGTTTGAAAACTATGGAGACAAATTATCCACAAGCTGAACATGAGTCAGCAGTGTGATGCGGCAGCCAAGAAAGCCAATGCAATTCTCGGCTGCATCAATAGGAGTATGGTGTCTAGATCGAGGGAGGTACTGGTACCACTCTACTCTGCTTTGGTTAGACTCCATCTTGAATACCGTGTCCAGTTCTGGGCACCCCAATTCAAGAAGGATATTGACAAGCTGGAGCAAGTCCAGAGGAGGGCGACCAAAATGGTGAGAGGCCTGGAAGCCATGCCCTATGAGGATAGACTTAGAGAGCTGGGGATGTTTAGTCTGCAGAAGAGAAGGTTAAGAGGGGACATGATAGCCATGTTTAAATATTTGAAGGGATGCCATGTAGAGGAAGGAGAGGGCTTGTTTTCTGCTGCTCCAGAGACCAGGACAAGGAGCAATGGATTCAAGCTGCAGGAAAGGAGATTCCACCTGAACCTCAGGAAGAACTTCCTGACAGTCAGGGCTGTCCGGCAGTGGAATCTGCTGCCTCGGAGTGTAGTGGAGTCTCCTTCCTTGGAGGTTTTTAAGCAGAGGCTGGATGGCCATCTGTCGGGAGTGCTTTGAGGGTGTTCCTGCATGGCAGGGGGTTGGACTGGATGGCCCCTGTGGTCTCTTCCAACTCTAGATGTCTATGATTCTATGGTAAAGCAAGAAACGATTTAAAAGGGCACACAAGTGAGTACACAACAGGCGCCAGCAGCAAAAAAGCACTCTCAAAACAATTTGAGTTGTTTTATTGTAATCTATTTCACTTGCAGTATATTTTGGGAGGATTGGATTAATCAACCATCCAATTGTAGACGCTTGTATGTTAAGACATATGTAAATTTTGGCATGCAAAATTATGATGAAGGTGATAACATATTTCAGCTAGCTATTTATAACTAAATGAGAATTAAAATGGAGAAAAAATAATATGCGAATAAACCTTTTTTAATATGTTGTGGATTAGTGATTTCTTTTAGTTTAAGTGAAATGTATATGCAGTCATTATAAACTATATTTTTCCCCTGTGCATGGGGAAGGCAGTCAGGATTTCCTGACTTGTAATGGTTGTTTGCACTCCAGCATCCAGTCATATCCTAAATATACCAGAGTTTTGGCCCTGGTTTGTTGCTGTTTGTTATAAACAGCAGTCTGTCATATAGTGCTGCTAGGAGCTGGAAAGGCAGCTATGAAGGAGTTACGCAAGATCCTGAAGTGTAAAGATATATCATGAATACTAAAGTCAAGACTGACTTGATGTCCATGCCATTGTGTTTCCAGTTTCTATGAAAGCTGGACAGTGAAGAAAGCTAATAGGAAGAAAGTCAACTCATTTGAAATGTGGTGCTGGGAAAGATTTCTGCAGATGTTAAAAAGACAAATAAATGGGTCGTAGTACAAAGCAAGCTGGACCAATCCCTAGAAGCCAAAATAACTGGACCGAGATTGTCATACTTCAGATATATCATGAGATGACATGACTCACTAGAAAAGGCAGTAAGGTATAAGGCAGTAGGGCATGATGAAAGACCACATTACAGATGAACAGACTCGATCAAGGAAGCAAAGGCCCTGAATCTGCAAGACCTGAGCAGGGCTGTCAATGATATGATGACTTGGAGATCTCTCATTCATAGGCTCACCATAAGTCGAAGTCAACTTGACAACAGTTAACAACAAGTGCTAACTCCAGTCTGCATGTTTTTTCAACCACTCTTTTGTCCCATTTGAGGTTTGATTGACCTGTCATGAGGGGTAGGATTTCCATGAGAAACTGAGACAATGGGTACAAATGTGTGGTATTTATCCTGGCCTGAACTAGAAATTCCCAGAAGAGAGAAAGAAAAGTCACCTATAGTGGGTTTTAAAGTTGCTGCTAATATTGAAAATTCAAAGAATAATACCTAGTCAGTGAGAAGATCATATCAATATCAAAGAAGGAACGAAAAAAACAGTCAATATAGCTGTAACTCCTGGCAAAATCCCAAAGCTTTTGACCAATCTGGATGAGCCCATAGTGTCCAGTTGAACCTGTTGGGAAGTGTAGGGCAGTAATGATGATAAAGGACCACATTCAGTCTTTTAAAGACAAAAGAACTACATCTGAAATCCTTGAGATGGGATGAACAGTTGTACAGAGTGTTGAATTCTGAACTTTTCTACCATGAGGCCAACTTCTGCTTTTAAAATTCATTAGAGAAGCTTACTTTTATTCACGTTTGCTAACTGCACCTAATTAAGTTGTGTCAAGCAGATAAATGCTGCTTCCTTGTGATGCTGGAGAAACTGAGGAACACTGCAATTAATTTACTCACCCAAAGCAACACAGCAAACTATGAAGAGGTTACTGTGAATCACCTGGAATTCATTTGAAGGCTTGCCCTTCAATCTTTCTTTAACTTGAATGAAGTACTGATAAGGAAGTGTGTTTCCTCTTGAGTTCTGTCTTTGCTCAACTCACTGTTCTTCATTTGTAAATACAGTAAAATTGGTAGAATTGGTTCAGACAGACAAATTATTCTAGTGCTTGGAGGGCTGCTCTCTCCAAGACTGAAAAGCTCCTAGCTTTATCTGAAATTATGCAAAGCATTCCATCCAAAATAAATAACAATGAAACAAGTGAAACCTATTGGAAATGGGAAGATCAGAGAAGGGGAATGTTCAGAAATGGTAGAAGTCTATCAAATTAGTACAGATCTGGAAATGTTTATTTTGAATTAAGCTGCTGGGGGCCTCCGATATGTTCAGATAACTGTTAGTGTCCCCTTTATCTCATATCAAAAGTGTATGTTAGTTCTGAAAACATGTCAGATGCTCCATCTTGAAATGTACAATAAAATTTGCCTCATATCTTTATGTAATTATGCTGCGGCTTCTTTCCTTTATATACCATTACCTGTTGCTAGAAGGATTTTCACACTAAGGACACCAGCTCAGGAGGCAAGTAATGGAGCTGCCATCAGCATGATGCTCCCATTTGAGATGTAAATGATCAATGAACAATTAAACTACTTGATTTTTTAAAAAGTCCATTGTTAATAAGGTATTATTCCACTTGACACCTAATTAACTTATGTTAACTTATCGTCAGCTTCATGTTTCTTTGACTGTCTGTCTGATAGCAAGGTAGAAATGTTTGAAATGAATAAAATAAATGAATAACCCAAGTGAATGAATTCCCAGAGCTTTTTGTGGAGAAGCTTGTGATGGTGTAGTCTGTTTTAGGTTTTTAAAGTAGCCATTTGATGTTTATCCCTTTGTGGCATTCCATAGTGTATATCGTTGGGACATTCAGTTTTGCTAAATGGCATCTTATTCCTCTCACTGGCCTGCTTTGTTGTAATTGGTGATCAAAAAAGTAAAGATTTATTATATCTCTGTCGCATTAGGATTTTTGTGGGTGAGAGTGCTCATTAATATATATAATAGCAATACAGTAAGAAAACTGTTTATGCATGTAAAGGTGCATGAAGCTTTCTCTTTGAACTTTACTCTGTTAGCAGGGGGAATACAGTAGAAACTCCTGAAATGCTCTTTTCTTGGCTGTACTTAGCTCTTGGGTGGGCAGACACACCACCTTTTTAGCATATCTCATCCCATAATGCTTATAAAACTCCCTTGTCACAGTAAAACTATTATGGTATCAACCAAAAAAAGCAAATCACTTTTAAATCCAAATCATTTCAGAGGGAGAGGATTTAATTCCCTAGTTAATTTTCACATGTGAAACAATAGAATTTAAAGGTGCTGAATTATGGTGTTCATCTCTAAGGTGCTGCCATACACATTGCCCTTTTTGCTGCTATAGAGACAGGTTTCAGGATTTGACCGGTTAATGCTGATGCTATATTTATAGAGAAAGGAAAAACATATAACGCAGGAATTGAAATAACTATTTGCATTTCATTTTCTGGTTGTGGTTAATTGAGCTGAACTGAACAGTGGTAGATTATTCCAGCTTAACCTAAGTACCAATGAAAAGCTACTTCTGTGCTGTCCAATTTAATTTATTTCTCACTGTAGTTGACAGTGGAAAAATGAAATACTTTATTGCTAAACTTGCTGTAGAACTATTTCTACCAAAGCCGTCCCATGTTTTAAATTGATCTGAAGAGGTTATTATCTTGACCCATCCTTATAGTGTGCAGGAAGCTGTGTAGTATTGTTGTGAACCATTATATCCTGTGTTTCAACCAGAAGAGTCATTAATGGTTCACTTTTGTGTCCTTGTTTACAGATCCAACACGGTTTATGGTGGCACCTACCAGCATGGATGTCACTGCTGGTGAAAGTATTCTTCTTCCTTGCCAGGTATCTCATGATCATCCGCTAGATATTATGTTTACTTGGTCATTTAATGGACACCTGATAGACTTTGAAAAAGATGGGGATCACTTTGAAAGAGTTGGAGGGGTAAGTATTAATATTAGTAATCCCACAAGGCTGTTCACTATAAGTGCTGAGAATTAGGATGAGCAAAATAAAAATTTAGCAAAATATGCTTCTAGAAATAGTTACTAATTCACAACATATATTATCTGTCCTATCAGCTGTTATCATGATACATTTCACACCTACTCTCTCAAATTAAAAGTTTATGGGAGAGTAATTTCAGCAATAAAATACCATCTACCTGATTGCCAGTTTGTTTTCCTGTGAACTGACATATAGGCAGTATGGAAGTGAACTACTAAACTATCAGAGTAAACTAGTACTGTTTAAGAATATCGGTGTGAATGTACTAAGTGAACTGGTGTGCCTTATTATGGGAACAGGTTCATTAGGAAAACAGCTCTCTAGCACTTTTCTAGAGTTAGGATTTTTACGTCTTCTTAACTACATTGTGCCAATAACCCCCCCCCCCGCTCTCAAAATTCTCCACTTTTCAGAAGCAGCCTAGCCAAATGTAACAAATGTTAATATTTGCATTAACACAGAAACAAACGAGAAAGGATTATTATTATTATTACTACTCTACTACTATATTATTATTATTATTATTATTTCTCAGGATGTTCCATTAATTGCCGTGATCACTGTTTTAAAAGATTTTATACCTAAACTGGAAGGCATAAATGATGTCTCAAAGACAGATTGCCACACTTTCCATATCTTGAAGGACATTGTATTTAGGAACAGATCCCGAATGGCACACAGAAAGCTCTTTTTGAAATAGAAATGGGTATATCTTCTACATCTAAGTAAGCTTGCTCCTGGATGGGAATGTATAGATACTATGGTCTAACAGGGATACAAAAATTTCACTGCTCATCATCTTTTTGTTACTGGTCTCACCACAACACAAAAACCTGCCTATACAATCAGGGTCTATTTGACCCTGGTCTCTGCTGCAGTAGTCTGACGCATAGTTTCAACCATATTTACAATCCATGAGAAAGCCCATGGGCTGCTGTTGTATATTGCAAACTGTACAGCCAAGCTTCATTCTACACAACAGTATGGGGTAGGTTGTTTTGGGAACGGGGACAGAAGACAGTTTGGGTCCTTTTTACACATACCACAGTTTAGTGTTATGTTCATGAACCACAGCAATCCTCTGGCTCATGTGCTTCCCCCTCAAGGAGAAGAAGATCAGAAGATCTTAAATCTCTATTTTAAGCTAACCAGTATTCCTTGTTACATTTTTAACTTGGCAGAACTCTGATTAGTTTAAATTAAGGAGAGGACAGTCTGAAGCCATAGGGCCACATGTCAGCTGCAGACTAATTTCAATTTGAGGAAATCTGTTTCCTCCTTACTAGACCAGTAGCAAGGAGGAGGAATGATAGAGACAGAGTAGTGGTTATCAGTAGTAGTGGGGAAAAGAGAGAGAGGAAGATGAAGAAGGTGGCAAGAAGGGGGAGAAAAAGAGATTGTCCTCAGTAGTCATCCACAGAATCAGTAGTCATCCACAAACTAATCAGAGTTCCCTCTATTTCATTTGTAACAAGTGACTCTGCCTAGTTTGAAACAAGATGTAAAAATTTCTGATCTCCTCCTTATTGTCATGCTGGAGGAGAAGCAAGCCAGAGACTTACTGCTGCTCTTGCACCTAGTGCTGTGTTTAGCACTGCATTTGAACTAAGCCTGGTTCAAACTTAGGCTACACCTAGTTTGTTATTCTAGCTTTCTCTTTGTCTACATACGATGTTAAGCTGTATGTACCTATAGCTAGGACACAGCTGGAGCACAGTTTGTTTTCGGTAGCTTGCCACTGAGGTTTCATATATATAAATACACACATTCATTTAAAGTCTTCATTTAAATAGGGATCTAAAATGGGCATCTTTTGTTCCCAGCATCTGCTATGGGCTTCAATGAACCGGGGGGGGGGTCTTTTCTTTTTAATTAAAACAAATCAAAACTAGGAGTGACTGGATATTCATTTCCTATTTTGTTTTTGATCTAATTTTTGATGTGTGGTGTTTTGTTTTTTTTCGGAGGGATTTTGCCTGGCTTGAAGGATGGCCTAGCCCGTACAATGTCAGAATCAAGCCACTTTTAGCTGGAAAAATAAAATAGTGCATGGAGTTGGTGTTCTAGATGGTACACTGTGCTCACCCCTGGTTTAAACATTTGAGGTTGGGTTGTAGATTATATAGAACATTTGTAGATTTCAAATGTACAAGCATCAGCTCACTTAAAAATGTTTAGTCTTTTTTTTGCTGTAAAGAAATCGTACGTCCAAATCTCCTGTCCTGGCCCTTCCCCCCCCAAAAAAAGGCAGATTATGACGAGAAAACAAGCTTCCACTAGGCTTCAATTATCACTGCTAGTGGTACTTGTTTATAAAGCTCTTTTGGGTTGGAAAGTTCATTACCATCTGCATTTTGTTTGCTCTCAAAGTGCTGCTATAAACAAGGCATCCACCATGATAAAATTAGGAGCTGAGGCGAAGAGCTAGCAATTTGTCCAGAATGACCGTATGATGCAGATGCTACATGAACCAACTGTCTCATATCCAAAATAAACCTTATATTCACTGGACCAAGCTGGTTTTCATCCTACAGAGAAGTGGGAAACTTTAGTTGTAAACTTTAACTTGTATCCCTTGTCAGTCAGACAGGTATTGGTAGACTAAAATCTGTGGAAGATTAAAAAAAGAAAATTACAAAAGGCTGTATGCTACAAGGGGCACAACAGCAACAGCTGTTGTTGGTAATTATACTTAACTCTTCCACATGACCCCCATATATGTAGTGTATTAATATTCTTCACTTAGAAGACTTGCAATTGCAATCATACCCTTAGATTTCCAACTTGCCTAAGAACTGTGTCTGTCAGACAGCAAGAAAATATTTTTGGCTGTACATAGTCACACAGAACCATAATTAGTTCCATGCAATTGCTAATCAGACATGAGTGTTTGGCATTTGAAAAAACAAATTATCATTGTTCCATGCTAGGTGATGCAAAATTTCCTCACAGAGTGCTGTCCTTGTGACCTTTTAAGACAAAAACTGTGAACAGACAAAATGCTGGCTGGAGCACTAAGCCGTGGAAAGTACTGCAGATGCCTCATAATTTGGGTTGATGTTCACTGATTAAACAGAGGTAGACAGAATACAGACATCTGAATACCAATGAAGGCTATAAATTGGCTGTCTGGAGCATGGCAGAAGCAAAAGCAGGCCTTTTTGTCAAACAGTGTTTGTGGGTAAACTGTTTGACTAACCTGAAGTTCCTGCATCGCTTACAGATAGGCAACCATACTTTCAGCTGTTATCTTCAAGGAAAGCTCACATATTTTAAACAGGCCATGGCTTGCCTTACAAATGTTTTTGTCAGCTGATGTAAAATAAATCCATTAGCCACAGTGTCCTTCATGTGATAATGATGTTTAGAGCTCATTAAAAAGTAATTGTAACCACTTTCCCCTACTTTATCAGCAGGATTCAGCTGGTGATTTGATGATCAGAAGCATCCAGCTGAATCATGCTGGAAAATATGTCTGCATGGTGCAAACGAGTGTGGACAAGCTATCGGCTGCTGCAGACCTGATTGTAAGAGGTATTTGAATTTTGTTGCTGTTGTTGTTGCAAAATGACTGTTCACACTAACTGCTGCTGTGGATAATAGCAATAAAGCACAGCATGAGAGAATTCACTATCACTCTAGCTATGCAGTAACCCAGAAAGGTACCCCAAGCTTATTTTGTACAAACCGCAAGGGGGAAAAGGTCCTTTATCCAGCTTAAAATTGTAACAACATGCACTAATGATTTATTTAGTTTTCATTGGGAATTGAAATACTGCTGACAGTGTTAATTTGCTAAATGCTGATGTGGGCAGAAGCAAGTTTTCTTTGACAACGGCATGATGTGTTGGAAATCCTGAGGATTTGTGTGCATACAAGTTGGCAGAAGTCACCTCTGGGAAAGAAATTTTGACATATATCCTCCATGTGAACATAAAATATTTACCACTGCCTGGTAATAATACTGCTGTGATAAAGTACGGTTGATAATTCTTGGAAACTCATGATCTAGAACTAGGGACCTCTGCGCCAGACATTTGTGCAAGGGCATGCATCTGATTGTTGCACATGGATCATACAACTGGCCATGTTCACTCCCTTGTCTGATAGAGCCAAAGATGATAATTACCTGAGGAAGTCACCTGATGACATCTGGCCTCAGCTGGACCCACATTGAGTTGTTCCCCACTCTTGCTTAGTTTCCAGACCAACACATCTTAAATAGGTCAGTTCAAATAAAGTGGCGCTTATTTAACCCAACTTTCTATGTCTGGTCTCATTATTTCATGGTAGCCATCAGTGCATACCAGAACCAGAGTGACAAACATCGCAATGGGGAGGGTAATATTTTGATGGTCTCCATAAGAGAGACCAGTGAGCGGTGGCTGGCACCTGTACCAAATCACAACATGCGTCAGGGGTAGAGCGCAAGGCTATTTAATCCTGATGCATGTGCCCTCCTTGATACTCATAGTGTGACCCACCCTCCCTCCCTCCCTCAGTGCAGTGCGAGACTTATCTGATTGCCTCAGGACCAAATAGGAATCCCCCCACCCTTTTCCCCCCGTCCCATACTGTATCTGTGGGACTTGAAAAATTGGCACTGAGTGGTGTCATTTAAATAGGTGGTTATTTAGCAGGTAGCATGGAGAGAATGTATGACTTCAGTGATCATCTTTTGGCATCCCTTTGGTGTGCAGTAGGACTCTGAAACTTCCCCCTACAGCGTTCTGCAACACATGGTCTACGTCTAGGGACCTTTGCACCAGATGGTTGCCCATGGATTGTGCAACTGGTCAAATTCACTCTCTTGTCTGATAGAGCCGGAGACAATCATTATTTGGGTCAGCTTTCCACATGAATATTGTAAACCAAACTGGCAACATTTCATCTTTTACCTAGTACAATGTTTAATGTGAGGCTGGGGAAGAAAAGTTGTATCTAAAACAGTTGCTATGTTGAGAAAAGTTTATGGCAAGACAATATCAGTTGCCCTCCACCCTAAAAAAGTCAGATTCCAGAATGCTGAGTGTCCCTGCAACCTTCATGCTTTTGTTGGGTTTTGTATTGGCTGTTCTAAAATATGACTTAGGGAAGAATTAGGCTTAAATTAATTTAACAGTGATTTCTTCTTCCCTTAGATACCTAAGAATTATAGATTTAAAGAACTCTAGCAGAGAATTCTTAGAACTTCATCATTCAGTCTTTCCGTGAATTCTCTGGAGAGAGCTATGACAACTAAAATGTATAATATATTTATATAAATTACATATAATGTAACTTTCATGGCTATCATTGAAAGTAAAAGCTTATTTTCAGGAAGGCCTGTACAGTGGCCTTGTTACTATTTATTTAAACATTTATATGCTGTGTTTTGATTTGGACCTACAGAGGCAGACAACATCATTAAGAGATTAAAAAAAAAATCAAACATAACAACTAGAGGGGAAAAAACAACACTGGGGAATAAAGTAATAAAGGATTCTGATGGCCACAATCTAAATCTCCTTCCCAAAGAACCATATCTTTTCTGGTCATGATAAGGCGAGCCATGAAACAGCTGAAAGGGCCTTCTAGGAGTGTGTTCCTCAGTGTATGCACCACAGCTGAGAAAGCTGTGTCTCTTGTTACCACCACCTATGGCATTTTCAAATGGTGGGGGCACTGATTAATGGAGTAGAGTATTCAGGAAACCCCTTAAAAAGAGAGGCAGTTTTTACATTCCATATGAAGAATTAAACAGAACTGGGGGCCAGGGAGTGGCTTGGATGTGCAAAAAATAGTACCAGGACTGAAGCCAAACTATTCTAGATTATCCTAATCTACAGTTATTGTAATGTACTAATCCAGAGCTTTCCAAACTTTTCATATTGGTGGCACATTTTTTTAGACATGCATCATTTCGCGACACAGTAATTCAGTTTTACTAGCAAAACAGAGGTTAAACTAACCCCTTATAAGAGACACATACATAAATTGTAATAACAAAATGTATGGGGACACAACATATCTCATGAAAACCTTTCATATATTTTTAAAAATATGATTTATAAATAATAACATACATTTCTAAGTTTGTAGGCAACACACCTACACACTTCAGGTGACACAATAACATGTCATGGCACACTATTTGGAAAGCCCTGTACTAATCTGTTAGTATTGGTAAAGTATCTGTTAATTGAGTTAACATTAATATGAATCAATATCTGTTATATAATTCTAATATCAAATTAATCTATTAGATTATTTTAATACTTAATTAATTAATATCTATCTATTAGTCTTTAGATTATTCTAATTTGTTCTAGATTATGTTCTAGCACGATTGCCTGGAGGCCGAATACCATTTAGCTCCTTGAAGGAAGGTCTGGTAATATTGTAACAACCAAATCCAGCTCTTTTATCTTTGGGCAGCGAGGCTCCTTTCTTCCCAGCTTATTATCTTATTCAGACTGAAATTACTGATACCAGCCCTTGTGCATTGGGTTATGGCTTTGGGCTGTGAATGCTGTAGTCCTTACTTAATGTCTTGAAAAGGAGAGACGAAATGAACCTGCTCTGGTGTGGAGAGATGGGGCGGGAGAATGGAGAAGATGATCATTGTCCATTTATGAAGACAGCAGCGGTTTATCAGCTGTTCTCTCATGGGAGTAAGATATATTGTTGCTGCAGTAAACATACGCTCCATTTAATGAGGACAAGGGCCAATGAACAGTTTAAATACCAATAAATTAGCCTGCTAAATATTTAAAATCCATAATATTTGAAGTTCTTAACTCAAAGTATATGCATCATTTTGTAAGGAATAATGTTAAATTTTACTAGGCGTCTTTTAGAAGAAAATATATGGCAAAGAAGCAGCAAATACAGTTAATGAGTTTATTCCTTTGTTTGTATTTTCTTTTCTCCTCCCACCCCAACACAAAAAGGCATTTTCCTAGCATACTGCACCATCTGCTGGATAGCAGGAGAGAACACTCAAGCATTATCCTTACCTGTTAGTAGGAGCAATAGTGATGCAAAAGCACATGCTTCCACCATCAAACACAAGCTAACATAGAACTTGACTTAAGCAAGGGCCCTTATTGATAAATGTAGCTGAGATTCCCTTGCAGGCATTACAACTGCATAGATTTTAAGGGTACCAGATTCAACACACCATAATATTTCCCTGAAATCTGCCAATGATAAAAACAGTAAGAATTTTCACACTATAGGGACAAACTAATTGAGTTTAGCATGGGCTTTTTCACTTTTCAGAGATGTTGCCAGCAATAGCTTGCTCCCAAATACATCAAGTAGATTGTCAATGAAATGTTTAACATCCAGTAGATGATATCAGTCCCAGGAGTGACTTTTTTCAGCTTTGGGTGATTTTTCAGCTGTATCTTTAGCTGAAGAAAGCAAACTTTGTCTTAGTCACTCACAATTTAGTCACACCCGGACTAGACTAGGAGCCAGCATGGTGTAGTGCTTTAAACTTTGTAGTATTAACTTGAAGACCAGGGCTTGAATTCCCACTCAGCCATGGAAATGCTTTGAGCAAGTCACACTCAGCCTCAGAGGAAGGCAAAGGGAATCCCTCTCTTAATAAATCTTGCCAGGGAACCCCATGCTAGATTAACCTTAGAGTTGCCATAAGTTGGAAACAACTTGAAGTTACACAACAGACTAGAGTAGACTACTAGAACTTGTTCTGCATGGGGTTGGCCATGAAGATGGTTTGGAAGAACACCAGAACACCTCCATCCTTCACACTTGATCTTTTAGGAGAAGTGAAATCCCATTAAAAGTAAGGCTGTACTCCCAAATCTGGGTTGACAGTGATTTGGAAGTGCAACCATGGTATTTGTTGTGACTGAACCTTTCTGTTTACCCACAACTATTCCCTTGATGCATTCAGAAACAGTTCAGAATTTCTACAGTGTCTCTGACATCAGCTAGAAGAAAGAAAAGTAGCTGGACCTAGGCATCTTCAGTATATTGAAGAGACCTAAATTCATTACTTTGGGTATCCACTCTCTTTAGCTTTGCATAAATAGCACTGATTCACAAAGAACTCCAAAGCGCACAGGGCAAACAATAGTCCCCCAAGACCATCTCCTGGCAACACTTAGCCAAATCTGACTAGATGATGATGGTTCCAGAAGGATATGACAGATGGTATCGAATATCACTATGGGGTCCAGTAGAACCAAAAGGGGTGAATTTTCCCTATCTAGCTCTCAGCATATATCATCCATCAAGGAAAACAAGGCTGCTTCCTTTTCAAAACCAGACTTGAACTCAAACTGAAAAGAATAACAATCAACGTCATTGAAAAAAAATCTGGTCATGCTACCAACCTATAAAAAAAGGGAGGGGAGAAACTGGAGAATGGCTGAAAATAGTGACATGACTATAATCTTCCATGAAGTAGAGAGAGAAATCATAATGTGAAGTTGCAGTCCTATACTACTTACCTGTCCATGAACCACATTGAAATTAATGGAACTTACTTCTTAATAGAGCTGTATAAGATGCACTATACCACTCCAGTCCAATACACACTTCTTAGAAGAAAACCCAGTTGAACATATTGGAACTTAACTTACAACAAAGATATATACAAGATTGCACTGAAAGAAGGGCAGTCTTCTAACAAAAGTCTGAGTCTTATGCCTTCTTTCTACTTAATTCCACATAAGAGTTTCTAAGACATTCCCTGGAATTCATGTTCTGTTTTTTTTTTAAAGCATTATAAAATGTGGTTTTGGCTTCATTTTCTGTAGCTTATTTTTGAAAATGCAGTCAGCTAGAAGCAGCTCATAATCTGAAAATGATAAAAGTGAACTTTCAAGAGCAAGTTCTGTCTGCAAAAGAAATAATGCAACATTTTCATCCACTAAAAATGGGGGGAACCTAACTTTAGTCACCTCAGTTAATGTTTGATGATTTCTGCCAGACTACATCTAAGGGGAAAAGCCACATGATGGGAATTCATTTCTGGTTGAAAGAACTGAAGGTGATCTAGATCCAAAATATGATATCCAAAGCAGCTTGGTGATTTCAACATTTGATCCATTTTATATATATCCTCTCTGCATGCTGAAAACTTCCAGTCACATACATTCTTGAGCTGAAATGTAAAATCATGCAGCTTCTTGATCTTAACTGCAAGATATTCCTACATAATGTTATATATTGAATACATCTCATTGATCCAACTTGAAGCTTGTTTCTTTATTCTGTAATAGGTCCACCAGGTCCACCTGAAGCTGTGACAGTTGATGAAATTACAGATACTACAGCTCAGGTATCTTGGAGGCCAGGACCTGACAATCGCAGCCCTATTACAACATATGTTGTTCAAGCAAGAACCCCATTCTCTGTGGGATGGCAAGCAGTTAATACAGGTAAACAGACACTTTACAGTGCACAGAATATGATCCACTATTACAAGTTTGTTCTCCAGAAACATGCATGAACTCACAAACATTTTGAGAATGCAAATGTACAAGGGACTTTGAACTTTGACAATAGTGTGTCTTGGCAAATTGGTCTCAGCAATTCACATAAGGCTACATTTCAAAGAATTTTATTGAACACATATCAAAATATGCACAAGAAGTACACTGGGATACTTACAGTACTTTAGCATCCTTTAGAATTTCTAATAGAGAATCAGTTAGCTATTAACTGAAAAACAGTCTATCTCTTACCCTGATTTCTGAGGTCCCTTGGGGGACACCTCAATGTGCTCCACGTGATGGGGAATGGAAACTAGCCAGAGCACAAGCAATAGCAATGCGAGAGACAGTAACCTACCAGGGTCTTTTTACCCAGTTTTTACGGGGTCAGGCCAAGCCAAAATCGAACAAAAGTGTAATAAAATAATTTTAATAAAAGTCTCACGCATCAACGCAATCAATCACTCACTCACTCAAGACCTATTAAGACGCAAAAGAGAGGAGACTAGATGAGGGAATATTGAAGGGGTTGTAGCTGGGGTAATACTGCACCTTTTCCTGAAGTCCTTGGTCTGGGGAAAACAGCAGAGAAGTGGAGCTCAGCACGGAGAGGGCTGAGGGGATTACTCAACGGACGGAGAAACGGTCTACTGGGATGACCGAGAGTGATCCAAAGAACCACTCAAAAACTGGGACTATTTGTAGGGGAAAAAGTACCTGGAGGGCTAATCCTTTCCTGGGGAAAACAACGAGTGTCACATTGAGAAAGAAGCTCCATAATGGTAACTTCCTTTGCGTGATGAGATTACAAGGTGTTGCCAAAGTCTCAGGATCTTCAGTTGCATTGGATTGTGGTGTGACTTTATGTAAATGGTCCTTGCCTGATAAGATTTTGTTGCTATTGGTGCTCAACCTGGGGAAAAGATGCTAATCCCCTCAAGCTGGCTCTTCAGTGACTGAGGACCCTTCATTTACTGTGGGTTTGCACAGCTTGAATCTCCTGGGGCTACATGACTGGGGATTTTACTGGCCTGACCTGGTTTTTGATTGTTCAACCGTTGCTGCCTACATGCCCATCCGGGTGACCTCTCAGGCACATTGAATCATATTTTAATATCAAAATTGTAGACCCTGGGACAGGGTTTTCCAGTGGGGTAACACTAGTACGTACAAAGCAAATACAACAAACTCCTAGGAGAACAAAATATAATGTTATGAATGAGGCTCTGCTAGAGATGGGGAAAATTCACTCAAGGAGAACACTTGTTGCATGATTAGGAGGCATATGAAATTGGTCTGTTTTCGCTGGCCTTCTGCAAATTTGGATTCAAAGGCTTCTGGAATGAAGAAGGGAAAAGAAGTAGGCTCCAAGCAGGAGTTCAGAAATCAAGGAAGAGGAAAAAGGTGTCCATATGATTACTTGCTGCTGGTTAGGAGGAGCAAGGGAGCTAATACAATGGCAAAAGGCAGTACTATTGGGATAGCTGATTCTAATACACACACACACACACAGAGAGAGAGAGAGAGAGAGAGACCTGGGTGCCTTGCATCTTACCTAAGTTCCTCTAGGTCCCTATTCCAGCTCTTTATGTAGCTCTGATCCTTTTCTGCCTGATCACCAGAGGAACAGCTGCAATAAGGGGCTGAGTTTCTAACTCCACAAAGAACAAAGAGCTTCTCTTTGTCTAAAGATACATATAAATAGAAGCAAAGGGTGTAGGGAAAGGACCTCCAGAAAACAAAGGTTTTCAAAGATACTTTTCCTTGGATCTTGTTAGATCCTTCCTGAAGAGAAGCAGGAAAGCACAGAAACTGGTTACTCCTGCAAAAAGGACAGAACTTCACAAAGTCTCTAGCTGTGTGGGTCCTGGGTCTTTGCCAGGATCTTTGGGGCAATGGCTAACTAATGACAAAGACCCCAAGTTATGTGACTCAGCTTGCAGTTGTGCTCAGCCATCTTGTAATTGTGCTCAGCCAGTGCTCTAAGTTAGCCAGTGACTTCAGAGTGATTTCTACAAAAGAACAGGGATCTCAGAAACACAGAAGAGGACAAGAACCTTGACAAATGTAAAAATGTAGGAAGAATGCAAGAACAAGACACACTAAAACCCAGGCCGTTTTTGTTCTCTGAAATTTTTGCTGACACCAGAAATATATTTCATATTTATGCAAAGAAGTATGCAGAGATTTAAAAAAATGAAGGTGATGTAGAAATGTGATAGATCTTCTTTTACCAAAAAATCTTAATTCTGAGTGAGTGTGGGTTTTTGGCTTAATACAGGCCTATCTTTAGTCTGTTTCATAATTGTCGAAAACCTGAGGAGACGCCTCACTGTATTGGCTGATTCTTATTCTGAGTACATGACCAACTGCCTTCCCATCCTTACGAGGCCCTTGGTCCATTTGGCTTTTCCAAATCCCCCTGTCCTATGTGACTGGTGCCATTTGTGGCAGTCCACCATTCTCCAATGCACAGGGCAGTTCAAGTTCCATGCATGTGTCTCCCAGAATACATTCCAGCACACACAGACTGGGGAACAGCTATTGTACTGAAACTGGTGGGCATAGAGGCATGCAAACCCCTTGATGTTTTCAATGTACATAAAACTGATTGAACCCATGGTGTCTGAAGTCAGCAAAGTGAAAATACAGTGATTCTTACAGTGTAGCAAGGCACTATGTACTAGAGACCATGGAAAGACTCATATCCATTAGGCATGCTCCATTTCAACAAGTACATTTTCCAGGGTCCCTACTACTGAGAGAAAAAAGAGAGACATCGCTCAACATTTCCTTGCGATAATTTCAGTTTAAAAAGTGAGGACTTGGGCCCTTTTCACACAGCGCTTTTGAAGTGAAAGGGCACCTTGAGTGTTGCGTAAATGTGAGGAGTGTTCTGCATGATGCACTCACGTTTATGCAAAGCTCAAGGGCCTGACACAGACTGCGCACGCATCTTGTCATTTTGGGCTCAAAGCTGAAAATGGTGCACAGTTGCGCAATGCTCCCGGGGCCCGCACACAATTACCTGGCGTGCGGTGCTTCGGGAGCCGGAAAAGTTGCACATCCTCTCCTCAGTGCAGCCTGTGAGGTCCCAGGCTGCACTGTGAAAGGGGGGGGACTCGTGCGATGAGGAAGGAGCTGCGGAGCCAAAACAGCAGGGAAGCAGCAGCGTTGCTTCCAAGGCTTCTCGTGCGAGGACCCCAACCCAGCAGCGCAAAAAGGTAACGTGTGAAAAGGGCCATAGAAGCCAAGCAAATTGCTAATCCAGCTCTTACATTATAACTGGATTGAATGTGCCCACCACTGGTTATTTTTAATACCTGTCCTTCTATTGCATGCTTTGATATTCTTTAACAATGATAAAAAATCAAAAGTAAGATCAGCCACCTAATGGTTCAGTTCCCTAGACTATATTCTGATCTTTCCCCTTAGACTATGTTTTACTGTATCTTCATATTTCAAATCAAGATTTCATAGTGTTTTTCAGTAACTCTTGGAATCACTGATACTTTCTTCACCTTCATTTTTCCTTGACCACTTAGTACCTGAAGTCATTGATGGAAACACATTTACAGCAACGGTGGTCGGTTTAAACCCATGGGTTGAGTATGAATTCCGAGTAGTTGCTGCCAGTCTTATTGGGATAGGGGAGCCCAGCAAGCCATCAGAGAAGCGGAGAACTGAAGAGGCTCGTAAGTAGACACAGAAAAAAGAAACATGCCATTTCACATACTCATCAATATTTCTGACAAATAGCAACATTTACTTGTTATTTGTGACTTTCACAACAGTCTGTATGAGCTTGAGAGGAACCTATTTAATAGATCAGATAGTCTTTATTTTTATGGATTTACTAAGGGTGCATCAAGCATCTTCTGATAGTGAAACATGGAAAATAGAGGCATGGCCTGTTAGTCTTTTTTTAGACAAGGATGGTGTCACACAGATCGATGTACCTTCTGAATGCTATAATTCTGAATGTTATGTTAGTACCATAAACTATTCTGCAACATATCAAAAGCAGAAAGAGAATACAGATTTTGTACTTCTGAGTATGTCCATCAAATATATCAGCCTTCGAGATCTGTGCTAATACAAACAACGCCCAGGAATAATAATTTAGTGGTGTTAAAGCAGAAGCAGAGAGCTTATCCTCATTCCTTCTGAAACTGTATGTAGTATGCTAAATGACCCACTTGATATGTAGAATTATCTTGATCCAAATGAATATTTGTCTTGTTCTCCATCATCCTGCTTCACAAAGATCACACAGAACTGTTTCAGTACTTAGACAAACCCCACAGCAGTGTGATCTTCCAAGAGAGAACATTCACACAGGCATGCTCTTGGATTCATGAGTCTCCCTAATGTAGCAATAGCAATAGCATGTGTATTTCTATACCACTTACCAGCTAAGTGCTCTCTAAGCACTTTACAATGCATTATCTAATTGCTCCCAACAAGCTGGGTACTCATTTTACGGACCTGTGGAAGGATGGAAGGCTGAGTCAACCTGGAGCCCGGCAGGATCGAACTCACAACCTTGTGGCTGCAGTACTGGCATTTAACCACTGTGCCAGTAGGGCTCACTTGGATGCACAGATCATCACATAAATAAAGGATAATGTTGAATGCAGTATCATGTTTAAAATGATGTTTTTAAAAGTCATGAAGAGGTAGACATTTTGGCTTATATCCTAATATGTTTTCATATCTGTAAGAGAACCAGAAGATGGTAGGTATCCAGCTCAATGACCGACTACTGTTGACTAAGCCTTATTGTTTATATATGTATGTACTAAAAGCTATAACCCTACATGACTACTTTTCCCAAACTACCACAGGAAAAATCATTTTTTAAATATTTTAAATATTTGAAACTAATAATTCAATTAATATGCTAGTTATCTTATTTTCAAAATTAAGTATCATGTGCTCTTGTAGCATACAAACATTTACATGCAGAGCATTTTAATTAATATTCTAATATTTCTTTTTCAAGATTACAAGAGAAAACTATGGGATTTTAAAAAAATCTTTATTTTATTTATATTTATTTTGAATTGTATTTTCAAAACGAAATACCAATTTGCTTTAATTTCTTGATGGCAGGGAAGCTGAGTTAAAATTAAACTGAAAACAATATAATTGTTGTTTTTTTTAAAGAATTCATTTGTTTTAAATTTAAAATGGAGAGGAATGTCTAAAAATAAGTTCATACAGATATTATCAGTCTGCTCTAAAAACATGTTTTCTGAAATGTTTGTTAATGTATCTAAACAAAATCACAGTTCATCAGATAACTTCCTTATATAAACTTCAAATATATCAACTAGCTGTCCACAGTTTGAAAATAGATACTATAAGATTTGTCTTTTCTTCTTCAGTTCCTGAAGTTACCCCGGCTAATGTCAGTGGAGGTGGTGGTACCAAGTCTGAGTTGGTGATAACATGGGAGGTAAGTGATGTGTGAATTTGGGAAAGGATGAATTAAATGCTTTTAGCGTCACACCTATCAGCTGCAGACTTGAAGATATATCAGTCAAGAGAAGAATAGTTTGTTAAATGATTGCCATTGTCTACCTCTCCCACCTTCTGAATGTGGGGGACAAAAAAATAAATAAATAGAGATGATACGCTTGTGGGCCAAATACACTGCCATGACACAAGGTGAGGAGGGAGTAGCCTGAAGCTACAGATTGAGAATATCATTAGCTGTGTATTTTTTGCCTTTTCGGTCAAACCAGTCTGACTACCTAGGCTAATTTGTGGATCTAAACACTGATATCCTTGTTTCCTCAGTTTTCCAAATTTCACAATGATTTTTTTCTTATATGTACACAACAAATATTATGGCGGACCAGTTGTGCCAGTTGTGATGAAGCTGTGCCACAAGTGCTTTATGAAGTAGACCAGTTGTACACATTTGTGTATAGTTAGTAAGTTTCTGTCCTGCCTTCCCTTTTCCTCTCTCTCTGGTCAATAAGGAAATTCAGAACTCTTCAGATAATTCTCTCTCTCTCTGGCTGAGGAACCAGCCAGCTAGAACCCTTCTCTCACTTTAGACATGGGCAATTTCTTTTCTATTTTTATCTTCTTTAGACAAGACAAGAATATGCAAAGTATCTTAAAGTGGTTTAGAAAATAAAGTGCATTCCTGTTTCTGATACATTTTCCACTGGCTTGATGAAAGAACATTACAGCATTACTGATGTACACACTGTTGCTTTTTCAGCTTCCTTACCAAAAAAAAAAAAAAAATTAAAAAAAATGTTTTTCAGCAGTAGCCTCAGTGCTCCATATGCTGAATTGGACTTTGTGTTAGCGCTAATTATTTCCACTTGATTCCACACACATACACACAAAACTTATTTGAAAGTACTACAACTATTGTCCAGAATTCTTTGTTTGTTTGTTTGTTTGTTTAATTCATACACTGCCTGGAGTGAGACCCAAAGTGGGTCACAAAAGTAATCAGCTAAAAATAATAAAAATTTTAAAACACAGTTGAAATCAACCCACTAAAACAATAGACTTAAGAATGGTATAAAATCATTAAACACATATAAAAGTTAAGCATGTTTAAAATTTTAACCCATAATCTGCAGTAAGCATAATTTATACCTTTTTAAAAATGGCCATGGATACACAGCACCACCCCACCATCACTACCCTGAAATCTAGAAGCAGCAGCTGTACTACTATTTTTTAAAAAGCACCCAAGCATATGTTAATCTGGGTGGCTTCAATGGAATGTAAAAATGTCCTCAAGTGGCATTCTGAATAATGATATTCCACACATTCCACACAATGAGGGCTTTTCATTTCTTTGGCTTCCTTACTGAGACTAGATAATTGGAGTATGTGCACTGGTGACCTAAATGTAATGCAACTGCTTCTGGCGTCAGACAGCATTTGCCTGCTAGTCTGCATCACACTTCCACATGCATTCACTGTCAGGTTGGAGTTCACGGTGTAGTTAAACTAGGTCATGCCCTTTCTTTAGAATTAAGTACACTCTGTGTCTGGCAAGGTGGAAACAACACACAAGGGAGCAGAGGAGGACACTGGTTAAAATCATGGAGAGTCTGTGTTCTGTGCAGTGATTTGAGCAGCTTTAAATGCCTAGGCTCTGCCAGAGGAACTAAGTGCTGATGCAAAATTAATGGAAGTTTAAGACTTTTGTTGAGCAAATAGGGGGATAACTGCATAGTCACTAACCTTTTCTCTGCTTCCTTTAATTTTTTTGCCCCTGGCTCCACATATTGCCCTGTATACTTAATCAAGTGTTCCTGGAAATAGATCCCATGAAATCAGTGCAAGAAGGTAACATACAGATGGGGCCATATTCAGGTAGATCAGAACTGTGAACAATGCTGCATGTAGATAAGAAATTAATTAACTACCTCCAATTTGATGGGAGTAAATCTTCGAAAAAAGGTATGTGCCAACCAAAATGAGCCCCACAAGTTCACAGGCCCATTCGCATTTTCAGAGTGAGGAATTCTAGTATACTTCCTTCAAACACCCTTCCTCTCTGGAGAAAAAAAAGGCCATTTCACCCTCATTGACTCAGACAAATTTCAGCTACCAGCCCTATCATTAATAAAGTTTCACTAAATCTAAGATACAAATGAGCAGATTGCTCCTCCATGCTATCCAGAGAATCTCAATCGTTACATTTTGCTGTTATTAACTTTCTCATTAGCTATCATAATTTTCAAATTCCATTGTAGAGCGCCTTGTGTGTACAAGAAGTATATTGGCGTTCTTGCTCACAGGAGTGGTCATGGCGACCAGCCCTAACAAGAAAGCAGTTTGTCCATTTCTTCCTTGGCACAAGACTGTAGGAAAGCAGGGCAGGTCATGATCTAAGCAAGGCACCCCAAAGTAAGGTACACACACCTTGGCTTGGACCATGACTGAAGAAAAGCACTGCAAGCAGTAAAGGACAGTGTTGTGCAGACTACATCTTCAGGCGAGACCTTAGAGACACCCTATGCCATGGAGAGTGCAATGGGTGTGTTCCCTCAATGTAGACAGCATGAAAACCGTGATAGTAGAAGAATATGAAGGGAGGGGTCTGGAAAAACGTAAGCATGGGGTTTTCTAAGCTATGATGTTGTCTGCTAAAAATCAAGAAGCTTTTTTTCCAAGCTCTATGAAGAGGCTTTCAGAAGACTCATTTAGCTTGTGGGCTATATTTGAATACTAATCCTGCAGTGAGTTGCCCAAGCCCTTTCCTTGTCCTACCACACAGTTAGAGAACAGATATGACCTGTATCTAAGAAAGGGACATATAAAGTTTCCTTTTTCAGCAGTGGAAACTATTGTTGCAAAAGGAGAAAATAAAGTACCAACAGCATGGTCTCTCCTGCATGAGTACAAATAGAGACCTTATGTGAGTTAGATCCCAGTCTCTGTGTTTGTTAGAAACCTTTAGATTGTTGAGCCTGCCTTATGGAGAGTAAGTCAGATATTTCCGTCTTTAGTACTAGCTGTGCATGTCCATGATGTTTGAAGCTACAGTTGCTTCCTTTTCTGACCTGTTTTAGGACTATCTCTTTCAAGTGAGTGGACCGTTAAAAAAAAATTAACAGCTGTAACGTGGGATAATTTTCAGCTCAATGTTTATTTCTTTGTCAGGGTGCTCTGAAAGCAGACTATATAGCTCCACTCATTTCTCAAAGATGCATTCTACTATGGCTTTTCATAGATTCGTTGTACATATCAGGCTGCTTCCATGTTTCTTCTCTTGTTACAGACAGTTCCTGAAGAGTTACAGAATGGAGGTGGATTTGGTTATGTGGTTGCTTTTCGTCCAGTTGGTACGATAAGCTGGATGCAGACTGTAGTGGCTTCTCCAGATGCCTCCAGATATGTGTTTCGGAATGAGAGTCTGCCACCATTTTCACCATATGAAGTCAAAGTGGGTGTGTACAACAACAAAGGAGAAGGTCCTTTCAGCCATGTCACAGTTGTTTATTCAGCTGATGAAGGTAAGGTCTGATCTGAGCACAGCATAGCAATGTGATATTTGTGAAATGCTGGCTGTTTATGAAACAGCCTTGTATCTATATTACTATTATTAGCATATTCAGCTGATGCCCAGGCCAGCTGCTTTTGATAAATGGCACATGCCCAATTTTAGAATTCAATCTCCTGTAAATGCATATTAATCATGATGACATTATCTTTGATAATGTGCATCATGAAGAGTTAAGAGCATTCATTTAGGGAGCAGATCATATTAAATTGTTCTTAAGTCAAAACATTTTTGCAAATTGAAATTTTAATTCTGATGTTTAATGGTACCATGTTAGTTCTATTAAGGTTGGCAATATGCCCCATAATATGTGTGTCTACTGAGCTCATATATGTTCAAAGACTATATTAAAATTCTAACAATACAGTGTTTTCCATGCTGGTGTTCTCCAAATGTGTTGGATCACCACCCTCTTATTCCAGTTAGCTATACTAGCAGTTGGATGAGGGGAACCGTAAGTGGAGAACACCAAGCTGGGGAAGGCAGTAACAATAATTGGGAGGGGGTTGCATTATAGTATTTTGATACCTGTTAACTATACCACTCTTTTTACATTGCATTCCGATGTGTTGTTATGATGAAGAAGAGGTATGCTCATTAACATGAACTTACCACCAAACTATTTTTGCTTCTTTTTAGAGCCCAACAGAGCTCCAACCAGCGTCTTTGCCAGAAGCCTTTCTGCTTCAGAAGTAGAAGTCTTTTGGTCCATGTTGCCAGAAACACAGAGCAAAGGAAGAATACAGGGCTATGAGGTAGTAGCAAAAAAGGCATCTTCAGTTTGAAAAATCTTGCTCTGTTCAACAGTCTTATATTCCACATTGTTTATAACCATGTGGGATGAAGCCCCCTCACTTTGCTTTTCACCCTGGCCTCCACCCTTATCGCTCCTTCCTTCCTTTGCCTGATCCCAGGACTATACTTAAGGAAAATAAAGTGATTACCAAAATGAAGAGGGCATGTGTTCCTTGTGCCTCTGATGGAGCAGGCTAGACAGTCCACTGATAGAGTTAGGTCAGGCAGACATTAAGTGTAAACAAGAAAAAAAATATTACTACAAGGCTTCTCTGTAACATAAACAAAACCAGGCTAACTAACTAGTCTGAGTCACTATGTATCACAATGATATCTTTCCTGGATTTCTATCCTCTATCCGAGTAACTCACTACATATATAATATACTCACTATACTCATTGTGCTCCCTAACTTCTTCTGCTTGGTTAAAACCCAAACTCTACCCAGCTCCCTATATGTGCATCTTTTCCTTATGTAGCCTAAACTACATTGCCATTCATTCCCTTCCTGATCTAAAGCTTTACTAATTGTATTGCCATTACTTCTCTCGCTATTCTGAACCTTGAACTGCTTTTCCACTCATCCTCCCTTTCTTGAGCCTCCCTTTCCACCATTCCAAGGGCTGTAATACACTAATTTCTGGAGTGGTGAACTTCAGCCCCTTTGTCCATCACATCTGAAATAGTCTTAGAGGCATGGGAACTGTGTTTAAATTGTTTAAACTAAAAGCACTAATCCAGCTGGTATCAGTGAGTATCCAAATGTGATTGTCATTCTTATTACATCATGCAAGGTGAAAACTAACTGCAAAATCCACAAATAATATCGGCATAAACAGATTGGAAATACTCAACTGACAGCCACAGGGCCATAGCCACACCAGACACAAATTTGCTGTGTGTTGTTTTAAATGTGAGCAACCTTCTCACATATACAGGAAACGTCCCACTTCCCCAAAGTTTAGTACCAGTTTTTAAAAATATAGAATTAGAAATTAATATTGGAAATGACCTTTGCAGGGAGACTGTCCTCCTCGTGGATCTGTGGAGACAACAATATTCTGCAATCAAATCACTTAAGTGGAATGTTAGAGGCTATAAACTTGACCTTCATAAAGATTGCTGCAGCGGTCAGATGCACTGACTTCTGGTTTCATGCATGGAAGGACTATTCTGAATTGCTGTAACCTCCTAAAATGGAGGTAATGGTAGCATTTATAGAGAAGTGCTAAAACAAAAGACCTAAAAAAACATTATCTTTTCTAGGACTAAGTCAGCTTAGATCTTTTTTTCAACAGTAATAGGCATTTCAGGACTTTCGGAAGGGTCATGTTAAGGCTGTCTTGTTTCAGATAAGATAGAACCAGAAAATATCCTAACACTTCAGTTGAGCTGTGCCAGTGCATCTGTGGACCAACACGGCCCATGAGATGCTGTGAGACCTTCATAAAGCTCAGTCCTGCTAATGTCAAGAAACCTCAAATAATTATGCTATTGCACATGATGGGTCCCAAGGAGAGATTTGTTTACTATTTAGATGGCGAAGAGAAGAGAAGATAGTTCTTGATGATAGAAAACTGGGGCAATAAAGTTAGGAATGCACTTTCAATTTTATCAGATATAGAGTTGACAATACAAATCTAATCCTTTTTGGGAGTTATATATGACACCTTCCCAGAGGATATCTCCAGCTGTTTGCTTACTTACTTATTAGATGTATATTCTATTTTTCTCCAAACTTAAAACAGCTAACAGTAAAAAAAAAAAAGAATAAAGCAAAGAATGCAACCATTCAGTTGGGGAGTTCAAATAAGAAAGTATGCATTTTATTTCCGCAGGTTAGATACTGGAAACATGGGGATAAGGAAGAGCAGGCTGGAAGAATGAAAACCATGACCAACCAGACATTTGCAAAAATCAGCAACTTGAAGGGCAATGCATTGTACCACTTGGCTGTTAAAGCTTACAACACAGCAGGGATGGGACCTTCCAGTGCTGTCGTCAATGTAACAACCAAAAAGCCACGTGAGTGCCGAGGGAACACTTCTATCATATTATTGTGACTTACTGTATTTTGCTTTTACAATTGCCCCATTCAAATGTTAGCTGTATCCATGATTTTATTTGTCAAGGTACACAAAATGGACAGGAAACACATATTTATCTTCATGGCTACCATGCTAGTCATGAGCATGTTCAGTTGCCACACAGTTCTCTTTTTCATGTTTAGCACTTACTTACGGTACATCATATCTTCTAATGACTTTGAATATACATATTTGTCCAACAGCTCATTAACTTATCAAATAAAGGAGTTCAGAGCTCCACAGAATCTACAGAGTGATTCAACAAAGAACACCTTGCTAATTAATAACATTCTATTTTTGATGTTTTGAATGTAGCACCAAGTCAACCTCCTGGAAACATTATATGGAATTCATCAGACTCGAAGATCATACTGAACTGGGATCAAGTAAAAGCACAGAATAATGAATCTGAGGTGAAAGGATACAAAGTAAGTAATCGGCAGCAAAGAAGCTATTAACTGGTCATTATGACAAAACACTGAGATGTCTGATAACAGGTTAATTATATGCAAAAATGTAAACTGAAAAATAGATTAAGAACTGAGTTGAACAGTCCACTTGGGTTGTGATCCTAAACACCCTTAATAATCTGCCATTAAAACTCAGCAGCATTGCTTATCAGTAAATATGTAAAGGATTAGGATGACAATCTAATAAACTTTGGCTGTGTTCTTGGTATGGTCCCAAAGGCATTAAAACCTCATTCCTTCCTTTACAAGAATTACTAACCAATGGCTCTGTGAGGAGCAAGCATAAATTAGACAAAATATAGCATCCAACCCCAGGACAAAGCATGACTTTAGCACTTGGACTGGTGTATACTCCCTAGCATTTTCCCACTAATCAATACATCAAATATGTTTCAAGGATGACACTTTCTATTTGTCCTAATGAGATACAGCTGTGTTTACTGTGGCATTGGTAGAAAGGATTTTATTTATTTATTTATTAGCACCTGTTAACTGTACATAAGAATGTCAAAATGGCCCTGCAGGATCAGACCAAAGTACCATCTAGTCCAGCATCCAGCTCCCACAGGGGGCAGCCAGATACCTCTGGAAAGATCAGAAGCAGGACAGTAATACTTTCCTGGTCACATTTCCCAGCTGATGGTATGGTAAGACATACGATCTCAGATATTGGAAGTGAAACACATAGCCATTATGATTAGATGTTGACCGCCTGATCCTCCTTTTTAAAGCTACATCTGGCAATAGCATACAGAAATATGAAAAGCCCTCTTGGATCAGAGACTGACTTGTTCCAATATTCTGTTCATACCCTGGCCAGTCAGTTGCCTACAGAAAGCCTTCTAGCAAGACCTTCCATCTAACACCATGGTTTAAGTTCTGTGAAGAAGTATTTCCTTTTGTGTCTCCTAAATCCCCCACCATCCAGTTCAGTGGATGGGCCTCTTTTACTAGCATGAAGAGGAGGGAACTAAATCCCATACTTTTTTTTTTTTAAGATAATGTTACATTTTGATAGACACGAGAATTGAGCTTATAGTTTCTGGTCAATTCTTTGCCTGTCTGTCTCCCTGCCTCTCTATATTGTACCTGCATGTAGGCAGAATTTTCCATGGATCAGCTACATGTCAGTCTTGGTTGCTGCACCAGTTGTTGCATCAGTGCACTGAGGCCTCAGCGTCTGCAGCTAAAAAGTATTTTGCATTTGTATGGTGATCAATCCACTGCACTCTCCCTTGTAAAGGACACATTAGATTTCATGAAATCCTGGCTAGAAAATTATCTAAATCTGTTCTTTCTTTATTTTCTTTATTTTCCCCTGGCCAAATGTACGGTACGCTAGGTTTTTTACAGATGGAATAGACAAAGCAGTACCTCTATAATAGAAACTAACAAAACATCTGTGGAACTTTCACTGCCTTTTGATGAAGATTACATCATAGAAATAAAGCCATTTAGTGATGGAGGAGATGGAAATAGTAGCGAGCAAATCCGAATTCCAAAGATATCAAGTAAGAGCATTTTTGTCTACATGTTATCACCAGGCCTACATGCAAAGCAAAAATAATTTGTACTCTCATCCTTGCATTTCTGAATTGCTGGTTGTGTGTGCATGTGTGTGTGTGCGTGTGCGTGCGTGTTCCAAAGTAACTTTTAAAAATAACAAGACAATATGACTTGTACTAGTAGACTAACTTCTCTCGCAATAAGTGCACTGCCTTCCAAATGCAGTTTCATTTCACGCTGACCACTCCTCTGTGTTAGAGGTAGGTATGTAATTCATAATTTACATCCAAATTTTGAAAATAAGCAATTATTATTTTACAATGAGACTGATTTTGCTTCAGATTTTTAATGTTTCAGGTACCCAAATGGTATGAATCAATAGGCTTTGCTTTGTGCATTTAAATGTTAATGCATTCATATGTATTGGCCAGAGCAATGAATGGAATTTACTACAGTTGGACTATAAATATGTCCTCAGAGTTCAACAGTCCTTTATTTTAAGTAAGTCTTGGGAGAAAGCTAAAATTTACAGGAAGAAATCAGGCAGTGCACAAGCATCCTTTGATTCATGTAACCCCCATCCCATGTAAAAACATTTCTGTGGATATGAAACTAGAACTGTAGACTGGGCAAATTCTCTTTCCCTCCTCAAATTTATTTAGCCTTGTTGTCTTAACATAAAAGCATTTTATTCAGATAGCTGTAGATACCACATTTTTCATAATACTGATGGCAGGGTTGTTGTTAATTTGAGGCAAATACGTTGTTTGTTGAGGTGTACGAAGCACAAGAGACACAAGGAGGTATATGAAACATCTTGATTTCTTGTTTTCATTCTCCTAGATGCGTACGCAAGAGGTTCGAGTGCTTCTACTTCAAACGCCTGCACGCTGTCAGCCATCAGCACAATAATGATTTCCCTCACAGCTAGATCAAGTTTATGACAAAAAATATCTAAAGGACTTCCTGTTTATGATATAACTAAGCAACATTTAGCTAGTTGTTTTGAAGACACCCAGTACTAAGTAATATTGTTGTTCAAGTACATCTTACTACTGGAAAAAAAATGTTTTATGCTTCTCTAGGAATGGCATTATACGGTACTTCCTCAAAGCAAATATAGCTTTGTCTGAAGTTTCCTTGGAAACTCTGCAATGCACTGAAAACATCTGTAATATGATGTTACCAAAGCAGTTTACATATGTCCTTATATGCATATTTTTATTATATATTTAGTGTTTTATAGACTTTTTTAAAGTTAACATATGATGTAGATATTAATTTCTTTTTCCCTCTGCTATAAAATACTACTGATGACATTAACGTTGAAAATATATATTGTTTTGGAATGTTTGATGGCCAGAAGGTCAGAGTCCTCAGTAATCAGTTTCGAATTGATTGTATAGTTCTATAAGAGTGCATATTGTCCTTCAAGGCCTCTGTAAACAGAAGGGGTTCCCCTATGTATTCCATGAAGCCTTCTCTTCTCTCCCTTCCCTTCCTCTTGCTGACCCTCAGGCTACACATGCATTGCTGAGAAACTGAGGATCTCATTATGGTCTTTTTTAATGAGCTGCTCCAGCCCTAATCATAGGCTGCTCTCATAAGGAAAAGGAAGGAGCATGCTTTTACATAGATATGCCTGAACCAGAGGACATGTGTCCCTGGCACAGCAACTGAGCACTGGGAGACAAAGAAAAAGTAATAGCTTTGAGGATCCCTATAATACATATGGAAGGGGTGGATCATGTCACTATTTAAAGCTGTTACAGTGATCTTGTTTCCATCCCGTACTTTTCTGATACAAGATTTCATTTTTATTTCCAAGATGAAATGATTAAAATAAATTAATGCATTTGCTTTCAGGCTGTTAAGTCAAGCGCATAATAAACATCTAGCTAATATTTTGATGATGCTTATCAAGATTTTTATCTGAATGTACTGATTTAGCTTTCTCTAACATTTAACAAATCTTAAATTAATGTTCATTCCATTTAGCTGTCATCATTCCAGCGGTAAACTAAACAGATGCTGCTGAAGCAGAGAACAAGAATCCAACTGTGGTGAAAATCTGAAATCCTATCAATAGAACAATTTAAGTAGTTCTTGATTTTCACCATTTTAATCAGGAAGTCTGTGAATCTGGGAGACTTTAAATGAAAGATAACTATACTGTTTTCTTGTCTGAACAGATATTTCTTTTGACAGATACATGTTAACTGTAATTCTCTATAGATTGGTTTCATAAATTGAACTGCACAGTTATTTATGTTTATATGATTTTGTTTGACTATAGCTCATAAGCTAAAAATAATAAATAACATTCTCATGAACGATTGCTCTAATAAGGCTGTTTTCCATTAAAAATGCATGTCTGGGTGTCTCTATGCCCTTTCAAATAGTTTCTTTCTTTTAAAATTTCCAGTCCTCTTGTCTTTCTGCTAGCACAAGTGATCAGAACCTGCAGTCTTGTGTTCTATAGACCAAGATTCAGTTTTCTTGGCCAGGTTGTCATACATAACTAGCGTGTTAATAAAACTTAAGTCAAATGTGAGTACAATCCTTCATGAATTCATTTCACACAGCCTCCATTCATTCCAGTACCGCTTGTGCTGGAGCATAGTTTGGTGAATGACCTAATCCAGTGGCCTGATTGCGCATGCAAAAGTTTTAATGTAGGCATGCAGTTCTACACAAGTCAGCTGACGCAGAGCTTCTGTGTGCACTACAGTCTGGCAGAGTACTGGATCATGTCCAAAATTTATAAGAAAAGATATATTAATACAAAAGAGATTTCTTACTATGGAAAAATTTTGTAAGTATGCTCAGATGGATCAATGATAATTAAAATGTTAGACTTTTCTATTAATTTTTTCCCAAGTTTAAAAAATGCACTGCAGAGGTTTATAATGTGTTCTTCCTAATAGCTTAAATTTGCCTGTAACTTGTCTCTTTTGCTTCCAGAACAATACAAGCTAACTTTTAAAAATTATATTTATTAAGTAATTCATAACCAGGATTCCACTTGTGTAAGTCAGGGGTGTTAACCAGAGAAATATTGTCAGTATTTCAAGCTGTGTTTCTTTCTTAGTTTGATATGGTTACTTCTATGTAAAAACAAAACAAACAAACAAAAAAACACGCAAAAGAAAGAAAATGAAAGAAAAAAAAGCCTATGTAGTTTTTCTCCCCAGTGTAAATGATATTTATCAGTGATCTAGCAGATGTAATCTTTTTTAAAGTTATTGGTAATAAATATTCTGTTATTTGTAAAGATTCCTGTCTTCAGGAGCATTCTTCCTACAGTCTTGGTGGTTTGTGATAAATAGCTCCATGTGCAGTTTTGCATCTCTTTCAACTGTACAGTGAAAAAGTATTGTGAAAATGCACCAACAGAGTGATTGAAGGTAAAGAATTGAGAAATATGTCAGAATTAAAAATATGAATGGGGTCAATTAAAAAAAAACCCAAAATAAATTATTTTAATTTGAAGTCCCATGTCTAATTGAAAATTCTTAACAATAATGGTTTGGAGCCATAACCACTGATGCCTCATAGCCACATAGGCATCAACGTACACTTTTTAGAAATATCTTTGATTCCTAACAGAAATCCACTGTGGTTCTTCTTAGTGCCACAGTCAAATAAATTTGGGAGTGAAAGAGCAATACAGCATGGGACAAAATTCTTCTAATGGACAGACAAAAAGAGCCAGCCCTGAATTCCAGAAGAATCTGGATCCACCTTAACATTGGCTTGTACTGAAGGTGCAGCCATTTGAAAAACCCCTCTTGTAAAATCATCACTTCCCAAGATGAACCCTGTACGATCAATGTTAGGTGGCTGAACAAGTTTTTTAGTGACACATTTCAGTTAGGCACTTGCTAATTCATTTTTTTTTCAGCCTCCTAACTATCTACGGCCAGAATCCTATGTAGGAGTTGCATCTTCCTAAGTGGACTTGCATACATGGGAATTAGAGTTGCAATGTGTGATGCTGATATCCAGTAGCGGGCTGCTGTTACATAACTGCATAGCAAAGCCAGCAAAGGGCCAGTGCACAACAGGACTGATGCACATAGCATCAGCCCCAGTGCACATCAGGCACTCTTGCTGGTATCCTGTTATCATCTTCGCAATCCACTAACAGGTATTCTTAGCACTTCTATTTTATGTTAGGTGAAAGATCATATGGAGATCTGGCATAAACATGCAAAGCAAGTGACTCTTTTGCTCCATAAACAAAGCAGGAATCCTAACAACCTGATCTGCCACCCAGTGAAAGACAGCTGGAAAAGGAGTGTGGAGACAGAAAGCAGTGCCCTGAACCACGATCCTCTCTGTTCACAGTGGTTTCTGGCTTATTTCAATGCAGTGCAGAACTAAGAACAAACAAAATGGTTCTCCCATGTTCTGGGCCTCCATTTATGCCCAAAGCAATTAACATAAGGCTTTGGATCCAAGATGTGGCACCTAAGAAATTAATTAGTTTACTGTGTAATGCAGGATTACATAAGCAAAGACAGTACCCTAAACCGAATTATTAGTCCCAAACTGGGGGTTCCATTGAATCAATTATTGAGTGGTAAATCAACTCTTATACAAATCACATTATTTCAATGGGCCAACTCTGGTTGGCAGAGGAGACCTAAATGGAATTTAATCCAAGTGAGAACATGAAAGCTCATATAAGACTGATTGCTGCAAGAAAACAAAGCGTTGGTCAGTTTCTGGTACAATAGGTTTGGAGAAATAGAAAACACTTATGCTACCAAGCTATGGAAACCATAATTCTCTTTACTTCAGTATGGTTGTCCGTGATAGCCAAAATGCCTTAAGAATGGTACGTACATAACGTATATTTTATGACTAGGAAGCTGTGTTACTGAGCCAGGTCATTAATCTGGCTAGTTTTATACAATCTAGACCAACCAACCACCCCCCTGCGCAAAATGCTCTGCTTGGAATGCCAGGAGTTGAAAGCGGTATCCTTTGCATGTAGACCATCAGCTCTGCCATCTAGCTATGGCCCTTCTCTGCTATCCTTTTCCAGTCTTGCCCTCATAATCAAAAATGTCTTCTTCTCCATCCACATCTATACCAATAACAAGTTGGAACAATGCTACTATGTCACATAGCAATGTCATGCACATAAGTGTTGTGTGACTAAATTGCCCCCATATAACATGAGCCTGTGATAAAGGAATGATCAGTATGTGTATGTGTCCATACCTTCAAGTTGCCTGTCAACTTATAGAGATCTCACGAATTTCACAGGGCTGCCATAGACAAGGAATACTCAGAGGTGGTTTTGCCAGGTCTTTCCTCTGAAATATAGCCTACAGCCCCCAATATTCATTGATGGTCTCCTGTCCAAGAACTAACCAGAGCTAACCCTGCTTAGCTTCCAAGGTCAGACATCAAAAACATCTGTTAACACAGTGACTCCAAGTGAAAAGGCCTTAAAACTGTCAAGAACCCTTCCTGTCTATCCAAAATGCTGTTTCGTATTATCTCTATTCCTCAGAGCCTTCCCGCACCATACACTGTGATAACTGTTTACATAATTTCCTACCAAGGCAATGTCCATCTGGTTATTGTCAATAACACTAAAATCCAGTGACTGGCTTTCATTTTTATTTATGAGACATTAATCAGAAGCACAAACATTTGTCCAATTCTGCTGAGCTAATATGCGTATCTTTCATGTTTAATCATATTCTGTGGTTATGTGGCTAGTTTGACAGCTGAGTGCTGAGCATTACAGACAGTTTCTAATCATTGAGCCTGGTCTACAGCTACATATCTATACAGATATAAAATGAGAAACATGCTGTACAATCCCTGCTGTACTTATCTGTTAAAGATGGTCTGTGGCTCAGAATGGATCAGCATTCTCCAACAAGAAGTGATGAGGAACAACAACAAAAAAACTGGAAATGCACTCATATCATCAGCTGTCTTATCCTTTCTCTTGTATGAGGCTATTTTTGCTGCAAGAAAAGTGTGCCAAATCTTGTTACCTAATTACTAGATTAATTGCTACATGAATGCAAATGCATTTTTATCCATGACTTTCCTTGTAATAATTTAGGCCAGGTGAGCAGCTTCTTTTTCTCATGAACTTCGGCAAGAGTCACACATTCACCTAAAGGGAATGCACCGAAAGTATGACAGAGTAGCTCACTGCTTTTGATAAAGAGCCATATTTGCACATTTGGGCTTGTCATTAAACAATTGCACTAATCTGAACTTTGTTGGATTTCTGTTCAAAGGAAAAGGCTCAGAAAATCTTAAACATCAGGCTCTCACTGTTGTTGCTGTGTGTCTTCAAGTCATTTCCAATTTATGTCAACCTTAGGGCAAACCTATGACAGGGTTTTCTGGGACTGAGAGTGTGTGACACACCCAAAGTCACCCAGGGGGTTTCCATGGCCAAACAGGGAGTCTCCAGGGTCCAATGCTCAAAGCACTACACCGTGCTGGCTCTCACTGGTACTGTTCATTTCAAAATCCATTTGTGTTACATCTAGATACAGTATCAAACACAACAATAAGATTTTTACCTGCCTTCACCAATGCCTAGCATTTTAAACGCTGATGTGATTCTGGCAAAGAAATGGCACACATTTATTTTTGTTGCTCATTGTTGTGAAGTTGGCTTCAACTTAAGGCAACGAAATGCATGAGAGACCTCCAGGACATCCTGTTATTAACAGCCCTGCTCAGGTTCTGCAAACTTAGAACAGCTGTGGTTTCCTTGAGTGTTTTGACCTGTAATGCAGTCTTCCTTTCTGACTGCCTTCCATCCTATGAAGTTTTATCATCTTTTCCAGTGAGTCATGTTGACTCATGGTATGTCCAAACAAAGTTATCTTTGTTTTGAGACTGTCAGGCATGATTTGCTATCTGACCCATTTGTTTGCCTTTTTGACAGTCAAAAAAGGAATGGGTTAGTCACATCATCCAGCAGCACCCCCACTTGCCAGCACCACAGAATTCTATTGCTTAGCATGATTGACTGGATTTTAGGGAGAGTTTCAGGGTCACGAGATGGAGCAAAATTATGATATTGTTGTTATGCCTCTGATACAGCCAAAGTGTGCACATAGAGTTCAAAGCAGAACTATCACAGATGACCTTCAATTGTATCCAAATTGTATTGTGAGAAAGAAGTAATATTTTCCTGTTAAGATTCACTGGATATCACCATTTAAAATCCACCTGTAATCACAAATCTGGCTGTAGGATTTCAATTGCTTAAGCTGCTTATCAGTTCCCAACCAGTCAGCAGTGGGGAAAATGCTTTATTAAGAGAGAACTTTCGGAACACTGTGCATGTAGGACCATGTCTTTGGTCTGCCTAGCTTGTGCCTCACATAGGCCCATGTCTACAAGACTTCTTCTAAATAGTGGTGAGGGATGAGTTTTAGATAGATAGGTTACTGCAGATGGTGTCACATGATTATCAAAACAGTTTTGAGCAGTCGGTTTCTGTCTAATATTAAAAGGAAAAATGAAGAGAGGAGATTAAACTCCACTGAGGAACTTAGGTGGTGAACAGAAACTTGTATGAACAGATTAAATTACTTCAATTAATATTAGATACGAATCAACAAGTTATATCTGGTTGGAGATCCACAGTCCAAAATATGACACAGTTGTGGGAGGGCAGGTTGTTCTTTGTTTAAATCTTTCCATCTGTACAATAAGGTGTGTAGTGTTCATAACACATATTTTTAACCTTCAAATATTCAGAGCAAACAACCAAAGCATAAAACCAGAAAACATACCAGTGAAGTTACATAAGCATCACAAAGGGAAATTAATAGAACCTTAAGTGGAATGGCTTTTTGGCATCCTCAAGAAAGAGAGACAGGTAACTAAGATGAAATACTATTTTCATAGTAATAATCTCAGTTGTTGAGGTGGGAAAACCCTAGTCACTGCAGGAGGACTCTCAAAAAATAGGACTGCTGAGTTAGAAATTGGGTTTATGCTGAAATAGGAAAGGAAGATTTAGGAAAGAACCAGCTGAATCATCTTCATTGAGGATTTTAAAGGCATAATGTGGATTTCTTGGCTGTTACTTGGTCAGTGTAATAGGTCCCACTTACGGTTGCTGTAACAGCACGGTCCCCACAGAAATATAACTCATATGGATGGACATTGCCCAAGAACAGTAACATGAATCAGTCATAATGTCAAGACACCAAGATTAAGTGGTGGCCCAATCTGACTAGTAATGGCACTAGTTATACAGCTGAAAAGGTCTGCACCACCCTCCCTCTTTCTAGATGAGTATTTATTCCTGATTTTGCGGGATAAGGTACTACTGAGACACTGAAATATTACTATATCATGTTTCATTCCAAAAATCCCAAAGTGATTGACAATATTGCAATCTTAAAAACACTGAAAGTACAATAAAATCAAGTAATCAATACAATATTTCATTGAAATCATTACACTAAGGATAACTGAGTAGGCCGACAGTTTGGAAAATTTCTGGCCAAACAATGAAGTCTTAATCTGGTGGCAGAAACATCATCTGAATGGGGGAAGAGTTCCACATCACAGGGCAAAGTATGCAATACTTCTACTGACAACTAAGACATGCCTGTTTCCAAGTTTATCAGCCAATTTTTTTCACCCAAATTCAATTGACTGGAAAGAAAAAGGCTGTGAAGTCAAATCCAATTTTTCTCCAGATAACACTAGAAAACAGCTTCAGAGCTCAGGGATTTGGTGCTCGCCTCTAAAGACTGCTTACATTGTTAACATTTGCTGCTTCTCAGTGATGCTTTATTTTCCACTGCTGATCTTATTTTAATTAAAAACAAACCAACCTTTCTGAAATAATCTCTTACACAGGATTTCTTGACCATGCTCAAGAATGACAAAGAGAAGGAAGAAAGTGAAAACTATTTATTTATTTTTATTAATGGGGCAAAAGATTATTTCCATACACAATATGAATCATGTACACCCTCTGAAGTTAATGGGAAATTACTAAAGGCTAACTAACCCCAATACTAACAAAGGCTTAGCCATCTGAACAGTAAAGTCATAGCACACATAACTAGCCATCAGATCAAAATGCATAAAAATGCCAGTTCTCTGTCAAAATCATCAGCCATGGTGAGCTTCCAGTGGGGAACACTCTCCTTTTGATAGACTAAGTAGGTGACTTCATCACAAGAAATATATAGGACATCTAGGAAGAAGAAAAGAGATAATGACTCTTGGTATGTCCTCATCTTTTTCTTATTCCCTCTCAGAAGCCTTTTATACTCAACAATGTCACTGATTACATCTTTTTTACAAGAAGAATCTTGTCTGTAGAAGAAATTGCTAAAATAAATGCAATCTAGGCTCCTATAAGACACGAACATGCACCAAAAATGGAATGCCAGTGACCTGGTGTCTACATCTGTACCTATGACAAAGTTTCTCAAAACAGATTATTTCCAACTTTGAAATTAACATTTTTTTCCTCTTCTGAACCTTGGGAAACTTTTCTCAGTGGAAAAAGCCAAGCCCATCAGTGCACAATTTTGTTTTGAGAGAATGAAACAAAGAATATTGAATGAAGAAATTAATACAATTGCTTTTCTCAACATCAACACATGTGATTACCACTTTATCCTGTTTTTTCTTTCTCATTTCATGTTGGTCCAGCTCAGATTGTGATCCTTGCTGCACTAAGGACAACAATGACTCTCCTGCTAGAGAGATGGCAGAGTGGGACCAATTTGCAAGACTAAAGCCCAAAGCCTAGATCTATGAACACTTCCAGAAACTACTTGTTTTGCAATAAGAAGATGAGAAATGGGCTTGTATTCAGGGGTGCTTTTGTACAAGCAGAAACCACACCTGCTTAAAGGAGCCAGTATGGTGTAACAGTTATTGAGTATTGGCTTGGGAATTGGGAATATCTACATCCTGGTCCACATTGAACCATGAAATATACTAAGTCACCACAAGCTAGTCACTCTCTTTATCTGAACTACTTCATGGTGCTGTTCTGAAGAAAGTTGAACCACTTGCACTACTTATGTTCACTAGAGGACTGACATGTTACTAACGTAGTAAATAAATAAATGTCAATAACTTTTGACAATTCCCTTTGCCCACTAAAGCCCCTTACAATTCCTTACAAAGTTATTTCTGATCATTGAGAAGGGAAGGGAAGTGAGGCATGACTTCAGAATGGTAACAGAGCTGCATTCTGGATAATTTTGAAGGAAAAAATTGCAAAAAATTGTTTTGAACCCTGGGGGGTCTCCAGGAGCTCCAACCATGGTGGAAATACCTTCCACACTCCACAGAGAGCATTTGAGGGCATTTTGGAGCAACCAAAAATTTTCCCCTCTGGGGGAGGGTTTCCTGGGGACCACATGCTGCCCACAGGCCACACTTTGCCCACCTATTCCAACGGGTAAGGCTGGTCTGCTTAATTATCATATTTTGGGTTTCAAGCAATGTCAATGTCATTGAACTGGAGCAAGGTTTCTTGTGCTGTCAGTCGCACATTTTCTAAGTTCACATATGTGTGGTATCTATTAGCTACTGTTGCACAGCCACAAGAAGTAGTGGCAAGCATTTGTGGAAGGAGTTATGCAAGATGTTATGCAAGTAGTTGGAGCAGCTGAACAATTAGTTGCACCACAGTGTTGGCCAGATCTACTGTCCTAGAAGAAATTTTCAATCCACAACTTTGGATTTAGCCCTTAGCAGTTAGCCTGTTAACCTAACTAATAGAAAACAACAACGTTTAGAAAATTAATTTACAGTAGTGTATTCCATCTGTGAAATGGAGAAAACTTCCTATCCAGCCGTCTACAGCAGGCTAGAAAATTTAACAGTCTTCCCAGTGTTTAATTATTTGTTAATATGCAGAATGCATGAATATTACATGTAGCCTCTAGACAATACCATGCAATTCAGTTATTTTTTTCTGCACCGATTTCTCGTGCTTGTCACACAATGTACTAGGGCAAACTCCAACTCTGGCAGAACAGTAGAATTTATTGGAAGTGGGAAAGGGAGCAATCTATGTTTCCCACTGCAGTTCCTTGTGCACACCAAAAACCTTTTCCAGAAGTATCAGAAAACTTATAGAGCCAATGTTCAGACAGTCTCAAGGGCAGGTGGAATAAAGGAAGGAAAGAAAAGGGAATTTCTATTGCAATTCCAGCACTATGTTGGATGTAGGCCCTGTTGTGGACCAATTTATAGATATTACAGATTGAAAGAGATGGTCCCACTATCTTAAATGTAAAATTCACCCTTGGTGTAAGACATTCTCCTTATGTTACTTCCTATTTTGGTTGGGGATGTCTTTGAAAAAAAAAATTCTATTATGTGGAAATATTTATTGGCAACACAGGACACCATTACCCATATTTGTTTTCAAAACTAGGGACTGGAGATGGCTGTATATGCTAGTAGGTTCATTTGCTTGTCTGTGACTATATGAAAAATGCTGGAGCAACTAGACCCAGCAGGCAAAATATATTGCTCTGCAAACAAGCAAAGCCAAGTTCTAAGTACTTCTCATCAACCCTGACCAAACCAGAAGGTTCCTACTTCCTATTAATGGCAGGAGTTATGCTCAAATACAACCTTGTTTCACACTCCGGTTAATGCGAACAGATTGTGTTAAAGCACCATTTAAACCTGTTCTCACCTGCAGAGTATTATCCTGGTGTAACAGCTGGATAAGCCACAACAATCTTTTATCAATATTAGTTTTTGCGAGTTTATACTATAAATATTGCCTATCTATCAAGTCAAATGCTGATGAGAAGTCCACAAAAGCTGTGTAAATAAACTTATTTGAACCATTAATGATTTTATGAACAAGATGCTGCAATTTAAAGCCTGATCCAGGGTACTTCTACCTCTCCAAAAACCACTTGTTCCTCATGGATAATAGAATGATAATTATCCCATTCGAGCAGCTTGTTCAAAAGATACCATGCGTAAAGTTTGGAGACGACATCCAACAGACTGATGGGCCTGTAGTTTGTGGGGTTGGATACCTCCCCTTTCTTAAAAATTGGCACAACTATGCTCGATTGCCATCCTGAAGGAAAGTTACCAGTTGATATATGTAAACAATTTTGCAAGAATAGGTGACCACTACTTATAGAGTCTATTCTAAACACCTTGGGGGGAATCATATCTTCTCCAGGAGCCTTGCCACTCCTGAGTGCAGAAATCAGATTTTTAATTTCAAGAAAAGAGACAGGTGGCCATTCAGGCAATTTATCAGGGGTCTGGATCGTAATGTGTGATACAGTTACATCACTTCCGAAAACACGCTTAAAATGGGCAACCAAAACGTCAGGTGTAATTGAGGACGGCTCACATGTCTTATTGGAAAGGCCTCTCTGCAACAAATTCCAAAATTTGGTTTCATTGCCTTTAATGAGGGCCAGACCCAAGGATTTCCAATTGTTAACAAAGTAGAACTTCTTTTTGTCCCTGAGCAAGGTTTTATATTCTCTCTGTTTTTGTTTTAAGTAAGAAATGGCATCTTTTGTGCCTATATGTCTCACCTGCCTTGTGAATTTACTTGGCTCCTTTTTCTTGGATTTACATTCTCTATCAAACCAGGACTGAGAGACCATAGAGATTCTACCTGAAGTGGTAGTAACCATGAAAGGCCTAAGACTAGCAATTATGTCTTGATAAACCTCTCTAATGTTATGAGACCCCGCAAGAGCATACTGGCGTAGCTCTTGAAGCTTTTTTGTTCCTAGCATCTGTCTAATGTTAGTGTCAACTGTAAGAGACCATTTGAGCCATTTTTCACCTTCCGCCTGACCAGGCATTTTAAGATCTGTAAGAACGCCAGAAAGAGTCACTTGGAGTTTGAGGGTCAACCTGAGAGGACAATGATCACTTTCAGCTCTATCCTCAATTTCCAGTGGCTACACATAGGGAATAATTGTATCTGACCCTATAATGTAATCAACTACACTTGCACCTTTGTCAGTTAAACATGTAAAATACCCATTTGAGTGGTCTAAATAAGTACCATTAAGGCAAATAAAGTTGAATTTGCAAATTAGGGGGATAAGGTGATCGAGGCACAGTTAAGATTTCTCCCACATCAAACCCAAAGACATTTTTCATCATGGAGTAATCACTGCCTGCTCTGGTGTTAAAATCACTGCAAATTAGCATCAAATGATTAGGGTAATCTGTACACAAGCTATCAAATAACTCCTCCAACTTGGCCCAAATTTCTATTGAGGTTCTGGCAAATCTTGGGGGGAGATAAACATTAATACATAACAGGGGGACTGGTTTACAGCCATGAATAGTTAATGCTTTGAAGCTGGACCTACTACTGTAATCTCACCCACGTCCATGGTGGAAAAAAATCAGTATAGACAGGCCTCCACTACCACGGCTTGCACTGAAGGATTTCTGGGCAGGTTGTTCCCAGGATCTAAAACCTCCTAATTTCAGGGAATTGTTCTCTGTAAGAAGTCTCTTGGAGGCAAACTATATCAAATGTCTGAAGATACTGAATGAAGTCAGCATCAACTAATTTATTTCTTCAACCTGCAATATTCCAGGATATAAGATTTATAGGTCGATGCAGCTCCTTGCTATCTATCTTCAGATGAGTTGGCCAGAGGAGCGTATCTATTACCCAAGCACCAGTCAAGAACTATTACAGGGGGCTGCTTAGTAGATTGTGTTTGATCAGGCAAGGAATCATTCCCTGTAACCATTTATTGGAAACTATGACTCCTAGGGGGCTTGTCACCACTTAATAATGTCCTGTTTGCTATAATATCTCCAGTCTGCAAGCTCAAAGTGCAATGTCCACTTACTGGGTCTCTTCCTTTCTTAACTGAGATATTATTGGGGAAGGTTACAAAAGAGGGACACACTTCCTTCCTTCTATGATCTGAGTAAAAATCAGGGGGAAACTATTATGGGATATGGAAGCCTTAGATACTGGCTTTAACTTTTCCTGCCAGTGAGAAGACTGCCAATTTCTTGCTGCCATTGTTATCCTAACTTGAGAAATCTTAGTGGAAGTAGAATTGTCACTTAGTACATTGCCACTTGAATCTTTCTGGTTACTTAGGCACATCTGGACTGTCGTGCCCAAAATATAGCAGAGATTGCTCCCACAGCTTTGGAAGCATGCCCAGCAGCAGAGAATATCTTTAGCAGCAATGCACTGTAGCCAGGAAAAACTCACCCACGCCAATTGTTTCCTTCCATCAAGGATGCAAATTATTCTTGAGTTACAATGTGCACATATTTACAAGAATCTCCAGAACGCGTTCCAGCATCCCCCTGCTTACTCTTTCTGACAGACCCTCTGGCAGACATGTCAGGCACCATGTACAACTTGTTGGCTAGCTCTCAGCTACATTTATACTCACACAAGCTGCTGCAATCCTGCCAATTTTTGCATTCTCCCCATACCTGATGCAACCTTCTCCCCTGGTTGCTCATCAGCATGACTCAGCATGACTCAGCTAAAGTCACATGGTTCTTCACAGGTGCATTTAACAACCCACATCACAAAGTATTTTCTACAGGTTTGGCCCAACCTTTTCTTGACATGGACATGAGATTGTAGAGCTATGGAGGTGAAGCCCAAGACCACTGTGCCATTATTTCCTTTTCTTGGGATTGTTTTGAGAACATCTACCTCACCCTTTTTAAAGTTTAAATGAGTTTGATGTTCTAAATCTTCTAGGATGACCTTCTTCCCCAAGAAGGCACCATTTCTGCTCCTTATAGTACAGTTATCAAGAGTTGATGTGACATGATTCTCAGGAGTGTATGTTTTGGGCACTGTGACAGGATGGTATAACGTCCCAGGTACGAGTCATTTCTGGGTTTTACAGCCCAGCCCTCTGGGAGACAAATTGTGAGCAGGTACCGTGGGTGCTTGTTCTCCTAGGAAGGCTCCTCTGCAATTTAAATCGTCCTTTCCTTTCATTAGGCTTGCTGACTTGTGGGAATGAGGATTCAAATATAAATTGGGATTGATTTTTGAGTAATGTGCATGCAGGCCCCATTTAAATGAAATTTCTCTTTCTTCAAATTTATAAAGCTGACACCAAAAATGATGGGCATGGTGACTATCTATGAAGGACAAAATCACCATCCCTCTCGGATATGATCCACACATTATTTGGTCTTCTTAGTGGCCAATTAAAAATTGTGATATGGCTCTCAGTGTTAGTCAGTGACACTTCTGCAGGTATTGGCTTATCAGAGCCAGAATATACGCGATCTGGTAGTTGTAATTTATAATTGTTCATCTGCGGAGCATTTTCACCTACCGTACATGTAGATGAAGGTGGAAACTGAAAGTTATCATCTTCTAAGGTGTCATCATGCCATTCATCTAAAACTAATAAGTCTGGATTTGTAAAAGAAAGGTTAAAATCCTCCAGGCCACTTTTAGCAGGACCATCTTCAGTTGAGATCTGTAGTGTCTTCTCATAATATTTATACCAGTCATGCATTATTTCTTCTAGGTGCCCCAGAAAGCTTGAATTATTAGTAAGGGGGCGATCATCATCTACTGTTGCATCTGTTGAGGACTTTAGGTTGGTTGCCTGGGGCATGCGGTTTATCAAAAAATTATTGATTGGCTTGTGCTGAAAGAAAGCACTGGTTTCACAAGTGTCCATAGATGATTTGAACATGACCAGTGTTAAGCCTGTGAGATTTCCCTGTAGATTTCTCCATCCCATTGCCACCGGTATTGGGGGTTGTAGAATACACATGCCTAGATCCACTGGAGACCTGGCCAGGAGCCCTGGGGCCATGGACCAATTTTAGTAGTTCAGTTCCACAGGGCTCTGCTGATCCTGTTCATTACTTATGGTCTCATTGTCAAGGTTCATTGGAGTGCTTATAGCTGGAGTGCCTGTAATATTATTGTTCTCATGCTGGACATTGATTTCTAAGGGAGCACCGTAATTGAGGATTGACTTTTGGGTCAGACTCCTTGGTGTTTCATTTGCTCGTGCATACCCTTTCTGGGCTCGAATTGTTTGGGCTGTAGTCTGAACCATAATTATCTGATCAATCTTCTGCCAACTCTAGTTAATTTTCTACTAATAATATCTGGTTATATCTATATATATATCTATGTCTAATTTGACATGGGGCACTCAATAAGTGGCACCATTGAAGTCAGGCGATGAGGTCAGAGCTGACATAAAAGTTGCAAATTTCTGCTGTGAGGCAGTAAGTGGCTTCAGGATACAGGTCTTTATGGGATTCTGGCAAATTGGGGCGGGATGAAGAGCCCAAGCAGAGAAAGATTGGGTGTGTTAGGAACTCAAGTAGCAGGCAGAACTGCTAACAAACAAAGAAAAGGAATGTGATTGCCAAGATCCAGGGGATGCTTTATCTTAGCTCCCCAGTCCACTCCTTTCCTCCCCAGGCAGGCGGCCAAGACAGACCTCAAGCCCAGCTTTCATCAAGTTCCAGAGCAAGATATCACCAAAAATCCAGTGCTTTTGGCAGGTCAGTTCTAGAGGTCTATAAACAATAAAGTGATACCTTCTTGAGCAGCAAATGTTTGTCCTTGAATGCTCAGACTTAGATATATTCTCCTTCTGAGCATCGAGTTTCAGGGGGAAAGCCTGAGAAGGCCTTTTCTCTTCTGGATACTGCACAGTCAAGCTTATCTAAAGGTAAAATTTATAGCTGGAAGCTGTTAAAACTTAACACATAAATCTAAAAAAATGCAAAAACTTCCTGCTTGCAGTTAAAAGGCTGATTAACACTTCAAAAAGCATTAAAAACATAAATTAAAACAAACTTTTACAGGAGTCCCTCCCTTAAGGCTACCACCATCACCATCTTCCCAGAGCTCCTCGAATGGTGAGTCAACAAATAGGTAAATCGCATTGATTCAGCAAGTCTATTCTCACTGGAAGTAACCACAAGATTCAGGCCTATATTTTTAGCTTTACTTTCTTAACAAAAAAAATTACTTAATGGTTTAATTCTACATGCTACAACAAAAAGTAGGATAGTGGATCATACATTATAAACAAACTGAATGGTCATATTTATAAATAAATATAAATATATGAACAAAATCAGCTAAACATGCTAATTTATCTTTTATGAAATTTTCACAGACAAAGCAAAGTCAAATTACTATTCATAATCACAACAGTCATGTGACATAAGTTATTGATATCAACATTCATTTCCTGGATGAAAATTAAGACTGAGAATATGTATGTACAACTGTGCAAGCAAAGCTAGTATAGAGGAGCTGTTCTGATCACACAGGCAAGAGAAGAAACAAATTTACAAGAAGTGAAAAACATTACCAAACAATGCAATAGGATTTCCTGGATTGGAGTTTGATAGTCTACCACAGTAATTTGAAGTCTGTTTTCCCTGTTCCAATTCCATTTCCAAGCACAGGGTTATTTGACCATCTTCATTTTTTCCCCAAAACAAATCTTTTGAACCTTTGTTTGGAAACACATAGTACAAAAGTGCTCTCCTGAAACCAATGTTCAACGAGCCTCTTTGCATGGGCTGCTGTCAGCTGTCACTGGCTGATACTCACATCATTTCTGTACACTCTGCTTTCCTGATTCCTTGCCATCCCACTTCTCATCTTTCAGCATCATTCCCTCCTCCCTGCAGAGCTTATAAACAAATCCAGTGCATGGGAGGGAAGAGGAAATTATGTACAATTATCTTCTAAGTTGTTTGTCCTCTCTCAGAGCTACTGGGCTACTCTCTACGCTTTGGTAGAGGGACTGACAAAGAAAGGCACAGTGGTGGTGTTTCATGAAGATGACCTGTATCAGTATATGTGCCAAGAGCAACACACTTTTTTTCCTGTGATAAATACAAATTTTTGATATCTGAAAATGCTGTAAAAATCATGAAGCAGAACATCATCACTGAGCTAGCTCATCATTGAAACTGCTGGAAAATTGAATTATGAACAGCAGCTATTGGGAGGAGCTTGCCAACATGAACAGTTGGTAAGCAACACAAAGAATTAACAAGGATGAAGAAGATGAGCTGGAGAGCTGTATTTAATTGCAGCTCAGACTAGCCATCCCCCCCCCACAAAAAAAAGTCAGCTGTAACAGCGGGTTTAATAAAGTATTTTTTTCATCCATGACAATATTGCAGTATTGCAGAAACTGGTCATGGAACAATAAAGGAAAAGAAAAATGTTCATCACAACCATGAGGTGTTTAGAAACGTGATTCTAAACAATAGCATCCCAGTCGCTATTTATGTTGTAAACTAGACTTCCAACCTCATAAATTTTGCTATTCATGGTTATGGTTGTGGCACTATTGCCATAACTACAAATCCCCCCACCCACAATCCACCTTAGAAGCCAGGCAGCTACACTGACTAAAGGAGTTCTATGGCACCGGTAAGCAGAGTGTTGAAGGATGACATGTCCAACCCCTGCCGCCAGCAAGTTGTGGCGAGACAACCATTTGCAACAAAACCCCACATAGACAGGAGGGAGCTAGATGTGTCTTCCTTCAGTGCATCACTCACCAGTGCTACAGAATTCCTTTGGTTGGTGTGGCTGCCTGGCTTTTAAGGTTGGTTTGAAGGGATCAAATTAGAAGACAGATCTCAGGTACATCATCATAGCTACATTGCCCATGCAGGGTCTCATCCAACATTTAGAAAGCTATAAAATATATCCTGGTACTAGGAGATGCTTTCTTTATAAATTGAAGGTTTTGTGTCAAGATGTTTTTAAAAAATCTGTTTTGATTTTATGTCAAAAGGCACAAAGGTAAGAAAGACTATACAACAAGACCATAATGAACTCTATCATTGTGAGAGACATAAAGATAGAATGCATCAAAACCAACTTGGCCAAGAGGAAAAGAATCAGCATTTACATTGGTACCAATTAGAACACACATGGCAGGTATTAAACCAAGGGTGTGGAAGGTACAGCCCATGAGCTACTCATGGTTCCAGCCTTTTGTGCAGCCCTTGCAATTAAAAAAAATTAATCAGGTGATCAACCACCCTTAAATAGCTCAAATCACCCAAGCCACCATGAAAATGCCACAAACATGGTATATCCAAAGCCTTTAACTCCTCCAAAATACTTTCAAAAATAGTCAGATTTACAGGTTCAACAGGAAACAGAAATTGACCTCACTTCCAGTAGCCTGGGAGGCATCTGAGACACCCCCACCCTTGGAATGGCAGGAGAAAATTGTCCCCCATCTACACTGTTGTGCACTCCTGGGCTAAGGCATGCAGGAAACAAGAGGAAGCAAATCATAAACAACTTCCCCAAAATAAATAGTTGACGTTAAGATGAGTATATTCTTCAAAAGCATTGTAGGATAAACAGGCAAAAACTTTTCACTTGTAGGAAGTTTTAATTCACAGTTTTTGAGTAATTTATACAAAGTGGTAGGCAATCTATTGAAATCTTTTGATTGATGTGTGTAGGGTCTGCCCTGGATCCCATACTGGGAAAAGGATGAGATAGACATTAAATAAGTATTTGAATAGATAAATAAAACAGGCCACAGATAATGATCAGGGTGGTAAAAGGTCTGGAAGTCATGCCCTACAAAAAGAGACTTAGGGAGATTGGTATGTTGAACTTGGAAAAGACTGAGTCATGGACTAATTATTCTACAAATGCAGTAAAAAATTTACACAATTGTACGTTGTGAGAGAGAATGTGACTGTCTAGATATGGGTATACTGATGGAACTTCAAAGAAGTTTAAAAGGCTTTCAATAGTGGCCATTCTCTAAGGAGTTGAAAGTCAAGTGAGCACCCCTTTCATCGCCTTTTGAGTTTTTGTAATCAGTGTTGTTAGACATTTGTTGTCGAGTTAGTAGGTGTTCAGCTATCTTGGTGTGTTGTTCCCTTGTATGTTGTTTTTATGCCAACTAAATTTGTTTTCATAAAAAAAAAGAAAAGATTAGGAGGTGACATGACAGCCATATTTAAACATCAGGGATGCCATGTAGAAGATTGAGCGAGTTTGTTTTCTGCTGCTGCTCCAGGAATTAGGATACGTACCAATTGATTCAAATTGCAAGAAAAAATATTCTAAACATTAAGAAGAACTTCCTGATGGTAAAATTTGTACAGCAGTAGAACACTGGAGGTGGGTGGACTCTGCTGCATTTGAGGTCTTTACACAAAGTCTGAATGGTCATCTTTTAGAAGTGTTGATAATGCATAATATAAAAGAATGAATTTTTTTAACGGTTGACAAATATTTAGCACATTTAGTAGCTGAATATGTGCCTTTAAGCAAGATGGTAGGAGTTACAATGTGACCAAGGAGACAGTAGAAGGAACTGCATTTTAACAGGATTTTTTAATTTATTTTATTTAATTATTTATTTGTATCCTGCCTCTCCATATGGATCGAGGAGGCGAACAACTTACAAATAGCATGTATTTCGAAACATTTCTATACATGTGATGTATAGGATGTGAGACAGAGATGAAGAGACACCAGAATGAAAAAAAAAAAATTACTAGATAGCCTGCTGGGAGAGTGTAGATAAAGATTTTAACTGAGGAAAGAGAACAGCAGCAATGCAGTTTTGTAGATTAAAAGTGTTTTGTGTGTGCCTGTGTCTATACTTTACAGCCAATGGAATCCAAATGCATATTTTTGAAAGGACAAGGGGGAATATACATTTCAAATGGACTTTTTTTCAGGGAACACAAGCCCTGGTCAGTCCAATTGTACAATTGTATTAATTAAATTATCTTCTTACTCCACTCTACCTTTCTGAGTTGTTTTTTATTGAATCCATGGCTCAGGAGAGGCAATTTTGCAGCAACAGTGCTTTATCTGTCTCTTACTGCAGGAGGACAAAGTTAGACTAGATGGTCCCTGCAGTCCTTTCCAACTTTATGATTCTATGTGTGTACTTAGAAAGCTGGGAAAATAAGCAGTGGCTGAAAAGTCTTTGTAGAAATGGTGGCTATATAAAGGAGGCCTTGGAGTAAGAAATGTAGTTGTACTGTATTTCATTCTATCTATATTCTAAAATTCTACTAGCAAAGCTGAAATTTGAAAGTTTTATTATGAGGAACACATTTACCTCCAAATTTCAAGTTTTACATAAAACAAAAAAATACAAGTTCCACTCCAGAGAGCTCCTCTAGGGCAATTCTAAGGCGTCACTGCCCTGGCCCAGTCAGATATTTGTCTTTTCATCTATGAATTGCTCTCACTGTGCTCTCCAAACAAAAAGCTCTTCTTTAAAGATCTACATCTGTGAAATGTGAAATCCAAGCCAAATTCAAGAACTGAACATTTTAAATATTTTTGCATAACATGGTGGTTTATCAATTTTCTGGATTATAAATCCTATGTACTCACGTTTGAATTCATATTTTTTTAAATGGAACAGCAGGACAAATAGTGGGGATAATGTTCTCTACTGCTCTATATATTTAAAATGAAATGGACAAGAACCTAAAATCCACAACTAGGAAGATACTTTTGTAAATGCATATACTTATCTATTACCATCAGTAAAATGAAACATAAAACAAAATTGTTGACAATGGCTGGAATCCAGCTGGTGCACTCTTGCCGTGTCATGGCCCATTACATGAGCAGTTGTGCTTTTTCCAGGATTACACGGCAGCAGCAAAGGAAGACAGATGAAGTCACTATCATTGGGAAGGGAAGGCTGGCAACTCCAAGCAGTCCATTTTTCCAAAGCCTAGCTTCTAGTTCTGATGGAAATGTGGAGAACTAAATGAATGTTTTGACAGTTCTGCACAGATTGGATACATGGCCGCCCTGTCCAAATTATGAAATATTTTCACCAACATTACACTCATTCAGAACTGAGATGGGAGGAAACGAACATCCCATCACTTTGAAAACTAGAATCTGATCAGCTGATTCAATAAAGTTTTATAGGTTGTTGTGGGTTTTCCAGGCTTTGAGGTTGTGTTCTATTAGCATTTTCTCCTGACATTTCCCTTGCATCTATGGCTGGCATCTTCAGAGGATCTGGTGGCATGGAAGTGAGACAGAGTATATATACTTGTGTAGTCCCCCAGTGGGAGGAAGCAATTTGCATGTGTTACAGTTGGCCTGTGTGATGGCCTGTTGTTAAATGGGATATCCCCTAGCATGTATTGTTAATCAGGGGATATGCATAACAGTGCATTAAGTACATTAGCAATTCATTGTATTGTTCCCTGTAGAGGAACCTCCAGAGTCTGGGTGGTGTTCATTTTGAGTCTTGATTTTAGTGTTCTTCAGTTCTGGTAACCAAATCTTGTTTACTTTCCGAGTTTCTTCTTTCCTGTTGAAATTGTCCATGTGTTTATGGAATTCGATGGCTTCTCTGTGTAGTCTGACATAGTAGTTGTCAGAACGGTCCAGAATTTCTGTGCTTTCAAAAAGCATTCTGTATCCAGGTTGGTTTATAACATGTTCTGCGCTCAGTGGGCCCTTTGATGTATGGTAAAAACACATTCCCTTTGGTTGGCTGCTTATCTTCACTGCTGTAGTTTTTTCCGGGTCTTGAGGCTCTTTCGATGTCTGAACCAGAGTAACCATTGGACTGCAGAGCCCCATTTAGATGGTCCAGTTTGTCTTTCAGGAGGTGGGGTTCACAGATTCTTTTTGCATGGTCTACCAGTGACTGTGTAGGGAAACTGATGAAGAAACATAACCTCCAAACAATCTACAGACTGACCAAGAAAATTCAACAAATGCTATGTTCAGCAAAGGACAAGAGAGATCCTCTAACTTCTGCTGCAGTTTACCACATACCTTGCAGCTGTGGGCAGGTCTACACAAGGACTACAAAACGCAGTGTCCAATCACGAATCAAAGAACACGAAAGACACTGCAGACTGATCCACCCAGTAAAATCAGCAGTAGCAGAAGATGTTATAACAGAATGCTTTTTGAAAGCACAGAAATTCTGGATAATGGGCATCCTTGTCTCACTCCTTTAGAGATGTTAACCATATTTGACATTTCTCCGTTTATTATTATTCTGACTGATTGTCTTTGATAAATGGAGTCAATCTATTCAATAAAGTTTTCCCCAAATTCAGCTTCTTCCAAGACCTTTAATAAGAACTTCCACGATATGTTATCAAATGCCTTTTCAGAAGAGATTTAAGATAATCACGGTAAATAAAGCAAGACAAATATACGAAAAAATTAAAAAAGACTGGGACACAGAAACATACTTACATAACGAGACAAGACAAAGACAGTCTGAAGGAAATATATAAGATCATAACCCTGAATCTGACCCAAAAAAACCTACTCAACAAGAGTATCTCAAAGAAGCAAAGATAAAGATAGATCAAGAGACAGACAAAGAAGAAGAGGAAAAGAGACAAGAAGAAGAAGAAATTAGTGACGACACAGATAAAGATGAAGAAAAGGAACAAGAGGAGGAAGAAGAAGATATAGAAGATATACAAAGTGAAGAAGATTAATAAGAGTTATAATGAAAAGAATAATGGCACTAAAAATAATATCGTGGAATATAAAAGGACTTAATTCAGAATACAAACGGAGACAGGTCTTCCATTTTTTTAGAAAAAAACCAAAGCAGATATAATAGCTCTATAAGAAACAAGAATACGAGAAAAGGACATGAAATAATTAAAAAATCCCAAGTTAGGGAATTGTTTCTACGCAGCATATTCAAAAAAGAAGAGAGGGGTGGTTATATATGTAAGATCAACTCATAAAGTGGAGAAAATATTTTCTGATTCAGAAGGACATTATTTAGGCTTAGAGATCACCCTCCCGAGATATAAAGTGCTTAGGTAGGCGTATGTGCACTACAAGAAAACAAGGAAAAAATTTTCCGGGAATTGCACAAGAAAATAAACATATACCTCTCTGAAAGAAATCAAGAAAACATATTAATTATGGGAGATTTCAATGTGGTAATAAACCCAATAGAAGATTGAAAGTCCGAGAAACACATCAAGAAAAATCAGGGGAAACTCCCTAAAAGCTTTTTCTCGCTAATGGAAGATCTGTCTTTAATGGATGTCTGGAAATTTAAGCAGCCAGGTGAAAGAAGCTATACATTTTACTCCGATAGGCACAATTCTTTTTCAAGAATAGACCTATTTTTAATATCTAGTAGTTTACACATGGAAATACAGGGTATGGAAGTTCAGCCGAAGACCTATTTCAATCACAGTCTAATAAAACTAGATTTAAAAATAAGGAAAAGGGAATATTCTTGGAAACTGAATGATTCTCTATTGACAAACACTCAGAATGTAGAGGAATTAAGAGAAATTTTAAAGAATTATTTTGAAGAAAATAATAATGTGGGTCTGCCCGCAAAAACCATCTGGGATGCCAGCAAAGCTGTAATGCGGGGTCATCTAATTAAAATAGGACATATAAACAGGAAGAAGCTCATGGAAAAAACCAAAAAAATTTATAATGAACTTATTTCAAAAGAAAAGGGATTAGAAAAAGATACGGCAAATAAGAAGCTGAAAGACGATATTAGAATATTACAGGAACAATTAAAACTAATACAATCTCATGAAATTGAAAAAAAAGTCAAGAAATGTAAACTGAATTACTTTGAAAATGCTAATAAACCTGTTGGTGGCTGGCTTACAAGTTAAGAAAACATAGAGAGAAGAAACAAATTATTCAATTAAAAGCTGTGGATAAGATATATACAGATCAGGACTCTATGAAAGAAATATTTCATAGGTACTTTACAGACTTGTATAAAGAAAATATAGAACAACAAGAAGATGAAAGAGAGATACACACATATTTAAACCGTCAAGAAATAACAGAAATTTCACATAATCAAAAAGAGACATTAAATGAGAAAATTACTAAAGAGGAAATCTCCAATGCAATTAAACGTTTAAAAGCTTTGAAAGCTCCAGGGTCTGACGGCTTCACAGCGAAATATTATAAAATCCTTATTGAAGAAATGATACAACCTCTACACAAAATGTTAAATCAAATAACAAGTGAGGGAATACCAAGAACATGGACAGAGGCAAATATTGCTCTAATTCCAAAGGAAGGAAAAGATCTATTGTTACCTAGTAGTTACAGACCAATTTCATTACTTAATACAGATTACAAGATATTTACTAGTATACTGGCGGAGAGGATGAAGAAGGTCATGACATCACTGATACATGAAGATCAAAACGGCTTTTTACCAAGGAGGTTAATGAAAAACAATATAAGAACTGTATTGAATATCATAAAATATTTTGAAAAACATAATGAAAGAGAGTTGGCAATTATCTTCCTTGATGCTGAAAAAATCTTTGATAAAGTAAAATGGAACTTCATGTTAGCTATGTTGGAAAAAATGAACATGGGCAATAACTTTACAAAATGGATAAGGGAAATATACTCACGGCAAACTGCAAGGGTGATTGTAAACGGAGAAAGATCTAAAGAGATAAAAATTCAGAAAGGTACTAGACAGGGATGTCCCCTCTCACCTCTCTTATTCATTTTGGTATTGGAAATATTAAACAATAAGATCAGACTCGATCCAAACATAAAGGGGGTCAATATTAGGGAGCAGACATATAAGTTACAAGCTTACGGAGATGACCTAGTAATATTTTTACAAGATCCATTAGAAAGCATAGATAATTTATTAAAGGTCATCTATGAATTCGGTGAAAAAGCAGGTTTTAAAATAAATAAAGAAAAGATGGGAATAATAACTAAAAACCTGCTCAAGAAGAAAGAAGAACAGCTAATTAAAAAGACTAATTTTCAGTTACAAAAGAAAATCAATTATTTAGGCATCTGGCTAACGAGACAAAACACAGATTTGTATAATAACAACTACAAAAAAGTCTGGGCTGAAATAAAGAAAGATCTAGAGAAATGGAGTAAACTGCACCTCTCCCTACTCGGAAGAATCGCCGCAATAAAAATGAATATCCTTTCTAAACTGATCTTTTTGTTTCAAAACATTCCAATAATAAGAAATGAAAAACCATTTACTCAATGGCAACAAGAGCTTAGAAAATTTATATGGGAAGGAAAAAAACCTAGAATTAGTTAGAAAAACTTGATAGATCAAATCATATCTATACGTGTCCAAGATTGGTGTGTGCCAGAATAAAAAGTATAATCCTTATCATTTGAATGAGTGTATCTCCACACATCCATAAAAGAGAGGTGATCACATAATTCAAAAAATACTTTAGGTAGTTTTCCATGTGTTATTTCTTTCTTCCATTTGGGCCTTGATTTGTCTAATTTAACATCTTGTACTCCATTCCTGTTGCCAATTAAAATCCAATTTTCATATTCTAGTGTTGCCAATTTTTCCAATAAGTCATTATAAAATTTTTCTTTTTTGTTGTTTCGTGCATACACTCCAACAACTAATATCTGCTTTCCTTCACTCTGTATTTCCATACCCAGTATCCTCCTTTCATTATCTTTAAATATTTATTTTGTGGGTATCTTTTCGTCGATATATAATGCTACCCCTCTTTTTTTTTCATAAGATGACGTAAAGCATTCTCCTAATTTTGAGTTTATCAAATATTTTTCCTGACTTTTCTTTATGTGGGTCTCTTGAAGACAAATAATTTGAGTTTTTAACTTATACAGGTGTTGGAAAATTTGTCGTCTTTTAACTAATGATTTTAATCCATGTACATTCCATGAAATGATTTTCGTTTCTAATTTATTTTTTCCCTTATTTTCTAATCCTTATTTCTTCTATTTAATGTCTTTCTATTCTGTTCCATTTCCTCTGTTTCTAAATTAGATACGTCTTCCTCGGGTGTTCCTTTGGTTTCATCTCTTGAGGTACCATCCTTCTGTCTCTGATTTGTACTTTTTCATCTTCTTTCTTTGGGTTCTTTGTCAAGTTCTTTGAAATTCTTCTCTTGAAATTCCTTTGCTTGCTCTATTGAGGTCAATTTATGTCTTTTTCCATTAAAAAAAAAAAGACAGCCCTCTGGAAATTCTCATCTATACCTTATCTTCAATTTCTATAGACTTCTAGTCAATGTTATGTATTCTCTTCTTTGTTTTAGTACACTAGGTGCTGAATTTCTGTATTCTCCACAATCAGTTTTTCTTTATAGCTTTGTTCCAAAATCAAGTTTTTGATTTTTTCCCTCTTAAAATACACCACTATATATCGTGGTAAACCTCTTTTCCTTGCAACTAGGGAATCTATTCCGAACAGTTTATCAATCTCCAGTTCAAATTTTCCCACTCATTGTCCTATATACAAAGCCAACATCTCTGTTACTCTTGCATGTAAATATTCACCGTCCTGTTCAACAAGTCCTCTCAATTTTAAACATTTATTGCATTGTCTCATTTCCAGTCTCAAAATCATTTCTTTATTGTGTTGCTGCTCTTTCTTCATTTGTTGCACTTGTTCCTCTAATCTTAAGTTTTTCTCTTGTAGATCATCAACTTTTTTATCTATCGTTGAGAGCTCCTTTGTTATTTCTTGTAAATTCAGGTTCAAATTTTCAACTTCTTTCTTTAAATCTTGTTTAATTTCTGCCCTTCTGGTTCTAACTTCAGTCCTAGTTGCTTTCAGTTCTTCCATCATTTCAGTTCAAATTCATTTGTTGAATTTCATCTATTATTTTTGAAGGGTCCCTTGTTTTTGAACCTATTGGGTCTCCTGTTGAGGCTCTTCTCCCAAAGACCCCTCGATGTAGCTGTGTTTGTATTATCTTTTTTTGACTTGTTGCCATACCCTTTTCCAGGATCTTTCCTTTCCTTTTTTCCTTTTCCTTTCTCTTTTCCCTTTCTCTATTGTCCTTTATAATTTACAATTATATCAATACATTTCTATACAATTAATCTATACCGTCAAGTCAACATTAAAATGGATTTCTTATCAGATCTAACTGAAAAACCAATCAGCTTATATTTTACAGTTAAGCTTCTTGTCTATATATTACTATATTTATATTTATACAATATATTACTGTATCTATATTATATATAATTTGCTGTATATACATATGTATATATTACATACTATGTGTATGTGTTTATATATATAATATATATATATATTATATATATATGAATAATTAATGTAATTTTGACTTTGAGCAATAATTAAACCTCAATAATTAATCTGAAATGTATGATAATTTGATCCAGCAATTCAACAATAGATCTCTAAAAATAATTCAGTGATAAATTATGACAAACTATTGATCAACACCAAAAGAGGTCTTCCCACCCTTCTAGTATATCTAGTGTGTCAGTCAACTTTGATACTTCTTTCCTTGCCTAAGCAATATTTTTAATTAATAAATAAATATATTAATATTTCTATTTTCTTTATGTATTCCGATAATCCATTTAAATCTAAACAATATCTGCAATTCATATATTAATGATCCTGTCTTAAGTTTATTATAAATTCATTCAAAATTTGACATATATTATCTATTCCTAAACTCTCAGTTAAGGCAATTTATTAAGATATCACCAGTTAGTAGCACCCCACACAGAAACAAAGATTTTACTATAGGCAGGTATATTCAATGTTCTATTCAATATTTTGTCAGGGCTCAAAAACGTTGCGTTTCTCTGACTTTTTATCTTTCACCTCACTTCAAGAGGTTTAACAATTTTCAGGATCTGGCGAAATTATTCTTTTAAAACTACTTCCACATGTCTGAAAGTAGAAGAAAACAGTCCAGTCCCGTATCAAAGACATACGTTAAATTACTTCTTTAACAAGTCTGTTCCATTCCCCCTCCTCTCACAGTCACAATAAAAAGTCAATGTTTCTAAATTCCGCCATTCTTCTCAAAACTCTCCTCTGTCCTCACCAAAACTCAACAAGAAAGTTAAATCTCTGTTTTCTTATTTTCTTCAGTCTCATTCCTAAAGAGCCCATTCTCCAAAAAACAACAGCTGATCATCACAGTTTGTCCTCTATCACCCTCCTCTCTCAGTTGTCCTTTGTTTTACTCAGACTCCACCATTATGTCTTAATCCATGTTGCCATTTCCCTTTTTGTTTGCCGTTTCCCTCTGTTGCTGCTTATACCATAAATTCCAACTAGTGTTCACAACAATGTTCAGAACAATCCTCAGTAATTGCAGTCGGTTTGTTTCTTATGGCTTCTCTTACAGTTCTCTATCTAAATATTAAAGCCGATCACCATGCTTCCAGAACTGATCGTGAGATAATTTTTGTCACCCAATATTCTAATTTCTGAAAGTCTTTTTTCTTGACATAGGTTAGTACAGTTAATTGGTGTAAAACTGTCACTTTCCCTGGCGCGATCTATAAACTTTGGAGTCGGATTGGGTACTTACAAATTTGATCTTGATCTTTAAACAATTTAAAAAAGGTTATTGCCAGCGATATTCAGGACAAGCCTGGCTGGAGCCCGATGTTGTCTTGCTCTGTCCCCGTCCCTGTCCACGCTGGAACTCCTTCCACTTCTCTCACCAGTGCTGGGTCCTCTCAGGACTTGTGAGCCACTCCTGACCCCTCTTTCAAACCGTGAGTGGTTTTCTTCACCCCTTTGTACTGGGCTGTTGTAATGTAACATTGTTTTCTTCTTCTTCGAGTTCCAGTGACAGCCAGATCAGGCTGCCACCCATGCCAACATCTTAACCGGAACCATTCTACTTCCAGAGATTGTGTTAAGTGTTGAACTTATTTTCAAATTAAAAAAAAAAAAAACTCTTCTAATGTGAATAATGTTATTTCTTTATAAAACAGAAACATACATAAATGTGTGAATGCCAACAAGAATTAGGAACTTTCTATCACGTCTGATGGACATGAAAGAAAGCAAAAGAATATTGGACTCATACCCACAAGAAGATCTCAGAATGGTTCCAATGTAAGTTCCCACTGTCCCCTAAACTGTACTTGTTAAACATAACCCATGAACTAGATTCCTATATGATAAAAAAGCAGTGGAGATTATTACTATATTTAATAATTGCAGCTAGAATAGTGTTTTCAAAACATTGGTGGGGGGGAAGTGATACTCCAGACGGCAACAAGCTATCCTAGAAGTAAAAACTATGGATATTCTAACACAGATTCTCAAAGGCAAAAAGGAAGACAAAATCAAAGTGGAATGGGCACTGGGATTAAAAATCTTCTGTAAGCATAAGATGACTTTATTGACAAAAAATTAAAATAAACTTTGGAATTCATGCAATATTCATAAGCAAAATAAAATCATGCATAGTATATTGACAGGATCACAAACTGGAACATAATTCAGTTATGTTTATACATATAATTATGTGTGGGCAACCCACAGAATGTAGTTATTTTTTCCGGGAACAAACTTGATCAAGACTCTAGAATTGGCAGGATTAAAGAAATAAATATTGAGGAAGGGGTATACATTTAAGTTGCTAGGATAACAGAACATAGGAATCCATAATATGAATTCAAGAAAGACATCTTTTTTCTTTCTTGCTTTTTTTTCTTATTAATTCTAGACATTAAGAGTTTGTACTTTTTTCTTTCTCTCATATATATATATATATATATATATTGAACAGTTGTGATTCCATCCCCCCCTTCATATTCAGATAGATAGATAGATAGATAGATAGATAAAAAAAGGAAGGGGAATCACAACTGTTCAAAAAGAGATTGCTGCTATCTCTCTCTTGTATCATTTTTCTGAGTCTCTTCTCTGCTTCTTTTGCCTCTTCCGTTCCCTACAGGGAGGTGGCATGCAGATGTTAAGCCCTGAGTGTAGCTGTCATTGAACGGTCTGCATCACATCGTGAAAGGAGGGGAAGTTTTGCAAGTGAGGGGTGACAGTACGTGGAGGGAAGAAGGGAAGTGAGAGGAATAGGAAATATACGTTGTAATATTGCAAACTCTTCTTTTTCTGCTTCTCATTTTGCTTACTGTTTATTGTTTGTGAAAGTAATAAAAACATTAAAATGCGTGAATGAAAACAAAACACACTAAACAAATTATTTTTATTTATCTATTATGTCAAGCAGGGGGCTGAAATCTGCATGCTGATGTAAAGGGAGTCACAAGGGTTAACAAGTTGGAGAACCACAAGAACAATGAATTCTGCCTGTTGTAAAGATCAGATCTGACTCAATCTTTCTAAAAGTTATATTTCTACACATTTCCATTGCCCTATGATTAAAAAAAGAAGAAATGTCTTGACTTTTTGTAACAGAGAACTACCTTTCTGTGATCAGTTAACATATGGATTTCAACTTCATAAATGAAATGCCACTTTTGTAATTTTTCTCCTTTGACTAAAAGGTAGTCCTCATGAAAAGATGCCCTGAGACTCCAGGGAAAAATCACTTTCTCTCTTAAAAAGGTGGGGGAGAGAAGCTTTGTGAAATACGCTGAATCTCTGTGGATTCTTTTGTCTTCCCAATTAGTCATTTGCATACCTCCTTGAAGATGTTCACCATGGCCACTGATTCCTTATGTCTGAAGGCTCAACTGATCCTTCCTGACAAGCAACATCTGCTGAAATTCCCTCTTCTACGTGACCATTAAAGGCACAGGAGCCCTCCCCAGTTTTCAGCATGGTAACCCGAGCAGGCAACTACCGGTGGAAAGCAGCAGAACTGAAATCCTGTTCTGTTGCACTCGTGTCCTGCTAGTGGGCTTCCGGTAGGCAAATGAATGGCCAGTTTATGAACAAAATGTTGGATAACATAGCCTTTAATCTCACCCAACATGGCTTTTCTTAAATTCTTCCTTCCCTGACTGAATGACAAAGCACTGTTATCACATGCTCCAAGCTCCTAAACTGAACAGCTGCCCTGAAGTGTAGTACAGGCTCCTATCCCATCATTAACATTTTAGTAAAATTTAACCAGCAGGCCATTCAGCTTCATGATGTGGAAAATGAGGGGGCATCTCCTTCTCTTTGACCTCAAGTAGCAAAATGTTTTGCATGGACTTTTCCCTTGCTTCCACTTCTGAAAAGGAGAGAAAAAAATTCTCTGGTTGCTCAGAGGCAAACACAGTGCTCCCAAAGAGAGAGATAAAGGCATTATGACTCCCAGAGCAGAAAGCCATTATGAGGAACTGCAGTGTATTTTATATGCTTAAAACAAAACAAAAAATCTGTATGCAGTGAAAGTCTGCAATCCTATACACCCAGAAACATATTCTGAGGAAATGGGGTGTATGTCATATATAGTTTAAAATCTGTATCTAGAACAAAGTTGCAATCCTATACCTATTTGCATGTTTACAGCATTCAGCAATGGTTTACCATTGTCACCTTCTGCCCAGAACTAGCAAGAGCTAAACACTAGCTAAATTGTGACTGCCAGTGTCTATGAGAGATGCTCCACTAGTAGCTCTCTCGCACACTCACACAAACACACACACACCCTACCTCTGCTGCTGTTCATATAGCAATACCATGCGTATTTCTATACCGCTTATCAGCTAAGTGCTCTCTAAGCGGTTTACAATGTGTTAGCTAATTGCCCCCAACAAGCTGGGTACTCATTTTACCAACCTGCAGAAGGATGGAAGGCTGAGGCCCTTTCCACACGGGGAGGAAGAAATGGGGTAAAACGCGCAGAAACGGAGCTTACCAGCAACCGAGTAAGTCCGTCGCCACGCGGAGCAGCGCGAGTTCTCTGCTCCACACTCCTCGGCGTCCTGCGGTGCCCAAAATGGCGGCTTACGGCTGGCGGAGGCTCTCCACCAACCAGAGAAGCTCGCCAGCCGGAAGCCCACCCCCGGCAGATCTGCAGGTATGCTCTTGTGTGTGCCTGCAAATCTACCCCGGGGCGCTGCAACGGGGCTGCACAATCGTGCTTTTAAAAAACCTCTTCGAAAGTGGTTTTTAAAAAGCACGCGGCGCCCCCACTTCCGGTCGCTCCCGTGTGGATTGGGGTGTGGAACTACACTAAAGTAAGTCCACTTTATGGTGTAGACAACCTCCGTTAGAGGTCGCACTACACCGTTTTATTACCCCCATGTGGAAAGGCCCTGAGTCAATCTGGAAGCCAGTAGGACTGAACTCACAACCTTGTGGCTGCAGCACCGGCATTTAACCACTGCGCCACCAGGGCTTTTGGCACATTAACTTTTCACACATTTAATTTGGCTTCTCAGCAAAAGCCTGTCCACCTTATGAGTCCCTTTCACGCTACGCAATTATAGCACGGACTCCACTTAATATTGCCATGCCAAAATCCTATGGCATTCTGGGAGTGGCAGTTTAGGAAGAGGAGTCCAGAATGCTTATCCAGACTGCTCCGGGATTTCATAGGATGCTGCTCTCATGGCAGGTAACGCTGAATCAAAGTACCAGGACCGTGGGCCTTTCCCCACTACACTGTTGTAGTGCTGTTATGCCACTTTTGATATTCTATGGAATTTTGGGGTTTGTAGTTTTCTAAGGCCAAAGAGCTCTCTGGCTGAGAATCCTAAAGGCCCCTCCCTCCCACTACACTGTTGTAGTGCTATTATTCCACTTCCAGCATCCTGTGTAATTCTGGAGTTTGTAGTTTCCTGAGGCCAAAGAACTCTCTGGCTGAGAATTCTAAAGATCCTTCCCCTAAACTGCAAACCCCAGAATCCCACAGGAAGTTGAAAGGGGAATAACAGTGCTCTAACAATAGAGTGTGGAAAAGGCCTCTGTATGCCATCTCACCCCTAATGGAAGGCAGTGGCCATCTCCACACTACAGTGTTAAAGTGCTGCTATTCTACTTTCAGCATCCTGTGGAATTCTGGGGTTTGTAGTTTCCTGAGGCCCAAGAGCTCTCTGGCTGAGAATTCAAAGTGCCCCTCCCTAAACTACAAACCCCAGAATTCCATAGGAGGTTGACAGTAGAATAGCAGCCCTTTAACACCGTAGTGCGGAAACGGTCAGTGCCCAGGCGGCCCAACAGGGCCTGCGTCTAACCAAAGGGAGAGTAGGCTTGCGCAGTAAGAAATAAAACAGGCGAGCACGGCAAGCCCTTTGCGCAGGCGCGCTACAGGCGGGCTGGAAAGACCTTTGGGAAGACGGTCCTGTTGCTGCGGGGGGGGGGCGGGGAGCCGCCAAAAGAAGCGCCAACACGAACCGGCCTGCGGTGCCTCCCCTCCGCGCAACACGAGGAAACCCGCGAGGCAAACTGCCTCCTCCCCGCGCCCCTCCCCCGCCCCCTCGCCGGCCGGTTTCCCCGCGGCCCCGAGGGAGGGAGGGAGGGAGGGAGGAGCTGGAGGCGGGCCCCGCCTCTTCCTGGTCCGTCGCAGCGCGCTGAGCTCACCGGGCCCTGCAGCCTTCAAAGCGAGGCGACGGAAGCGCCGCCCGGCGGCGGCGGCGGCAGCAGCGAGGGCCTGGGTGAGTCTGTGCGTCCCTGGGTGGGAGCGTCTTCCAAGCCCTTCCCTTCAGGTGTCCTCCCAACCCGCTTCTTCCCCTACGAGGCTGCCTTGACCCTGACCCTTGGGGCCCCGCGCCTTTTCCGCACTGGCCTGTTGTAGCGCGATGGTTCCACTTTCAACCTCCTCTGGAACCCTGGGGTTTGCAGTTTCGGGAGGGGCCGGCCGGCCCCTCCCGAAACTGCAAACCCCAGGGTTCCAGAGGAGGTTGAAAGTGGAACCATCGCGCTACAACAGGCCAGTGCGGAAAAGGCCCATCAGTCACACAGAGGCGCAGATTAGGAAGAGCCCAACCTCCCTCCCTGTAAGCCCTTTTTGGGCGGGGGGAGTGTGGGGTATTGACTCTGAGGGAGATGGGGACTGTCAGTTGTCCTGGGGAGCATAACGCAGGGGACTGGTTAGGAGTGCTTTATGGTTCCCCTCAGGAGGTGGCGGTGGGTGGTTCTCATTGGGCTGAGCCTGTGGCTGGCGCTTGCAAATGCTGCGTTGGAAGGGCTTCAGGAATTGGGCTTCCCCACTTGTGGTTCGCCGGGAGGTTTTCCAAAAAGAGCTGCAGTTTAGGGAGGGGTGTTTGGGACCATTTCCGCACCACGGTGTTAAAGTGCTGCTATTCCACTTTCAACGCCCTGTGGAATCCTGGGGTTTGTAGTTTAGGGGGGGCACTTTAAATTCTCAGCCGGAGAGCTCTTTGGGCTCAGTAAACTACAACCCCCAGAATTCCACAGGGCGTTGAAAGTGGAACAGCAGCACTTTAACACTGTGGTGCGGAAATGGCCTAGAATCCTCAGCCAGGGAGTTCTTTGGCCTCGGTAAGCTGCAAACCCCAAAATTCCACAGAATGCAGAAGGTGGAATAATAGCACTGGAACAGTGCAGGGTGGAAATGGCCTACATTTCCCATAATCCCTCGCTATTGGCCATTCTGGCACGGGCATTCTGAGAGCTGAAATCTTGCAGTATCTGGAGATCCAGGGCTGGGAATCTCTGGTCTGAATGGTAATCCCTCTGGGGTATATCATCTGCATTTTTCCTCTCCCGTTGCAAAAAGGTTGATGCTCACAGAGAGTGGCCCGCATCAGCTTTTCCCAGTGTGTTCATGGCAGAGTAAAGAATCCAAACAAGGCCTTCTCCAGCTGCAGACCAATTGACATAATAGGGTGTTCTTTTTCCATTTTAGTGACTACTTAGTTAAGGTACTCACCAGTTTTAAATCTGCTTCCTCACTTTTGTGGCTCATTGGTCTCCCAGAGCAGGGTGGCTTCTTGATATCATGGTGTGGCATTAGCTCTTTGCCAGCAGCAAGCTGGACACTTCTATGAGCCAGTTACAGAACCATAGCAATTCTATATTTCTAGTGGCCTGAGATGATATGGCAAAATTTGTTGTTGTTGTTGTTGTTTCTGAATATGCACATCAGTGATCCCTTCCAGATCTGTTGGACTACACCATGTATTTATTTCCTTCAGCCAGCAAGGGTATACTAGCTGGAGGTGAGAGTAGATCTGGAGAAGTAATGTGTTCTGGAAAGGTGAGCAAATCAGTAACATACCTCATTCAGCAAAGGAGAAATCAGTTGAAATTCATTCATCTCTGCACTTTTTCTCAGATGTGGAGCCACTTATTTGGCCTGGGCTGCAAGGCGAGTCTTCCTCTCTTCCCCTGCAGCAGAGCAGGGCTTACAGTCCTGTGGCGACGCTTAAGTACGATGAAGCTAGAGTCTCCTGAATTCCAGTCCCTCTTCACTCCAGGACTGAAAAGTGTTGCAGGTATTACTACTTCATTTTTTGAGAAGGTTTAGGACTGAGGTGGCAACAGTGTGTGTTGGGGGCATGGAACCTACTTACTGAGAGCAGCAACATGTACAAGGAATATGGAAGCAGAGATCTGGTGTGTTCACATTATAACTCAGAACAGCATTATCTAGTCCATTAGTGATTTCAGTAGTAAAATATATTCAAGGAATAGTTATATTGGCTATGCAGTAAAACACAACAAAATACAAAATCCATGGAACAGTGGTAACTTTATCAGGCCACTAAAATGCATAAAATGTATCATGCAAGCTTTCACAGCTTCACTAGCTTCTTCATGAGACAAAGATGTTAAAAATTTACTGACAATGAAAGTAACGTCTGAGACAAAATGTAGGCCTGTGACTCTCACATTGTCATTTTTCTTTTCATGAGTGATTTTTAACATCTGCCTGAAGAAGCCAGTGAAGATTTGAAAGCTTGCATGATGTATTTTATGCATTTTAGTTAGTCCAATACAGCTATTACTGTTTTGTGGATTTTGGATTTTGTTGTATTTTGCAGCATGGCCAACACAGCTACCCCTGAATATATTTCCTGGATTTAAGGATACTGAATTTTACCTCTTCAGGGGAACTTCTGCAGTAATATGCTTAATCTTGATAGGTGAGGGTGCATCAGCATGAATGGGAAGTCATTTACTCCTTACTGCCTTGGCAGTGTGGTGAGTACCAAGAAGTCCGTTGCAACTGAAGAAAACTATTACTGTTTTGAAGAGGCATGTAAACATGTTCAGAAACGCTGGGTTTGTCTGATCTATTGAAGCAAACTTCCTGTTCATATGCATTTCTGTTTATCCATTTGGTTGCAAAGAAACATGCATATACCGATAAAATCATATCTGAATAGAGAATGGAAGATGTAAGAATTTTTCATTTGTCCAAGCTAACCTATCATGTTGGCTTTCCATTGGTGTGGAAAGTCTGATGTTATCCTATTGTTAGTCTCACCTGAGAGATACTGTGTTATTACCTGGGTTGCATGTTTTGTCAGGTGAGAAGGAACATAGCTTCTTGTATTAGAAAGAAATATCAAAAGCCACCACCTGAATGGTATAGGTACAACTTTGACCTCTCATACTTGAATACATTTTGTGAAAGCTAGTTTCATTCTATTTAATTGGACCTTAAGCTGTCATAGCTTTCATTGTGGTAGTAAACTGTGAGAAATGTTTGCAGGTATGTGAAACTTTCTTCAAAAATGTTTTGGGGGTTATTTGGCTGCCTCTGAAGTCATTTAAGTATTTAGTTGCCTTAATAGTGCCAAGATGTAACAAGTTATAAGCAACCTTGAGATCTATGCAGATATATACTTCTCATGAGATGGCAGTTTTGGATTAAATATGGTCAGAATAAACGAGACATTCAAGTGAATATGAAGCATTAATCACATGGGGTAAATATGAATGTTTATCACATAGTCATCATAGCCAGCCTAAGTAATTTTGTTCCACTCTGCCCACCCAGTCAAAAATATTCAGAGCCAGCCAAATTATTTTGGCACATGATATAGAAAATCCTACAAGTGCTTCTCATCTCTAGCAGTAAAAATACAATCATGATAAATTAAATTGCTGACAATTTTCTATTCTTTCATGACACCCAAAATCTGCTACCAGAGGCAGTTTATTCACTGCATCCACTGGTAGGGTTGGTCCTGTCAGTCATCATGCAATAATTATTTTTTCCCTCTTAACTTCTTCCATGTACTAATTGTCCTAGTAAAACTGCTGTAAGAAGAAGAAGTGTATATGTTGAGTTGATTACAGATCACATAAGAATTTATTTAATTTTTCTGTTTCCTGTGCACTTATTTATTTTTACCATCCCCCTGCCAGAACTATTTGACAGAGCGAATTATGAACTAAGAATAGCAGGAGGTGCTGTGCGGGACCTACTTAGTGGAATGAAGCCACAAGATGTTGACTTTGCTACCACTGCAACACCTACTCAGATGAAGGAGATGTTCCAGGCTGCGGGTGTCCGTATGATCAACAATAGAGGAGAAAAACATGGCACCATTACTGCCAGGGTAAAAAAGAAAAAATCTACAACTGTTTACAATTCAGGAGTTGATAGCCCTTGCCTCAAGACATATTCACATAACTTTGTGTTTCTGTACCCTGTTTCTGTACCACTTCAGAGGGGTTGTGCAAGTATTCCCTTGTCATAAGAGAGCCAATTGTGAAGGGAACATACCTGACAAAAGATGTAGGTCACCTTCTCCCAACCCAGCATCCTCCAGAAAATATGAACTGGAGGTACCAACATTCCTCAAATAGCATGGCCACTGGTCATGCTGATCTGGGGATGACAGTTGTGTTGTGTAATACATCTGGAGGGAGGTGGGGGAGGGAGTGCCAGCCAGCCAGCCTTGGTCACTGCTTCCTAACCTTGGACCCCCAGATTATTTTCAAGTTCAGCACAGCCAGTGACAAAGGAATCTAAGAATTGTTGTTCAACAGAATCTGGGAATTCAGGGGTTGGGAACCACTGGCCTAGAGAATGAGCAGTGAAGGGGAGAAGTCAGAAAGTGACCATAAAGCCTAAATGAGGTAGAACCATGTTGAAGAAAACAATTTGTTAAAATAAAGATAATGCTGTAAGCTCCTAGTGATTTTAAGTCAGTCATGTACAAAAACATTCTGAGCCGTATTCCAAAACATCTTGACACATTCTGCTGATACAACAGCTTGAACGCACACGCACACACAAAGAACAAAGGTAACATACATAGTTTGGAAATAATGGGTGCTTCTTATTGTTGAGTTCGCATGTTTGTCATAGCTGTTTGTTAATCACTTGCTGTCACTTCATGTTTTTATAAGAATTCTATATAAAGTTGGTTTAAGTGCTTGTTTGTGGTGGAACCTCAAGACTACCAGGCCAGAGTTCCCCAGCACTGTGTTGTTAAATAAACAGCTAAATTCAATCTACTGTGAGACTCCATTCATGACTCTTAAGTTAAAAAAAAAAAATAGCCATTCAGCAGTCAAGTACCATAAACACTGAGCAGCATGCATCTGTTGTGAGTGATTTACTCCTTGTCTCTCCAGAGGTGGAGTGCCTGCTTCATGCAGTAAAATACTAAATTCTGCCAAAGCCCAGGATAACTCCATTTATACTGTACTGCATGCTACTTGGATTGCAGGATGTGTGAGACTATAACTCCTGTCATATCCAGAGACTTATCATGCTCGAGTGATTGGAGATGTAATCCAACACATCTGGATGAAGCCAAGTTAGAAAAGGCTGTGGTACAGTATATGTTTTTGACATAACTATGGCGTGCTTGCTAAAGACATTGGTCACTATTCACCTAGAGAGAGGAATGGATGTGTAGTGAAACATGAAAGAGAAAGACTGAAAAAGAAGGGACTGTTTAGAGACCAGGATGGGGAATCTCACATGAGCTGTTCATATAGGAAAGTTGTCCCTGTTCAACAGTAAGGGAGAAAAAAGAGGCTAGAGACATTTTCCCTGCATGGTATCACAAAGATGGTGTTTGTTTATATATACACTGATTATCTACAGTCTAATATGACATATTTATATATAGTTTCTTTCCATATGGTGAGAGATGTTGTTTTCCCAGAAATGAATTAACACCCTTAAAAATTCTCTTACAGCTTCATGAGCAGAACTTTGAAATTACCACGCTTAGGATCGATTTGATTACTGATGGGAGGCATGCAGAAGTGGAATTCACAACTGACTGGGAAAAAGATGCTGAGAGGAGAGATCTCACAATTAATTCTATGTTCTTAGGTAACCTTCTTCCAAATTAGTATTCTTAGGTAACCTTCTTCCAAATTAGTATTAGTTTAAATTCTGTCATTTTCATCATAGTTTCATGTGGAAATTGCCTCATGGCCAGCTATAAAGGAATTGCATTTAGGCTGAGATCAAGTGATACATACTTTCTTTTTATAATCTAAATTACCATTTCAGCAGTGGGATATACTGCCTTCGAGTGTGGTGGAGTCTCTTTCTTTGGAGGTTTTTAAGCAGAGGCTGGATGGCCATCTGTTGGGAGTACTTTGATGTGTGTTCCTATGTAGCAGGGGGTTGAACTGGGTGCTCCCTGTGGTCTCTTCCAACTCTATGATTCTATACTCCGGCTGATCTCTAGTCTAATTATTACTGCATGATTATGATTGCACTGCTCATTCAACCAGATTCTGAGATACTTCTGTTTGTTAACAACACTTTCATTTTGGATCTTTTAAGTGCTTCCTGATCTTGCTTTTTGCTAATTATCATGAATGTGATTTTCCTAAAATTCATTTTCAGACCATGGTCATGATTTACTTCACTAACTTTATCAAGTAATCCTTGCAAACCATCTCAGTTGTCAACTGATAACACTATATAATCTACATAGCAGATGTCACTAATATTGATTGATTGTTTTATTATATTTTTCCATTAACATCAATGGAAGGAACACAGGATAAAGTCATGCCCATGAAGTGATTCTTTACAGGAGATGGCATTCTCGAAGAAGTCTCCCTTGCAGGTCATAAAATATGGACAGATTGATAATGAAATCTCCAAGCCTCATACCATTTAGGGTATGAAAGATTGAATACAGTGTCCTGAGTGGAATCCAGATTTCCTGAATTGTGAATTCGTTCCAGATATTGAGCTTCTGCATGTTTTATTCAAATGCTAAAGTTAAATGTGGCATCAGAACATACCCTTTTTTTGTTTTTGTTGAAGTTTCTGTATTTGCTTTATAGGTTTGGATGGCACACTTTATGACTATTTCAATGGCTATGATGATTTAAAAAACAACAAAGTCAGATTTGTAGGACATGCGAACCAGAGAATACAAGAAGATTACTTAAGAATTCTGCGATACTTCAGGTAGCAGTTTTCTGTTTCTAAAGGGTGTGATCTGACAGCACATGGACAGACTGCCACTTAGTTTACTGTAGCACGGTTTCTTCATTCACTCTTGTGGTGACATTGCACACATGGACAGCGTGTTCCAACACACTGCCCAAAATGTTTTGTTCTATTTTATTCTTTTTCATAGCAGTATGCAGTTACAGCACTGGGTTTTTTTTAAATCAAATATCTGCATTTTCAGAATGAGGGCAATCAGTCTTCCAAAGCAAAGTTGCAACCTGAGATTTAAAAGTGACACATTTGCTACTGAGGGTTTTTTTCCTCCTGCTTCTCCTAGGTTTTATGGAAAGATAGCAGAAAAGCCTGGCGATCATGAACCTAAAACTCTAGAAGCAATCAAAGAAAGTGCCAAAGGCCTGGCTGGGATATCAGGCGAGCGGATTTGGATGGAATTGAAGAAGATCCTTGTTGGGAATCATGTTAATCATCTCATTCGCCTCATGTATGAACTTGAAATAGCCAACTACATAGGTAAATTGAAGTGAGTCTACACAGCCATGATCCTTGTGCAATTGAGGACATTAGTGATGGGGACCACTCATTTCAGGGGCACACCTTACAGAACGTAGCTACATGGTTTGTTTGAAAAATAGGTGTAAGCCATTAATGGTTTCAAAAGGTTTTGCATGAGCTTAGCTTTTTCCCACTAGAGTGAAGTCACACCTCTTGGAAACCCTTATTGTTAGTTTGGTTTTGGGACTGCACTGATGCAGATATGCCAGCAGTAGCTCTGATCCCAGTTCTGGTGCAAGATGGGTAGTTGTGGTTCTGCACTCAAGGCGCTATTCCTCTCATGAGTCTGTTAGATGTGGTAATTTTGCTTATACAACACAGTATTGCTAGTAAGTTCATTTGTGTAGGGCCAGGGAATGTGTGACTCTCTAGATACTAATAGTCTGTGACTTCCATTGGTTATGCTGGCTAGAGCTAATGGGTATTGGTATTTAACATTACCCGGAAGGCTACATGGTTTAATTGACAGAATACATCTTCTGCTAGCCATCTGGGGTTTTTCTGGTTACACTGTTCTCATGTTCCTTTTTTGTGTGTGTCCCTCAGGACTGCCTGTTAATGGGAACTTACAGGAATTTGACACAGTCTGTAAAAATGTTCAGAATCTCTTTCCAAAACCAATGACCGTTCTAACATCACTGTTAAAGGTTCTGGATGACATCTCAAAACTGGATTTAAGGCTGAAAATTTCAAAAGATGAAAAAAACCTTGGGCTATTTCTACTGAAGCACAGGAAGGACTTGGTCAAAGCCACTGATACCACAGAACCACTTAAGCCATATCAAGACTTCATTATAGATGTAAGTGTGATTTTGCATCACTGCTTCAGATTAAATATTTTACATAATTGTTCCACTAGAAACACTTCTAGATAATTCCTAACCCTTGTTCTGTTTTTTTATTATACTTGCTTATATCTGTCTATGCTATCATTGGCCAAAATCCTACGGGGGCATTACTGGGACAGTTTTACTTTTTCCCGTGCTTGCATAGGGTGGCATCCAGTTCCATGAAACCCATTCCCAATCAGTGTGCAGTGGGTTGGCTTAAAAAGTATGCTGGCGCCAGTGTCTGCCATTAGCTACTGGAATGTTGCTGCTGCAATAAGCGCACAGAGTTTTACCATCATCGAACAGAATTTTGACCGTAATCTCTCAAGGAAAGCATGTCAAGTTGTAAACTGGAAAGAGACTGGGGAGAGAATGAAAAAAAAATCTTAAAAGGAGAGGATGTCTAACTCTTACAATTCTTTTAGACTTAATTACCACCTGTATTGTGCCCTTAGAGGCACACATATTTTGTAGTTGTAGTGAAACATCACTAGCTAAGACAGAGGCAGAGAATTGTGGATCCTGTTTCCTATATTCAGTGAAACAGGAAAACATCCTAAGATGAGTTATTCCTCCTCTCAGGAATCGTATAAACCTTTGAGGAGTGTTCTCTGGGGAGAGCAACCACTTATTTACCACTCCACTGTGTCTAGTTGTTTTAATTTTAAGAGCTCAAAATTTCAAATACAGCTTTGAGCTACCATAGCTCAGTGACTGCTGAGGAGAGAAGGAATTGTCCAAAACTGGATCCTGTAGTAAGAAAATTCTTAGAATCTCCTCTCTGCTCCTCAGTGAAACTGGTTACTTTTTAAGTACTGTATTGTTTGCACAAACTTCTCAAATTGTTGTAATGTTTTGGTTTGTTTTGTGAAGTCAAGAGAAGTTGATGCAACATCCAGAATCTGTGAACTTCTGAAGTACCAAGGGGAAGAACATCTGCTACATGAAATGCAACAGTGGTCTGTTCCTACTTTTCCTCTGAGTGGTCACGACATAAGGAAAATGGGGATTTCATCTGGGAAAGAAATTGGGATATTGTTGCAGGAGTTAAGAGATCGGTGGAAAAAGAGTGGATACAGAATGGAGAAAGAAGAACTCTTAAGTTATGTAAAGAAGGTGTAAAGGTGTAAAAAGAGGGTTTAAAATGTAAACTGCTTTAGTGAGTGAAATTGTATCAGACTCCATGTGTAAATATTTTACTGTTCTTGCTCTAAATGGCACTTTGGTTTCAAAGGGTTTTTGAACAATCTGGACTTTCTGTTTGTATTTTTTGCAATAAAAACAGAAAATGTTTTGCAAGCAACTTTCTTGTTTGTTTGCAATCTGTGGTTATATTTTTCTGAACTGCTGAAAATATACTGTGGTGTTAAATTCAAGAATCCATACAGAATCCAGCAGTCACACTTTTTTGATTATGAGAAACAAATTCCACCAACTCCCCCCCCCAATTTTTAGTGTGTCTTTTGGGGCCTAAAATGAGATTTTATTGAGTTCAGTGGGATGGACAACAAGATGAATATAGAGTAAACCCATAGTTTAAGTTTCCAGCTTCAGATTGAGAATGATTCAATGATGCGCTAAATATCAGTATAAATCAGCACCACAATGATTCTGAAATAGATGAATAACAGGCATTTGAGTGCCTCCTGCCAAACTCATTTTTTGTTTTTCTGTCGTCTTGGTTCCTTTTTTCATTATCTACATGACTCATTTGCTGTCCATTCCAGCAGTACACCGATGGTACTGTTCTTTTCCTCCACTGTCTGAAGCGTGCCTTGCTTCTCTGCTGACCACTTCTTCCTTTGCACATTTTTTTCTTCCAAGCTTCTTTTTTTTTCAATAGGTTGTTGTGGGTTTTCTGGGCTTTGAAGCCATGTTCTATTAGTATTTTCTCCTGACATTTCGCCTGCATCTGTGGCTGGCATCTTCAGAGGATCTGATGGCATGGAAGTGAGACAGAGTATATATATTTGTGTAGTCCCTGGGTGGGAGGGAACAATTTGCATGTGTTACAGTTGGCCTGTGTGATGGCCTATTGTTAAATGGAATATCGCCCAGGAAAGTAAACAAGATTTGGCTACCAGTACTGAAGAACACTAAAATCAAGACTCAAAATATGCCAATGAACACCACCCAGACCCTGGAGATCCCTCTACAAGAAACAATACAATAGATGGCTAAAGTACTTAACGCACTGTTATGCATATCCCCTGACTAATAATACACCCTGGTGGGGGATATCCCATTTAACAATAGCCCGGAAAACCCACAATAACCTATGGATTCCAGACCATGAAAGCCTCTGACTTTACTTCTATTTTTTTCCCCACATTTGCCAAGATGTTTCTTTATGGGGCTTTCCGAATAAGAATTACTCATGTAGGCAAAGTACTGTAGCAGAGAATGGGTGACTGAAAAGTGACCATTTAATAGAATGGAAGTGAGTTTGTTCTATTATTACCCATGTCCCATGATTAGGCAGTACCTCCCTGCTATATGTCTATTAACTGGAAATTAATGGTTTTCCTTAAATCTATTACAGGTTTTCAGTCTGGCTTTCTTGCCTTTACTAGCTGGATTATTGTTACGAGTTTGATAGAACAATCAGGGTTATTTGGCTTCCCCATTTGTACTGTGCTCCTCAATATGGCAGCATATGTGTTAAAATTCTAAAAAACAGTTTGCAAATTCATTAGATTTTACATTTCTCATTGGTTCCCTCTACTACTTTTTATTCAGGGAGACTTTTGGCAATCAAGCTGGGTTGCTACGGAAGCAATTTTTAACTGAGTGGCTGCCTTCTTTTGTAGTGGTGTCCTGATCTGTTTTATATCTTAATTCTGTTTGATTTGATTTTAGCATTATTAGTCATTGTGGGCCCTTTCACACTACATAGTAACTGCACTATGATTCCACTTTAATTGCCATAGCAACATCCTGTGGAATCCTGGGGTTTATGGTCTCAGGAGGCACTAGAGCTTTCTGGAAGAGAATTCTAAATACTCTTTCCTAAACTGCAGTTCCTAGGATTTCATAGAATATTGCCATGGCAGTTAAAGGAGAATCATAGCACTATCATTGTGTTGTTAAAGGGCTTCTTGAATGCTATATGGGGAAGGGGGAGCTAGGTATGGGCAGGATCCAAAGGTGAACTGCTGCTGTAGGGACTGGGCAGCATTTGAACAGGGGAGAGGGGATAATTTTCCTTTTCACTGCATCTCCTGTGTGCCCCCCCTCCATTCTTACTGCATGGGGTTGTTACCCTGCTTGCTGGGGGTCCCTTAGGGGGATTCCCAACGCCTGTCAAAATTATCACTTGTTGGGAAAATTAGCTATGAGCACTGCTTTAGTAATGCAGAGGGTAGGGTAATTAAGGATCTTTTACCCAATGTTTACGGGGTCAGGCTCAGTCAGAAATCACACAAAAGGTCCAATGAATGACTTTATTGAATAGTAATAGTTCTCACTAATGCAAACATGCACGCACACATCCAAGGGCTAATAGAAATAAAGAGTGAAAATAAGATAGAGGGATTGTTGAGGGAGTTGCAGCTTGGATAATACTGCACCTCTCCTGAAGTCCTTTGGTCATGGAAGCAGTGATCGAACACCAGTTCAGAGAACAGACGCTGAGGAGGGAGGGGGACTGGTCAGTTGGTATAACTGGGAGGCATCATACACCTTCTCCTTGCTTCCCCTTTCTCTCCTGTCCTAGCTAGCCCCAAAACAGGGACTATTTGTAGGAAAAAATTACTTTGAAGGCAAATCCTTTCTCGAGGAAAACAAATAAGGACGGAATAAGAAAAACAACTCCACACCTGGCATTCCTCGGAAGATAACAAAGTGTCATCTAAATAACAGGATCTTCCTCTGCTTTGAGGCTGTGGTGTGAGTTTCTGGAGATGGAGTTGATAAGGTTTTATTGCTTCCAGTGCCCAATTTTCTGGGAACACTTTTACTCCCTTCAAGTGGACTCCTTAAAGGTTAACGACCTTTTGTCCACCATGGGTTATCACAACATGAGGTCTCCTGTTGCTACTGTGACTGGGGATTTTACTGGCCTGATCTGGTTCGTTCAGTCGTAAGATTGTTATTGCCTACGTGCACATTCGAGTGACCTCTCTGGTGGGTTAGATTAATTTTATATCAAAGTTGTAGACCCCGGGACAGGGTTTACCAAGGGGGCAACAGGGTACTGGGAAACCCTCTTCAACTAGTTTGGAAGAGAGCAGCTCCAAGGGCTATGGTGAGGAGGGGGAGAAAGATTTGCAAGCAAAAGTTGGTTAGCCCTACATAACTCACCAATCAATAGGGTGAACATGAATAGGATTGTGACCTACTGTATTCCATTTAGGTTTATTTCAAGCCTAGATAATGGTACAATCATGGCTTCTTTCCACTAGATGGCAGCGTATAAGAGTATAACTGTAAATGGTCTTGGACAACTTTTTAGTTATTTGCACATTTAAGTGATTTCTGCATAGAAAGTGGCTGGGGGACTTTAGGTGATGCACTAAAGTATTAAAAGACATACTTTGTTATGACTTCAAAGAAAATGTATATAAAATGATTTTCAGATTATATTTAACACCAGCTTAAATATCTAAAATTTATAAACATTCTAATAAAATATGTTGGAAATGTGAGGAACAGGAAGAAACCCTATTTCACATGTGGTTGACTTGCTCACATGCAACATACTTTGAGAGGGAATTTCAAAAATGGCTACAAGAAATTTTTTATAGTCGAGATTCAATTAAACCTGGAACTGATATTAGAAAGAGACAAAATCTTATATCTATAAAATGTTACATTATATGATCATTGCTGCAAGAATTATTTATGCTCAAAACTGGAAAGTTTGGATATGCCTACAAAAGAAAATTGGATCCCTAAAGTACTAGAAATGGGATCCAAACTCTCCATGTTGCTGAAAAGAAAAATGAAGACTTGGAACCCCTTCTGAATTTTCTAAAGTAAAAAGAAGGATTTAGAGAATGGGGGGGATTCTTATTTAGAATTTTAAGAGATTATACGACTACTAAAATACTATTTTAACTTAATTTTTATATTGTATAAGCAAGTTTAAAATTGGAGGAGGAGAGGAATAAAGGGCAAAAGGTATAGAAAGTACCGTGATTAAGAATTGAAGAAATCATTATGAATAATAACTTTAGTACGATATTAATAATAGTATTAATTAATAATAGTCTTGCAGATGAAGAATCAGATAAGACATAAATCAGAAGTTGTAGTTTAAGTTAAAATAAGGCTAATATATATGATATACATGTACAATTAGGTTGTTGTTTTTCTCATCTTATTGATTCTGGTTATCCTGATGGACAAATGTGTTGTTAATAACATGATGTCAAGAATATATGTAAATAAAATAAAAATTACAGATGTAGATAAAAAAATTAAGTGGTTGGGAACTTCTTGGTACTGCTGCAGTTTGCACACTAAATTTTACTACAGCAGCCACAGATTTTGTAGAAGTGAACAAAAAGTTGCTTTATATTACTTTTATTTATCCAAATGTAAATACAGGCAAAAGAACAGCTGGTCTCATAATCTTTCACCACCAGATGTTCTGCCTCAAGCTGATAGTTGAGGTTCAACATCTGGAAGGTCGTTTTTGATGTATAGCGACTATAATGTTTTGTTCTTTTGAAGTATGTTTAGAATGCAGTCCTACAGCTGGCCAAAGGGATGTAGGAAGCGGAGTAAGTAAAGCACAGCCTTTTTGCTTTACCTTACCAGAGCATAAATGGACCACCAGCTATGTTCTACCCCTGAGAGGCCAAATCATATTGAGTGGAACCAGCAACAGTCTTGCAGCTACAAGAACCAATGCCCACTTGTTCTTCTCAGCAATGGCAGCCCTGCAACTGGTGCCTATTAAAAAAATAATAATTCTGTAGATACATCTATGAATGTATTATATAATGGCAAGTACTGGAGAATACAGAAATACAACTCAAATGTCATAACTGATAAATGCAAAGAATAGCAAGCCATTAATTTTGACCTTGCTTCTTGAATTTTTCCTGTGTTTTTAGATTGTTAGCCACCTAAATCACTGTCCGGTGGTATCCTTCTCCATCTGGTCTTCCCAAATTGATTCCTTCCTGATGCTTAGGATTTTAGCTTTTTAACAACAAGCAGCAGAACCTTGCTAACTTTTTAAAGGTAAAATTATTGGGATCCTCTTCAGGCTACTAGATTCCACCATAAATCTCAAGAGACAGGAACAGGGGTGGGCAAAGTGGAGTCCACAGCCCACATGTGGCTCCCAGGACTACCCAGGGAGTCACTTTAAAATTATTCAAAAATGATTCAAAAAGCACTCTAGGGGGTTGGTATAGCTTTTAATGTATTTAATATTTTAATATGTCATATTTTAACTTCATAAATTGTTTAATTGCTTTTTAAATCTGATTTTTATACCTTTATGACTGTTTTATTTTCTATTATTTGAGTGTTTTTAGCTGCCTTGAGCCCCATTGTTGGGAAAAACATGGGGTAAAAATCAATAAAATAACACTTAAAGTAATAAAATAAGTGTGGAGGGCATTTTCACTATGTCTGGAGGTTCCTAGGCCTACCAAAGGTCAAACAAATATTATACAATCTTTTTCAAAAAATGTTTTGCTTCAAAATACCCTCTAGGGAGTATGAGGACATTTCCACAGCAATTTAGGCCCAGACTGTTGTCAATTTAGACCCAAGAAAGGTCTTTTCTGAAATAGGAAGTGACTTCTGCTCACTTCCTGTTATAAAAAAAAAAGGCCTCTTCTAGGCCTGTGATGGCCCAGGAAGTCTCCAAAGCATGCTGAAAATGCTCCCTGGTCCCCTAGAGGGCACTTAGTAGCAAAACGATTTGTGTGGCAGTTGTGGCAGGAGATGTGGCTCTCCAAGGTCTCCTGGAGGCCCAATGTATCTGTATCTGTAAACTTAGGGGGCTGCTGGCTGGAATTCCGTGGTCAGGAACAGTGAAAGGGAAAGGAGTTCAGGAGGCATGGGAGTTCCTTAAAAGGGAGATACTGAAGGCACAGTCTAAAACTGTACCAATAAAGAGGAAAAATGGAAGCCATCTGAAGAAACCAGAATGGTTGACTAAAGAACTCTCAGCTGAGCTAAGAGTCAAGAGAAACATGTACAGGAAACGGAAGAAGGGGGAAACCACCAAAGAAGAATTTAAGCAAGTAGCCAGGAGATGTAGGGAGGAAGTCAGAAAGGCTAAAGCACAGAATGAACTTAGGCTGGCCAGAGACATTAAAAACAATAAAAAGGGCTTTTTAAAATATGTCCGCAGCAAAAGGAAAAAGAAGGAGACAGTAGGGTCGCTATGCAGAGAAGATGGCGAATTACTCACAGGGGGAAGAGAAAAGGCAGAACTACTTAACACCTTCTTTGCCTCGGTTTTTTCCCAGAAGGATACAAGCACTCAACCTGGCGGTTGGGGAGCAGGTGAGGAAGCAGGGGAAATGAGGCACGTAATAGGTAGAGAGGCGGTACAGGAATACCTGGCCACACTGGATGAATTCAAGTCTCCAGGGCCAGACGAATTGCATCCTAGGATATTAAAAGAGCTGGCAGAGGTCATTTTGGAACCGCTTGCTATAATCTTTGAGAAATCTTGGAGGACAGGAGAAGTTCCAGCAGATTGGAAGAGGGCAAATGTTGTCTCCATCTTCAAGAAGGGAAAAAAAAGAACCCAAATAATTATCGCCCAGTCAGCCTGACATCAGTACCCGGAAAGATCCTGGAGCAGATCATTAAGCAGTCAGTTTCTAATCATTTGGAAAGCAACACGGTAATCACGAGAAGTCAACATGGATTTCTCAAAAATAAGTCATGCCAGACTAATCTTATCTCTTTTTATGATAGAGTTACTAGCTTCATAGATGAAGGGAATGCTGTGGATGTAGCATATCTCGATTTCAGTAAGGCCTTTGACAAAGTTCCCCATGACATTCTTGCAATGAAGCTGGTAAAATGTGGGCTGGACAGGGCTACTGTTAGTTGGATTTGTAACTGGTTGACCGACCGAACCCAAAGGGTGATCACGAATGGCTGCTTTTCATCCTGGAGAGAAGTGACTAGTGGGGTGCCACAGGGTTCTGTCCTGGGCCCAGTGCTGTTCAATATTTTTATCAACGACTTGGATGAAGGAATAGAGGGCATGCTCATCAAATTTGCAGATGACACCAAATTGGGAGGGGTTGCTAATACGCCAGAGGACAGGATCAAAATTCAAAATGACCTGGATAGACTGGAGAGCTGGGCTAAAGCCAACAAAACAAAATTCAACAGAGAGAAGTGTAAGGTTCTACACTTAGGTAGAAAAAATGGAATACAGAAATATAGGATGGGGGACATGTGGCTGGATAGCAGTACGTGTGAAAGGGATCTAGGAGTCTTCATAGACCACAAGCTGAACATGAGTCAGCAGTGTGATGTGGCAGCCAAGAAAGCCAATGCAATTCTCGGCTGCATCAATAGGAGTATGGTGTCTAGATCGAGGGAGGTACTGGTACCACTCTACTCTGCTTTGGTTAGACCTCGTCTTGAATACTGTGTCCAGTTCTGGGCACCCCAATTCAAGAAGGACATGGTCAAGCTGGAGCAAGTCCAGAGGAGGGTGACCAAAATGGTGAGAGGCCTGGAAGCCATGCCCTATGAGGATAGACTTAGAGAGCTGGATATGTTTAGTCTGCAGAAGAGACGGTTGAGAGGGGACATGATAGCCACGTTTAAATATTTGAAGGGATGCCATGTAGAGGAAGGAGAGGCCTTGTTTTCTGCTGCTCCAGAGACCCGGACAAGGAGCAAAGGATTCAAGCTGCAGGTTCCACCTGAACCTCAGGAAGAACTTCCTGAGAGTCAGGGCTGTCCAGCAGTGGAATGTGCTGCCTCGGAGTGTAGTGGTGTCTCCTTCTTTGGAGGTTTTTAAGCAGAGCCTAGATGGCCATCTGTCGGGATTGCTTTGAAGGTGTTCCTGCATGGCAGGGGGTTGGACTGGATGGCCCGTGTGGTCTCTTCCAACTCTACATTTCTATGATTCTATGATTCTACCCTACCACTATTGCCCACTTCTGCACTAGAACAAGCCTCTTTGTCCTGTGCTGGCAGCCTGCCAAGGCTTCACAGCTGTGTAATTAGCATTAACTAGCCAGACGGTGTTTGTTAAAGTAATCCAAAAACAGTCCAGAGCTACAGAGTCTGAATTTACCAGGTGTTCAGGGAAAGAGTGTCCATGAGCAGAATCTATAGTGCGGGCAAAGGTCCAAGGTCCAAAAACCACAAGCAGAGAATGCAGGAGTCAGCAAGACTGTCACCACCAATCGACTCAGTAAATTCCAGCCACCTTCTGCCATTCTGACCTCAATTTATATAGCCTCAGCATCCCGGTCACCTGTGGCCTAATTAACGAGCTTTTCCTTTTCCACCTACACTGGCTGCCTTAAAGTGCTGTCCCTCTCATGTCTCTAGGGTGTGGCTATTGGGAAGAGTCCTGTCTGGGCCCTGAAGCAGGGGCATGACACCCTACAATAAAAACAACAACATTGGGAAATATCTAAGCTTTGTAAAAGAGTGAGAGAGATGAAATAGTATAGAGGTGCATGACACAGGAATAAAAAAGGAGAAGCAAGAAGATGAATGGCAGAACATTCAGCACTGATAGAGGGAAGAACTTCACACATCACATTGGTAAACTGCGAGACTCACTGTTACTAGTCCACACACATCCACAAATTTGTAAGTTTTAATTGGCAAAATATAACTTAATTGGCAATATGTGTTAACTGACATTGATATAAAATGGACCCTGCTGTGGCTGTAAAGGCCAGGCTAGGCAGAAGAAAAATACTGGCTGAATATGTGGTAGAAGGTCAGAGATCGTCTGTAGGCATCACCCACACCAGTGTCAGAATAATCACCAGGTAACTCTGGAGATAAACCAAGTTGTACCATCTCTGCCATCATAGACAACTGCAAAGGAAAATTCTCATCAAACCATTGATTGTTTCAATCCTCCTTCCTAGCACCTGGATGTCTTCCACATTATTGCTTTTTCTTGTCTGCTATTACAGAGCTATTATGGTAGCCATTAATTCCTTGGCCCTTTCTACACGACATCATTGTTTCATTTCTGCTACAGGATGGTAGCAGTCAGCAGGTCGCACTTCCACATGATGTAGTTGCCCTCCCGCTGCCATCCTGTCATGGAGTGTTGCACATGCGCAGTTTTTGCAAAATGGAAACAATCCGCTTTGCGTCTGCAATCGCATGGTGCTCCCATCACTTCTGGCCATGCGGAAGCTGCGGAAGCACATTGGTGATGCTTCATTCTGTAGTGCAGCAATAGAAAAAGCCCAGCTGCACTATGGAAGGAAGACATAGTGCCATTGTGTTCGCTTCCGCATGGACCAAACGGGTGCAGAGGGGAGCGTTGTTGATGCGCTCCCTTCTGGACCCAGGACTGCAGGGAGATGATGCGGAAGAGTGTTGTCGTGTGGAAATGACCCTTGTCACTTAACACTAAGATCATCAACACAGTCTGGATCTCATTGTCCACTCTGCAAGCCTATTGTTTGCTCAGGCAGAGAGCCATCTACACCTTCTGCCCTCTGGGCAGATTTTGGGTAAAAAACTTTCCATTGCTACCAGTTAGCTGCAGTACCTAAAATGCTGAACACCACTATGTTGCTCTGAATTCCAGTTTGGACTGCACTTAGACGCAAGTCTAAGACACTACACTGTTTCTTCACTGCTCTTCTGGACTGGTAATTGTAAGCCAAAAACCTTAGCTTCACTATTCATAACTTTCCCTTCTGTCCTTCAGTTAGCTCTTGTGTGAATGCATGACTATTTGTATCTTATGTGCATGCAGGATTGAACTCCCCTCAATAAAACACATTTTTAGTTAACTTTTGAGCCTTTGGCTGTTTTTCCTACAAAGATCCCAGAAAAATTAGTGAAAAGATCCTGCTAATTAACCCGCCTTTTGCAGCCTTCTTAATCAGAATTAATTATGTCCCCATTTTTGTACAGAGTTGTGGGTACTGCAGGAGGACCTCAAGGGGTCCCCCACCTTTTGGGGAAACATCACTCTTACAAGATGTAGTGATGGCTGCCAATGTGGAATTTAGAAGGTTAAAATGATAAAATTTACTCTTCAAAGTGTCTATATGACACCTCCAGTATCAGAGGCTACATGGCCCAGTAAGTCAGTTCTGGAGAACGTAGATGGAGAGTGCAGTTGCACTCATGTCCAGCTGGTGGGCTTCCCATTGGCCACTCTGTCAACTGTAGACTAGATAAGACTTTGGTCCTATCCTGCACAGCCACTCTGCTATTACATTCTACTGCTGACATTTGTAAGTTTTATACAAATCTATACCCTCATACTCTTAGTTTCTTGGTTAACTCCTTGTCTTTTTCTTCTAGTGACGCATGAGTGCCCAGTGAAATTATGTTCAAAGCTTTTCTCTTCACACATTTTTTTTCAAATTTTATAAGCAAGTGTTGGCTGAAGTGTAAGCAGAAGAAAAAGGAGTACAACTGAGCATGAGGGAGGTTGTAAAGTTATGCTATTGCTCACTCTATTTTTAACACATTGCCCTCAGATATGTGTTAAAAATGTGTTAAAACATGCAAAGAGCAAGGAGCATGTTTTAACAATTGCCACAACAAAGGAAAAGTGTTTTGGCATGCTGCCTTCCTTGAGAGCAAAAAAAATAAAAATTAAATTAATAAAATAAGAGTGCTTTGGGGTTTTCCAGCTGTTACTGACATCAAAACCGCCTGCCTAAATAACCCAAAACCATCATATTCTGTCTGATTTTGGAAGTTAAGGACGGTCAGCACAGATTAGTACTTGGATGGAAGATGGCCAAAAAAATAACAGATGCTTTAGGTTATATTTCAGAGGAAAGAATTGACCAAAGCACTGCTGAGTACTGCTTGACTGATAAAATCTTACAAGATTTATGGGGTCGCAATAAGTCAAGAGATGACTTGAAAGCTCACTCACACATATTGACATAAAAAACAAACAAAATTATCTTGAAAGCAAAAGATTCCACTCTATGGAAAATCATCTGTGCATATTTGGAAGGGCAAAGTAGTCTCACTATTAATTAACTCCTTCGATGTTGATGAGACCTATTACAGAAACTCAGCAAATCTTTAAACTGTAAAATACAGCAGAAGTGATTGACTTACTGAAAACAACTATCCCCACAAGTAAAATTAAGCAATGGTTTGGAAATTGAATAATAGTGGAGGGTGGGCAGGCAATTGAACAGCATATTTTCATGTCATTACTAAGCAGTTCAGGCAGCAGATTAAATTTGCATAGTAGCTTGCAAGGGAGCAGGTCTCTTTATAGGTTAAACTCAGCCCCCATGTCAGCTAATACACTGGAGCTGATCTCAAAGAAGGCTGTAAAGTCATCTGTATCTATCTTGCCTAGAAGTCTAATTTTCCTTGTAGGCTGGGATGGAAATATTTCCAGATGAAGGCTGCATTAATAAGGATAAGCGACCTTTCTCTGATCACACTTTTGCATTCCCATGTGCAAGACAGTGAACATGCCTCTGCCTTGGTACTTTCATTCTTTATCCTTTCCAGAGTGGGAAATCGTAAGGAGCTTCCCTACCGATCAGAGCTGGCTTAATTGGTAATCTCTTTAGTACTGTTATTTTGAGTCCAGAAAGACCCTTCACTTCACTATGGTGTCCTTTTTGCATTCATGGAAAAGTTGGTCAGAATGACAATATAGGAATTTGGCTTATGCGATGCTGCCACCAGCCGTGATACTCAAAGTGTTGTTACAAAGCATATGGAGGGGATGTTATTTAATAAGCAGGCTCAGTAGGAAGTCATAAGAATCAGCCCAGGGGGACAGGAAATCTAATCCTTCCCTCCTGACCACAACAGAGTTTAGAAAAGAATCAACCATGCTATCTGGGAGAGTATGGAACTAACAGTTCAAAAGGTAACTCTTTGGAGAGTCCAGCCTAAATCCAATTGCTTCTGCCAATTAGAGTTGGTTTACTGAAACAGGTAAGATTAAAATAAATGTTGACTTGCTATTCAACAATTGATTCAGTGGGTTTACTCTAGACGGTACTAGCAACTGGCTTTAGGCCCAAGAAGCATGTAATCCAAAATGCAACTTCCCCAGGCTTTGCATACAGGTATGCATCAGTTAGTGGATTTGTTAGCCTGTGAACCATTTCCCATAAGTGGGAAATAACTTGAAGGCACACAACAACAAATATGACTTGAACGAGTTTTGTCATCTGAAGCAGAATTGCATTAACATGCTTGCCTCAAAGGTACTTGGAAGAGTGTATTGCAGTTTATCATACAGATTAAATCAAATGTAAGGCTTTAGCCAGCTAGGGATATAACCTCCAGTTTTTCTCCCGACTGCCCTTATGATAGTCTTTCATAAACAGCTTTCTATGTACTCCCTTCTTCTTCCACAAAGCAAATTAATAGAATTTGATAACGTGCTGAAAATTAGGGCATGTTTAAAGTGACCATATAAAGGAGACTGAGGTGAAACACTTTAACATACTTAAACCATATCCTTGGCATCTCAACCAAAAATGTGTTCTTAACCTGCTGAGCTTTTCTCTCGAAAACTGCTAGGAATCTAAGGGAGTCAGCTATACTTGGGCTATCGTCTCTTTCTAAAGCCTCCTGTGCTTTGGGAACTACTCCTTTATGATGTTGATATCCTTGCTGCATCTTTCTATTTCTTTTTCTCACATGCTTCCTAAAGCACGATAGTATAACTTTGCAGAAACTTAATGGCTTGATTATACTTTTTAACTTCAAAGCACATGTCAACAGTTAAATTATCACATCTTTCCAGACTAGAAACATACATACTAGAAATATTGTTCCAAAGTGGAAACACACTGCAGTATGATTACCAGAGATTCTCATCCTCCCTTGTATCAATAGTGAATTAGCATAACTGCCTGGAAAAGATGGTAAAATGCTAACAAGGGACAAAGAAAAGACAGAACTATTTAAGACCTTCTTTGCCTTGGTCTTTTTCCAAAAGAAAACTGGAGGTAAATGGAGCAGATTATGTGGTAGGGGAAATAACGCTTGCTAAGATAGAAGGAAAGAGGAAGACTGCATTACAGATGGATAGACTCAGCCCATTTCCACACTAGACTATTAGTGCTATTATTCCACTTTCAACATCCTATGGAATCCTAGCCTGTGCAGTTTAGGGAAGGACCTTTGAGGCCCCTCGCTAAACTGCAAAGCCCAGGATTTCACAGGATGTTGAAAATGGAATAATAGCACTATAACAGTCTAGTGCAGAAATGACCTCAGTCAACGAGGACACACCCCTGAAACTGCAAATTCGGAGGCAGGTTGTTGATGATAGGATAATTTAGAGGTCTCTGACACTTGATGGCATTTAACAAAACATGGGCAGGGAGCAAGCTTCTCCTTGCCAACTCAGGGAGCCCTGCTCAGGAGAACTTGATGGTATTTAGCTGGTAATGATAGTATTTAGCTATTTGGTATTTAGCTATTTGATTAATAGACATTTTGCAGCCTTTAAACTTGTTGAATTTGGCCTTGGTGCACTTGTGCAGTTCTGTAATTCTGGTGCACTTCTGTAATTAGAACAATCCTGGAGTCCAGTTTCTGATGTTTATTAACAAATTAGGATGACAAATTAACGATGACAGTAACAAATTGTTTTTCTTTTTTATGGTTGCAGTCCTCAACATTACAAGGAATGTTTTGGATTCCACCTAAAGTTGCTATTCCCCCTTGCACTCCCACATCTCCCGTATCAGCTCTGATGGTTTCCTCCAGAGATGACCCCTACACATACAGAGGAAGGATAAACTAGAAACTCATGTGTTTCTCCCATCCATGCCTGCTGGGCATGAAGGCTCTTGTTTCTCTTATAGATAGGCATACACTGCAAGCTTCTCACGGTAAGGGAGTTTTGAAATCCCTGTACCATTTTTTAAATCAAAGTTGTGGTAACCCTACTGTACCCTACAGAAACTGTGCAACATACTGACTCTTTGTTTGTCCTTCCAATTTATTTATTTATTTTTGAGGATGGGATGTGGTAGGGAAACCATGGAAACAAATAAGAAATATTTCTTCATAAGAAATCCAAACTCCCAAGCCTGCCACAGGTCAGGTTTTTCCTGCAGCCTTCCGACTCACTGCTCTCACATGGGTGAGCGCAATGAACTATCAACCAAATGTGGTATTTCCTCTGGACTGAGGGGGAGGCTTTGTTGGACAAGATGAGAGAGGTATTGGCTAGCTGCTAAAGGGAGTCATAAAACTGCAGTCATAAAAAAATCTGAATACAAAGGGTTCACCTTAGAGAGGTGGAAAGGGGCTTTAGGGAAACCTCTACCTTAATAAGATACAGATAACCCTTTGTTTTTATGTTTTCACTGACTGGCAGAGTGAGACTTCCAACACCCACTACTCTTCTACAGCTGCTACAGACCTAAGAATAGTGAAGTTGCCTCCACTACCAAAAAGCAACCCATTGATACCAACCTTGTTGCTTATAAGGTGTTTACCTCAATTAGTCATATGTCAAACTGAATATTCCTTGCTGTTCCTGAGTAAAATTAAAAGGTTGCTACTAAGACTCAAGATCTGAGACACTGTCCAGATATAAAAATCCAGTACAAGGGATGTTTTGGATTCCATCTAAAGTTCCTATTTCCCCTTGTACTCCCATATCTGGTTCTGATAAGTTACATCTTTGCTCCTAGAATAAGCTTCAGCAGTGCCTTCACAGACTGTGATTTATGAATGTGCTTTTTTGTATTTACAGCAAGGGGAGTACTTTTAAAAGAACAAAATACTACTAAGAAAATACTTCTTCTTGACATCTAATCTAGTGACACACTTCTTCTGTACGATATGGACTTCCCGACAGTAACTGATAATGTTGCAAAACAACATGCTGAAAACAAACTTGACAAACAAGTGTTTGCAGTAAGACTGATAGTCTGGAAAAAAAATTGTGGGCAACACACAAATTCAAATGTCTCTTGGTTATAGACAGCTTACCTTCATTTTTAATCTAAAATAGATCTAATGCTGACACTGGACAGATAAAGCAAGACTTTTTGAGCAGGCATGTTGATAAGAGATAGTGGTAGTTTTGGAATTTCCTCACTTTTTTTCACTCCACTGCCTGAGGAGCCAAAAAGCAGTGCATTTTCAACAAACTGTTCAAGAGTATTAGTTACTATGGGATATATTCAACACTGGACTTTTCAGCTCAAGTAAAAATAGAATCCACATAAATGGAAGAGTAGCCAGTTTGGTGTAGCTGTTTGAGCATTGGATTATGACCCTGGAGACCAGAGTTTGATTCCCTGCTTGGCCGTGGAAATCCACTGGTTGACCTCAGGCCTGTCACAAATCCCCAGCCCCAGAAAACTCCATGATAGGTTTGCCTTAGGGTCACAATAAGTCAGAAATGACTTGAAAGCACGCAGCAGCAGCAACAACAAACAGGCACCCAAATCCATGCTCTTAAAGGATGTAAAGTCCTCCAGAGTATACATTCAGGGCCAGAGGAGACTACAGTGGAGAGGGCCCAAAATCTGATAGTGACTAGGGTTAAGATATCGGCTTTAGGCCTGTGTGCCTAAAATTTCACAAATTAAATTGTGCCTTTTGATACATTAGGTAGGAGAGAAGACAGGCAAAACCATATTCATAAATGTGGAAGACAGCCAGTTTCTAGGACTAACTGAAATTGTGGGGCACTGATTTTGGAAACCTCTTATAGCTTGGGACCCTACCTACATATTCCCTCACAAATCACAAGTCCCTTATCTTAAATGGTATTCAGTTTAAAAGTTTATCAAGGTAGCTAGGATGGTTCTGTTACCCCAAAATGTGGATGACTCAGGGGTCCACTCATGATGCCAATACGTCCATGTGACAATGGGGAATTAGTTAGTTCAAAATTAGGAGGCCAGTGAGAGGGGGGTAACTTAGCGATATCTTTCCACCAGTGTTTACAGGATCACGCAGGAAAGAGCCAGAGAATACAAAATGTAATCTAAAAATGTGTTTTATTGAGAAAATTACACGCTCACACAAAAGATCCAAACACTTATGCACTCACACAAGGATTAATCTAAGATAAAGGGAGGAAAGTGTGGATAGAGGACTTTTAAAGTCCAGGTGATAATTACTGGTCCAGAGTGAACTGAAGAAAAGTTGTGATGTGACTTACGTAGGCACCTAAGGACAGTTCTCATTTGGGAATAAAATGGAGAGCGTGGTGTTCAGCAAGGCAAGAGACTGCACTGAACCACTCAAAACCAAGGGTTCTTATATCCGAAAACTGTCCTGCAGGTATGGATGTGAATCGTTCCCCCTGCTAAGCGGACAATGGGAGTTGCAACACTAACAATGAAGCTCAGACAGAGTTAATGGCCTTAGTGTTTAGGTGACAAACGAGTAATGGCTGTTGTAATAGCCCTGTATTGTGGAGAGGCTGGGAAGACAAAGCAGGAAAACATCCAGGTGTGAGGGATCAGGGTTAAAACAATCACACTTTGGCGTGGATTTTCCCTTTCTGCTCCGAAATGTTCTGCTCTTAGCATAAGCCTATTGTCTCAAGTGCTGCCTTGCAATCTGCCTGACAATGACCTCAGTTTTGCCAGGGAGGCTGACCTGCCTTGCTATCTCATGTTTACAGTCAGTCATTTGCCTCTTTCCAGCTTGACCTTCTAGGCACCTCAGGCTTCCATTTTATATCAATGTCAATTAATGTAGTGGCAATTAAATAGCATTGCCAATTAAACCATATCAATCTTGGGGGTGCCGCAGCTGCAACAGTTCAGGCATCAGCCATTTTTTTTAAAATTGAGATCACATTGGCTTTTAGAGAGATAAGAACCTACTTGTTTGTGAAAAACAACTGGCAGATGGGGAGGGCAGGTTAATGCTTTCTCAATGCTTTTATTCTATATATCACTATTAGAAGAGTGTCTTTTCTTTTATGGTGCTGAACAAGGAAATGATAGGGCCATCGTATGGAGAAGATGGTGAAATGCTAACAGGGGACAGAGAAAAGGCAGAACTACTCTACACTTTCTTTGCCTCAGTCTTCTCACGAAACAGTTCTCTACCTGGGGAAATGGTGCAGTTGATGTGGTAGGAACAATACAGCACAGAAGTAAAGAGGGAGTACAGGAATATCTGGCTGTTCTAAATGAATACAAGTCCCTGGGGCCAGATAAACCCCACCCAAGAGCATTAAAAGAACTGGCAGAAGTAATCTTAGAAACACTGGCAATAATTTTGTAGAATTCCTGGAGAACAGGAAAAAACCCAGCAGATTGGAGGAAGGCAGATACTGTCCGCATCTTCAAATAAGGGGGGGGGCAAAAAAAAAAAACAATTACTGCCCAGTCAATCTGACGTCAAAGCTGCAAAGATTCTAGAGAAAATAATTAGGCAGACAGTCTGTAAGTACTTAGAAAGAATTGCTATGATCACTAAAAGTCAACATGGGTTTCTCAAAAACAAATCATGCCAGACTAATCTTATCTCTTTTAATTGAGTTACAAGCTTGGTAGACGAAAGGAAGACTTCGGATATAGCATATTTTCACTTCAGTAAGGCCTTTGACAAGGTCCCCCATGATGTTTTTGCAGATCAGTTAGTGAAATCTGGACTACACAGTGCTACTGTTAGGTGGACTTGTAATTTGATATTTGATTTAGATATTCGAAGGGATGTCATATGGAGGATACAGCAAGCCTGCTTTCTGCTCCAGTGGCTCCAGAGACCAAGGGATGGAGCAATGGCTTCACACTTCAGGAAAGGAGATTCCATCTAAACAGTAGGAAGAACTTCCTGATAGGAAGGGCAGATTGACAGTGGAATATGCTGCCTTGCTGTCTCCTTCTTTAGAACTTTCTGAACAGAGACTGGATGGCCATCTGTCACGAGTGCTTTGATTGTGTAGCCTTGCATTGCAGGGGGTTGGACTGGATGGCCCTTGTGGTCTCTTTCAGATCTATGATTTTATGAATGACAGTTGTCCCTTCACTTTTTCAAGGCATAGAACCCTCACAAAAGTGGAAAAATCACAATAACAACCTCTGCTCCCCCTCTCATTCCCTTTCTGGGCTCCATCCTTCTCACTCCCATGCAAAGGAGAAGAGAATGAGGGTGAGGCAAGGCTCACACCAGCTTCTCAGGGTTGGCAGGATTTGGCTCCTTTGAGCATGAGCAGAGTGCAATCTGTGAAGCAAGGCTTCACCACAGCAGAGAGCCCCAGTGAAGCAGAAAAAAATCCAGAGGCTCATTAAGTAGGACTTAGAGGACTTATTGCTGCACTCTAAGATAAAGGCTTGGCAAAACATTCCAGCAGCAATTAGATAAATAGGAATAACAAGAGATAACAGCAGACAGATGAGCAGCATCTCCCCTTACAATTAGTAAACTGTCAACGGCATGACAGGTCCAGCTAGGTGTTTCTAACTGGCAGCTGATAAAAGCAAATACTAGCCTTTTTATGCTTCCTTGTCACCCTGAAACAAGTGAGGTGACCCAATCAGTGCTCTGGCGTGTGACCTTCTCTAGTACACAAGTCATAGTCTAAACAATCCTGTTGACCTTGTACCTGTTTGTCTGGCCACATTGCCTCTTCCCTCTGCCATCCACTCAGAGGAAAACTTGCCTGCCCGGCAATAACCTTGACACAGCTTTCCTTTCCCCTTCTTGAGCTCCCCCTGCCGTTCGTATGCATTTTGCCCCAGGATGAGAACTCTAGCAACCCTCCCTCCTTTCCTTTTGATTTTGCCTCATCATGCATGCTAGGGCAAAATGCGTAGGAATGACAGAGGGAGCTCCGGGGGGAGGATGTAGGCTCACATGAGCTTTCCCCCAACCCCCTTTCCCTTCTGTTTTGCCTTAGCATAAGTTCTTTCCATTGGGGCAAAATGCATGGGAATGGAGGACAGGCACAAGTACCTGCAAATAATCAAATTTGGAAATGTCAAACCTGCAAATGTGGAGGGAGAAATGTACAGTGTTAGAGGGATGTACATCTTCCCAACTATTTCAGATTGCATTATCCCATCTACTACTTAACAGCTCTTCACTAGGCGCCTGAATCCCTAAAACTGTAGCGTCCATCTGTTCTGCCCTGAAATTGAAAAGCAGAGATCTTTGTTTATACTACAGCTGAAAATTACTCTCTCTGCATTTTATGTGCAGATGAAATAAAGGCATCCAAAACAGTTCTAACTGCATTCGTGTTATGGCGGGTGTAGCTAATTTGACTCTGTTGATTGACTTGTCTTATGAGCTATGATAAATGACAATGATTCAAAACCTTGACATTTTTGGTAATAGCACTGTAGGTTGATATAGATGAACCTCAATTAACAAAGTAGATGTGTTCCTGCACGTTACTTCTTTAACAGAAAATTTGGCATCAGAGGCAGAAATAGGCTGGAAAGAATTCCTGCATCACAAAAAAGTTCAACATGTTTCAGCAATTTTTTATTCAAAGCTAACAGTATACACATGTGAAATGAAACAATCGTCACAGGTAAGTCTTGCATAAGTAAACAAAAACATGTTGAACTTGATAGAGTACTTGAAAGCTTCTTCCAAAATGCATGCTGGATTTTTTCTTTCTTTCACTAGCCTCCACTTTTCTTACGATTTTTATTTTGATATCCACAGTCATAGATCTATAGATCTATCCTACTGTCACATGGTGGGGTTAACAGTTGAGACTTTTCCCTTTTCTCCCATGCTTGCTCAGTAAGAAATCCTTGAGCAACTGCTGTTTACCTTAATTGTAGAACAGAGGCATCAAACTCAATTTCATCTTGGGCCACATCAGTATTATGGTTACCCTCAAAGAGCCGGTTGTATCTTTAAGACTATATAAATGTATCTCCTCTTTTTTCATATTAAATAATTGCTTCTGCATTCGATTATTTCTGGTTTTAGTAATAGCTAGCTCTGAAACTAGAAGTCTATGAAAAATAACAGCAAGCAAATATTCAAGTGTACAACTATTGTACAATTTATTGAAAAATGAGTTTTGAAAACATAAAAGTTATTTTTTTTTAATCATCAAATATTACCCGTGCTTCTTTCTGCTCCCTGCCTCCTCGTGGCTCTTCCCCCCCCCCCGTGCCTCTCTGTACCTGGTCAGCCCGATCTCCACACTGCAGGCCCCTGGCTGCCAGCACTCACAATCTACTTCTACTTCTGACTGCTCCTCTGTCCAACTCTTGCAAGCTGCGCGGAGAGTGGCCATGGTAAACTGCAGCAACACTCTGACAGTGAGACTTGAACAGAGTAGTAGTCAGAAGTAGATCTCAAGTGCTGGCTGCCAGCCCCTCTTCAGAATCCTGGCATCCAAGTGCCCACAATGCGGGAATCGGGCTCACTAGGCAAGGGGAGTGCTACAGCTGCAGGAGAGGTACGAGGGCCAGATGAAATGGCTTGGTGGGCCGGATTCGGCCTGTGGGCCTTGTGTTTGACATATGTTGTAAGACACACAGTAGCAGCAGTATCACCTAAAGCAGGATCTTTCCCTGCTCCAGCTTTATTGCATTGCTTGCTGCAGACCCGCTGGTACAGCCCAAGACCAAAAGTTGCCCTCCTCTACCATCTTTCCAATGCTGATGCTGCTAAAAATCTAACATCTAGACAGAGGATAAGGAGGAAGAGGGTAGAGAGGCATAAAAAACCTTCACAGAGGTTTTGTTAACTGAGGTATGCCTGTACTAAATTGTATTTGGAAACAATTGAACTAACATTCAACTCGATACACTCCGTTGCCTTCATATTATTGCCAAATACCATTTTTTTCTGCCTCATTTAGTCCTGGTACCTCTTGGACATTTCAAGTATGTGAATAAAATGTATAGTTTTAATGTGCCACTGCCACTGTTGTGGAATGATGCATGGCCACAGTTCAAGTGCTCTGCTAAGGCTAATTCTTATGCCTTCTCATCATGCTAAAAATAGATGTCAGCTGTTCTGCTAAACTGACTTCCAGCATCAGCCTAAATTACAAAGAATGTATGACCTTGCTTATCATCCACAAACCAAACACAGCTATCTTTTATGGCCTGGCTGACAAATATGTTGGGTCATACTTTGAAGAGACTTGTGTTCTGTCTGCATTCACTAAAAAAATTTCAAAAATGCTTACAAGCACATTTTCAGTAGGTATTCACAGGTGGTTGGAAGTTGAAAATTATATTATAGACCATTAAATTAAATGTCAACTCAAGGTGGTTGTTGCTGTGTGCCTCCAAGTAGTTTCCAACTTATGGTGGCCCTAGGGCAAAACTATCAAGGGGCTTTCTTGGTAAAATTTGCTCAGAGTGGGTTTGCCTTTGCCTTTTATGAGACTAAGAGAGTATACTTTGCCAACAGTCATCCAGTGGGTTTTCATGGCCAAGCAGGGATTCTAACCCTGGTCTCCAGAGCCATAGTCCAGCACTCAAACCATTATGCCACTCTGGCTCAAAGATGCTCAAATATACTGAATAAAATTTTGTTGAGTGACAGGTAAGAACAAAATAACAACTAAATGGTTTGGGACTAGGATATCTGAAAGGCCGATTCCTTCCATAAGAACCTGCTCAAAACTTCAGCAAAGGCTAAAATGGTGAATACCAAAGGTTTTTTTTTTTGGGGGGGGTGCACCTTGATTGTGGAACCTTAACTGTGCACCTTTTCACTATGGAACTCTCTCCAAAGGGACCTCAAGCTGACACCTTGTTAGGTTTCCATGAGGTTGTCAACATTTATTCTTTCTGGCATTTTTAAAGCTGTTTAAAAAAAAAAATTTTTTTTTAGTATATTTAATTGTACATCATGTCAAGGGTTCTGGTGGACCAAAAACTGATTCATAAATACTTTCAATGAATAAACAAATAAGAAAACACAAATATTCCTACACTGTCACTAAATGCTGGCTGTTAACATCCAAATCACACACAGCACGCTTGCAGAACTTTAATCTTTAAAAAGCCTATAGCCCTGGCTCTGCATAGCCCTAGCATAGCACAACACTTAAAAGCCAAGCATGTTCACCTCTTGATTTGGACCAGTGCTACCTGCAATTCAATATGAAGTTAAAACTTCTCTAAGTTTAAGTCTCTGAGGCAAACTGATTTATTCCAAAATGTACATACAATTGGCCCTCCATACCTGCAGATTCAACCAACAACAGCTTGAAAACATCCCGTAACTAACTAAATAAATCGAAAAAGCAAACTTTAATTTTGCCATTTTATATAAGGGGCATCATTTTATTACACTATTGTACATAATGGGACTTAAGCAACCATGAATTTTGGTATCCTCAAGGAACCCTAGCGAAGGCCGACTGTATATGTATTTTTGAACTCTTTTAACTTGTTAAATTTACTACGTTTTAGCTCTCATAAAGGTATTTTTATCATTTTTAATGTAAACTGTTTAATTTTACTTTTCTACCACTCTGAGATCCCTTGATACAGGGTGGGGTATATAATACTTTAACAAACAAACCAAACCAAGCAGGCTTCCTTGGAACAAGGGCATATTTTTATCTTCAAAGCATTCCAATGAGTATTTAATATAGAATTCATAACAGAATTCATAATATGACCAAAGTAAAATGCACTTGAAGTAAGTTTGTTCATTTGTGAACTAGAATGTGTTCAGCAGAGATTTCAAGCATATATTGTAAAAAGAAACATGCATAATGAACATTAAAGATATGAAATTGTAAGAATTATGGGGGGGTTGTATGCTTTTTCAGATGAGGGGTTATTACAAGCTCAGTCAAAAACAAAGTCAAGATGTAGAAGAACAGGTTGCTTACCTGTAACTGTGGTTCTTCGAGTGGTCATCTGTGCCCTCACACACTGGGAATTTTTCGCACGTGCACGGTAGCGTTCGGAAGATTCTAGAGCTAAGCAGCGTGATGGGAACCCCTCCCCCATGCCCGTACTGAGCATGCTCATCTCGCCAAGCCAACTGTCTCTCCTCAGGTTCTGGAGTCTGCCTACTAGGGACCTGAAAAGAGGGGATGGCTGGGCAGGTGTGTGTGAGGGCACAGATGACCACTCGAAGAACCACAGTTACAGGTAAGCAACCTGTCCTTCTTCTTCGTGGTCTCTGTGCCTCACACACTGGGAGATTTTGTAGCTTACGAGTTGGATGGTCGGTCAGGTCCTAAAGAACAGAAGGCAACATCGCATGTCTAAAAACGGGCATCTCTACGGGACCAGCAGACCAGTCTATAGTGGAACACAAAGGTCAAGGGTTGAAACCAGGTCGCCATACAGCAGAATATGTCTGGGCCACCCATTTGGAGAAACAGTGAGCGGACACCTGGTGGCCTCTCCGACGTCTGCCATAGCACACGAAAAAAAAAGGTGCGGGGTTTGGCAAAAGACGTAGTCTGGTTCGTATAGAAGGGCAAGGCCCGGCGGACATCAAGGGAGTGAAAGGATCGAGGGTGTAGTCGGGCCTGGATAAAGGTTGGCAAGATGAAGTCTTGACTGAGGTGGAAGCTGGACAGCATCTTTGGCAGGAAGCAAATGTTAGGGCAAAGAACCACCTTGTCCCTGTGGAACACGAGGCTGGGCTTGTCAGACCGGAAAACTGTTAGGTCACTCGCCCGCCTGGAAGAGTTGATAGCCACCAAGAAGGCAGTGTTGATGGTGAGAGGCCTGTCATCCGCAGTTGGGCTTGAAGGACAGTATCATTAACTGCGATAGCACAGCGGTAGTGGCGGCGATACCGGTGGATAAAGGTGGTGCATGCCCTTCATAAACTGCTTCACGGTAGCATCGTGGGAGAGAGGTGCCGATGGAGACTCTCGGAGTTGATAAGCCACAGTAGCGGCAAGGTAGACCTTCAGGGAAGGGAAAGCAAGGCCCTGCCGCCGAAGGTGTAGAAGGAAATGGAGCACGGTAGGAAGGTTGACAGGCGATACCAGTTCCTGTCGTGCTTCAGCAAAGGCAAGAAATCTCCGCCATTTGTAATGATAGTTGTGGCTTGTCAACTCCTTCCTGGCCGTGATCAAGATGTTCCGGATTCGCCAGCCATGAAGAGCCAGGAGCGGTAGGTCCAGATGGAGAAAGAGACCATTGGAGTACGACAGGAGATCCGGCGTTGTCGGGAACCTGAGGGGTCGATGGCGGGCGGCCTCGAACAGGAGCCGAACCAGTGTTGCCTTGGCCAGTGCAGGGCTACGAGGATGACATTGGCTCGGTCCATGAGGATCTTGGAGACTACTCAGCCAAGGAGCAGAGACGGCGGGAAAGCGTAGAGCAGTGGTTCTCAACCTGTGGGTCGCGACCCCTTTGGGGGTCGAACTACCCTTTCACAGGGGTCGCCTAAGACCATCAGAAAATATGTATTTCCAATGGTCTTAGGCTCCATTCCCTCCTCGGTGGTGGTGTGCAAGCACGAGCCACACACTCGTGTTCTCTTGCCCCCTTTGGGGGGAGCGCGTGTGGCCACATGCGCTCCCACCAAAGGGGGCAGGAGGACGCGAGCGCGTGGCTTGCACTTGCGCACCACCATTCCTGGGCCTTTTCTGCACGTTACCTTATCACGGAGGTGGGGGGTGCCGTTCGCGCAAGCACTTTCTTGTGCGAGGTGCTCTCTTTGCTGCTCCTTCGTCCAGCAGCTAGCTTCCTGGTTGCACAACCACCCCACCCCTTCCTTCCGCAATGCAGCCTGTAGGCTGCACTGGGGGAGGAAGGGACGGCGGTTGCACGATCCTAAGACCATCAGAAATACATCAGGAGCGCGTGCGGCCACAGCGTCACCACAGCAGGAGTAGTGGTGCGCAAGTGCGAGCCATGTGCTCGCGTCCTCCTGCCCCCTGTTCAGAAGGGGCTGAAATCGCTCCCCTTTTCTGCTACCGGGAGAACCTCCCGTCTGACGGGCCAGCTTGGGGGGGTGGCAGCACGGGGGGGGAGGCCCCCTCCTCACCACGGCCCCTGCCCCACTCGCCACGGAGGGGGGCACTGCAGAAGGGCCAGGGGGCTGCAAGGCGGCACTCTTCCGGGGGGGCGAGCTGCACCTGGCGCAAAAGACAAAGGTGCTGGGATTCCTCCCTCCCTCCGGCCAGGGTCGACACTCTGGAAACTTTTCCCACACTGCCCCCCCCAGCGGAAACATGAGCGAAGCAGAGCCTGGAGGGGTTCTTGGAGTTTTTTCCTGGGGGAGACGCGCAGCTCCTCTTTCCCGCCCTGTCCGCCCCCCGTTCCTGGCTGGCGAAGCAGTCTTTGCCGGGGGGGTGGGGAGAGCATTGTAAATAATAAATAAATAAATAATTTTATGGTGGGGGGTCACTACAACATGAGGAACTGTATTAAAGGGTCGCGGCATTAGGAAGGTTGAGAACCACTGGCGTAGAGGAACCCTTCAGTCCACTCGAGCTGGAAGGTGTTGCCAATGGAGCTGGGACCCCAGCCAGCTCTTGAGCAGTACTGGTGACACTTCACGTTCTGACTGTGGCGAAGAGGTCGATAATCGGCTCGGTGCACTGGTCCCATATCATCTGGAAAGCCTCGCTCGAAAGAGACCACTCGTGGTGGCAGGAGGTGTCCCTGCTGAGGGCGTCTGATGTGATGTTTTCCTGGCCAGCCAGGTGCACCACTACTGGATGGACTCTAAGTGACACGTAGCAGTCCCAGAGCTCAAGAGCTATGGTGAGAAGGGTGTCGAATGAGTTCCTCCCTGACTGTTGATATAACAGATCGCCGCTGTGTTGTCAAGATCAACACCGTGTGGCCCACAACCAGGTAGTGAAATGCCCCCAGAGCTTTCCAGATGGTGAGTAGCTCGAGGGCGTTGATGTGGAGGCTGGTCTCGTCGTCAATCCATTGTCCTTGGAGTCTGAGACCGTCGCAGTGTGATCCCCATCTGAACAGGGAGGCGTCTGTTGTCACCGTGAGCCGAGGAGACGGTTCCCGGAACGGCATCCCTGGCAGCAGATGGCGGTAGGATAGCCACCATAGCAGGGAGGGACGCACCTGCCGAGGAATCCAAAGGGGACGTCTCTGGTCGTCCAGAAGTAGGTCGAAGACTCAGATGAACCAGTGCTGAAGTGGTCGTGCATGGAGCCGGGACAGGTAGGTCACCGCGGTGGTTGAAACCATGTCTCCAAGGCGTTGCTGGATCCTCCTCGCTGATACCGTTGGGGCGTTGAAGACAGTGGATGCAGCCCGACGAAGGGTCCATTCATGTTCCATTGGTGAGTATGCCCTTGCCGATACCAAGTCCAGTTGAGAACCATTGCTGCCTCTAGATGTGACTTCTTCGGATTGACCCGGAGAACGGATGGGTCGGAAGAGGGAGAGTCCGGTGGATGTCGTTGTAGAGTTTTTGCCTACAGGACGCCACCAACAGCCAGTCGTCGAGGTAGGGGTAGATCAAGATGCCATTCGTCCGCAGATATGATACCACGGGGGCCATGCATTTGGCGAAGACCCTGGGTGCAGTGGAGAGTCCGAACGGCAGCACCCTGTATTGGTAACAGGTGCCGTTGAACGCAAACCATAGGTACCGCCTGTGCTGCGGGAAAATGGCGATGTAACAGTAAGCATCTCGAAGATTGATGGAGGCGAACCAGTCCCCTCGCTGAAGGAATGGCAGGATCGAGGAGAGAGAGTGACCATCTTGAACCTTTTGGAGGGATGCACTCCTTCACGCCTCCGTGGTCCAAGATAGGCCGCAGGGTTCTGTCCGATTTCAGTACCGTGAGATACTGAGAGAAGAGGCCGGTGGTACTGGGCTAGGATGGAAGTTTCTCGATCGCTCCTTTTTGAAGCAGGGACTGGATCTCTTCTGGCAGAGCTGAGCTGGCCGGGGTGGAATAGTAGACGCCTCGCGGGGTTATACTTCCAAACTCTGTGGCGTAGGCAAGACGGACAATGGAGAGAGTCCCAGAGTCCGTGGTGACGTGGTGCAACCTGCGAAGGAGGTCAAGAACGGGACCTCGTCCTGGATGAGGACTTCTTCGCAGAAGATTGACGTCTCTGAAGAGGGTAGATAGGTCGAGGATGACGACTTGCAGCACAGTGGATGTGAGCCAAAGCTATGGCGAGGCTGGGGGGAGCTGGTGTATGCCCACCTTCTTGTCAGTCAGGCGTGCCTTGACTGGATGGTTCATTGCCTCATCCATTGTGGCATTAAACAGCCCCTGGTCATCAAAGGGGAGGTCCTAGATCATTCTCCTGCTTTCTTCTTACAGGCCCAATGATCTGAGCCACGCGTTTCTTTGCCGTGAGGCGGGCCTTAACTAGTGGCATGGAGTAGACCAAGGCCGTCAATGGGAGGTCTTCAATGCGTCTGCGGCTTTCCTCCTTCGTGGATCTCAGCAGCGCAAGGCGCTGGAGGGGGACAGAGTCTACCATCGCATGAGCCGCCACCTCCGCGGAATGTGTAGCCGACACGATGTGTTGGTTAGCGAGTGTCACTGATTAAGAATTGTGTGGCACTTGGTTGTTGATCCTTGGGGAGGTGCATCAGGAGAGGGTAGAATCTGTTGAGGGGTTTCCTTTGGGAGGCTGTGCATTGTCCCCTGGCAATGAGTGACGAGGCAGAGTAGAACTGAGTGCCAAAAGTGTCCAAACGGGATGGGCTGTGGCCCACAGGTACTTCATGATCTCCTGCAACGCTGGTGAAGTGGTAGGAGTGCTGTAGATGGTGGGCAGGCGTCAACATACGTGAACACCGTGTCCTGGACAGATGGAGCCGGGTCTGATACGTCCCCAAAAGCCAGGGTGTTGACCCTCCAGACTCAGATTTCAAGTCGTAAGATCACAATTTGGGGGAAAAAATGTGCCCGGTTACGGTTGCTGGGTCTGTGAAATCACAGGCATGGTCGGGGTACCGTCATCGGTACTGTGGATGGTACCGGTGGAGCAGCCAGAGGTGGAGATACATTGGTGGCTTGAATGGTAGCAACCACAGGATGGAGACCGCAACAGGCGATAAGCCGACTGCTATCTCACGTTGGGGTGGGATCGATCCCTATACGTGGGTGAATAGGAATATGACACTGGTTGCTCTCGGTAAAGATGTTCCCGGCCGTATGTGTACGAGAAGGGCCATTGGGGGCCGAGAGAAGGCCCGCTCCGAATAGGTCTCCCGCCACTGCGGGGACCGACACCTCCCATCCTCCGGGTGGTCCATCCTCTCAGGGTGACGGGCAGAGACACCATGGCAGCAAGGATAGGTGGGGCTGACGGTGCAGCAGAGCCAGCGGTCTGGTCCTCATCCTCCGGGCAGTCCAACTCCTCAGGGTGACCAGGTGGGAATACCGCAGCAGTAAGGACAGGCCAGGCCGAAAGGCGCAGCTGAGCCAGCGGTCTGGTCCTCGTCCTCCGGGCGGTCCATCACCTCAGGGTGACCAAGTGAAGAGACCACGGCAGCGAGGATAGGCGGGCCCGAAGGCACAGCCAAGCCAGTGGTACGGTCCTCATCCTCCGGGCGGTCCATCCCCTTAGGGTGACCGAGCGGAGACAACGCGGCAGCAAGGATAGGCGGGCCTGAAGGCACAGCCAAGCCAGCGGTTTGGTCCTCGAGGATCTCTGGAGGGTCCATTTTCTCAGCTGCACGTAAGGTTGTTGGGTCGGAGAAGGCGTCGGAGGACCAATTCAATTAAAAGGAGAATCCTGTTTCTCTTTCCTGTTTTCCTTCTTCTCCATCTCCTTTCAGGTGTCATGAGGAGGCCGTTTGCGCTGGGCGGCAGGGAATGGCCTGGAGGATTTGGCTACCTGCGAGCCCGCAGGAGCCTCTTTGGAGAATGCTGCACCCGATCGGGGCCTCAAAAATGGTACCGGGCCCAGTACTAGCATCCGGTACTGAGGAGGGCGTGGCCGCAAGGTGCGCTGAGAAGACATCGTTGCCTCTCCAGCTGCACGCTTTTTTGCCCGCAAAGACTCCTCCTGGTAGTGAGGTTTTTCCAGGCTGTGAAGCCGTGACACAGCAACAGCCTATACGTTTCAGGTGTCCCCCAGCAAAGGGAGAAAGTCCGACCTTGCAACCACAAGGACACAAGAGTTGAAAAGGGGCAGACATAGAAGGTGGAGAAGAGGCCAACAGAAGTCCGAGAGGGGAAAAACTCAGAAAGAAAGCAAAGATCGAATATCAGAGAAGAAGCAGATGGAAAAAGGGGGGGGAGGTTCGAAGAGAAAGCCAAAAAACACAAACTGAAAGCCTAATAGGCAGCTGCAAAGCTAAGAACCTTCTGTTTGCTAAGGCGGATGAAAAAGAACTGAGGAGAGACAGTTGGCTTGGCGAGATGAGCATGCTCAGTACGGGCATGGGGGAGGGGTTCCCACCAAGCTGCTTAGCTCTAGACTAGAATCTTCTGAACGCTACTGCGCATGTGCAAAAAATTCCCAGTGTGTGAGGCACAGAGACCACGAAGAACAACAGAAGTAAAATGTAAAGAAAGCTATAATTTTCTTTATATATTTCCAAAAACTACAGAAAACTTCATAGCATCTGAATTGTATGGGTCATATATATAAGCTTGGAACGATTCATATTTGAAAATCAAAACAGAAGTATTGAGAACAAGGAATGAAACAGAAATACAAAGTGGAAGGAAACATGTTGATAAAGATTACACTCTTATAATGTGGCGCTCTTCTGGAATGCTGCTTGCATGGCCTTGAAGAGCTGTATACAAAACAGAAGCCATAATAGTAGTCTTACACTGATAGGACTTGGCTGGGCACAGTTTTCATTATTTTAATTTGAATAGTCAAATTCGGAGATTCAAATGATTTAAAAACAAAGAATAAGCATATCCACTTACCTGACGTGGCTTGCTGTTAGGACAGCTGTAATTTCAAGGCCATAACAGCAGTTTCAAATAACAGATTAATAAAAATTAAGGACAGCAAGACTGGTTTCGTTTGGGCTTATGAAAATCAACCTGTTTGTCAAGCAAGCCAAATCAAGGCAATTCTAAATTATTTTAAATTAAGTAAGTGAAGGAGAGTGGTTGTTCCCCTAGCTTGTGTAATTTAATCATGAAAGGTAAGTCTACCACACCGGTTATTTCTCTTTAGGTATGACAATTATTTAATATGGCTGTATGACACAATGAATTAATAAATTCAGTAAGCCAGAAATAATCTTGCTTCTCCCTCTTTCCATACCACTGGTCTAAACTGAGCCTTGTCTGAAAATACAATAAGACTGTGTGTGCCTGTGTGTGTATTATTCTTAATAAACATTTTTCCAGGTTTCTCTTGTCCCCAAAAAGGGAAACAGAGGAGGAATTACAAGCACAGCATGCCTTCTTACTGCAGCTATCACAAACCATTCAAACATCATCAAATAAGAATTATCACTGGCGTGAACAAAGAACTTTTCCCCTCAACACAGAAATATCAAAATTAAAGGTACTTACTAAGACATTTTATACTGCTTGTTTGTGCATGGAAATGAGAAATTTAGCCTGGTGGTGTTTGTATTAACTTTAGAATAGCATAAACCAGTGGTCCTTAATCTTTTCTTTACCATGAATCACCTGTAAATATCATTTGTTGCCAGGGGTCCTCAAGACTTAATTTAAGATTCAAACATTTAAATATTAAAGTTATTCATCAAGGTTTTCAAATGACAGAGCAGCTTGGCCATGCATACGTGCAGATTGATCCTTTGCTTCTGTGAGGAGCCCAGAGAAGGCAGGGAAAGAAGAAACAGCGTACAGAGAGAGAAAGCAGAGGCAGAACAAAGGCAGAAAGCCAGTGCTTACCAGGTGTTTACTAGGTTCTGAATTCAAGTGTTTCCCCTTGATCTCATTCACCTCAATGAGGAGTTCCCTCACCCTCCCTTCTCAAGATACCAGGCTGAGCCGAGTGTGCAACCACACACCCTCCCCAATTTTTCTCTCCTTTCTGAGAAGAGCCAGCCATTGGCAGGGAAGTGTTGTTGTTGCTGATGTTAGTATCCAACAGCAGGGCTTGAGAGACCCCTGTGAGGGCTCCGTGGACCTCAGGTGAAGAACCACTGGTTTAAACAATCTTCTCAATAAACTTAATTTATAATACGATAGAAGTCCTGATTCTGGTACTTCATTCTTTGTTTAACTGCAAAGCCATTCATCATAACCTTTTGAGTATTTCTCTTTTCATCAACTACTTGAACAAAACCCCATCATATATAAGCAGAGAAAGTGAATTAATGCCAAGAAGCATTACTGGCTTTATACAGGAACTATAAACCATAACCTCTACATAAAGAGTTCATAACTCAATAGCCATTTGTATAACAAGAGAATATATTGCTTTTGCAATTATATTACTGTAAGAATTAGAAAATGTTAAGAGTTTGGTAATCTCAATCTCATTACAGAGACCAGGGCACAAGGAGAAACAACAGCCAACATCAAATGAAACTGGTGAAACATTTAGTTCTTGCTGATTTCAACTGATGGTATTGTGGCTCCCCCCGCCCTCCAATTATGATTATACACATTTGCACCATTACAAAAATAGCCACGTTTCACATTCACTGTCATTGCATCTATTTTATTTTGAGGCAACTGCATAACAAATCTAGCCAAATATCCTTGGGATGATTTATCAAGCACTGTGTTATACAACCTCCATTAATTGGAAATGGGCCTTTACAGAACATGGTTGATGTTAAGGAAAAATGCGTCTAGTGCTTCTTCCCCTCACCTCTATGAACTGTACGGTCAGGAATAGGTCTTGACATGCATATTGGGCTCTGTACACATAAAAGGTATGTATATGTATCTGAACATTTTTAAAAAACCCTCAATCAAATGACATCATGCCAGAGAGAAAAGTTTATTCTCTATGGCAGGTTAATAATGAACAGAGTAAGGAAATATATGAGAGTCAGACCTGTTCCATGATTAGAGGTAAGGAGACAGTGCCACCCACAGGGGCTAGTTAAAACATTTGTGACATAATAGCTTTAAGAACACAGTTTTAACATGTATGAAGTCATATTACAGCAACTCATTCCTCACTACCCACATTCTAGTTTCTCATGCAGTCTTGTCCCATAGCAGATCAGCACTTTCAGGAGACCAGCTCCTTGAAAAACTGAGGCCACAACATTTTAGTTAGGAAAAGAGCTTTCTAATATCTTGAAACAGTTTATTACAATTTCACCACCCCAGGTCTGTGCTTCTACAACAGTGCTTTGTATTGAAAGCTACTTTTTGAGGAAATAAAAAGCAAAAACCCAAAATACTCTAATAAAACAATTCACATCTCACTCCGTTCAAAATGAGGTTTCAGCTAGTATTGCTTTTCATAGCTCAGCAGAGAGACAGAACTGCAGCACAAAACAAAGGTGGGTATAGTTCAAATGTGAGTGGGATGAGAAATATTTTTAAAAACAGTACCATAGAGGTAGAAGACTTTAAGAAACTAATCCTGAATCACAGGATTATCTGTTCCTGGCTATCTAGCACATTAAGAGTTCCTAGCATTCCTTCAATATCTAATGTCACTATCTGCAAAAAGCTTTCAGATGCAAAGTAACAGAAGCCAAAGCAGTACCTCTAAAGTTGGAGGCATGTTATTTTAAAGCTACCTCTCACTAGGTAGGTAATTATGCTGGTATTTACAAAATTGCTAAAACATTTTAGCAATGTCTTTTTTTTTATTTCAACAAGATAACTAGCCACATATAACAAGATTTCTACAAGTTACTCTGAAGAAATGAGGAGTGAGAGAAATGGACTCTGAAAAATACATATACCCATACATGTGACAAAAAAAAAAAATACAGATTCTGCTTGTCAAAGTGCATACTGGGGGAAAAAGACAGGAAAAAAAATATTTTTAAGCCCCTTTTGGCACCCCTTTTTAGAATGCAGGCAATGGCTCTTAAAACGCAATCTTCTTCAACAAGTAGCATCAGTTCCTATTCAAAGAGCAAGTGATAATTGCACCATAGTCTGTAATGTAGAACTGGAAACCACAGAACCTGGTTAGATGGTTGCTACTTTCCAATGCCAAATATTATGAGCACTCCCAAGGAACCTAGAACCTTAGTCAGTTTAAAAGGTGCACAATACTTCAGAAGATATAAAAGATTAAGTGCAAACATTTGTAATATGATTGAAAGAAATGTAGCAAAGTTATTAATGAAGATAATCACATAATTTATCATGGTGTTGTTGGCTTCTATGAATAACTTATGTTTCCATTTTTTTAAAAAGTCAGAATATGCCAAATGGAGTGAAAACTAATAAACAAGGACCAAAGTTCAATAGGGATTGTTTACAAAGGAATTGCATATAATAATTATTCTAGCAGCAGGCTTCAGTGCTTGTTTCTGACAGCAAGATCACAGAGTCTTAACCTTATCACATCAGCTTCTATAGGAGGTTTAGGCCTCATTCTCTTTTAAGGCTTGTTTAAACAAACGCTAATACCTGTATGCTATTTCATACGGTTAGAAAACAGGAACTCCTATAAATTCACAACAGTCTACAGGCAAATATCTTAAAACAGTGGGCAATGGGTTATATCTAGCACTATACACAAGTTGAATAATGCAGTCTTCATTTCTATTGAGCATTTTTTAATCTCCTGAACAACAGTATGCATCTTCTTTCATTCTTACAGATCAGAAGTAATCTGCACTGTCCAATTCAGTCATTGCGAGATAATCTGAAAACCATTGGCTTTTGCTGGTCTCTGTCTTCCTCCTCCAAAAGTCCAAAATATTAAACATTTCAAGGCCTTTGGAAATAACAGTACCTTTTCTCTGCACAAAAGCTCAAATATTCTCAACTTTTTATATAATCAGACATCAGATGCAGCACTTAATAGATTTCTTAAGAGACACTGACAACCTCTAGTTCATCCAAAGAGGATACCGGATCACAGGCAAAGCAACAGTGATCTTTCTTGACCAGATTCATTCTCTGTTTCTGGAATCCTTGGCAGCAGGGCAGAACGGGTCAATCCCCAGAATTTTTGAGGTGACATATCTTTCTTGGTTGCAGTGAACTTCCATCCCATATGGCTTCCACAGATCCTACACTGGGCTATAGTCCATGCATAACTAGAAGCAGACAACATCACATTAGTTTTAGAGTGACATACGCATCATAACCTAGTAAGAAAACATCTTTAAGAACAGGTCCTTAATGCCACTAGAGTTCAGAGTAGTAAAAACATGGCGTCTCAATAAGAAGATTTACTTGCATGCATCTTCATAAAATTATCACATTAAGACTGTGAGCTGGAAGAAACTAACATTATAGTGATGGCTTTCAGAAAACAAGGTAGTAGATTTGTACACAGATTATTCAAAAGGTTTTGCTAGAAATCTATCCCACAAATAAACCTTCTATGGAGTAAGGAGCACTCCTGAAGAGTAATAATCAAGTGTGTTTGTAGATAATACATTCTCCACAGATATTAGAATTGGCTACTACTCAAAAGCAGACATGGGGTACATAAATTGAGAAATGTTTCAATCAAAAAGAGTTCTGAAACGGATCTGGAATATATGTCATGCTGATTTGGTTAGGTTACTTTTGCAGGGAGTGTATTCCTTCTGCTTGCTCTCTCAGCATTCTGAGGATTTAACTTCTTTTTCCTGCCTGATATTCCTACTGATATTTTTAGACTTTTGAGAGCTTTGCACATTTTGCTTCAATTAAAGGATTCCTCTCAACATGGCATGTTAATATCTGAACTGCAGGTGTTAACAAGACATGGTATGTTAATATCACAAACGCCACGTGTTAACAAGACAGAAGTTATTTTACCCAGGAAACCAGCTGTGCTCTGTGGAAGACCTGCCACTCAGATTCAGGTTGCTGGCTTTATACACAGTAAGGGTCTCATGCACATATCCATGAGGATTCACATACGCAGCCATAGGTCCACACAGGGATAAGCTGTAGCAAAAGTTGTGAAAAGAAGAGAGGCCCAAGAGTGTTTATATCTTAGAAAACAGATGGTATACATTTCTCATATCCATAATTTCAACGTAAAATGCAGCCACTGCTAGGAAATCTGAAACTATCATTGTTGGAGGATAAACTTAGAACATGTGGAACTTCCAGGTGAGTGGTAAGCACTGAGAGGTAATTGGACCATCAGCATTTGGCATTTCAAGCAAATTCTCCCTACTGCCATTCATCTGATAGCACCACCACACTGTCAAACAACCGCATCCTAAGTTAGCTGCCCTTTGCTATTACAACACTTCAGCAAAAACTTCTACTAGAATACAGTAGTTTTAAGAAAACCTAAGTAACTGCTGCATTTTCATATCTGCAAATGTGATCCACCTAATGTGAAACATCTGTACTCCTGCAGTAATAAGTGTGCTAAATTAATATATAAAAGTACTATAATAATGAATATGTCTATAAAATATATTCTATTTTATAGACATATGAAATAGAGGCATTAAATATGTAGATTTGTTTGGGCTTCATTCTCAAGCTAAAATGTCATTTCATCAAACAACTTATTGGCTTTTTCTGGTCAGGGTAGTGATGCAATTCGTCACACTGTTTCGTCTCTCCTCTTTTTCAGCTTTTAAACCACCAATTCCACAGAAATTACCATCCTAATTAGTATTTGCCATTTGGATTATCTTTTGTTTTGTCCTGTCTCCTTCAGTGTTTCTCTCTGCTTTGCTGTCTTTTTGTTTTTTAAAAATTTTTCCTCCTTTTTCATTCAAGAGAATAGTTTCAGTTTTCACTCAAATGTAGTGCAGGCTGAGAAGGCATGCTGTTTGAACTTTGAACCCAATTGCAGAAACTCTTAAATAACAAATTTCTCACAGCAATTAGACCTTAAGTAGGCATTTACTACCTGGGCTGAACTTTTGTTTTGCTGTCCAGCTGCTTTCTGTTTGGTTTCAATTTAAAGTTTCTCTCTCTCTTGTTGGGAGTATCTAGTTTTTGTATTTGCTTAAATGCTTTGGAGGAAGAAATTATGGGTACTTCTTTTTAATTTTTTTTTCAGTCCTTAGGTGTTTATTTTCCTTTTTTAAAAATTTTATTCATTCATATAGGAATTTATAAGATTTTTCAGAACTTTTAAGATTACCATAAGCAGTATAAGCAGTGAAGTCACGATTTAAAGAATAACTACAGATCACAATTTAGTAAATACAGTGGGCCCTCCTTACCCATGACCTCCACATGCATGACTCCTAGTTCATGTAAAGGCTGTTTAAACTAACTCTATCAGCTAACTGTCAAAATCTATAACTGAAAACATTTGTTAAAATCTAGATTTGGTGACAATTCTGATTAAGCAATGGCCATCAGTTTTAACATCTAACTATGTCTTATGCAACCGAAATGTCTCTTTCAGGAAAAAGCTTTCTAAATCAGCAAATTGTTGGAGATCCAACATTGCTAATCCTTCCTTAAAGCATATGGAGTTGTCCCATAGTGGCTCCATTCTGAGACAAAGTAATAACATATGAAAATTTGGCTTTGGGAAGTTCCTTGATATGCAAGGACTGTAAGTTCTTTTGAATTATTTACCTGCTTCTTGGAAATTAACAAACAGACACTGCTGAAAGACTGGGAAGATAACTTTTCTCCTCCATAGAAGATGTAACAACACTTGCAACATTTGAAAGAATAATGTACAGATGAAATCTACAGACAGATTTATATTTGGACATTTCGTCAGCTTTTACAGAAATGTATGATTAATGTGGTTATTTTTCCTCCTTTTGCATCTTGAATTTCCTGCTTTTGACATTCTGGAACATATATTATATGCAATTGAAATCACTTTTGAATGGAAATAAGCATTTTTAAATTTAAAGCTACAAACAACTTATCGGAGTCCACAACTTTCAGAGCTGTTGCTCAGTAACCAACCAAAAAAAAAAAAATGCAGTTTATGTTTATTTCCACCTTTATGCCAACGAGTTCACACACACATATCCATTTTTATCCTCATAACAAAAGAATGAAACCATTAAAAGCTCACCTGAATATTTCATTTTTAGATGTTATTTCGGTATCTTGACAATGCTTACAGCAGAGGGATGTACACTGCAAACAATAAAGCAAATGTCAGTAAGAAAAAAAGCAATTCACCTTCTGCTAGCACACTGGCAAATATACAAGCCACTGCATTCAGTGAATCTTATTCCCTGCTAGTTATGACCTGATTGCAAGCTTTAATCGAGTTCAACATACTCACTTTGTTCATAATATCTAGTTCACATCGCAGTCGCTGAACAGCACTACCAATTTTAAGCAGTTGAATTCGTAGTGCATCATCAATGGGCAAACAAGCAGCAACTCTGTATGAAAAATCTGGGAAAGGGAGATTTTTATTTTAATATTGAAAAGAGACACGAAATTGAATGAGATATATTTTATTAATATCAAATTATTACTGCATTTGCACTAAAGGACTCAACAGTCTGAATCTAACAGGAAGTTTTCCTGTGTTAACTCAAGAGGAAAAAATGGGCTATTTTTTCAACCTGTTTTTGAACAGATAGATATGAACTATTCTCTTGTAAAGCTACATTTAGCTTCACTGCAGTGTGTGTCCTATTACAGCACTAGCAGCATGTTGCATCATGAATGATATATCTGTAAAACATTAAAGGAAAAAATTGCAACTTTGTCAAGATGACAGCACTGCTATTTTTAGACAATTATCTCAGGCTGTGTTACCCAAAAAGGAACAGCAGAAAGAAAGATCATGCAAAGGGCAGCAAAGGGTTGGTTGTGGCTTTTCTCTCTCTATGCATATTTTCTGATCTGCAGTGTCATAGAAATTTTGCATCTGATGTCTGCTAGTGCAGGGACTCCCTATGACAGTGGCAATCCATATTAATGTGTTATTTGGTATGCTAAGAATTATGGAGCAGCTGTCATACAAGTCATTTCAAGTTGCTTGCAACATGATGAACCATACTAAGTGCTATTTAAAACAGGAGCACACTTTAACTTTAAAGAAAAACAGAGCCCAGGAGCACACTATCAGAATAACCAATATAATGTAATACTGGCTGACTTCAGGTACCACATTTTACAATTCTCTAGAGTTGAGATAATGGTTTGATCTTGATTTACAATCCATATATAGTTACTCAAACTAAAGTCTGCTGGTCCTGATACCAAACTGAGGAAAGACAATGATGTGTTCTTTTAACTGAGGTGTAGAAAAAAAAAGCCATGTACAAGGGGCCAAAAGTAGAGGATGGAATATAGGAGCATACACATGTATCATCTATAGTTCTTCAAATCATTTGCTACTAGAATGCAGCCATAATATTTCATGGGCTTTAACCTATTATATCAAGTAAATGTAACTTTTCCTGGTTAAAACAAATGTTCCACCACTGATTAAGAAACAAAGGGGATAGAGAACCACACAAGCTGGACAAATATCAAAGAATAGGACATTTATTAATGTACCTATAGGATTTGACGGAAGTGACTCATCTTTAAGATTTTCATCCCATTCGTGCAGTTGCAGCTTGATTCGTTCCATCAACGTTTCCTTGTGTTAGAAGAAAAACCTAATTTAAACATAAAAACTTCTATTTTTTTCCTTCTATTTTATTTCTATTTCTTATTCTTTTCTATAAAGAAAAAGAAAGATGCCTAGCGACATCAACAGCAGTTAAGTTTCATTAAAATTAAAGTGTAATGAACAATGACACAGCTATTACACAGTGCACAAATGTAAGTTAACACTATTTTATTAATGGGCAAACTAGAAATAAAGATGGTTCAGAGGCCCTCTCCAAATACTGAAAGAACACAAGTAGGCAGCCATGAGGTCACATACGGTATTTCTCCATTCTGTCAATGGCATACCTACATGTCTAGAATGTGTCAGAACGGAAAATTTAGCTCCTTTAAACTAGGGAGAGGGAAAGTATAGGTGGGGGCCACACGTAACCCCCCAGGGCTGTTTGTGCCTCCCCCCATCAAAACATTATTTTAAAGGAACTATTTACCAATGCCCACAATTTTGCCCACAAATTCCATCCTGTGTGTGTGGGGATGGTATTTTTTTACCAAGTTGTTGACTCTCCTGGGCTGTTTTAGGTCCAGAAAAGGCCTTTTTCTAGCATGAAATGACCCAGAAGTTTATGGACTATTTTAGAAGAAGCTGCTCCTTGACTTGTGAAAGAAAATGGGTGTGGGTGTGTAGTAGCGGGTGAGGTCATCTAAGGTTTCCAGGATGTGGGTAAATCCGCCAAGCCTTGTTCTATAAAAGTGGGGGAGGGACCACAGGTTCGATGTGTTTACACTGGTACACATACAGAACATTATCAGTGTACCCTAAAGACACAGTTTCCAGACACAACAGGAGCAGTGCTAGCACATGCAGTACTCTTGTGTTCCTTCAGTGTATGGAAGGGTACTTGGCATGTTTCTCTTGTAACAAGTATGCTAACTAATCAATATACTGTAAGGTGGTGGGAGAGAGAGAAAAACAAAGAGAAAGACAGAGAGAGAGAACAGTTTTCAACAAAGATAGGTGAACTGCACATTTTGTGGACTGTATTTTTCTACATCATGATAATACAACTCTCAACCTTAAGAAAACTTCTTGAGATCTCTTACGTATGTAATCTACTATATAAAAGTTAAAGTTTGTGAGTGAGCTTGTCTACATCAAGCAGGCAAAGACCTCATATGATTGGCTGTGTGAGGTGAAAAGAACTGGCTTGTGAAGATTCTATGAAATCCTGGGGTAGGCAGTTCAGGGAAGGACCTTTAGAATTCTCAGCCAGACAGCTCAGGCTGGTTGCTATGGAGACAAGGCCCAGAAGCAAGAAGGAGGGCAGTGTATTTCCCTCAGGAACTCAAACTCTGTATGTTAATAATTCTGAATACAGATTGGATTCAAGAATATGGGCAAAAGTTACGCATACTAGACAAGACAGATTGGGGAATTAGAGACAGAGACACAGGATCTGAAATCTGTGAATTTCAACCACGTCTAATTCTTAGAGTAAGGTAAGGTAATTCCTAAGGTATTTCTAACGAGAATTACCTATCAAAATAAAATCCTGAGAAATGCCAGGTATATATGCTAGTGATTTACAGAAGTCATATACATGTATGTGGAGAGAAAGGAAGAAAGAGAAAGAGGTGTGTTTTAAAAAAAGGAACAGTCTCAATCACATAAATATATATACAGACACTTATTGTAAAACACAATTTCTTACCTAACCTAATTATGTAAAAAAGCCAGTACCAAGCCTTATTAATACTTACAGCATCATATAACGAATATAGCCAAGATGGCCATGAAGTCAAACTAGCACAGTGGAATTTGCGCTGCAACACAAAAATATTTTCTTTAGAAAGAAGATAACAGAAATGGCTATTTATTTATTAATATATTCCTTCAATTTATATGCCTCATTTCTCTCAGAGTAGGATCCAAAGTGGTCCATCAAAAGAATCACCTTAAAACCTAACAATAAAATTTTAAACACAATTAAAAATCATCACATTAAAAAAGATACATTATAAATGGTATAAAATCATTAAAAGTCATACGAAAGTTAAAAATAAAGTGCACTTCTTCATAAGAAAACTCCCTGCAAATAATTACATATTAAAAAGCCTGGTAAAGGAACGCACGAAGGAGTTGAGCCTAACCTATCATGGAATGGTACAGAAGGTGGGGACAGCCCCAAATGCACCTGTGAGATTGAGGAATTGAGAGAAAGCCCTCTACTGAGGATCTTCTTGTAGCTTCATATAGGGAGATAGAGTCTTTCAGATATTCTGATCCTAAGCCATACAGGACTTTATAAGTCGTAAACAGCACTTTGAATTACGTCCAGAAACAAACCAGTACCCAGTGAAGATGTTTTAATAAGGAAGGTAATCGGCCCCAGTCAGCATTCTAGCTATAGCATTTTTGACCTGCTGAAGTTTCTGAACTGTTTCCAATGCCAGCCCCATGCAGGAAGTATTACAGTAGTCCAAATGGGATGTCATCAAGGCACGAGTTACCACTGGCTGATCTGGTGGGTGCAGTTGCAACACTAAACTTAACCGTGAAAATTCACTCTTAACCACCACTGAAACCTGGGCATTCAGGGCCAGAGTTGAGTCCAGGAGCATATCCAAGGTGCCAACCCAAGATTTCAAGGGAGGTACAACCCCATCCAGCACAGGTGGAATATCTACTCCCTGTCCTGCCTTTCAACTGACACTATCTGGTCTCATTAAGTTTCAATTTGTTTGCCCTTATCCAGTCCATTACCGTCAACATCCATGGATTTGATATTGAGACAGCTTTCTTGGAATCAAATGAAAAGGTGAGTTGCGTATCATCAGTATACTGGTGATCCCAAACACCAGAACTTCAGATGACCTATCTCAATTTCACATGTATGTTAAATGGCACAGGGGATAAAACTGAGCCCTGAGGAACCCCACAGGCCAATGGTCAGGGTGTCACAAATTAGAGCCCTCCAGCACTATCTTCTCAGTGTGTCCCTCAAGGAAGGGCAAGAACCACTGTGGAACAGTGGCTCCAAGGTAGCCTAGAAAGATATCACGGTCAATGGTATTGAAAGGTGCTGACAGGTCCAGCAGAACTAACGGAAATACTTTCCCCCATTGATCCCCTGTGTGATCCCCTGTCTCTGTCCAATAACCAGACTGAAATAGACTTAGATAATCTGTTTCATCCAAGAATCCCTAGAGCTGGGAAGTTACACCTTTTCAGATCTTGCTCATGAAAGGAATATTTCAGACTGGCCTATAATTCTCAAGTATGGTGGGATTCAGGGACTTTTTTTTTAATGGCCCTCACCACTTTTAGGCAGGATGGAAACTTCCCTTGCTACAGTGAGGCATTCACTACTCCCTCGTTTAATCACTGTCAGATCCCTAGTAACCCAGGGGCTCACTTGACTCAACTCTGTGAGACAGAATGCTTAGAAGTAATTGCATCTCCTGCTCTGACCACTTCCCTGTTCCAGAGATCAGCCAGGGCTTTGACAGGATCATCTGACAAGACATAATCACTTACAAACTGCTGCTCTTAGGCATACCAGAGATAAGACAGTGTTCCTCTTTAAAAACTGGCCTCTTTCAAAATCTTTCCTCTGGTAATTTTCCACTCCCAATTATTCTGCATTAGTGCTACAATTTTTTTAAATATGTTATCATCAAAAAACAAATACAGGAAGTTGGAACCTTCTGATAACAATGAGTAGACAGTTAAAAGTAATGAACAAGCACATCCTTAAATAAAAGAAATTTACCAAAAGATGGAACAAAATGGGAAATCCACGAACATTAGACTGGAATATACATATCTGCAAACATAGCAGATATCAGACTTCCAGATATTAGACTGCAATTCCCTAGGTAGCACAGCACTACCCAGCATAGCCAAAGATACGAAATTACGAGAAGTGCAGCCCAATAATATCTGAGAGAGCAACTTGTTCCCCATCCCTACCATCTGTAGATGCTACCAGACTGAAGTTTCTATCTTGATAAATGCAAATATCAAATAAAACTTACTTCCTTTAATCCAAGTAAAGCATCTCTCTTGGTGTCTTGATCATACTGTTACTGTATACAATGCTATGCACAGAGCTTGGGAAAGTTACTTTTTAGAGTATAATTCCCCAAATTCCTCAGAGGCTATGCTGGCTGGAGATTGGGGTTCTGGGAGTTCTATTCAAGCTCTGCTTATGTGGTTTCATGGAGTCAAAATGACTCCGAAAGTAATTGATACTGCTCTCATTAAGCTACAGATTAACTATATTCTAATTGTAGTCCTAGTCATTAGCCAAAAATAACCTGTTAAATTTTATGATTTATTAAATTCCTAAAACAGCTTAATCTAATAAAAACAATACAAAAACCCCCCACAAGGAGTTTTACAACTATATTGTACACAAGAAATAAATGAATACAATAAAATTTCCTAAATGTCTTTATTGTACTATACATCCCTCCCATGAATTAAAAATCTTCAGGAATAAGCAAATGGCAAAATGCTGATACAAAGAAAAACAACTGTTTACATTGTATTTATTGGCTTGTAGTAGAAGGTGGCCCTAATCTGATGTCAATTAAGAATCTTGCAACAGAACATTCCTTAAGGTCACTGACACACTTCCACACGTCAGACTTGTAATATAATGTTTTACTAAGGAATGCTCTTCTCCAACATGCCATTTTCCAGGACACTCCTCCAAGCCCTTTTCGTCCCTCACCCCGAGCAGTCAAGCAGCATGTCGCCATCACATTAGATTGTTTTCAGGGTTGTGCCACTGCTATCACAGATTTTATTTATTTTTTTGTATAAGCTTTCGCAAATCTCAACATTTCCCAAAGCCTACCAATACCTTTTCCCTCTTTGAGGAAGGTCCTATTTGGGTGGCTAATACTTCACAGTAGGAGAATGAATTTACTACATATGAATTGACTCAGGGTTAATTCTGCATTTCTCTAATAATTATACCTGCTTTTACGGTGTTAGGAAGGCAGGAAACCTAGAATATTTACTTATATACTTTTAACTCGTGCCTCCCAACTTAATCGTCTTCCCTTCCTTCTTACTCATATTCATATAAAGATCTTCTGTGAAAAAGTGGCCAAACATTAATTAGAATCAGCTGTGACTTTATCTAGGATATGTGTAGCTGCCCACTGTGCTGAACTGATAAGCAACACAAACAGTCTGCGGCAACAGCATGGGTTTGACAAACACCCTCCCATTTCACATGCCTTCCTTTAAAAAGAGACATACAGATGGAATTTATATCGATTTTTGAAATGTCATACCAAAAATTTAAAAAAAATACAATTAGCTCCTGACCTTTTGATATTTCTGCCACCATTGATGCGTATGTTGATCCTGCCAAGCTGCAGGCTTGGAAGAAGGAAAGAGGTGGCATCTGTTGTGGGACTCCAGCTGCACTGCTGACATTGTTGAAGGCAGCATTCGTTCAGGGAGGATTTGCACTTTTGCCTGCTGTATTCTGATAAAAAAAAGATTGCATACAAGTGTGAAAACTGCACTCTTTTGGCTTCCAGGGAGTGCGAAAATACGGCTCTTAGTCATCCCTTTTAGCTAAAATAAGACTTCTGAGAAGAGCACTATGTTAGATGTTTGAAACTATTTCAGCGGATTTTCAAAATCTCTCTTCCGCATCTCAGTCTTCATCTTATAAATGCCATCGGTGCCTTGTTTCTTCCCCAGCACCAGTTAAACCCTGAAGTTCTATGGTCATGCTTCAGTCAGCCCAAATTTGAATGTGAGCCTGTTCTTTTAAAATGGGAAAGATATTAAAGTCAAATAATAGTTTTCAAGCCTTAAGCAAAACTTTTTGCCATCACAGAAATGCACTTCAAAACTTGCTCTTTCCAGTTATTTTTGATATCAAATGTTCTACAGACAATATCCAGCCACAAGAAAGTGAATTTACCTGAAAAGCTGTATAAGGAAACCAGGAGGCATATGTGATTAGTTTTAGCTCAAAATTGGAACTGATAGAATACATTCCATAAAAAAGACACAGATACTAACTGCCTGTACAAAGGATACAAGGACAGATCTCTTCAAGGCAGACTTTTAAACTCTTTTGATGCTTATTGTGGTGATTTTAATGATTCTGACTATTAAAACGATTTCATTTGTTCTTTGTTTAATTTGCTTTTAATTTCCTTAGCACTTTTCTTTGAATCATGTTTGTTAGTCGCCTTGAGCAATTATTTTTCAATGGAAATGAAGTGTGTGTGTGTGTGTGTGTGTGTTTGTATGTGCATGTGTATACGCGCGTGCGCACACCCACCCACCAAGTAATAAAGTATTTAGGAACTGAAGAATATTTGCTAATTTTTTTCAGGGAAAAGACATTGCAGGTTTGGATCTCTAAGGGTTTTTGTACATTTTTTTAAATTGTAGCACTCACTGCTAGCAGACCTTTGTTCTGTGGTGTATTAAATAAGTGACTTGCCCAACTGAAATCACATCTCTACACAAAGGATGTGAAACCCAGTGCTAGTCCTATTAAACTCATAAATAAGCTTGAAATATTAACGGAACAAAGTTACCACTCAAAGTGAAAACATTTTCTCATGCTACCGAAAAAAATGATCACCCCCCCCCAAATTTGTGCACTGACAGATGATACTTCAAGATATACATATTTTGAATTGTTTCTATGAAGTCTTAAGTGTCTAATTTCAAGATGGATACATAAACAGAAAACGTAATGCAAAAAAAAAAGTCAGAATTGAAAAAAAGCACATTAACCACATCAATATATCTTCGAAGTAGCCACCATCTTAGTTTGTTGAAGCACAAAAAGACAAAACAGGATGAGAAGAAAGAAGCAAATCTAGCAGTACCCTTCAAGACTAAAAACATTATATTTTTGCATGGGCTTTTGTGGATAGCAATCTACTTATTACAGGTGCTTTTCACATTCTCTCCCACTCCCTCAACTGATAAACATGGTTAATAAACTCAGGTCTCAATATCAGTCTAGACTGCATCTGAAGAAGTGGACTGATATCCACAAAATGTCAAATATAAGCCAGTCTTAACAGTGCTGCTAGATTCCCTTTTTAAAGTCTTCCTCCCCATTTTTTTTAACATTTCGAAGTAAAGCATTTTTTTAAAAAAATGAGTAGCTATTTTCATAATTGAGTGAGTACATTAAAATGTGTGTTATAAAAGTTTTCAAAGCAAGAAATAAAATGGACTCTTTATATTTCAAAGAAGATCAAGCCAATCTAAGTTAGGTTTAGATACAATTTTTCTTCTCAATAAAGCATTTTTCACTGGATGCATTTGTTCCTTTTCAACCATGGGCAACTAAAAATGTCATGAATCGCTAAGGAACAAATATCTGATATTTTTACTGTTTCAAAATATTTTCATGGCACATGCATCTTGCGCTGCTATTAATGTGTGCTGCCATCTTGTGTTCAGACAGCTATACTCAAAATTTTCTTTTTATTCAAAGATGTCAGAATTGTTTACATTTCATTCTGCAAAAGGACAGAAGCCCACACTGCACTCACCCAACCAAGGTTCCTTTTCAGACTGAGCCTCACCATTCCCAGGCCTTCAAAAAGCCAGTTTGCAGACTAGTAGTTTTAAAAAAACCCAACAAACACAGAAAAAAAAACCTCTAGAAGCTTCTGCAGCAAATACTCCCAAGTTATAGAAAATTACCCCAAAGGAGTTCTGTATGTGTGTGTATACATACTTACGTATATATAGCATTCATGAAAACAAAGGTCAGAAGCAGGGTGGGAATCATGCAGGCCTCCAGTTATTCCTGGACTGCACATCTCAGCAGCCTTAGCAAACATAGCCAAGTGAGCTGCAGTCTGACAGCATGAAGAGGCCTACAGGGTACCCAACTCTGCACTAGAGAATATGCAATGTGTATCTCTCCAAAGTGCACTCCTAAATTGGGATCTATTTATATATAATTTTGGACACTCAAATGATCCAAGTATATACTTACAGTAAAGCGGGATTGTGGATAACTAGTACATTAACTCAGAGAGCCTACAAGGCAACTCCAGATTTACTCCACATGTGTAAAACAAGCTCTTCAGCATGCTGACTTGGGCTTCTGAGGAGTTAAAAAACATCTGGATGCACCACAGTTCTGGCTCCTTATCCCTGCCTTAGAAAATAATTTTGCTTGATGTTTAACTAGCTACCTGAATAAAAATAACAACCTTTTACATAAGTAGTATACATCAAATTTCTAGACAATCTCCCTCAATCTTCCCACATACGCTGAAAGTAACACAGGGACTCTTTATTGTAGTTATCCCAGAAAGAGTCATCTCTGTTACTGGGATCAGTGCAATAGGATCAAATGCAAATACTGACTTTAAAGACACTCATCCCTTGAGATAGGCTGTTTCTTTCTTATCAATCGAATGCTTCCTGGAAGCTTAGACACATCTTGAACATTCAGGGCCACTTCACATCTAACAAAATTCCTACTCAAACACATTTCTGCATAGGAATATATTTTAACTCCAGATACTTTCACATGTATCATAAATGATACATATACTGAGAAGTTACTAAAAATGAATACAAGCATTAATAATTAATATGCAGAAAGCTTCAAAAAGATTAGCAATAATGCAATTAGATCAAAATTAAGAAAGTATTCTTAAGTTAAAGTCAAGCCAACCCAACCATGTTTAAAACTTTGGCATATATCCACATTCAAAACTGCATGTTCAGTTCAGCATTTCTGATGTTTAATAACTGAGACTGAAGTTTTAACTTTTCAAGATGATGACTGATTTTATTTTTTAATTTTATATTTCAGACTGTTAAAACAACTTAACAATTTCCTTAGCTAGATTGTTACTGTGCATTTTATTTCATACAGTTAAGCCTCTAAACTGTACAAAGAGTTTTTATGGTTTGCTTTTATAGTATAGTCTCAAACAAGCAAAACCACACACTCTACTCATCTCCTAAATACTCTAATTCTTAAAGCTGTTACCCAGAGATAGGGATAGAGGCTTAGAAAGAAGTAATCCTTGGCACAAATAGACCTATTTTACTCTATACTCTTGAATATAAATAGGATCTGCACTTCCATAACAGCTATTTCTTCTATCTTCCCCACTGAAGGCTAATTTTGATACTCAGTTTTCTCCTTCAGGCCAAGCGATCAGCCTGTGGAAGCCACAGAAAACACAATGTCGGAGGCAACTGTATCAACTCTTTCACTGGCACCATGTAACTAAGCAGTTTTTAGACTCTCCTACTCTTACCTCTACTAGGTACTTTTCAAGAACCTCTCAATGCAGGTCTACAAAGCACTTCCTCAACAACCTGCCATTAAGTGGTTTGATCAGAACAATCTGTTACCACACACTGAAGCATCCTTAACTCTGCTCTGAAAATCAGCTACGAAGATTGGTTACTAAACTGTTCCTTGAACTGAGCAGGCACTTCTAGCATGGAGGCTCTTATTCAGTCCTAAGAACTGCCGCAGCACATGACAACCACAATGAGAATGGAGGAGAGGATGTATGGAACAAGTGAATTCTGGTTCATTGAAGAAATGTGACCTTTTCCAGCTATCTAATACAATGATTCGAAGAACAATCAACAAAGAACTTCTGTCTTGCAATGAAAAACAGAACCTGGACTTTCTCTCGCATAACCTATCTCTATTCTGTGACTCAGCAGAGCCAAGGGTCACAGGTAGTCATTAATCTCAGGACTGTACTGACTTGTTAAAAAAGATTTTATTGCATTATATTTGATGATAGTCTTTAATCTTACTTGTACATTAGCCAAATATTCTGTTACTATGCATCATATTTTCCAAGTACTTGACTCAAATATATTATCTATTCAATATAAATATTCTATTACTGTTCATCTTCTAGGTCTCCAGTGCTTGGAAAAAGATGTAGAATAAATCTGTTTTAACATTTCCCCAAATAAATATGTTCATAAAATCCCTCATGCAAAACATATCATTAGTTCTAGTAGAAGTAGCAATATAGTTCTTAAAACTGCTGTAGAAGAAAATAAATACAGATATAATGCATAATGCAGATATAATGCATAATTTTAGAGATTTGCATTTATTTAGCTATCAACACACTCTGGACTAATTCACACAACCCAAGATCCTTTTCACACGGCAGAGAAGGGGCCACATGTCATACAGTCCCTTCCTAGAAGGCAATATGCAAGGATTGGGTCCTCCCTGCCTGTTTAAGGGTTCAGCATGGTAACACTACAAAGATCAGTTACACCTAAACAGCACTCACACTGCTTATAACCAAGCTCAGGTGCTGGGATCTGAACATCCATCTCTGCAATGCAAAACAGATTTTAACAAAGTAAGAGCAGTAGCTAGCATTCAGGGAGCAACACAGCTGCAGCTTCTACACCAAGGAATTGTTCTTCTATCAGGTTTGGTGCCTACACTTACACCATCTCAAGTACAGTTCAATGCCATATTTTAAATGATATATAATTCTTTTAAACTATTGTTACATTTTTTGGTCCTTCAGGATAGCACAGGCAAAGCATTTTTAATACAGCAAAACCCTTTTGTAATCTTTTTCAATGTCTCTTATAGTACCTTCATCATTATTCCCACATCTCAGCTATCTGACTTTTACGCATTTACTGACAGTTCTTAAGAAATGTCTGCTGGATATTTTCCCTAAGCAACTGGGCAGATAGGTACATGGGCATCAAAGCTTAACTGGAACATCATTAAGGTAACTTCACCACTCTCAAATCTTCCAGAAAGGATCTTCAGAAATGGAAATGGTTACAGAATGCTAGTCTTCCATGAAAAGTCCTACCTGTATAGAGTTTCAACATACAAACCACTCAGATTGGTTCAGGTGAAGAGACTGTAAACTTCTGATCTAGCCTCTAACAAGGCAGGCTGTATGATCTGACTGCTTTGATTTTTTTAAACCTAGAAATTCAAGGTCTGTCAGAGCCAGGGGCAAAATCAAATTGGAGGAGGAGTATTCTTACAATTAAGGAAGAAAGATACCTCTGCATAAAGGTACCTCAGCTGAGTCATACAAGGACTCACTCCTTATATTCCTTTGCACTCGGTTTTACTACCCTAGCAGACTACTACAGCAGATAGTATGGTGCTTGTTGTTATTACACCAGGGGTGTGGAGAAAGTAAGAGCTTCTAGCTTCTATTTATTTCACAACAGCACTAACTAAAAAGATTGGCTGAAACTGAAGTAGCCTGAGGGGAAACTAGGAGTGTGTTGTTTCAAGGGACTGTGGGCTCAATTTTAATACTGAAAACAAATTCCTAGCTTGAGCTCACAGGGACCCTGTTCTTAATTCTACGAATACACCTGCCCTCGGTCACTATTTTGCACATGCCTCTCTTTGGTAGATTTTGTGGCTCTAGCAACTTCTCCTGAAAGCCTGAAATTTTTAAAATACTACATGAAACAACCAGGACTAAGAAATCTTTCGCAATCTACTGCAAATAACCAAGACATTTACCAAGCAGATTCTAAGCTAACTCCTGCCCACATACTCTCACACATATCAGTTCCATTTGTCACAAGCCAAATGGATAGTGATATTAATCAGCTGCAAAAAACACCATACTAAAAAAAGGATTTGATTATTACTAAACACCTTTACTATTTAGTCTCTCTGTATTAGCTGCAGCAACAAATAAAACAATTACACAAGGCAAGTTCAGTCACCTTAAAACTTTGTACTTCTGAAATGCCATCCTGTGAAAGGCAATTACACTATATTACATTTGAGGGATTTATACTGAGAACAAAATAAAAATCTGTTGGTTAACAGGTTATTATGTTCAACAACAGCATAAGTTTAGCATGTTCTTACCCATCTGCTTGAGTTCGTATTTCAAGCACTTTAAACCTTTGTCTTCCCACTGCTTTTACTTTGACTGTTTCAATTCCATACTCCTGTTCTTCTCTGTAGGCATAAATTTCAGCTGTTGTTCCAAAATGTGCTTCCCTTTCAAGTATATTGCTGCAGTAAAAGCAGAACACATTAGAAAACACTGTCACCAGCCTTAGAGCTCATTTCAGAATTACTTACTGACATTAATAATCCATCAACTCTCTGTAGTCTTAATTTTTCTTTTCTTTACACCACATCAAAAAATCAGTTCTGAAGTATTCACTATCCTAGTCTTAAAAGAATTGAAAGTCATGCATGTTAAGGCATTCTAGGTCTTGTATGATGAAATACATACAGTATGTCAAAATGTATGATTTAAATACAGAGCACAGAATGTTATTTACCAGGATTTTCTGTCTATTTGAAATGTAATGATAAATTGTGCTGAATATATCAGCAGTACTTATCCTACATGGAAAAAAGTTGCCAAGTGTTCAGCTGCTGTACCAATCCACCAATGGCTGTGCAAAACAGATGCTTCCTCATTTATTTCAGTATTTGTGAATGTTCTACCTGTATAGCCTCATTAATTGTATAAGTTACCACTTGATATTTAAATAAATGGGAACATCTCCTGCTCAGGAGGAGCACATAATGTGTGCTGTACCACTTAAGGAATTTCAGCCCATTAGTTCTGTGCCATGAGTCAATGTAATACTACAGTCTCCTGCATTCTACTGTTACTAAAGAATTTCACAGAACTACAAATCCACTTGAGAGTTTACCTGTATGCAAGAACAGCAAAGGTTCTGTCTTTCTGTATTAAGTTTCGCACCATGCTAACCTCTTGGGGACGAAAGAGCTGAAGAGGCAGTGTCTGTCCAGGAATCAACATTACCATCACGTGGGGTAAGACTGGAATTGTTTGACAGCTATCATCATCATGGACAGTTCTTCCATGAAATTCTTCCATATCTGATCCTAAATACTTTCCAAAATTAAAAAGGTGACAATTCAGTGGAAAAAATTATTGGACTTGTGCACAATTTATAAACACAAAAATTAAGACAATAACCATGAAAAGCTTACATCCCAAGAACTAAGAATAAGTACTAGCAGTTCCTGCATTTGCAAGAATGTAGTGGAAACATATATGCCATCCTATAATAATAATTATGTTATGCAACAACACTTACAGTTCTGCAATATGCTGCAGAATAACAAAATTACTAAATTTAGTTTGATGTCTCTAGCATAAGCTGAAAAAAATCCTTATATATAAAGGTAAAACAATATAGGTAGATCACATTGCAATGTTTACTTGCCTTTTTGATCCAACCGCACAGGTTTAATTCTAACTATCTGTGATTATTCTAACATATTCAGAACGTTTAAAGAAGAATGCTTTGCTAGTTAGCGCAGATATTTCATTTGTTTCACTTTAACATGCAGTGTGCTTTGAGGCAATTATATTTACAGGCCTTCACTCTCTTTATCAAAACACTGTCAATTGATTTCTCAAGCTACCTACACGATTTGGGGTTTGAGAAGTAGCAGTTCCAGAGATCTCTTACACATCTATAAGTAAGCTAGTGTCTCATATACACTGTGTACATGACAAGGCAAGGGAAGTCAAGGCAAATAGGAGAAACTGCATGTTGCTTGTAACAGACAAACCAGGTTTTTGCAAGTTTCTGGTTTGCCATGCCATCTGAATTGACCTCTGTGTTTGTCCCAGGTCATCTAAATTTACATCATGGGAACAAAATTCCTACAAAAAGGAACAGCAATATCTAGGAAAGAACAGGAGTAAAATACACATACCACATGCGAAGTTGGCAGACTTGTATCAAAATTAATGGTATTTGGCTTTTCAGTTTCCTTGTTGTCTTGATCTTCGACTTCCATTTCAATGTCATCCTCTTCCTCACTCTCTGCTAACAAGTGAAAAAAAAATCAAAAAAGTTAAGCTGCTTGAAATTGGAATGATTTAGAATGAGCACAGTTAGGTAATTTTAGATGTGTCAAACAGGATGCTTCAATTTTAGATGCTTCAAACTTTTTTGAATTTCCTTCCTTGGGAAAACTACCTGATGAATAACTGTTTCTCCTGCAGCTGTTAAAAGACATAAAAACTCCATGAGGAGAAAAAGATGCTGAAAGGCCAGTAAAGAAAGACTATGAGGTTGTGCAAAACACCTTTGGTTGTGGAGTGTGCAGTTCTGCATTTCATGCAATCAATCTAAGAAAACTAAACTTTCAAGCCTTCTATCTATGAAGCTATTTTGAAATGAGTGATTGTGACTGTAAAATTAGCACTTAGTGAATATGCTGGTCAACTCTTTCATGAAATCAATGAGATTGGGGCCAAGCAAAAGAACATAACTTAGAATCAAATAATTCAGAGTCCAGATATTTGTTATGAGTACATGAACTGAACATCTCATATTCCCTCTAACTAAAAATCCACGCTGGTTACTGCAAGGTTTTACATGTTAACAATATAATTTGGAGACAAAGCGGTGGGATTACTGTTTTGCATCTTTGTTTGCATCTTTGGACCTGTTTGTATAACCGTGTTTTGTGTATTTATATAAAATTTTCTCCTCTTATTCTATACTATCCAGTTGTAGCTGCAATTGTGTGCGTCTTTGTAGCTCTTCTCATGTTCTGAAACTGTTGCTCTTCATATAGTTTCATAGTTTTCTTGTAGGACAACATATAACGTGGTCCATTATTATCAATTGTTTATTTTCATATATAATTTATGGAAGGTTGAATCCAGACTGAGCTATGCTCAGATTAAACCCACTGAAATCAAAGGGACTTAATGCACGCTTACTTACTCCATCGATTTCATTCATTTCTACTGTAAGTGTATCACCTATCCACGCTAAAAAAAGAACCAATGGAAACGTCTGGCAGCTCATCAGAAAGCAATCAGTTTTTATGGAGACAAGTGTACTACTTTTTATTCCAATGTACTGGTATCACAAGAGGAGAAGACCATACTGCCAACGATGGTGAGCCTGAAACAACGGCCTTAAAAGAAATACTAAAAGATCTATTCAGTTGTGATTCATATTGTTTCTTGCATCCTGATCACTTGGGTTAGAGTCTGTTAACATTATGTAAATAAGTCCTTAATATAATTATTTTTGAAATCACACATCTGTTCTACTATCAGTCAAACAGGCAAATTATTCTACAAATATTTCACTCCATTAAAGTGCAATAACAGGTGTAGAACTTCCTACAGTGTCTTGCACTGGGGTCACTATGAAACACAGCTGGCAATTATTTAAGATGCACAGAGCTACAGTAGGCCTATCCACCATACTTGAAGCTACTGTCACCCTCTAGAGTAGATGATACTCTAAGTCACAACTGGCTGTTGTTCTTGTCAGCCCCCCAACTCTTGATACAGGATGGGGTATAAATGTATTTTAATGAATAATAATATTTAATAAATACCCAAGACATTTTTTGGATCAAGATGGCAAAGTATAGTTCTACCTTGTCTTGCCATTACTCAAGCCATATCCAATGAGCTCTCCGCACATGTGAATTTGCGTTCACACAAGACATTATGTCCCTATCTGTAAAATGGAGGTGACAGGCATGCTTATGCATGTTGCCACTATTAGGTATTATGAGATAAAGCATTCACGTTTCTTCTTTTACACAGGGGTTTCTGGAACAGAATCTCCACATATACAGAGGGCCCACTGTATGAACAGCATTTCCCTATTATGGCACAATTTACATACAAAGAATTGGACCCAGATTTGCAGTTTAAGGAGTTCCAGTCTTGCTGCAGAAACATTCCTTGTGGTATCACCTTTTACTTCTGCCTCTTGTAAAGCTGCTCTAGAGGACAGAAACCCGCCAGAGCAGCCTGCAGGAGACTGAAATTGGCTTTGGTGAAGATTGCCTCCTTGTCCCCTTCCTACCAGAGTACATGAACAGAAGGAGCCCTTTCTTTCCTAGAATGAATGAATGAATTATAGTTTTAAAAAATTAAAATCCAAAATGCTACTTCTTCACTATTTTGCAATAATCATTACTATAGCCAGGCATTTCAAATGAACACCTGGATATGAAGATACACTTTTCCAACACAGCGTGACTCATTATTATCATCAACTTTCACCTGTTTCACAAATACTTTATCAAGCTGTATCAGTTATTATATTTTCATATAGAGTGCCCTTCTTATCTACATTAAGTTTAAACATTATATTTCCCTCTCCCTGTTTGATCTATTAGCGGATGTAACATTTTAAAATATGTCACCATTTTGTTTTAATGTTATTTTTCATTTTTAAACTTGACTTATGGTAGCTCTGTTTTGTTTCCTCACTTTCACTTTTACTAGAAAAGAAACAGCAGACTAACAGTGCTGCATTTTGGCTGAGGGAGCCTAAAGCCCGTGCAGAGCGATGACTCATTTTACTGCAGTGGCACAATGAAAAAAAAATGAGAAGAAGACCATCTAGTACTTCGGTCTCCCCACGTATCTGCAAGATAAACAGAACCAGATGAAGACATCTGCACTCTATACACAAAAGGGGATGTCAAACCTATACACACATTTGAAATATCAAATTAAAGGCAAATACTCAAATAACATCTTTCATTTATACTTATTTATCTTTTCAAATAACCCGAATTAAGATATTAATTCATTGGCAGTCTTATGACACAGTACTATAGGAGTCAAGCTCTCTGTCTATATCTTGGAAATGTTCAGTTTTTAGTTCCAAGAGCAATTATGAAGAATCTTACAGAGATGAGATTCTAGGACAGAGAACTCAGTGTATGAGAAAGAGTATGAAGCCCTTTGTCTGCAAGTCTTCAGTTTGGGTTCATCATCACTCTGGTCAACTATGGAACACCAACGTCACTGTCATCACTTTCTTACAGTTTATGTATTTCTTCAGTTTTGATTTTTTAAAAACTTTTTACAGAAGAACAAGGAAGACGGCAACAGAGAGAAAGACAACTAGAAGGATCTCATTGTGCATAGTGGGCTTCATAGTGGAGTCCAAGTCTGAAAACACTGAGACTACTATTCCATTTCAATTATCTCCTTTAAAACTGATTTTCCCATATACCAACTCAATACATTAATCCAGATCATTTAAGTGACGCAACACTGTCAGCGGAGTGTAGGAGGGGAAAGCAAAGTATACCATATCAGGTAAACCAGTACAAAAAATGGTTAGCATCTCAATATAAATGGTTCAAAGAATGAAGTCAAGCAACAAAGTGCAAAAAGATCCAAGTTTTCCTTCAATAACACACAAATTCCTTGCTTTTCACAACACTTCTTCTTAAGGATGTGCAACAGTATTTGGACTGATACCTCATGGAACACAGAACAATTCTCATACGTTTTCTCTAATATAGGTCTAATTAGTATGAAACCAGTATACAATGCGCCCTTGGTATCCACTAGAGTTTGGTTCCAGGACCACCCATGGATATCAAAATCTGTGGATGCTCTAGTCTTATTATGTAAAATCATGTAGTAAAATGGTGTCCCTTATATAAAACGGCAAAATCAAAGTTTCCTTTTTTTTTAAAAAAAAAAATCGAGCTGTGGTTGGTTGAAGCCTTAGATACAGAGAGCAGGCTGTAATACAGGAAAACTTTTTTAAAAATCATATGCTCACAATTCTCTTTCAGTTTCTCTTCTTGGCTTATTTATTACAATGGCTTCCTACCTCTTCCAGAGTATTCATATAAATTAGGAATATGCAGCCAGCCACTCCTTCAGGCCCATTTTTGTATCTCACACAGGAGCTACATTTTGGGGATAATTTCTTTTAAAGCTCAATGTTAACTAAAAATGGCCCCAGCCTGCCTGAAACCACAGTGGCATAGCTCCAATCACAACCCACAGACCCAAAACTAGTCCAAAGGAAAACCAGAAGTGACATTATTTCTGGTTTCCTGACGATGTGGAGATACAGGCTACTAGGAGGGGGTGGAGTCAAAAATTATTCTTCACATCTGGTGCAACTGCTAATCCCAAAGTAAACTATCCTACTGTTTATGACAAGGCACAATGTGCTGTATGTTGTCCTTGTCTCCTCACCACTTTTACTTCCAATGAAACACGAACTAGAGTATTTTTAACTGACAACAGCTGCATCTATCCCAGTCCGTCTAGCAATTTACTCTTGTTTCTTTAAGCATATTCTAAGTGAAAAGTAGTTAGAAAATAAAGCCATTCAAGAGAAAAATATCAACTACTATCACTAACTGTCTGTAGTATTTAATAAGAGATGGTTCTGCCACAACTTAGAAAGGAGCCACTTCAAATTCCAACCTGACACACAGTGAAGAAGATTGGTTTGATCTTGCTTTAATGACAATCTATCATGGTGTGCTTGACATTTCATGACTAACATTATATGCAGAAACATTTGTTTTCATAGTTTGGAGGCACCGACTGTTATCATGAACCAAAATGGAAATGTACTTTACTGTTAATGGTCAGCACTTGGGTTCTTTGGTTTGCCACTCTTGAGTTGAAAAATGTCCCTGTTGAAAAACTGGGGTATATATTTCTTAAAATACAAACGAATAAAATCTGAAGGCATGTGCTGACTTTTAGAAATGCAAATACAGCTTCAGTGACTCTGCTACAGCATCACTGTCAGTTATAACAATGGTAAACAGTTAAATTATTTCCTGAAAGCTGACAGAGCCTAGAATACAAGGCAAGCCCCTGCCATAACCCAGTAGTAAGCACAGTCCTGTTGCACATGACACACTGTGACCAGGTAGAGCGTCTATCTGCCACTTCCAGCACTAATGAGGTGGGAGGAAAAGGCATGACATGTGTCAAGATACATTACCATAGTTCATCTATTTCTTACATCAAATTGTTTTGTTCACATTTTCAGTGGCTAGTGTACGAGTCCCAATTCTTTCCAGCCAGCAATAATTTTTCACTGTGTGTGCATACACAAACAAAATGTTCCACTTTACCTAACATCCCCACCCCTATCCCCATTTCTAATGTATCTCCTCCACCTTACTTTTAATGATGGCCCACAAAAGAAGGAAGAGGAAGGAGCCCTGGTGGCGCAATGATTAAATGCCAGTACTGCAAGCCAGAAGGTTGTAAGTTCGATCCTACCCGGCTCCAAGGTTGACTCAGCCCTCCATCCTTTTGCAGGTCAGTAAAATGAGTACTCAGCTTGTTGGGGGCATGTATAGAAATGTTTCGAAATACATGCTATTTGTAAGTTGTTCACCGCCTCGATCCATATGGAGAGGCGGGATACAAACAAACAAACAAATAAATAAATAAAAATAAACATACACTAAAATAACTGGTTTGAATTGGGGCACTTCCATGAAGTTGCTGTTATGCCCAGAGAAATTATTTCAAAGACGTCCCCTGAACAATTGTCAGCAGAGGCAAAGGAGTATCCAGTACAGGTGAGGCTATCTTGCACACCTTACAATGTGTGAATACACTGCAACATTTGTGTGAATGCTCCTTAATTGTACATTTATTTTTTATGCTATTTACGATTTCTGGGCACTTTTTTCATAGACACGTTTCAATTCCAAGAGGTGAATCTACAATTAGTCCTAAAATCACAGATAACAATAAAAGATTAGCCAACAGTACACAATATACACAGTGACTTCTTTTTTTTACCAAGCAAACCAAAAATTATTACCAAGTTGGCCTCTCTTTCTCTTACAGTACATCTGACTTCAAACTACCAATACCAAGTGTGCACAGCTTGCTACTCTACTCCTCAACATAGAACCAAAGAACAGAGCCGCTAAAGTCATACAGAGAAATTTATGGCATTTAATTTTCTCTCTTCATCCATTTTTCTTCCAGAACACTCTCCCGAGAAGCTATTCCTGATGGTTATTAGAACAATTATGTATCTTCAACAAATAATACCTGCATTTCTTGATTCCTCCCTCTTTCTCTGTCCTAACTCTTTTTATATCATGTCTGCTGCACTGTGAGCCTGTGAGTGATTCGTGTTTTCTAATCCCTTTGTAAACACCCAGCATATTACGCATTCTATAACTAATTATTACTATCTAGAAAATTATTCTGAATTACCTGTTAAGTTCAGAAGGTGTTAACATACAAATGAGAAGCATCCAATTCTTTCTGAGCAATCCTCATTTATGTCAAGGGCATTATTCCATTTTTCTGAAACTCCAGAGCCATAAGATACAGCCACAAATTATGTTCCTCCATAGCTACTGTTCCCTGAAGGGCCCTGTTCAACTATCAATATATTTAGGGAGACAGTAGGATTTCAGTGGAAAAAACTAGTCAACTTTCTGATGAAGTGCGATTCATGTCTTAGTGAGCCAACTATTGCAGCCTCTGGCTTTGAGGAAGATACTTTTGCTATTTAACAAGTGTACATTTATACACACTGAGATATTTTAGCATGTCACAGTACAATAATTCCTCCATCTGTCTGTGCCACTATGGGTTCAATAAACACTCTTTATCACTTTGGAAGCTCTGAACACACCCTAAATAACTTATTTGCTATGGTCTCTTCTTGTTAGTTATTCCCAAGGTCTCACTTTCACTTTCGATTACACAGGAATGATTGGTTGGTGTGGCTAGTGCTATTAATCCATGGAAAAAACCTAGCATTTTTTTTAAAGATATGTAACTATTATGCAAATAACAGAAATGCTAGAGGTGAATTCTCAACAACTCTAAGAGGCTGCCCCAAGGTGAGTAAATGGGGACGACGACACATGGGAATACAATAGATAGGGTTTTTATTTCTTCTGGTAACTAACAAGAAGAGATTTGGGTTGAACAGAAGGACTGAACAATTAATTGTAGTGTGATCCTGACTTATTTTCTTAGTTAACAAACTAAGAAGTAAGCCAGGATCACACCACAATTAAATCAGAGTCCCTCAGTTGATGTATTGATATATTAATACAGGCCCAGATCTTAGTATCGAAAGAAAGAGCAGAGGTAAGAAAGGAGTTTTCAGTTCTAATGCTTCTGCCCAGCTGGTTCTGGTACACTGGAACAGTTGACTATATGTGATGCTTTTGAAAAAGAGGAAACGTTATCAACATCATAAATCTATGCTGGGATCATATCCTAGGCCAACTTAAATGTCACAAAATAGCGTGCATGTTTTTGAGGCTTCCAGAACTCTTTAGGCACATGGTAAACACAACAAAAGGAGGCAAAGTGGGGGAGAAAATTTGTATGATATTCGAGTTAAAGTCTGTATTTGATTAATTTTCCAATTCCAGAACTGGGGTGGATCTCATGCAGTTCTCCAAATGCTATTGGACTGCAACTCTAAGAACTCTTCACTGTTGGTTAGAGCTGCTGGACTTGTAGTCCAAATGCATCTAGAGGACAGTATGATTCCCATTCCTACTCCAGAGAAAAACTAAACAGTTTTCACTGTAACAAAGATGATACAGATTATGGATTTTTAATGCAAACCAATAAGGCAAACTTTTCATTTCATGCTGCTTGGAGAATACTGAATTTAGTCATTCAACAGCACGATTCTGCACTGGTTAAAGAGAAATTTGTAAAATCCCTGAGTGCATTCTGTTCACTCCTCCAGTACAGCTACCTATTTGGTTCCTCTTGGTTAATTTTTTTAAACCTGCACCTTTTAAAATTACCTCCAGATTTGCCAATATAAAACTATCCAGCTTCTCTTTATTTCTACCTGGATTATTTTAGATACTTTTAAAAGAGACAGGGTAAACTCAAGAAGGATGGCTTAGGTAACCTAAGGATAAGGAATCCTATGCAGGAGAATGAGCAAGCTACCTAAAGAGAAAAGGACTGCTCCTTTAACTTCCGCCAGCCCATTTGGGTTTACATACCAGCCATGGAGGATGCAAAATTACCTCCTTAGAGACCAACATGGAAACACAGCAGATTGCCAAAAGACCTTTCTTTAAAACTATCATGAAAAGCAGGTTTTATTGTTTGGTTGGTTTTGGTAAGGTAGTAATTTTAAGACCTACTTACATACTGATCTGTGACAGCTAAGTGGCATGTCCATGCTTAGGGGATCATTATTTCAGAATATGATTGGATGGGAGCAAACAGCAGAAAAAGTAGACCGTAGAGAGGTCTGAGTTGCCATTTAACGAACGGGATCGACATGATATTCAGATCTTTGGCTTGATCCAAAAAAAGGCTTTTCTTCCTTTAAGAAGTTCTGTATTGTAGCTCTTAACAATCTAGCTCCTCTTGCTTTCTCTCCCTAACATCTCCTGTGCCATTTTTCCCTTAATAATGGACAAAAAATCTTACTATGTCCAATCAAGCACCCATATAATTCAGCAGTCCATCCTTACAGGACAGTGTGAACTTCATTAGCTTTAAAGAGAATTAGATCTATCAGGCACTGATAAAATCACAATGATGGGGTCATGATATAGAAGACTATTTCTTCATTCAGTGCTGGAAACACATAATAGATATCATTTGGGAATGTAAGACTGGCCATTGTTGGACACAGACGGCCTGGATGTTCTTTTGGTCTGTTTCCGAAAAGTTGCTGCATTCCCTTGTGTTACCTTCAAGTTGCCCATTGACTAATGGCAACCCCATGAATTCCGTAGGATTTTCCTAGGCAAGGAGTACGTAGTTTTGCCAGCTCCTTCCTCTGAAATACAGCCTACAGCACCTGCTATTTGTTGGAGGCCTCCCATCCAAGTACTAACCAGGACTAACCCTGCTTAGTTTCCAAGATCAGATGCAGTCTGGTGCATTTAGGGTATTTAACCACCTTAAAATTCTTCATATATTTCTTCCTTCTTCCAGTTCTCAATGGTTTATGCCTCTGGCCTAACCTTCCTCACAGGCAATTCTTGCCTTTCCTGATTCACCTTCTTGCGCCACACCCCAAATAACGCATTCTTCTTTTGTTCCCACTATCCTACATAGCAGTACACTTCTTCATTGGTGATAGGACATAATCTCTCTTCCTGCCCAGTGTTGCAACTCTCCCTCCATATCTTAAACTTCCAACTCCACATCCCAGACTTCACCAGTAAACCAAATCATAGAATCATGGAAATGTAGAGTTGGAAGAGACCACAGGGGCCATCCAGTCCAACCCCCTGCCATGCAGGAACACCCTCAAAGCACTCCCGACAGATGACCATCCAGCCTCTGCTTAAAGACCTCCAAGGAAGGAGACTCCACTACACTCCATGGAGGCAACAGATTCCACTGCCGGACAGCCCTGACTGTCAGGAAGTTCTTCCTGAGGTTCAGGTGGAACCTCCTTTCCTGCAGCTTGAATCCATTGCTCCTTGTCCTGGTCTCTGGAGCAGCAGAAAACAAGCCCTCTCCCTCCTCTACCTGGCCTTAAGCTTTCCTTTGTATTGGAAAACTCCCACTCAGCTTCCTACAAGGCACCATGCACTGTGCTCCTCAGGAAAGCAAAGACTGCCCACCTGCCAGAAACTCAATTATCTTTAAGATCACCATAAAGAACCAAAAATCTTATAAAGAAGCCCCTAGATCATTATATCTTGGGTGTGTGTGTGTGTGTGTGTGTAATTTCTCTGATTTTTCTTCCTTTTTTTCAGTCTTATTTTGAGAGACGCAGAAACAGATCCATGAAAAACCAGGAGCCCCAACCCGACCCCACCCACCCTCGCTTTTTGATGCATCGCTCCCACTCCTGCCACCAAGTCTTGTCGTGCTCCTGACACACACACACACACACACACACACAGGCACTTCCCACCCCAGTGCAGCAAGACCCATCCACCTTTTCCCTCAGCCCATTGCTGGGGTCTTCCTTTCCCTTCCGCTAGAGCCCCTGGGCACCATGTTCCTATCCTCCCCTTGCACCCTTCCCACCCCCCGCCATTCTCCATGCCCCTCCCGCCCCACCGCCAGGGCCCTAAAACCTCCTTCCTTTTCCCTGCAGGTCCCCCCCACCGCTTTCGTTTCCCCCCATCCGCGGCTCCTGCCTTCCTCTCCTTTACCGCCCAGACTCCAGCCATGCCGGCCCCCCTCTCGCCCTCTCCACCCCAGAGCAGGAAGCCCCCCTCCCCCTCCCCCTCCCTTCAGGCCTGCAGCTCCTCCACCCCACGGCGCCTCCCTCGGGTCTCCCCGCCCCCAAATTTCCCCTCCTGGAACCGCCGCCACCCCGTTTCCCTTCCACTTCCAATCCCCTCCCCCTGCCTGCTTCACGCCCCCCCCACAGCCCCGCCGGCCGCCCCCCTTCCTCGCGACTCCCCGCCTCCCCTCCCTCTCCTCCTGAGGCGAGGGGCGGGAGCGGCCATTACCGGGAATGAGCTGCAAGTGGTTCCCCATGTTGTTATCCTGTTCTCCGCCTCCCTCATCCGCGGCCATCGCTGTTTACCCGGAGAGGAGTCTGGGAAGGCGCCGCCGGCACCGACGGGAGGGAGGGAGGCGGAGGCGGGCCGAGGAGGCGGCCCTTTGAAGAGTCTCCGGCCTGGCCGTGCCGCCCGCCAGCGGCCTCCAGCGGCCCGAGGGGGAGCCGCAGCCCCCTCGGAAAGGGCCTTCCCGCCGCGCCGCCTCAGGGCTGCCAGCCAGAGTGGAAACCGGGGGAGGGGGCTTTGGGGGGCAAGGTCTCGCTAGTCATGCAGCCGGGTAACAGGCAGCGCCTGCTGGAGTTCCCTCCCTTAGACAACCGTTAAACGTACCTGCAGTTTTTACTCCGGTGGCCCTAAACGTTTGGGCACTGAGTAGAAAAGTGAGGAGTTCTCGTTGGCCCCCGCTTTTCTTCTTGCTTTGATTTTCATGGCCTTTTGCGACCCAGGAGTCGTTTCTCCCAGCCTATTCTCCGTATTCTTTTATATGCTTCTATCTCCTATACATATACATATATGTGTGTGTGTCTGTATGTATTTATACGTGTGTCTATGTTATGTGTATGCATATATATGTTTGTGTGTGTGTCTGTATGTATTTATACGTGTGTCTGTGTTATGTGTATGCATATATATGTGTGTGTGTGTCTGTATGTATTTATACGTGTGTCTATGTTATGTGTATGCATATATATGTGTGTGTGTGTCTGTATGTATTTATACGTGTGTCTATGTTATGTGTATGCATATATATGTGTGTGTGTGTCTGTATGTATTTATACGTGTGTCTATGTTATGTGTATGCATATGTATGTGTGTGTGTGTCTGTATGTATTTATACGTGTGTCTGTGTTATGTGTATGCATATATATGTGTGTGTGTGTCTGTATGTATTTATACGTGTGTCTGTGTTATGTGTATGCATATATATGTGTGTGTGTGTCTGTATGTATTTATACGTGTGTCTATGTTATGTGTATGCATATATATGTGTGTGTGTGTGTATGTATTTATACGTGTGTCTGTGTTATGTGTATGCATATATATGTGTGTGTGTGTCTGTATGTATTTATACGTGTGTCTATGTTATGTGTATGCATATATATGTGTGTGTGTGTCTGTATGTATTTATACGTGTGTCTGTGTTATGTGTATGCATATATATGTGTGTGTGTGTCTGTATGTATTTATACGTGTGTCTATGTTATGTGTATGCATATATATGTGTGTGTGTGTCTGTATGTATTTATACGTGTGTCTATGTTATGTGTATGCATATATATGTGTGTGTGTGTCTGTATGTATTTATACGTGTGTCTATGTTATGTGTATGCATATATATGTGTGTGTGTGTCTGTATGTATTTATACGTGTGTCTATGTTATGTGTATGCATATATATGTGTGTGTGTGTCTGTATGTATTTATACGTGTGTCTGTGTTATGTGTATGCATATGTATGTGTGTGTGTGTGTCTGTATGTATTTATACGTGTGTCTGTGTTATGTGTATGCATATATATGTGTGTGTGTGTCTGTATGTATTTATACGTGTGTCTATGTTATGTGTATGCATATATATGTGTGTGTGTGTCTGTATGTATTTATACGTGTGTCTATGTTATGTGTATGCATATATATGTGTGTGTGTGTCTGTATGTATTTATACGTGTGTCTGTGTTATGTGTATGCATATATATGTTTGTGTGTGTGTCTGTATGTATTTATACGTGTGTCTATGTTATGTGTATGCATATATATGTGTGTGTGTGTCTGTATGTATTTATACGTGTGTCTATGTTATGTGTATGCATATATATGTGTGTGTGTGTGTCTGTATGTATTTATACGTGTGTCTGTGTTATGTGTATGCATATATATGTTTGTGTGTGTGTCTGTATGTATTTATACGTGTGTCTATGTTATGTGTATGCATATATATGTGTGTGTGTGTCTGTATGTATTTATACGTGTGTCTATGTTATGTGTATGCATATATATGTGTGTGTGTGTGTCTGTATGTATTTATACGTGTGTCTGTGTTATGTGTATGCATATATATGTTTGTGTGTGTGTCTGTATGTATTTATACGTGTGTCTGTGTTATGTGTATGCATATGTATGTGTGTGTGTGTGTCTGTATGTATTTATACGTGTGTCTGTGTTATGTGTATGCATATATATGTTGTGTGTGTGTCTGTATGTATTTATACGTGTGTCTATGTTATGTGTATGCATATATATGTGTGTGTGTGTCTGTATGTATTTATACGTGTGTCTATGTTATGTGTATGCATATATATGTGTGTGTGTGTCTGTATGTATTTATACGTGTGTCTATGTTATGTGTATGCATATATATGTGTGTGTGTGTCTGTATGTATTTATACGTGTGTCTATGTTATGTGTATGCATATATATGTGTGTGTGTGTCTGTATGTATTTATACGTGTGTCTGTGTTATGTGTATGCATATATATGTGTGTGTGTGTCTGTATGTATTTATACGTGTGTCTGTGTTATGTGTATGCATATATATGTGTGTGTGTGTGTCTGTATGTATTTATACGTGTGTCTGTGTTATGTGTATGCATATATATGTTTGTGTGTGTGTCTGTATGTATTTATACGTGTGTCTATGTTATGTGTATGCATATATATGTGTGTGTGTGTCTGTATGTATTTATACGTGTGTCTATGTTATGTGTATGCATATATAGTGTGTGTGTGTGTCTGTATGTATTTATACGTGTGTCTATGTTATGTGTATGCATATATATGTTGTGTGTGTGTCTGTATGTATTTATACGTGTGTCTATGTTATGTGTATGCATATATATGTGTGTGTGTGTCTGTATGTATTTATACGTGTGTCTATGTTATGTGTATGCATATATATGTGTGTGTGTGTCTGTATGTATTTATACGTGTGTCTATGTTATGTGTATGCATATATATGTGTGTGTGTGTCTGTATGTATTTATACGTGTGTCTGTGTTATGTGTATGCATATATATGTGTGTGTGTGTGTCTGTATGTATTTATACGTGTGTCTGTGTTATGTGTATGCATATATATGTTGTGTGTGTGTCTGTATGTATTTATACGTGTGTCTATGTTATGTGTATGCATATATATGTGTGTGTGTGTCTGTATGTATTTATACGTGTGTCTGTGTTATGTGTATGCATATATGTGTGTGTGTGTGTCTGTATGTATTTATACGTGTGTCTGTGTTATGTGTATGCATATATATGTTTGTGTGTGTGTCTGTATGTATTTATACGTGTGTCTATGTTATGTGTATGCATATATATGTGTGTGTGTGTCTGTATGTATTTATACGTGTGTCTATGTTATGTGTATGCATATATATGTGTGTGTGTGTCTGTATGTATTTATACGTGTGTCTGTGTTATGTGTATGCATATATTGTGTGTGTGTGTCTGTATGTATTTATACGTGTGTCTGTGTTATGTGTATGCATATATATGTTTGTGTGTGTGTCTGTATGTATTTATACGTGTGTCTGTGTTATGTGTATGCATATATATGTGTGTGTGTGTGTCTGTATGTATTTATACGTGTGTCTGTGTTATGTGTATGCATATATATGTGTGTGTGTGTGTCTGTATGTATTTATACGTGTGTCTGTGTTATGTGTATGCATATATATGTTTGTGTGTGTGTCTGTATGTATTTATACGTGTGTCTGTGTTATGTGTATGCATATATGTGTGTGTGTGTGTCTGTATTTATACGTGTGTCTGTGTTATGTGTATGCATATATATGTTTGTGTGTGTGTCTGTATGTATTTATACGTGTGTCTGTGTTATGTGTATGCATATATATGTGTGTGTGTGTGTCTGTATGTATTTATACGTGTGTCTGTGTTATGTGTATGCATATATATGTTTGTGTGTGTGTCTGTATGTATTTATACGTGTGTCTGTGTTATGTGTATGCATATATGTGTGTGTGTGTGTGTCTGTATGTATTTATACGTGTGTCTGTGTTATGTGTATGCATATTATGTGTGTGTGTGTGTCTGTATGTATTTATACGTGTGTCTGTGTTATGTGTATGCATATATATGTTTGTGTGTGTGTCTGTATGTATTTATACGTGTGTCTATGTTATGTGTATGCATATATATGTTTGTGTGTGTGTCTGTATGTATTTATACGTGTGTCTGTGTTATGTGTATGCATATATATGTGTGTGTGTGTGTCTGTATGTATTTATACGTGTGTCTGTGTTATGTGTATGCATATATATGTGTGTGTGTGTGTCTGTATGTATTTATACGTGTGTCTGTGTTATGTGTATGCATATATATGTGTGTGTGTGTGTCTGTATGTATTTATACGTGTGTCTGTGTTATGTGTATGCATATATATGTTGTGTGTGTGTCTGTATGTATTTATACGTGTGTCTGTGTTATGTGTATGCATATATATGTGTGTGTGTGTGTCTGTATGTATTTATACGTGTGTCTGTGTTATGTGTATGCATATATATGTTTGTGTGTGTGTCTGTATGTATTTATACGTGTGTCTGTGTTATGTGTATGCATATATATGTGTGTGTGTGTCTGTATGTATTTATACGTGTGTCTATGTTATGTGTATGCATATATATGTTTGTGTGTGTGTCTGTATGTATTTATACGTGTGTCTATGTTATGTGTATGCATATATATGTTGTGTGTGTGTCTGTATGTATTTATACGTGTGTCTATGTTATGTGTATGCATATATATGTGTGTGTGTGTCTGTATGTATTTATACGTGTGTCTATGTTATGTGTATGCATATATATGTGTGTGTGTGTCTGTATGTATTTATACGTGTGTCTATGTTATGTGTATGCATATATATGTGTGTGTGTGTCTGTATGTATTTATACGTGTGTCTATGTTATGTGTATGCATATATATGTGTGTGTGTGTCTGTATGTATTTATACGTGTGTCTATGTTATGTGTATGCATATATATGTGTGTGTGTGTGTCTGTATGTATTTATACGTGCTGTCTGTGTTATGTGTATGCATATTATGTGTGTGTGTGTGTCTGTATGTATTTATACGTGTGTCTGTGTTATGTGTATGCATATATATGTTTTGTGTGTGTGTCTGTATGTATTTATACGTGTGTCTGTGTTATGTGTATGCATATATATGTGTGTGTGTGTCTGTATGTATTTATACGTGTGTCTATGTTATGTGTATGCATATATTTTGTGTGTGTGTCTGTATGTATTTATACGTGTGTCTATGTTATGTGTATGCATATATATGTGTGTGTGTGTCTGTATGTATTTATACGTGTGTCTGTGTTATGTGTATGCATATATATGTGTGTGTGTGTGTCTGTATGTATTTATACGTGTGTCTGTGTTATGTGTATGCATATATATGTTTGTGTGTGTGTCTGTATGTATTTATACGTGTGTCTGTGTTATGTGTATGCATATATATGTGTGTGTGTGTCTGTATGTATTTATACGTGTGTCTATGTTATGTGTATGCATATATATGTTTGTGTGTGTGTCTGTATGTATTTATACGTGTGTCTGTGTTATGTGTATGCATATATATTTTGTGTGTGTGTGTCTGTATGTATTTATACGTGTGTCTGTGTTATGTGTATGCACATATATGTTTGTGTGTGTGTCTGTTTGTATTTATACGTGTGTCTGTGTTATGTGTATGCATATATTGTGTGTGTGTGTGTCTGTATGTATTTATACGTGTGTCTGTTATGTGTATGCATATATGTGTTTGTGTGTGTGTCTGTATGTATTTATACGTGTGTCTATGTTATGTGTATGCGTATATATATGTGTGTGTGTCTGTATGTATTTATACGTGTGTCTATGTTATGTGTATGCATATATATGTGTGTGTGTGTCTGTATGTATTTATACGTGTGTCTATGTTATGTGTATGCGTATATATATGTGTGTTTTCTGTATATATTTATATGTGTGTCTATGTTATGTGTATGCATATATATGTGTGTGTGTATATATATTTATATGTGTGTCTATGTTATGTGTATGCATATATATGTGTGTGTGTATGTATTTATACGTGTGTCTATGTTATGTGTATGCATATATATGTTTGTGTGTGTGTCTATGTATTTATACGTGTGTCTATGTTATGTGTATGCATATATATATGTGTGTGTGTCTGTATGTATTTATACGTGTGTCTATGTTATGTGTATGCATATATATGTGTGTGTGTGTCTGTGTGTATGTATTTATACGTGTGTCTATGTTATGTGTATGCATATATATGTTTGTGTGTGTCTGTATATATTTATATGTGTGTCTATGTTATGTGTATGCATATATATGTGTGTGTGTATATATATTTATATGTGTGTCTATGTTATGTGTATGCATATATATGTGTGTGTGTATGTATTTATACATGTGTCTATGTTATGTGTATGCATATATATGTGTGTGTTTTATGTATTTATACGTGTGTCTATGTTATGTGTATGCATATATATATGTGTGTGTGTGTCTGTATATATTTATACGTGTGTCTATGTTATGTGTATGCATATATATATGTGTGTGTGTGTGTGTATGTGTGTGTGTGTACATTTTATTATTGCATGACTTCCAAGTCGTTTCCCACTTAAAGTGACCCCAAAGCAAATGTATGGTGGGGTATTTTTGGCAAGATGCGCTCCAAGGGGAGTTTGCCATTGCCTTCTTCTGAGGGTGAAAGTTTGTCAGAGCCCCAAGAGGCCCCGGCTGGGATTTGAACCCTGGTCTCCCAGAGCCCTTTGGGGCCTTTCCGCACTAGACTGTCATAGTGCTATTATTCCACTTTCAACATCCTATGGAATCCTGGGATTTGCAGTTTAAGAGCAGCATTAGAATTCTCAGTCAGAGAGCTCTTTGGCTTCAGGAAACTACAAACCCCAGAATTCCACAGGAGGTTGAAAGTGGAATAATAGCACTATAATAGTGTAGTGCGGAAAGGCCCCTAGTCCAGCACTCAGGCCACTAGGCCATGCTAGCTTGCTTTCCATGTGCATAGCCTGTATAGAGACTAAGGAAGAGTCTCCTTCGCAATGGCCATTTCCTCCCTACATATTGTGCTATTGTTCCACTTTCAACATCCTGTGGAGTTCTGGGGTTTATAGTTTCCTGAGGCCAAAGAGCTCTCTGGCTGAGAATTCGAAAGGGCCCTCACCAAACTGCAAAGCCCAGGATTCCATAGAACGTTGAAAGTGGAATAATAGCACTATAACAGTGTAGTGCAGAAATGGCCAAAATGCCTGGAATTGCCATATGCAACCTGAAGGCATGCACACACGCGCACACATGTACATTTACTGTTGTGGTCTTCTTAAATAGAAGAAGTATTTATGAAGTCCTGAAAGTAGTGTTTCGTAGATCTGATAAAGAAAGTAAATATAGTCTAAGAAATCTTATGTCCTAGTTAGTCCATTTGAGCAGCACATGATTCTTCTGAATTTAGTGAAAAGAAAGAATGTTGTTATATGATGTTTACTGCTTTTCTGGTGCATCACAAGCACAAATCCCAACTACTTTTTCACTGTTCCTGCCCCTCCTCAGCTAGTTCTCTGTGTTCCTAAGCACTTCCTTTCCAGGAAAAAGATAGAAATGTTGCATACTCAAAATTGTCGTATTTCATTACCTCCTGGTACATTTTTGAAGCATGCTAAGTGAATTACAGTAGTTGACCCTCATCACAAAAACTCGGCTCGCAAAACCTGGGAGAATAAAACCCTGAGAACAGATCGTGTTAGTGTAACATCTTTACTGACCCTTGAATGCATGATGCCTTACAGAAATGCTTTCTTCAAGGTTCCATAAAGTTCTGAATTGGACTGGTACTAAAAAGAAAAATGAATTCCACTGCCTAGTCACAATGTAATTCGTATCTAAGGCATTTAACTGATTTCCAAGGCCAAAAACACTGCTTTAAGCTTCAATTTGGATTTTATGGCTTTTGAAAATACTTCTCTCACGCATAAAGAAAGAAAAGTTCCTACCCAAATTAATCAGATGAAATGATTTCAGGAATGGTCATTTTAGCAGCGTCAGGTCAAAGGCTTTTCTGTCTGCCTAAAGTAATCATTTACAAACAATGCTCTGACACAATCCTTCCTGTAACCCTTTCATGCTTCTCGATTTTTCATAGCTCAGAAAGCTGCATTTTTATAAATCAGAAGTTATGTTAATTGATTTAATTAATTTGATTGCTTCCATGAGGATATCTCCATACTTTGAAGTATTTTAATTCAATACAATCAGCAGTAGCACAGAATATAAATGAAGTCAGGAGTCTTCCACAGTGGATCCTTCTACCTATGGACACACAAAATGGCAGCTCAGGATCTCTTCACATTTTAAGAAGGTATAATAAGCCCTGCTGGATTAGACTAAAGATCTATCTGGTCCACCACCTTCTTTCTAAAAACATGCATCTAAAGGCACATTTCAAAGCCCACCAGAAGGGCATCACAACAGTAGTGAATGGTATCCCATTCATTTCTCTACTCTGCTTTTAAAGTTGTTTTTATGCGCTATGTGAAGAAGTACTTCCACGATCACGAATCTTGTGTGAGAGAGTAGTAGTAGTTCATGTGTGCATGTATATATCCACTTTCTTCTAGCTGTGCATCATTTTACATATCTCTATCTGTGAAACAGATCGTAGAACAGACTGGCTCAGAGGATGGGCTGCCAGAGAGTGGGAAGTCAGTAAGGATGGGTCCTACTTCATTTCCAAGAGGTATACAGTGGGCTCCATCTTTGGATGCTTTAAAGAGCGCTCAGAAGACTCATTTTTATGGCTTTTAAATGATTTCCTGGTATTTGCTGCTGTGAAAGAAATTATATTTTAAGTTGTTCATATTAAAAAATTCAAGATATTTTAATATTTTTGTGTTGAACATTACTTATTTATATTTTAAACCACCCTGGAAGAGCAAGGTCTTGAAAGGAGGTTCAGAAATTTGCTTAATTGTTTTTCACAGCTTCCATGCAATTGTTCAACATTCTAAGTTATGAAGTGTAATTGTAAGATCTCTTTCTGGGTCACTGTATGCTCAGGCCCATCTCCTGGTACAATCAGACTTTGTATCAGCTTCCCAGGTCAGTTTATTTTAACCCAAAATAAAACGGTAAAGGACAGGAACTAAATCTGAGACTTTTCAATCAATCTGGATGCTAAGTCAATTTTCTATATATGCCTCTTGTTTCTATTGTGCAGGGGTGGTGGAAGTGTGACATGTGGACAACATGCAGCTCCTCAAATGCTGTTTTTGAGGCTCTGAGAACCTTCAGGACCTCCATTTCCTTTTGAAAAAAGTGACCAACAGTGCTTCTATTTGACCTCCTTCTTGCCCCTTGGGCTGTTGTCCTGGACCCAGAGGAAGTGTGTGTGTGTGTTTGTGTTCTAAAAAATGCATGGAAAAACATTTGAGCGCACACAAAAAAGGTTTTAAAAAAGTGGTTGGGAGCATGGCAGGGGGCCTCCTCTAGGGTCAGTGCTGGCCACCCCAACCTATTGGTTGCTCACTAATACACACCCCTCCAACATTTCACAAATGAAAACCAGGACACATAAGAGTATGGTTAAAATGCCGTGGCCAGGAAACAAGACAATAAAAGCTGAGAGAGTACACACACACACACACACACACCCCTAATGTTTTAAGGAGAGAAACCCTGGAATTTACGTATGGAGTTTAGGATAGCATGGAAAAACAAACGAAGCTACTTGGAAGGCTAAGATTCTGCCCCTTTCCTGTCCCTGTTGCTGTATTAATTGAGTACAAACTACTTTTGCATTTTGAGCTCAGTTTGCAGCAACTGAAGTAGGCTGAGGATGAAAAGGGAAACTGGGAAGAAACAGAGACATTTTCTCTGGTCTTCTACACTGCCTCAAAATGGGATGACCAAGGATTAAACAGGCTGTTGCTACTGAATTGGAATAGTCAGACAGGATGCTGATTTAGTGCAATAATAGGTTTATTATGAATTGACAAACAGATAATTCTTACTTCAGAAGAGTACACAAGTCAGAATGCCTTGTCTTTAGAAGATATCAGGTCTTAATTTTCAGTGGACCCTGAAAAATGACCTCAAAGTTAGTTCCATCAGTCCATTTGCAGTTTAAACTATAAATATCATATAAGGTTGATAATCTGAGTTTACCTAAAAGTAGCGTGGAGGGCAGCGGATTCACTGGCATATTTCCTATCTCTGTATTGTGTTGCCATTTAAATTATTCATAAAAATAGATGCAGAGATGATGTATTTATGCATTCTTCCTAAACATATCAAAATCTGCTAGTTCAAGAGAATAATTTTCAGCCAGTCTCTAATCTCCCCTTTCTAAGCAAGGTCCTAGAGCAAGTGGTGGCAATACAGTTCCAGGCTTTCTTGGTTGAAACAGATTACCTGGACCCATTCCACTGGTAAGGGGACAGAAACAGCCTTGTTTGTCTTGGTGGATGAGCTACATCAGGAGTTGGACAGGAAGAGTGAGTGCCTATTGGTCTTCCTGGATCTTTCAGCAGCATTTGATACCATTGGCCATGGTATGCTTCTGGGTTGTCTGACTGATTCGGGACTTCGGGGCATTGCTTTGCAGTGGTTATGATCTTTTTTGGCTGAACATTCCCAGAGGATGGTGCTGTGACTAAGCAAAGACATTATTGATAGTCTGGTTTGAATGGTTGACACTGACAATACCTGCCATGCAGTACTTAACAAAAACGAACAAACAAAAAACTCATGGAAGGATGAAGGCTGCCACTCAAAGGGCAGAAGCTTCAGTGTGTCTCTAAAGTGATAGGCAATCAGGATTTGAAACTGGCTTTGCTTAGCTGCTCATGTGGTTCCTGGAACTGGTACAAATCTGCAAAGAAAAGATTTCATTGTTTGTATTCCGAGGAAACAGAGAAATTAGCATACATTTTCTCATAGGACCTACTTTTATGTAATGATATAGTGTTTTCTGTACATAACAGCACCCTAGGTTAAGTGAGATTAGTAAAGCATTTATCTGGTTGTCTGTTTGATTCTCATTTTTCTCAACATGTGGTTTTTTCTTCTCACAGCCTGTGTTCTTTGATTGAGATTTTCTGTATTTTGTTACTCCAAAGATAGCTTTGCATCCCCTTTCTAAAACAACATAGATCAGAATAACTCACGGGAGGGGGAATCGGCTGCTATACTTCATGTGTTGTGTAAAATATTTTTGGCCCACAAAATACATACATCAGCATTTTGCACACATAACTGCCTAGTGAAATGGTAGCTGGATATTCAGCTAACTGCTCTGTGGATGTAAGCGTGAATTTAATGTTTTGAGTGCTCTTTTTTTGCAAATCACAATGGCATTCCTGGAGAATGCCATTGCCCAGAGCTTAGTGCTGGGCACTCAATCCATTTCTGTACTAGCCTGTTATAGTGCTATTATCCCACTTTCAACATCTTGTGGAATTCCGGGATTTATAGTTTACTGAAGCCAACAAGCTCTCTGGCTGAGAACTCTAAATGCCCCTCCCTAAACTGCAAACCCCAGGATGCCACAGGATGTTGAAAGTGTAATAATAGCACTATAACTGTAGGGCGGAAATGTCCTCTGTTTGCATTTGCTTGCCAAGGAATTCTGGAGGCAGCAGCAGTTTACTTTGTCTGCTGTAAGGAAGCACACACAGCTACAGTAGAATCAGCTAGAGCAGAATCTAGCTTTTTTCCCAGCTCAAAGTTTGTTTATAGCACTACTACATTGTTACTGTAGACACATTGCTGAACCTGATATCAAATGTCTATGTTTCTCCAGTCCTCCTTCACTCCTTCTCAGTGTTGATACTGCAAAAAACAAACAAACAACAAAAACTTCTAGCTAGATAGAATATGAAGACGAAAAAGTGTCTTCTTGATGCAAGAACTTTCCCATCAGTGTCTTTGTTAACTGATATATGTCTGTATTTTCCACTACAACAGCAATGACTGGTTGTCTTACTTTCTGAAGTGGATCATAATAACAGAATAATGAGGCTCAGTACCTGGAGCTCAGGTAGTTCTTCAATACTCTTTTTCTTTTCTTTCAGTAAGAAATCTGGAATCACTGCATAGGAAATCTGTTCTATGGCTAATTAGCATCAATAGTTTGAGCCTATGTGTATATTCAAACATGAAACAAATTGTAACAGTAAACAGACCTAATGGCAACAGATTGTACTATCAGACATAAGGTATCCCTGATGCTTTGACTTAGAACTGTGTAACAAAGAGCTGTTATATTTGTCACCACTTCTAGACTAGATTAGATGACAAGCATGTTTTAATTTAACTAATTACAAAAGAGCTCAACAATGCAATTCTACA